>JAGIQG010000009.1:16105791-16827446 GCA_024679065.1 Sphyrna mokarran
GGGGTGGGGCGGGGGAGAGGGGCGGGAAAGTGGGCGGGACAAGGGGCAGTACGTGAGGGCGTGGCCTGGGAAACGCCCCCAATATAAACGGACTGGTGACGTAAGTGGTGCTTTATGGCCAGTGCGCGAGGCGCTGGATTGAAAAGCGCGAACGGTTAACGGTCTCTGCGCACGCTTGGCGGCACAGCTTTAACAATAAGGTCAGTGCACAGCTGGCAGGAAGAGGACAAGGGTCCTTGTGGAGGGGAGAGAGTCAGACAGTGCGAAAATTAAAACACAAACACGTGCAAAATCAATTTAACTATTTCTTTCATGGTTTTTTTAGGCTAAAGAGCTTTAACCTGGTGTTGAGACTTCTTACTTTGTTTATCCGAGTCCAATGCCGGCATCTCCACATCATTCTTTAGGCTCATGAGTAATGATGGGGTAACGGGAGTTTAATGTAGGCAGAAGGCATTTGCGAGTTTTTTTTCCTCTTTTCAGCCGGTGTAGAGAATGCTATAGTTTCAGGGGAAGGCAGTGGGTATACTACTGAACAATTCCAGATTCCTTTCCTACATCCCTCCTTTTCCCTTTTCCAGAAAATAACGAAGTTAACTAGAGCTTGCTTCTTGCTGACATTTCGCTTTTTTTTCTGGAGAGTCCTTGATTTTAATAATAAACAAAATACCAGCAATTCATCTAGTCGTTGCTTTTGAGTTGTAACAGTTAGAAAATTAACCGAAAGTGATTGTTTAGTTTGCACGGACCAACTTGGTTGTGTCAGTATTAGGTGAAAACACCTGCACGTCGTTAATAACATTTTGCCAGTAGTCACCAGCTAATTCCTAAAGCTTCAATTTGAAAGGCGCGTTCTGCCGGAAATAATTAGGGCACCAGTCGGAATCAAGTCAAAGAACTGATGCTATCAACCATTCTTCAATACCCCAGACTCGCATTGTTGCATTCAACATTCGTGTCCAAAACATTGTACGTGGTTTAGTTTATTTGGGCGCCTCTGAGCACAACATTAGTCATCGTTTTTAATTCAATCATCAATCTGAATTATGTGGGGCTAAAAGCACGGTTCCACTGGCAGATATAACTTGTTGTGGATTATGTTACTTGTCCTCTTTCTACAATAAATCTTTCAACACCAGGTTAAAGTCCAACAGGTTTATTTGGAATCAGAGCTTTTGGAGCACTGCTCCTTCAGTGGCTTTCTACAAAGTCGCTCATTGTAGCCCCATGTTATTCCTTGTTACAACTTTATTTTGTGGGTGCACCTGATTAATAAACAGTCTGTTTCTCAATTAGATTAAAAATCAGTCATTACTGCAATTCTATCTTTGGCTGAACTTGGAGGATCAAAATAATTCAAAATTGCCTCTTTTAATTGTTTCCTCAAACTCAATTCCTGTCTGTAATTAGAAGTCCTTGAGCAGCATCTGTGAAGAGAAAACTGGTTAATTGTAATGGCCTGTGATCTTCCACCAGAACTGAGGAAAAAGTGAAAGGTCAGAGCCCTGCAATGTTACCATTATTTTTCTCCCAGCAGATACTACCTGAACAGATTTCCAGCATCTATAGTAGTTTGCTTGTATATTAGTAATTTCTATATGCTATTCTGTGAGCTGCTTAGTTGTTTACTAGGGCTTGCCTCTGCTGTTTCCAATTGCCTCTTAAACCTGCAATCCCCTCACCACTTCTAATGTCTCTTTATTTCCCTTCACCTGCTTGCCTCTGTTAATGAAATCCATTTCCTCATCTTTTCTCCCATTCCCTAAGCAAGATTTCATACCATTCAACTGGCACCATGCTTTCTTAAAGCTTCCTTCAGCCACTTGTCATTCAATTCAAAATTCATTGGTTTATTTCCTTAGTGTGACTGTTGCTAATAATGAAAGTTGCCTTAATGAAGGACCTTGAAGATGTTATTTCTGTTGCAGCTCTCCTTTTAAGAGCTCTTAAGACTAGTTTCCACCTGGTCCTCAACTCTGTTTTACATGGAGCTCACTGCAGCTACCTGTCTTTCTTCCACAGTTGTGTGCATATCTCAGTGAGGGACTCTATACCCTGATTGTTTGTTTTCTGAGAAATGAAACTAGTTTTTTTTCATTTGGACCATTTGTAAGTATAACATGAGTGCTCTCTTTACATTAAGGGAGTATTTATTTATTTGTGTTCCAGTGACATTGGATTAATCAGTACTTTTTTAGTCCAATTAAAACATTGCCCAAAGACACACTGACTAATTTTCTTTAGAACTGTTCTTTAATGTTAAAGGTGTAATTTTAAACAAATTCAATTGCTATTTTGCTTGACTTTGTACAATTTTACTCAGTTGCATAATTTATTACAAGTGTTAGTAAATCTGATTTTAACATGCCTTCTATTTTTCCTCGACTATAAATGACCATGAATAATTGATTTCTGGCCAATTGGCAGATGTTCATAACTTTAGTAAGCTTGTTCATTTAAACAACAGGATGATTTTTTAAAATGTATTTTTAGGTTTCCACCTTTTCAATGTAAAGGAAATGTTGCTTATTGTGTTGGCTGAATGTAACCTTCAATTTAGGAAAAAAGTTTACATGACTTAATGTGGCATTGTTGCAGAGTTTTCCTACTATGAGCTGTGATTACTCTTTCAGTACAAAATCAACTGCATTTGTACTATCACTCTTCTCCAGGCTGCTATTGTTTGGACCCAGCAGCATGCAGTACAGTGACTGCAATCTTGTACCTTAAGAAATCTGTCAATTTACTCATTACTGAAATTCAAATCCATTATATCTTTTTGAACAGCAGGGCCTGTTTTTAAACATTTGCATTATTAATTGTTAGTTACTGTTTCACTTCTAATGAGCATCTGCTGCCTTAAAACTGGTACTTGGGATATCTGATTACAGGCTAGCAATGTTCTGTAAAGTGCAGAATTTGTCCACAATTATCATTGAACGTCTTAAAGTAATTTATTTTTAGGTCTAAAAATGGTTGGGTGGAGAAAAAGGAATCAAATATTCAGAGGTACATCTCAGACATTTAATCTTTGTCTGCTGAGAGGTGAATACAACCATGTTTAAAATCATATTACTTTTTGATACAAATGTTTAAGTTTGTCCACAACTTAATAAAGACCTTTGCTCAAACAGAAGTTGGTATCAAATTCCTTAACTTTGTAGTTCATATACAGTTGTTTCTCAATTCATTTATTGGTTAATTGTAGTTTTTGATAAATAAATGGAACTGCTTGAACAAGAATTACCTGGTCTGACCTGGAAGCTGAATGAGCAGTTGTAACTGGAGTGAATCAATTAATCATGGAATGCAACATCAAATGGATCATCAAGACAAAATTTGCTAAGTTGTGGAAATCCAGTGTGGAGAAAGGAAGGGATTTTAAACATTAAAACATGGGATTTATAGAAGCTTAAGTACTTAATTTTGCCAATGTTGAAGCACTGCTGCAAATGTGGTAGTGGAAAACTTGAAACAAGCTAAAATACATATGTAAACTAGGAACTTCTAGGAACATGTATCTTCTTCAGCAGAAACATTTTAGTGATATTCTCAAGGATCCCTGGAGATCAAATAAACCCACCTACTTGATAGTCCCTAGCTTGTGGCTGACTTCCAAACTCTTCTAGAATGCCATAATTCAATTGGGATCTTCAGCAGCTGACAACACTGAAACCGTGATGGGATGGACGTGTGAGCCACTTCTGAATTTAAGTCCTGGCAGACTCCTCCTCCTGCCTTAGTCACTGAAACCAAAAGCTGCATTGTCCTACCACAGACATGGAACTATCTTATTGAGGCTGGTACATACTTGAAGTAGGGGACACTTGTCACCTAGTGTTGGTTCCACTCTTGCATAAATGGTCAACATGCTTCTTAACTCTGACCCTATGCCTCCATCACATGACTGGCCTTATCTTTGCCAAGACATTCCTTAACAGGTCTGCCACGATAATTCTGTACCAACATGGGGTCATCCACATTGAACAATCTCACGATACTCTTTCTGGGGAACTTGCCTAGTCTTCATGCTCCTTAGCAAATTTGGGAACATATGCCCTAATAGTAAGCAGGCATTAACCCATTAGCAACTCTGCAGGTATAACCCCAGTGGTGGCATGGGATGTAATGTTGTAGGAGAGCAAAATAATTGCCAATTGCAGTTGCAACAGTCTGAAATTGCTTCTGCATGGAATGGTTACACAGCTTGCTGTACCATCCCTTTTGAGGCTGGATAGTAAGGGCTGACCTAGCATAGTGAATGCCATTAGACTTGAGAAGAAAAGTCCAAAATTCATCTGCTGGGAATAACATTCCATTAGTTAATGCTAACACTTAGGGAAGACCATGAATTGCAAAGAAATGCCTCACTTTCTCAATAGTGACTGTGATGGATCTCGTGAGTTTTGTCAATGCCGGGTAACCAGACATGATGTCTGGCCAAGGTAGGAGCTGTGGTTGTTGCCCCAGGTAAAATGACACAGGGGTCTCCCACACTAGTACTCCATCATCCCATTTTGTCCCTGAATACAACTTTATTTGCTCTGCCTTTTCAAATAGTACTATTTTCTTGACCATTTTTGCTAACACCAGCTGCTCATCTGATCATGACAATGTGGACTACTGAAACGGTGTGGAAAAAAATAGAGCAATTACTATTTCTTGTGAGATGGGTGATAATGATATGGTCTGTGGTAGAGTACTTTGTTGGCCAAAAAAGGCGTTTCAAGAGTTAAGTCGTGATTGAACTTAATTTCAAGCCTAATTTCAAGCTAAAGTAGTTTAATCTAATAACTAAAAGCTGTTCTTTTTGATTGGGTGTCATTTAGTTGCATTTCTGAAACAACAGTCAGCTAAGTTGCTCTCAGCTGGAGCTTGTTAACTGAGTGTTTAATCCCATTTCAAAAGCATAAATTTTGGGGCCCATGAAAGGGAAGCCATCCTCTTGGCTAAATGAGTGCTTTGGAGTTGGGTGAAAACAGAGTAAAGTAAAATAGGTGAACCTGTCTGGGTAGGAGCAGAGCTCCATGAATACAGAACTAATTTGGTGAATAGTGGGTAAGGTTGAGTAAATATTACTGGATTATTGCTTGTATTGGTAAGATCGCAGTTGGGAGCTGATTTGAGGAAACAGCAGGATGAAACAAATCCCTCCAGAACACACAACAAGATGAGTCAGTGGCAGAGTTCAAAGTGACATGTGGCAGTTGAGGCAGCTGATTTGTTCAGGTGGGTATTTCTTCCTTTTTAACTTTTTCAAGGATGTTAGTTTGGAGAAATTAGTGTTAAAAGTAGAAGGTTCTTGTGTAATCAATACTTTAAAGGAAAAATTAAGAGCTTAGTTCTTGGCAGGGGAACTCAGCCCCGTGAAATGCTCTCCCTGCACTGGGGGGAAATCAGGAATACTTCCAGTGTCTCTGACCATCTGTACTGGAGGTGTATTGAGCTGCAGATCCTGAATGGCTGACTGCATTGTGCAACTGGAGCTATAGATAAAATCATTATGGAGCATGTATGATGCATTATGGAGCATGTAAAAGCACATTTAACAAGCTTGTCACACAGAGAGCAATCGTTGTAGAGGTGGAAAAGGATTGGGTGATCACCAGGAAGAATAGTGCACCAGTCCTCTGCAGTTATCCCCCCCTTCAAATAGATATACCATGTTGGATACTGTTGGAGTACATGGGTATCTCCTGGGGTGGGTGGCTTGGGGGGAAAAACAGCATAGTTCACTCTGCACAGATGGGGAGGAAAAAGACAGCATTAGTGATTGGGACTCAATTTGTATGGGTGTCAACGAGTGTTTCTGTGGCTGTGGACAAAACTCAAATGGTATGTTTCCTTAATGCCAGGGTGGTTACAGGAGCATTGTGAAGGGAGAGGGTGAACAGCAAGCCATCATTGTACATATTAGTATCATGGCCATAGTTAGAAAACAAGATGAGATCTTGCAACATAAATTTAGGGTATTAAGTAGTAGTAAAGAAGAAGACTTCTCAGGCTGTATTTTCTACATTGCTTCCAGCCGTGTATTAGTGAGTATAGGAATAGGAAGATAGGTCAGATAAATGTTTGGCTAATGGACTGGTGTAGAGGAGGACTTTAGATTTTTGGATCATTCAGATAGCTTCTAGGCTGGTGGGACCTATACAAGCTGGATAGGTTGCATCTGAGGCAGAATGGGTCCAACATTATCCAGGGGTTTGCTTATGCTGTTCGAGAGCTTTAAAACTAATTTGGCAGGGGATGGTTGGAGCAAGGTTCAGTCAAATATAGAAAGAAAGCTAGGTCAGTCCAGCAGGTAAGAAGACATGGGAGGATTGGAAGACTAAATTGCAACTATTTCAATATGAGGAACCTGTCAGGTCAGGCAGATTAACATCAGTGTGTGGAAATATATTGTTGCAATTACAGAGACATGGTTAAAAGATTAGGATTAACATCTCTACATTTCAGAGTGTAGAAGTTTTGGGCATGATTTGGGGTGGGGTGTCAGAGGGCATTGCAGTATTGATAGACCATCATTGCAAATATGAGGCAGGATATCTTAGACTTTTCAAATGAGGCTATATGCATGGAGCTTAGAAATTTTAAATAAAAGGGAGACCACTTTGGGATTATACAAGAGGCTTCCCAACAATCAGAGGGAAATGGAGGAGCAGATATTAGGCAAATCTCGAGGTATCAGTGGAATAAGGTTATAGTAGCAAGGGGTATTAACTGGAGTCACTTTAATGTGAAAGGATTAGGCTGGAATTTTTGAAGTGCATTCAAAATAGAACTATCTACAGAAAACTATGAAGGATGGGCAGTGTTGGACCTAATCCTAGGGAATGAAACTGGGCAAGTGGTTGAAGTATCAATGGGCAAGCATTTTAGGGGGTAATGACTATAACTTATTTTTCAAAAGGAATATTCCAATCTATAGTTTGGATTACATACAAATATTAGTAAACTGTGACTTTAGTTTTTGTTGCAATAAGCCTTCATATGAAATTATGTCATGTCATCCTTTCAGCTACAAACAGGAAGTCTGAATTTTTTATCATCGCTGTGGGGATCATAGCATGAATTGAATATAAATTAACAGAAATTGACACGTAGGAATAAACAGACCATTTTCAGAATGGCAGTGTGTAACTGTAAATTGCCATAAGAGTAGAGGCTCAGCTATTTAATATGTTCAAAACAGAAAGCAATAGATGTCTATGCATTAAAGAATGGAAAAATGGCATGGAGGTTGATCAGCATGAGGGACTGAATGGCCTCTTATTTACTATGTTCCACTTGAGTCTTGATTATTTATAATTATTATTGGTAATAGCCAAAGTTTGCTGATGCTATAAAGCTTGATTGAGAAAGTAAGCTGAGATTGTAGAGACTACAAAAGGAAATAGAGCAGTTAGAATGAGAAGGTGGCAGATGGAAAATAATATAAGGAAGCATGAAATTCAGAAACCAGTAATCACTGGATTCAGAGGATTTGGATATTCCTGTACATGAATCACAATTTAACATGCAGGTACAGCAATCAGGAAGGTAAATCTTATGTTTGTCCTCATTACAGTAGTGCCATTATATAAGGTTCTGCTCTTACTTAAGGATGGGTGTACTTGCCTTAGAGGGTGCATAGAAGGTGTCTATATTCTCTGGGTATCATAAGAGTGAGTGGTAATCTCTCAAATGTTACTATGACAAGAGCTTGATTCAGTAAGTATGGAGAAGCTGTTTCTGCTGACTATACAGCCTAGAAATAGGGGTCATAGTCTCAAGGTGTTTGTTATATAGGACTTGGTTGAGGAAAAATTCCGTCAATGAGAATCTTTGTGGATTTCCTATGGCAGAGGGCTGTGGAGGCTCTGTCACTGAAGATATTAAAGACAGATTTTTGTACAATTAAGAGAATCAGGGGATGTAACAGAGTGAAGTTGAGATTGAAGATCATTCATGATGTAATTAAATGACAGCGTGCTTGATAGGTATGCTCCTATTTTTGTATACTGTTTCTGGGGAAATACACTCATCCTATTGCAACTATCCTAAGAAATGTAAATTGGAAACTCATTGAATGAATAACACTTCAATTGCAGGAATTATTTTCAAATTCTCAAAAGCTATGTTGTGTCCCAAATTAAACTTTTAATTGTTATTCTTGGAAGGCTGGGACAGTTTTCTGCCATCCTTTTAAATTAGTAAGTTTATGTTTGAAATGACAAGCTCTTAATTTATTGTGACTAATTTCACAGATCTAATCTGTAACAGTTGAATAAAACAATGAGTCATTCAATTTTGATTCTCCATTTTTTTTCCACGTTTTGACTAAAATTTCTGGGTTTGCAATCCTTTCTGAAATGTTGAGCAATTTGGTTTATATAAAACTTTTGAATTATAAATTCATACAAAATCCTTTAATTAAAGGAAATTTAATTTGGGATGAACAAAGAAGGTGCAGATATCAAGAGGTGGCAGTGAGATAAACACGTCATTGAGCATCACTGGTGCACGTGTGGAAACTGAAATTTTTGGATATTGTCACAATGGGTCAATATGTAAAAGAGAAATAGAGGGACCTAGAATAGATGCTTAGTGATTCTAATGGTATGAGTGTGGGAAGAGAAGCCATTGCTGGTTGATTTTTCTGGCACTATTTGGAAACTGGCAAGAGTTGCAACCTGCTGGAAAACAGAGGATGGTATGGTCAGCCATGTTGAAAGCTACAGATAAATTTGGAGGATGAAGAGGGATGACCATCGTCATGTAGTATGTCATTTGTAAATTTTGTAAGATCTGTTTCAATATGGCAAGGCAGAAATTTGATTGGGACTATTCAATTTGGAATTATAGAAAAGATGGCAGTTTTCAGAGGTATCATGTTAAAGGACTAAAATTCAGCATTACTATTCAATAGAAAACATTGATCAGAATTAGGAACACATAACCATGGAATTACTGATGAGATTTCAAATCCAGAGCTTGATAGCTGACTGGCAGTTGAATATTGCTGCAGCAGTCCTTGAATCATTTGTTACATTGTACTTCTCTTTGTACCAACCATACATAAGAATTGGTGAACAAATAATGTAGGTTCATTTGTAAACTATATATGGTTGCCTGGTCAATTTAAGTATTATACATCTAATCTCTACTCCAGCTGCATATAGGCTGACTGATTATGTTGCAAGGCTAATATACTGCATGTATTGGCCTTGATTAACAGTAGTTCAGGATGTGCTTCCTCAAGGATGCATACATATTGTCTCAACTTTGTGGTGAGAGATTTTGGCATGATCGTGATCAGTTTACATGTTGAAGATTCCATGCAAGTGGATCATGCTGTTGATGAAAAATAAGTGGGAATCAAAATGGTTTGTCCTCATGCATACCAGAAATTTAGAAACTAGAAACTTATAATAATTGTATTCGTACCACTAAAGGTAGAATAGAATGACGTTAATGCCATGGTGAAGAACCACATATGTTAAATATAAGTCTATAAGACAAAAATAAATTGAAAATGCAGTGGAGGGCATTGAGTTTTAAAGACAGATACGATGTTATTGAATTGATAGCAGGGATGCATTGAGTGGCATATTGCATTCAGGAATTTGGCTAAAGGTGGGTTAGAGATTTTATGGAGCATATGAGTAGGTCATCAATTCCTTGAGTATGCTCCATCATTTAACAAGATCATGGATCCTCATCTACCTTAACAACACCTTCCTGTGCTATTCCCATATCCCTTAATGTTACTTACCTAGAAATCTATTAACCTGTGCTTTGAATATACTCAATTACTGAACCTCCATAGGGGTACGGAGAATTCCAAAGATTTATCATGCTGTGGAGAAATTCCTCTTTATCCTAGTCCTAAATGATCTACCTCTGAATGGTGTTTATATAGTGGTTGTGGGTAAACTTTTTAATCATGGGATGTAGACTGATTTTGAAAGGAGTAGACTTGTCCCTAAAGTTGGTGAGAGATTGATTGCACCATGAAAAAGTTTATAATCTTTCCAGTGGTATCAAAAAAGTTGCTATTTAAGACAAACTATTGTTAACTTAATATCAAAAGAATAGCTAATATTGATGTACATATTGGATTCAAAAGAATAAAACTGTGAATCTCGGCATAATCTGTATGCTATCTTCATCACCCTCTCTCCTCCCTTTCTGCCCTGAACCTAATATTTTGCAATTGCTTGTCATTGCCTTCTGTAAATTTTCTTCCATAAGATATGTTGTGCATCCTACTTTCTTTCCTCCATTCCGTTCCCCTTACTGATCGTGTTAACTGATATTGGATGGCTGCCTTTTCTCCAGCACCTTCTGCCTCTCTTTAGAACTGTTATCATCCTTCCTCAGAAGATCCTTTTCATAGTTCTGTACTTCAATCTCCAAACTTACTTTTCTTTGATTCCTATTTTTCAGTTCAGTGATCATCTTGCTCAAAATTGTGTTGTGGCTTCAACCTTTTACAATTTGCATCAATGACTTAGAGGAGGGGAGTGAAGGTCTGGTAGCTAAATTTGGAGACAACAAGATAGGTAGGAAAGCATGTTGCGAAGAAGACAGTTTGCAGATGGCTATAGACAGGTTAGATTAAATGAATGAGCAAAAATCTGGCACATGGAGTATAATGTGAATGTGAGAAATTGATGATCTTGCATTTGTTACTTAAATGGAGAATGGCTGCTGTGGGGTGTAGCTGTTCTCATGCATGAATCATAAAGTTATTATGCAGGTGCAGCATAGCAATGCTATTTATTAGAAGAAAAATTGAATACTAAGGATGTTATGCTTCACTTTTGCAGAGCACTGAGGAGACTGCAGCTTGACTACTGTGTATAGTTTTGTTCTCCTTTAAGGAAGGGTGTAAGAGTATTGGAGTGGTTCAGAGGAGGTTTATTAGATTAATACTTGGAATAATTGGGTTGTCTTATGCACTAAATTATTTTTCTCCAAGAATTCCTAATCTGTTCCCAAGGCTATTTGAATTGGAAAACATGATTAATAGAAAGTGTGCAATGTTTGAACACTTGAATAGCATCTATTAGGGATGAAGGGGGCAATCTATGATTGGACATTTGTAGAAAGTTGAGTGCTTCACATCTGTCTTGATCCAAGAGTCTGACGATGATATAGAATTTGCGAGAGAGATGATATTTTTGAGTAAAGGAAAAAGTTTTGGCAGCCTTAGATTGGATAAATCTCCAGGCCCAGATGAATTGCTCCCTAGGATGCTGTGGGGAAACAAGGGAGGAGATTTCAATTCCTCTGGCCACAGTGAAGATGCCAAATGACTGGAGAACAGTTGTGTTTCTGCCATTTAAGAAGGGCTGTAGAGATAAAACCAGGGAACTACAGCTCAGAGAGTCTCAGGTCAGTGGTAAGGAAACTGTTAGAGGAATTTCTGAAGGAAACCATCTATCTCCACTTGGAGAGGCAATGCATAGCTTTGTCAGAGGGAGGTCTTGCCTAACCAATTTGATTGAATTTTTTGAGAAGGTGACCAAGTGTGTAGACAGGGGTAGTACAGTCTAAGCCTTTGACAAGAAGATAAATTCACGTGGGACACAGGGTAATTTGATAGTGGATTCAAAATAGGCTTAGTTGGGGGATGACAGAAGGCTGCTTTAGCGATCAGAAGCCACTATCCGGTGGAGTACCATAGAGGTTTATGTTGGGCCCCCTATTATTTGTCATGTGTGTAAATGATTATATCAGGGTTAGGATTAGTAAATTTGTAGATGACACAAAGATTGGCTATTTGATTAACAGTGAGGTGGAGCATCTTGGGCTACAAAAGAAAATAGATGGTATGGTCAAATCAGCAGATAAGTGGCAGATCAAATTTAACTCTGAAAAGTGTGAGGTGATACACTTTGGAAGGAGTAATTTGACAAAGTACTCAATGGTAGGCCTCTAGAAAGTTCTGTGGAATAAAGGAATCTTAGTGTGTTTGTCCACAGATATCTAAAAGTGGAAGGGCATGTTAGGGTGGTGAAAATAGCATATGGAACACTTTACCAATTGAGGCATAGGTTACAAAAGCAGAGGAGTCACGTTGGAGTGGTGTACAACTTTTTGGTGAGGCCACAGTTAGACTACTGCATGTAGCTTCTGGTTGCCATATTATTGGAAGGTTACAATTGCACTGGAGGGTGTGCAAAGGAGATGCACCAGAGAGATGAAACATTTATGAAGAGAAGTTGTGCAAGATTGGATTGTTTTCATTAGAGCAGAGAAAACCAGAGGTGACCTGATTGAGGTGTACATGATTGAGAAACATGGACAAGCATGGAGCAGCTGCTCTCCTCAGAGGGGATATAACCTCAAGGTGAGGGACAGGAGGTTTGGGGGGGGGAGGAATATGAGGGATAACTTTTTTACCCAGAGGGCAGTATCTGTCTGGAATGCGCTATCTGGGATTGGTGGAGGCAAATTGCTTCATGTCCTTCATAAATGTGTAGATGAGCACTTAGCACATTATAACATTCAGGCTATAGGCCAAGTGCCGGCAGATGGGATTAGATGCAGATTCAATGAGCACTATGATTCTATGATTTAATGATGCACGCAGTTTCTTGAGCAATATCCCAGTTCTATCAAGGTAAAACATAGAATGGAAGCTCATCTTTTGAGGAGGAGATGTTATTCATTATCTCTGGATTAGGTCTGAGCCTTTGGAGCAATTTATTTGGGTAAATAAGGTTGCTTTATCCATTGGGCCACTAATAACTTGTTTCAGTATAGGAGCTTACCTGGGTCAGTGCTACTTTATTTGTCACCTTTTGCTTTGTGTTTGTGGATGTATTGTGCTTTTATTCACAAATCTGAGAATCTGATGTATATCTTTGTCTGTCCCTGTAATTTTTGTGTTGGTTCATGTTGTGAATCCAACTGCTGCTTTATATTTTTCTGGTTTTCTTTGTGTATGTTACTTTTGAGTGAGTTGCAAGATGTGTCATGTTTTTGAACAGTCGGATTTTTTCTTCTGCCAAGGAGATTTGATATTGACGTGCTTTGGTTTGCATGATTTTTTTCTTCCTTGTGATACTGTGTAACTTTGAATTCTAAATCATCTCTATTTGGTTGGCTGTGGAACCTTATTTGCTCTCAATCACCCCTTATCCAAAAACATTTGCATATCCAAATGATTTTTGAAACCTTTTCAGTCAATGTTGATGAATATAAACTCAATGAATTGTGTTTGTTGTTTGATTGAAATTCACTTTTGCTTTTAATTTTGTTAGCAGCTTTGAATACTGACCCCTGCCAACAATATAGTATAACTGACATTTTTAATTTTCTGTTGTCAGCATTGAATTCTGCTTCAAGAACAGGAGAAAGAAAATTGTCCATTACACCATGACATTCAGTATCACATCTCACTCAAGATGAAAAAACAGCTGAAGAGGGTACATTCCCAACATGAATAGAGAAAATAGCAAAATCCTCATGATGTGGATAGAAGTTGTAGAATCTTCAGAAGTCAAGCCAGGCCAGCAACAAAAAGCAGTATGGACTGCTCCATAAACTCATCAAAAATATCAGCCAGAACTGTGGATGCAACAATCGGGGTTGTTGCTAGGGAGGTAAACCAGAAACAAAGCAAAGATAGACCAGTGTGAGTGAAAATGGGACTTGATATATACAACTGAATTAGGGTGTACAGCATTAGTAAGTGGTGTCATGTATTTGGTGGGCAAGCCAGTCCAGAAGTTTTAGTTGGCAATACTGGGCTATCCATACACCTTGGAACTAGCTGGAGCCTAGCTTCAAACAAGACCACAGTTGGAAGCAGGAATAGAATCCTATGTCATTACAGAAATAAGAATACTGACTTCTGTTTGCTTTTAGTAAAAGACCAGTCTGAAACCAGAAGTTTTATAAAATACCAAGAGATTTTTACTTTCAGTAGGTTAATATTCTCTTAACAGATGGAGCAGAGGAAGATAAGGTAGGGAATGAGTAGATTTACACCAGATGGTGCAGTGACAGGTTATCATTGGAACTGATATAAAAGCATTTAAAGTAAAATTATTTTTGAAGTGGAAATATGGGGAAAATTTGGGGACGGGGGGTGTTGGTGTTGTGAAGCAGATTCTACCAAGACCATGGAAGGATTTAAAAGCAAGGATGCTATTTTTGAAATCAAATGAGCATTTAAGTCAGAGGGAGTAGAGATGATGACTGAATATGACCTGATGCAGGTCACAGGCAGCAGAGTTATGCATAAACCCAAGTTTGCAGAAACTTTAATGTGGAGATCAACAAGGGATATGTTGGAACACTTGGAGGTAACTGGCGTGAATGAGGGCTTCAGTGGTAGATGACTCGAGTCAGGGTCAAAGTCCTGGGAAACATTCGCAGAAAATGTTTACGTACCAGTTTTCAGTTGAGTCAGTTACTTGTACAAGTATTTTAATCATTGGACATTCATCAAATACTCTACTTCGTTACAACAGTATTAAAGATGCTGACCTAAAAGTAGATCCTAAATTCTAGCCTTTTTCTAAATATGGCAATTTCATTAATTGATAGTGATGATTGGATTGGAAACAGCATAAGGAGGCAAAACATCATACGAACATTAGAACATAGAACATTACAGCGCAGTACGGGCCTTTTGGCCCTCTGATTAAACAGTAATGTGGATTCTAATTCCCATGTCACAACAGAACAATGCTAAATTCATTATTCCAAAGACGCAAAATCAAGTGGCTCTTTAAAAAATTCAATAGAGCTTAAAAAATAAGAAGGAAATGAAAATGTATAAAAACAGCAAATATAGTAAAACATTAGAAAGCAATGGCAACACAGCTAGTGGAAGTGTTGAAACGTATGAATTGAATAATTGGTTCAAACCCCACACAAGTTACTTGAGAGACATTCTAACCTGACATTCCAGTGCAGTATTGAGAATGAGTACTGTAGTGTCAGAAATGTCGTCGTTCAGTGAGGCACAATCTGACTCTTGAGTCTCAAGACACTATTTTGAAGAGCAGGAGCTCAAGAGTTGTCTCTGGTATCTTAAGTAATTTCTCACCCAGCATGTTAATGCAAACGATCTGGTCATGATTCTCATGAGAGCTTGCTGTGTACAATTTGGTTGTTTGTCCTACTTGACACAAATTACTACGCTTCAAAAGCACTTAAATTGTTGTAAAGCACTGGAAAATTGAGGTTGTGAAATTTGCTGGATGAATGAGTTTGTTTATTTGGGATAGTATCTAAAAGAGGGTGCCAGAATTGTTCTCTAGGGGATTCTGATTGTGGTATGTGGGCAGGATATAAAGCTGCTGTTGGAGATGCTTTGGTACAGTTGGAAACATAATAGTGCAGCCATTGGAGCAGAGACTTTGGACTGTAATGTGGTGGACCTGCTCAAAGACTGCAGAGAGCAAGAGGGGAAATCCTCTGTGGTTGTATCAGTGAGGTAGTTCTTTGATCTTGCTATTCACCACTATGGTGAGGAAAGATACTGAAGTGAGAAGTAACAGTGAATCCAAGCAGTTTGGAGAGGTTGGAGATGAGGTGCTTGTGTGGATGAAAGATGAGTTTTCTTTGAGAGCATGTAATTATGGTTGTTTTGAAAGAGTACAATATCTGATCAGAAGGAAAATATTTACAATGTTGGCTAACATTGGGGTTGTAAAGAGAGAATTTATAAAGCTTATTTATTAGTCACAAGTATGTTTACGTTAACACTGTAATAAAGTTACTGTAAAAATCCCCTTGTTGCCGCACTCCAGTGTCTATTCGAGTACACTGAGGGAGAATTTAGCATTGCCAATTCACCTAACCTGCAAATCTTTGGACAGGGGGAATGTGCAGACTCCACACTGTGACCTAAGCGTGGAATCAAACCTGGTTCCCTGGCACTGAGGCAGCAAGTGCTAACCACTCTGCCACTTGGTGAGAATTTTGAGGGAGCAAAAGGTGAGTCTTGAGCAAGTTGAGTTACATATCATTTTCCTCATGATAAGAGTTGGAGCAGCCTTGAAGGGAAATAAGCTACTGAGACAATTAATTAGCTTTTTGTCAGCAAGGAGACAATCCGCAGCTGTTTTTGACATGCGGTAAGGGTCAGTGGAGCAGCTTAACGTGATGTTTGGTGGTGTGAAGAAAAGGCTGGGGCTTTACCAAATTATCCTTGAGTTCATAGTTTTGGTATAATCAATAAAACTGTGGGGTGCGGTGACATGGGGGCTTCTGTACAATTAGAGATCAGGGTGCATGTAACTAAAATTATTTTAATGGGAGATTAATTCTCATAGTTGAGGGGGTGGGGGAGCTGAACATCTCAGGCTGTAAATAATTTATGCATGATATAGTTTTCTAGAGCAAATTTTAGAACAGACACAACAAAAGGCCACACTAGATTTGTGATGAGTAACAACTAGAATTAATCATCTGAGTTAATAAACCATGTTTTAAATTTAAATAAGGCTAACTTCAAAGAGAAGAAATAAGATAACTATAATAAAATGGGCCAAATCATTAATTACACTACAAAGGAATAGTGGGAAGTACTCGAATAACTATTTCATAGAATATAAAACCAAATAAAATGCTCATTAGGTCAAAGTGAGAGCCCTATATGCAGTTCTGTTTGATGCAGTGAGGAATGTGATAACACTAGAGAAGGTACAGAGAAGATTCACCAGGATGCTGCCTGGGCTGGAGGCTTTTGGTCCTGAGGAAAAGCCAGTTAGGCTGAGACTATTTCCCTTTGAGCAGAGAAGGCTGAAGGGGATCTGACTGAGGTGTACAAAATTGAGGGATGTAGGGTAGATAGAAAGGGAGAGAGATCAATAACCAGGGGACATTGATTAAGGCGAGGGGCAAGAGATCTGGACAAAAAGCTTTTGTCACCCAGAGGGTGGCTGGAATCTGAAACACTGCTTGAAAGGATGATAGAGGTGGGAACCTTCACAATATTTAGGAAGCATTTGGATGAGCACTTGAAACACTGTAGCATACAAAGCTATAGATCGAGTGCTGGAAAATGGGATTAGAATAGATAGAAACACCATAGTACGTAAAGCTATGGACCAAGTGTTGGAAAATAGGATTAGAATAGATAGGTGTTTGATGGCCAGTGTAAATACGATGGATTGAAGAGCCTCTGTGTTGTAAAATTCTACTCTAAACTATATACCTCCTGAAAGGAAATAGCTCTGCTTAGTTTAATAGTTAAATAGCCATCCTTAACAAATTAAGACCAGGCAAAGTAGAGAGTTTTAGAAGTGAAAATCCAAAATTTGGAAATAATCTATAATTTAAAAATATAATAATGTTAAAAAAATCCATTTGTTAATGTTTTTATTTGAAACAGGCATTTCAGAATTGGCTGGCAAATGTTCTGAAAAATTTCCAAAAAAAGCAGATTTTCAAGACTTTGTTTTATATTCCTTTAAAGGATATGACCTTCACAGACTAGGACAGCATTCATTACCCATCCCTAATGGGTGGGATTGAAGGTGGTGATGTGCTGCCGCCTTGCACCACTGTAGTGCATGTGGTGTAGGTACACCCACAGTGCTGTTAGGGAAGGAGTTCCAGGATTTTGACCCAGCAACAGTCAAGGACCAGAGATATTTACATAGTGACAATTGGAGTTGGGAACCAAGCATAGTATGTCAAAATTTGCAGATGACACTAAGATGAGTGAAAGAGTAAAGTGTGCAGAGGATGCTGAAAGTCTGCAAAGGGGTATAGATAATCTAAGTCAGTGAGCGAGGTTCTGGCAGATGGAGTACAAATTTGGTAAATGTGTGGTCACCCATTTTGGTAGGAATAACAGCAAAATGGACTATTACTTAAATGGTAAAAAAATTGCAGCATGCTGCTATACAGAGGGACCTGGGTGTCCTTGTGCAGGAATCTCAAAGTTGGTTTGCAATTGCAGCATGTAATTAAGAAAGTAAATGGATGCTTGGGCTTCATTGCTAGAGGGATGGAGTTAAAAACAGCAAGATTATGTTGCAGCTGTATAAGGTGCTGATGAAGCCACATCTGGGGTACTGTACAGTTTTGGTCTCCTTACTTGAGAAAGGATATACTGGTACTGGAGGGAGTGCAGAAGTGATTCACTTGATTCTGGAGTTGAGGGTTGGCTTATGAGGAGAGACTGAGTAGAACTGGGACTTTACTCACTGGAATTCAGAAGAATGAAGGGAGATCTTATAGAAACATAAGATTATGAAGGGGATAGATAAGACAGAAGCAGGGAACTAGCAGGTGAAACTAGAACTAGGAGTATAGCCTCAAAATAAGGGGAATCAGATTTAGGACTAAGTTGAGGAATTTCTTCACAGTTATAGAGCTTATAGAGAGTGTAGACGGGATCTTAAAAGGGGTGTTAGGCAAAAAGGGGCCACGAAGCAGCTCTGGCAGGCAGGATTAACGAAAATCCTAAGACATTTTACTCCTATGTAAGGAGCAAAAGGATGGTTAGAGGCAAGATTGGACCTCTCAGGGACAGAGGAGGGGATCTATGCTTAGAGCCTGAGGGAATGGGGGAGATCCTGAATGAATACTTTGCGTCGGTATTCACGCAGGAGACTGGCCAGATGTCTGTTGCTGATTTTGACAAAGTTGAGGATCCGTTGAGGGAAATAAAGATTACGAGGAAAGAGGTGTTGGGGCTGTTAGGCAGCTTAAAGACATATAAAGCTCCGGGGCCTGATGGCATTTACCCCAGGCTGCTAAGGGAGTTGAGGGAAGACCTAGCTGGGCCTCTGACGCAAATCTTTGTCTCTTCCTTGGACACAGGCGAGGTCCCAGAGGACTGGAGGATAGCAAATGTAGTACCGTTGTTTAAAAAAGGTCAGAGGGATAACCCAGGGAACTATAGGCCGGTGAGCTTGACTTCAGTTATAGGTAAGCTAATGGAGAGGATCCTTAGGGACAGGATGTATGAGCATCTGGAGCGCTGTGATCTGATCAGGGATACGCAGCATGGCTTCGTCAAGGGGAAGTCTTGTCTTACAAATCTAGTGGAATTTTTTGAAGAAGTGACAAAAACAGTTGATGAAGGACATGCTGTTGATGTCGTCTACATGGATTTCAGTAAGGCGTTTGACAAGGTTCCTCATGGTAGACTGATAGAGAAGGTGAAGGCGCATGGGATACAGGGCCGGGTATGTAGATGGGTCGAGAACTGGCTCGGGAGGAGGAGACAGAGGGTAGTAGTGGAAGGCTCTTTTTCCGACTGGAGGCCTGTCACTAGTGGAGTGCCACAAGGCTCAGTACTAGCTCCTTTCTATTTGTGGTTTACATAAACGACTTGGAAGTTGGGGTAGGTGGTGAGATCAGCAAATTTGCTGATGACACCAAGATGCTTGGATTGGCGGGTACAGAAGAGCAGTGTCAGGCAATACAACAGGACATAGACAGGTTGGTAGACTGGGCAGATAGATGGCAAATGGAATTTAATCCGGATAAATGCGAGGTGATGCATTTTGGCCGGAAAAATGTAGAAGAGAGTTATAGGATAAAAGGTAAAACTATTCGGAGTATAGAGACGCAGAGAGACCTGGGGGTGCAGGTTCACAAGTCTCTGAAGGTGTCTTTACAGGTGGAGAAGGTGATAAAGAAAGCGTATAGTATGTTAGCTTTCATAGAAAAGGGTATAGAATACAAGAGTAGGAGTTTGATGTTGCAGTTGTATAGAACGTTGGTTAGGCCTCACTTGGAATACTGCGTCCAGTTCTGGTCGCCGTACTATCGGAAGGATGTGGAGTCCTTGGAGAGAGTGTAGAGGAGGTTTACCAGGATGCTGCCTGGTATGGAAGGACTGTCTTATGAGGAACGATTGAATAGACTGGGGTTGTTTTCCCTTGAAAGACGTCGGCTTAGAGGGGATCTAATAGAGGTGTATAAGATTATAAGGGGTATAGATAGAGTAAATGGTGGTAAACTTTTTCCACCTTCAGAAATGGATAGGACGAGGGGTCATGGCCTTAGGGTGAGGGGGGCTATGTATAAGACGAATATTAGAGGGCAGTTTTTCACACAAAGGGTAGTGGGGGTGTGGAATGCACTGCTGAGTAAGGTGGTGGGAGCAGGCACGCTGGGGCTGTTTAAGGGTCTCTTGGACAGCCACATGAGCGGTATGCAGATAGAGGGATATAGTAGGACTGTTTAACTATGACTTTTTTTTCCACAGGTAATTCGGTCCATACTTGACCAACAATGAGCATGCATTCGGCAGGTGGTGCGAGGACAGCTCTTGGATGTTGATTCATGGGTTGCCTGGTGCTTCATGTCGTAAATGAGTGCTTTATCTAGACCATCTGAAGGGCACCATGACAGCTCAGTGACTATCGCTGTAGCTGTGCAGACACTTGGAATTGGGCCGGTGTCTGCGGGAGTTTGCGCGTTCTCCCCGTGGTTGAGTGGGTTTTCTCCGGGCGCTCCGGTTTCCTCCCACATCCCAAAAATTCGCTCTTAGGCTGATTGGGAAACAAATTGACCCTATATTGAGATTCTTCCATATTAGGAATAACCTAAAATTAGAATAAGAAAATGGAATTGTTACTATAAAGTTATGACGGCGGCTCGTTGGGCCGAAGGGCCTGTTTCCCGTGCAGTGTTGCTCTTTGAAATCTTTGAAATCTCTTTATGAATCTGTGGAATTCCCTGCCCAGTGAAGCAGCTGAGGCTACCTCATTGAATGTTTTTAAGGCAAGGATAGAAATTTTTGAATGGTAAAGAAATTAACGGTTATGGTGAGCAGGTGGGTAGGTGGAACTGAGGCCACAAAAAGATCAGCCGTGATCTTATTGAATGGCAGAGCAGGCTCGAGGAGCCAGATAGCTTACTCCTCCTGTTTTTGTTGTATTTCCAAGTCAGGATGGTGCGATCACTTGGAGGGGATCTTGCAGGCTGTGGTGTTCCTATGTGTCAGCTGCCCTTGTCCTTCTAAAAATTAGTAGTCATGGGTTTGCAAGGTGCAATCTAACAGAGCTTAGTGAGTTCCTGCAGTGCATCTGTAGACAGAGTACACTGTTGCTACTGTGCATTGGTGACGAAGGGAGGGAGTAATTATTTTTGGAAGGGATGCCAATCAGGCTGTTTTGTCTTTGGATAATGTTTAACTTCTGGAGTTTCATTGGAGCTGCACTGATCCAACCAAAGGTAGAGCATTGCATTGCACTGCTGACTTGTGCCTTGTAGATTGCAAACAGGCTTTAGGGAGTCAGGAGGCGAGTTACTCGCGCAGGATTCCTAGTCTCTCTCGTAGCCACAGTATTTATATGGCCTGTCCAGTTCAGTTTCTGGTCTATGGTAACCCTCAGAATGCAGATGATCATGTTTGTGTCTAGTAGAAGAATCCTAAAGTTTTTGTGATTTGAACAGCCCTTCTGATAAGTGTGCTCTGACAATTATATGCAAGGTGTAGAGAAAAGATCCATAACACATCCTGTCATTCTACAAGTTGATGTAAGCTAATGACTTGATAGTTGTGGAATAAAAGGTGAGACCATTTGACATAGGAAGTTGTGGTGATTACTTTGCTGTACCTCTCTTGCAGCCTTTGCATCATTGAGTATCACTCCTAAAAGAATTGATTGCTTGCAGATTTAATGTCTAAACTGTTTCTGCTGCAGAGAATAGCTTCAAGCTTGTCACTGTTTATACTGATCAGCTGTGCAAAAGCAAACATGAAAGAGCTAGGATTATGAAAGCTAACATTTTAATAAAAAATAAAGGGATGCTTAAACATGAAGGTGTACGTTGGTGATGTTATAGACAATATGGAAATGAGGTATTAATTGAATGTATAGTTTTAAATGTTCACATACCAGTTGTATAAAGGAACCATTTGAAAAGTTTAAAAATGGTAATGAAACAAATAATGGAACTTAAAGTACCATTGAATACTTCACAAAAAATGTCTCCAGATTTGGGAATTTTTTTAGTTGGAAAATTAATGTTTCTCCACAATTTGAAAAGGAGAGAAACTGACTTGCCAGTTTAACATAGGTTGTAGGGAATGTACGGTACAGTAATGGGGCACAGAAACTGAGTGCTTGGACTAACTAGTGTCATGTACAAGTTCAGCATGACCTTGTTCTTGTTGTCTATACCACTATTAATAAAGCCCAAGATACTACACTTTATGAACTTGCTCTCTCCACCTGTCCTGCCACCTTCAATGATCTAGGCACGTATATACCAAGGTGCCTCTGCTCCAACACAGCCTTAAAAATTTTGCTCCTTATTTTGTACTGTATTTTGTAAGATGTAGACTTAGAGGTGTACAAGATTATGAGGGGTATAGATAGAGTAAACAAGGTTAAGCTTTTTCCTAGGATGGGCTCAAATAGCACGAGGGGGTAAGGTATAATTTGGATGCTAGAGGGAGTTTTTTCAGAGTGGTGGGGGTATGGAATGCGCTGCCAAGTAAAGTGGTGGAGGCAGGCACTCTGGAGTTATTTAAGAAATACTTAGATGGGCACATGAACAGAATGGGAATGGAGGGATATATACATGAGCCTTGGGAGTCCCTGGGAAGTGTGTAAATAGTCAATGATATTGATGTATTTGTTTTTATCCTACAGGTACTTTGGTCCGCCTTGTTGCCAAACAAGGGGCATACACATGATGGGTCACGAGAGGGCTGCTCTTGGATTTTTCGAGAGTATCCTAGTGTTTCACGTCGTTAGTTACGCTTGACCTGGACCATTTGATGGTCAACTTGTCAGTTCAGTAACTATTGCTGTGCTGTGCAGATACATGGATTTGGGCCTGTCTGTGGGAGTTTGCGCATTCTCCCAGTGCTTATGTGGGTTTTCTCCGGGTGCTCAGGTTTCCTCCCACATCCCAAAGATGTGCTCTTAGGCTGATTGGCAAAACAAATTCTCCCTAACTTGTCTCAAATTTGGTTTCAATGCATAGATCTATAAACATAGACAGGGATCACGGGTAGAAGTGGGAACATCAAGGTGGTGGCACAGGCTCATTAGACCGAAGGGCCTGTTTCCTGTGCTGTTTTGTCCTTTGTTCTTCTTTGGTCTTTGTCTCTCCAAGATTCTACTGGGTTGGTGGGTAATATATTAGCTTGGATTCAGGATTGACTAACCGACAAAGCAAAGAGTGAGGGTAAATTGATCTTTTTCTGGTTGGCAATCTGTAACTAATGGTGTGCCATGGGGATCAGTCCTTGAGCCCCAACTATTTACAAGTTATGTTAATGACTTATATTAATGAGTTATAGAAAATGCAGAAGTCAAATTTGCAAATGACAGGGAAGCATGTTGCAATGAGGCAATAGGACAATTACAAATGGAAATTGATATGCCTATGGTTAGTTGAATTAGCTATGGTTAGCAGATGGAATTTAACTTAGATAATAGAGGTTATCCATTTTGCTCAAAGAAATAAAAAGGCAACTTAAACATATAAATGAAGAGAAACTTCAAAATGCTTTGGTGTAGAAAAATCTGGGAGTCCTCATTCATGAATTGTAAGTGCAGCAGATAATAAGGAAAACCAATGGAATTTTTGCATTTATTACTAATGGAATAGAGTATGAAAGCAGGAATGTATTATTACAAGTGTATGGTTGTGTTGGTAAGACTGCTTCTGGAGTATGCACACAGTTTTCCCTTACTTGAAGGATGTGTTAAAGATGATGCAGAGAAAGTTCACTAGTTGATTCCAGGGATAAAGTTTGTTTATTAATGTCACAAGTAAGCTTACATTAACAATTCAAGGAAGTTACTGTGAAAACCCTATAGTCGCCACACTCCAGTGCTTGTTTGGGTACACTGCCAAACACAAAAGTCGGAGTTTAACCACATCTTTATGGACCGAGTGAGGAAACCAGAGCACGTGGAGGAAGCCCACACAAACATGGGGGAAACATATATACATATATACAGTGACTCTAGGCAGGAATCGAATCCAGATCCCTGGTGCTGTGAAGCAGGAGTCACTAGATTAATTTCAGGGATAAAGAACTTGTGGAGAGATTCACAGTTTAGGCCAATACTTTCTGGTGTTTATATGAATGAGAGGAGATCTAATTGAGGTTAAAAGATTCTTTAGAGGGTTGACAGGGATGTTTTCCCCTTGTTGGACATTGTAGGGTATTATGCATTGTACTGGAAGGGCTGAATTGCTTGCACTTCCTGTATAGTTTTGCAAATTGTTCTTTCTCCAGTATGTATTAAATTCCATTTTAATTGCTTTTGCTGCATTTTAAGGTTGTGCATTCCACATATCTCAATTTTTTGATTTATTATTGTCACACATATTAGTATGCAGTAAGAATTATTGTTTTCTGTATACTATACAGACAAAGCATACCATTCAGAGAAGGAAAGAAGATGCAGAATATAGTTTTTTTGCAGCCTTGGACAAAGCAGGAGCCATACCAAGCTGTGATACATAGAATGCTTTCGATGGTGCACCTGTAAAAATTGGTGAGAGTTGTAGCAAACATGGCAAATTACCTTAGCATCCTGAAAACATCCTATTGGTGAGCTTTCTTAACTACGTTATCAGCATGAAGGAACCAGGACAGGTTGTTGATTATTACAGCCATAACTAAGGTGTAGAGAATGATGCAAAGTACCTTGGGGCAAGGTAGATCCAGTCAAAAGTCTAACAGCAGAGAAGAAACTGTTCTTAAATTGATTGGTATATGACCTCCGACTTTTGTATTTTTTTTAGATGGAAGAAGTTGGATGATATGCTCGGGGTGTGTGGGGTCTTCGATTATGTTGGTTGCTTTTCTGAGACAGCAGGAAGTGTAGATAGACTCAATGGGGGGAGGGGGGGGATGCTGGTCTGGTCTGCGTGATGGGCTAGGTTTCCCTCATGACCTTTTTATAGTTTTTTGCTGTCTTGGACAGAGCAAGAGCCAAACCAAGTTGTCATATGCAATGCTTTCTATGGTGCAACTGTAAAAGGTGATGAGAGCTGTAGCAGACATGGCAAATTTTCTTAGCATCCTAAGAAAGTAGAGGCACGGTGGGCCTTCTTAATTACAGCATCTGCATAAAAGGACCAAGACAGGTTGTTGATAATCCGGACATCAAAAACTTGAAGCACTCGATCATTTTTCACTTCATCTCCATTGATGTAGACAGGGGCACATCCTCCATTACCCTTCCTGAATTCGATGACTATCTCCTTCGTTTTGCTGACATCAAGAGAGATTATTGTCACCACATCAGTTCACTAGATTCTTCTTTCCTGTACTTAGTCTCATTGTTTGAGATCCAACCTACTGCAGTGACGTGGTCAGCAAACCTGAAAATCGAGCTGGAGGGGAATTTGACCACATAGTCATCAGTGCATAAGGAGTATAGTAGGGGTCTGAGGACTCAATCTTGTGAAGCATCAGTGTTAAGGATGATCGTGGAGAAGGTATTGTTAAAACTGGTGTCCTCCAACATGACTTTCAGGTTCTTCATCCTTCTTACTATTCTGGTAAATATACTTTGCACTCTGTTCAAGACCTTGCTATCTAAAGGTGCCACGCTTCAGTAGTCATTACACCAGCTAAGGTCTAATCAGTAATTTTATAATTTAGCATAACTTCTTTGCTTTTGTACTCTTGAACTTCTAACAATGAAGAGGGGGAATGACTCTCTTTTTTAAATGTCTTTCCCAGCATTGGATGGCATAGTGACAGTTAGCATTGCTGTCTCAGAGCTAGGGATGGGCTTGATTCCCGGATTGGGTCACTGTGCAGAGCCTGCACATCTGTGTCTGTGGATTTCTTTCGGGTGCTGCTGTTTCCTCCCACAGTCTGGGGAGATGTACTGGTTAGGTGCATTGGCCATGCTAAATTCTCCCTCAATATATCCAAAAAGATGCTGGAGTGTGGTGACTAGCAGATTTTCACAGTAACTTCATTCTGGCCGTGAGGGGTTTTTCATTCAAAGTGTTTCACAGATGATGATTTCTGTATGCACTTGATAGTCCTATTACTTATCTCTTTTTTTTCTCTCTCTCTCTCCCTTATGTGATTTCAGTGTTGCTTTACAGATTTTCACCCATGTAATGGTGAGCATTTTACCTGCTTGTGCAGGGATTATTTCATTTTAAATATTGAAAATAGATCATGCAGCATTTGTGATGAGCAAAACTGTGAATTGCAGTATTTGATGGAGGCAACAGGGTCTTGGCTGCAGTGGGATGTCCTGTGTTGTCTTAAGCCTGCATTCCATCTTTACTCGCTCTTGCATTACAACATTTACAATCTTGCATTCAGACAAGAAATAAGCTTAGATTTCAGAAAGGCAATTATTCAAACAGATATATTTAAAAGCAGTAATCAATTTTAGTGTTTTCTTGGCTTCAAACTGCATGTTCATTTTCAGAGCAGCCCTCTGCCCTTGAAGATAGGCACAGAGTTTGATCATAAACTAAATCTACCACTGTTTCCATCACCACCACCTTCCTGGACTGTGTGTTCCAGGTCACTACCACTTGCAGAAAATTTAAGTTCTACCCTTCCCATTTCCCTGCATCTCTTTCCCAAAATCTTAAACTGGTGTTCCTTGTACCATCACATAATAGGAGGCATTTTCCCTTAAGCCATTAGCAATTTCATTAAATTTAATGTATGAATAGGCAGCCTGCTCCACCATTCACCACGATCTGGTTGCTTTTCTGCCTCAGTTCCTCCTGCCCACTCTCCTCCACATCCCTTGAATTTCTGAAACCAAAATCCTTTGTCAAAAATACTCAAATGAGTATTCACAACCTTCTGGGATAGAGAATTCCAATGATAGACACAGTGAAGAAATTTTTGCAAATTTTAGTCCTAAATGATCATTCTCTTATTCCTTGACCAAGTCCCCATCTTGCAGATCAATCAGAATCCAAATTCTGCTAATTTAGCCTAGTGAGGGCCAAAGTTGATGCAACATTGTAATTCACTGTTTCATTCAGAATGATGGAAAGTGACAGTATTTCTTACCTGAGCTAGTAACAAAACTGTTTGTCTTTTAATTCTGAATTTGCAAATTTCTTTTCGTTTTTGTCATGTGAATCACTTATTTTGCTGGCCATGTTCTTGGTGCACATGAATACTAAAGCAAATCTGCTAATGTGTCTGTCCTGCCTCTGAATCACAAGATTCTGGGTTTATTTCCTACTCTGTGTCTAGAGCACAAAATTTAAAAAGTTGACAGTGTAGTACGAATGAAATGTTGCATTCAGTGTTATCTATCCCCTCAAGTGGATGTAAATGTTCCCATGCTATGGCTTTTGAGAACAGTTATCCCAAGTGTCCTGATCAGTATTTATCCTTCAATCAGCATCCCCAAACACCGATTACCTGGCTATTAGTACATTGCAGCTTGTAGCTGTTTGCAATGCCTCACATTAGCTGCCAAGTTTCCTATTTTACAACAGTGATTTTGTTTCAAAGGAATAATTCATGGCAGTAAAGTGCTTTGACACAGCCGCTCAAGAAAAGAACTATGTAAAGTTAAGTTTCTATAATGATTTATGGAGTACATACATTATTCAGCTTAAAAACTAAGTTTTAATCAGTCAATTAGTGCAGAAATTCAATCTATCTAGTTTCTTTTTCTTTCAGTGCAGTTGTGCTTTTATTTGGATAGATAGAATGAAGAAGCTTGTGTTGACTGAAACAATTGTTTCCTTTTGGGAGAGGACTTACTGTGGACAAATTAAATTATATGATACAGTCTACATTGTCTTCCTCAATGTGAAAATATATTGTAAACTGTCTTGAATCATAGGTTTACTTAGCTATTGTACCAGTTTTTATACTTTGGTGTATGCTTGTTTGTGTGAATGCTCAACAAAAGAGGGAGTGTTTGTTGTGAATGTGATCTTTTTTAAAAAAATTGCCTGTTACAGTGTTCCCTCCTAGCTCACCAGTCATTCATGCTTCTGATTACAAACAAAATATGAAGCCATCTGACACCCCACTTCTTTTGCAATCCTGTGATCTGCTGTTTATTCTAGGCTCTCCATTTTTGTTATCAGAACGTATTGACATTTCAGTAAGTGCATCTCCCAATTTCTCCCAATTATTTGCTCACCGTTAAGGTAAGAGGTTGATTTGGTCCATCCCTTCCTCACTTTTTAAATGATGGCATACTGGTATTGCTGCTGAACCAGTAATCCAGCAACCCAGAGTAATGCTGTAGACGCCTGGATTCAAATCCTACCACGACAGATAATGGAAAAATAAAATCAATAAAAAAAAACTTGGAATCAAATGGCTACTTATTGTTTTTAAAAAAAACCTGTCTAGTTCACTAATGCCCCTTTAGAAAAGTAAATCTGTTATCCTCGCCTGCTCTGTCCTAAATTACTTAAGATTCACAACCCTCCTCTCTCAAACCACTAAAGTCCTCAGGAATGAAACTAGATGGACCAACCTGGATTGACCAAAGCACTGGAAACAACACCAAACTCAGCCCTGTCAACTCTGCCAAGTCCTTCCTAACGTCTCAAAATTAGAGCAGTTTCACAGATTAGTCGAGCAACAGCCTGCTTTAGCCATAGTCACAATTATACAGAGCAGATAATATCCTGAACACCACCATCTCTGCAGTGCTAATGGAATAATGGTATACAGTAGGGAGAGTGT
Organism: Sphyrna mokarran; assembly: GCA_024679065.1. Taxonomy (NCBI): domain Eukaryota; kingdom Metazoa; phylum Chordata; class Chondrichthyes; order Carcharhiniformes; family Carcharhinidae; genus Sphyrna; species Sphyrna mokarran. The sequence continues at coordinate 16,134,395 of JAGIQG010000009.1, forward strand.
TGCACTGGACTCCAAACCCTATGAAGTCTCATCACATCAGGTTTAACATGGAAACCTCTTGCTAATTATTATATACCACTGCTTCCCCATTCTTCCTAGAACTGAATTCGTACTCTTCCATTTGGAGAAAGCATTGAAGATAACTACCCATATTCTTAATCATGGAATTTCGATGTCTGTCACATCAAGGGTAGCTCAGTAGCTCTACTGCTGACATTGCCAATGGTGAAGGAACCAACAAGGGGGAAAAACGTATGTATCCTAATGCTCATCACCTTATCAGCCGTAGATGCATCTGTCTGTGATCTTTTGGGTAGAGGGATTGCTGCACAGTCCTTGTGAAGACAAAGCCCTGTTTTCACATTGAGGATACCATCCATGGCGTTGTGTGGCACTACCACCATGCTAAATGGAATAGATTTCAAACAGATCCAGCAACTCAGAACTGGGCAACTATGAGGCACTGTGGGCCATCAGCAGCAACATAATCACAACATAATCACGTACTCGATCACAATCTGTAAACTCATATCATCTCACACCACCATTATCACCAATCCAGGGCTCAACTCTGGTTTAATGAAGGAGGCATGATGTGGAGATGCGGGTGTTGATTGGGGTAAACACAGTAAGAAGTTTCTCAACACCAGGTTTTAGTGCAACAGGTTTATTTGGTAGCAAACATCACTAGCATTCAAAAAACCCTGACTTTAATGTTAAACTTAACCTGGTGTTGTGAGACTTCTTACTGTGTTAATGAAGGAGGGCATGCCAGAAGCAGCACCAAGTATGCCTTTAAAAAAGTGTTAAGTTGAAGCTACAATATGGGATGACTAGTGTGCCAAATAGCACAAGTAGCAAGTAATAAACAGAGCTAAGTGATTCCACAACCAGCAAATTGGATCTAAGTGTTGCATTCTTATCATGTCCAGCCATGAAAATTCCTGAAGACTTGTACTCGTAGAACTTGTCACTCCTATCCCTAGCCAAGCTGTTTCAGTGCAGCTACAACATTGGGCAATTTCCTACATTGTCAGTAAATGCCAAGTATTTCCTGTACACACACAGCAGGACAAATCCCATCAAACCAAATATTGCCCCACCATCTGATTTCTAACATTGGTGAAGTGATGGAAGGGTTGCCAACAATGCTAGCAAGTGGCATTTGCTTAATAATAACCTGTTCACTGACATCAATTTGTGTTTTGACCACTTGGCTCTTAGCCTCAATGGGGAAAAAAAGGCTGATTTCCAGAAGTGGGTGAGAGTCCTTGACATCAAGGTTGCATTTGAGTGCAGTATTAAGGAGTCTCAGCAAAACAGGAGTCAATGGGAATGGAGTCAAGTTAGCATCATACCTAGCGCAAAGGAAAATGGTTGTGATTGTTGTAGATCAGTAATCTCAGCTCCAGGGCAAACACTTCAGGAGTTCCTCAGTAGTGTTCTAGGTCCAACTATTATGACCTTCCATCAATCATAAAGTTAGAAGTGCAGATGTTTGTTGATTGTATAATGTTCAGCGCTATTTGCGATGACTCAAATACTGAAGCAATTCATGTCCTAAATGCAGCAGGACTGGAGCAATATCCAGGCCTGGTTTGATCAGTGGCAAGTAATATTTCCTGGCACTTGTGTTGACCAAATGACCATCTCTGAGAAAATTAACCATCCCTTGATATTCAGTGGCATTGCCATCTCTGAATTGCTTATTGTCAAAATCCTGGAATTACAATTAACCAGAAATTTAACTGAGCTAGCCAGATAAATCCTGTGGCTGTAAACACAAGTCAGACGTTAGGAATTCTGCAGCAATCAGCTTCCCTCATGATTCCCTAAAACCTGTCCACCCTTTATAAATCACAGGTCAAGTGTCTTTCATGTTGCCTATTTCTAGTGTCATGCATGCCTGTACTAAAATGGTGGCCTCCTTTTTCCGCTGAATTCTTGCATGGAACTAATGTACTTCTGGCTACCTTTATCAGTCATCTGTATCAAACTATCCATTGTAGTACTTGTAAAATCTCACTTTGAAAGTATGGAGCAATATCTAGTCCCAAGATGTGATGATGCCAGAATGGCTCACTCAGTTATATTTTCACATTCTCATTGGTCTAAATTGAGACTTTTGCTTGGGGTTTGTTTGCACCCAATGATATTTCTTTCAGGGAAACATTTTTGATTGTCAAAGAATTGTTATATAAATTAAAATAAAAAGAGCAATGTTTTCTGAAGTGTATTATTTTTATTTAACAGATTCTATCATGAGTCTACCATGAAGTAATAAGTGAGATCTGTTAAGAGCTTTGAAAGGAGGATTCAAAAACCTGTTGGCTGAACACAAGAAATTCAAAATGACATCAACTGTGGATAAAAGACCCCCACACATGATTGTAAATCCACAGCCACCAGAATATAGCAATCCAAAGAAACCTGGTCGCATGACAAATCAGCTGCAGTATTTGGAGAGAGTGGTGGTTAAAGCTCTTTGGAAGCACAATTTTGCATGGCCATTCCAACAACCTGTCGATGCTGTGAAACTAAACTTGCCTGTAAGAATTGTGTCTCATCTGGTCAGAATATGTAGTGCTGTATTCAATTACATTGCCTTGGATTTTTTAGCAACAGTAACTACAATGCAGAGCCAAATTATAAATCTGAAGTTAGAACCGATATATGCAGGTCGACTATCCTTTATCAAAACCCTTGGGACCAAGATTGCATCTGTTTTTCAGATCATTTTGGTACCACGTATAGACTTACATTTTTAAGCTGGCTGTAGTCTAAAGTGAATAAAATGGCTAGAAAAGTAAGATATACCATTGCAGATATCCTCTATTTATTTATCAATGAGTTTCTTTTTGACGTGTGTTCATTACATAAATTGCAAGGTAAAGAGTGATGGGAAACTACCAGGCTCCCGTGCTGAAGATCAGTGAAATTCAGAATTATAAATTTTGGATGTTTGGTTTTTAGATTTATGGATAAAAGACACTCAACCAGAGTTAAACTCTGCACTTAGAACCATAGAATTCCTATGGTGCAGAAGGACACCATTCGGCCCGAGTCAAGTCTGTATTGACTCTTTGAAAAAGCATTTTGCTCTCCTAGTCACTGAGTGAGAAGTATGATTGATTATTTTAAATTGATAACCTCTTGTCATTGGCTCGCCAGCCAGGACGTATGGTCTTTCCCGATGTACTTTATCAAATCTCTGTTTTCAAAAACATGCTTCGGTTTCCTCTGACAATGCAAAGATGTGCATGTTATGTTAATTGGTCGTGATAAATTGCCCCTTAGTGTCAGGGGATTAGTGGGGTAAATACGTGAGGTTATGGAGAAAGGGCCTGGGAGAGATTGTTATCAGTGCAGATTCAATGGCCTCCCTCTGCACTGTAGGGATTGATTCTACGCCGTTTCCTTTTTAACCTTTCCTGATTCAGTAAGAGTAGTCCTAGTATCTAAAGGCTCCCATTGTAATTCTGGTTTCTTATGCTTAGTATAACATGACATCATAATGTCATGTATTACATGACATCATAATGTCATGTAATGCAAAGGTTCAACTAATGTTCTGGGGACTGATTCAAATCCCACCAAGGCAGTTGGTAGAATTTAAATTCAAATAAAACCTGTCTGGCCCACATATGACTCCAGACTCCTAACTGTGCTCTGAAATGGCATTGTTAGCCACTCATTTCCTGGGTAATTGGAGATGGGCAGTAATGTCCACATCTGTGAAAGAACCAATTTTAAAAATCCTGGTCAATCTATAATGTCTCTGTAGATTAGTAACTTACTCTGACCACTTTGGCTCTGTGGTGTCAATGTCTACAAGCCCCAAGCATCAACTGGAACCAGCAAATCTTACCCATTGTCCCTCCACCGAGCCATTTTATGGGGATTTAATAGTGATCATTCAGACTGGAAGTACCCAGTATTTATGACGGTGAAGAGCTTGCAGAGTGGGCATCCAGAAATGATCTGATACAACCCCAAACAGTGAGAAATGATCTGTTCAGCCACATGGCATAGAGATTGCACCCCTGACCTGTGTCAGGTCAGTTCTCTTTGTGACTCCCTGTCCTGCATGGAGACTTATTTTAGGTGATTTCCCATAGAGGCAACACTGTCTCTACTCGCTCTTTTCACAGACGTACATGTTTCAGTAGTCGACATGCTCAAGAAGATGTGATGGAGCTTCTGGAAAGCCAACTGGACAAAATATAGTAAAACTTTGGAACACAGCATCTTGACAATCCCACTACAATACATCACTGATTAAGCATACAACTATCTCTGCGATGCCATCTATAAAGCAGCCTTTATGGCAATTCCCCAAGGCTACCAATCCATCTACATATCATGCTTAGATGAAGATGGTGTGTTCCTCCTCAAGGCATGTAAAGCATCTGGGGCACAGTTGGGAGGCCATCTGATCAAGTCACTCAGTGGTGTTTGCCGCACCAAGTGGGAGGAAGTTTCACACAGGAAGTGTGGAGCCTAATTCATCACCTTCGAGCAATAGTTACCCACTCAAAACTGCACCTCAGATGTTCCTAATTGTCACAGCTAAGACATCATGGATGAAAAACACGAAAAGAAGCATTTTAGGTGAACGAAGGCCATGCCGCTGCTGCTACCAACACAGAGGATATCAGCCCTCCCCACTGCCGGAGGTTGCAGAACTGAAGATGGTCCTGCAAGGCAGCAGGATATGACAATATCATCCAGAATTTATGAAGCACTGGGAGCCCCAACTTCTTGCCTGGCTGACTTGGTTTTACATAGCCATCGAGGTTTACAGCAGAGAAACCGGCCTTTCAGCCCAACTTGTCCATGCCGCTCTTTTTGTTAAAACCCCTAAGCAAATCCCAATTGCTCACATTTGGCCCATATCCTCTATACTCATAGCTATGTAACTTCTAATGCTTTTTAAAAGACAAAATTGTAACAGCTTTTACTACCTCTGGCAGCTTGTTCCAAACACTCTCCACCCTCTGTGTGAAAAAAATTGCCCCTCTGGACACCTTTGTAATTCTCCCCTCAAACCTTTACCCTCCAGTTTTAAACTCCCCTATCTTTGGGAGAAGTTATTGACTATCTACTTTGTCCATGCCCCTCATTATTTTATAAATCTCTATAAGGTCACTCTTAGCCTCTTACACTCCAGAGAAAATCCCAATCTATCCAGCCTCCTCTTATAACTCAATCCATCAAGTCCAGTAGCATCCTAATAAATCTCTTCTGTACTCTTTCTAGTTTATTAATATTCTTTCTATATTAGGGCGACCAGAATTGCACACAGTATTCCAAGTGTGTCCTTACCAATGTCTTGTATAACTTTAACAAGATGTCCCAACTCCTGTATTTAATGTTCTGACCAACAAAACCAAGAATGCCGAATGCTTCCACCACTCTGTCTGCCCGTGACTCCACTTTCAAGGAGCTGTGAACATCTACTTTTAGATCTTTTTGTTCTGTAACTTTTCCCAATGCCCTACCATTAACTGAGTAAGTCCTGTCCTTGTTCAGTCTCTCAAAATGCATCACCTCACTTTCGTCTAAATTAAACTCCACCTGTCATTCACCAGCCTACTGGCCCAATTGATCAAGATCCTGTTGCAATTGGAGATAACTTACTTCACTGTCCACTATGATCCTTGGTGTCATCTGCAAGCTAACTAACCTATATTCTTATCCAAATCATTAATATAAATGACAAATAGCAGTGGGCCCAGCACTGATCCCTGAGGCATACAGCTTGTCACAAGCCTCCATCTGAAAAACAGCTCTTTACAACCACTGTCTGGCTTCTGTCAAGAAGTCAATTTTGTATCCATTCAGATACTCACTTCACCTCACCCTGGATCCCGTGAGATTTAACTTTATGCAACATGAGGATCATAAGTTCCAACATCATTCAAAGAAACAGTGGACGGTAAAATCATCATCATATCAAACCTGGAAAAGACCCCATGCTTGAAAGCTAGCTACCATCTAATCTCTTCCTGTTAGTCCCATACAAAATCATTGAATGTCACATCTTCAGCGTGTCCCTCCAGTGATAGAAGTTGTGGATGTCGACCAAGCTGGTTTTCTCGGATCGTAGCATGAGAGCAGGTAGTGGTCCTTACCCCTTATGTTGAAAATGGCTTTCAGAAAATTTAGAAGACAGGTGTGTGTTTCCTGATGATCTCATATGCCTATGGTACCATTACACCAGCTGCCTTTTCCTGAAGCTGACTCAGGCCCTCTCCATGTAGGCAAATAAAAGCATCGGAACATCGAAAAATTGAAGACTCAGAGTTCACCTTGGATGAGCAAAAAGTGGATAGAAAGGGCAAACAATGAGTTCCCCAAGGCTCCTTAATGGCTCCAACCCTATTCAACTTGTACACAAATCTTCCAAAAAATACCTTCTAAAAATTCATATATACAGATGACATCTTCTCAACTCAAGCCTCCCACCCCCACTCCGACTTCAACATTTTTAACTGAATCCTAAACAAACACTTGTGAAAACTTGAAAAATACAGTGACATGATGATGCAATCCAAGCCCTGAAAGAACAGTATCCAGTTTATTCCATCTTCACAATGCAAAAGCCCATAAAGCGCTTAACATACAAATGAATGCTGACAACTCCAAATAACTCACTGACCCTAGCTAGGACACTGAACCTTTCCAGGATCACCTAAAAACAATTTTGTTTCCAAACTAACCAGCTCAAATGGGGTGCAGGTACCACCACTCTGAGCACTCCTGTTAATTAAGATCATCAGAGTTACTACCCAGCTGAATGCCCACCATGTATTATTACTGGAACGCTACTCTCAACACCACTCTTTTCGCTTCCTATCTTGGCAAACATCACTCCTCCACATAGCTACTGACTTGCAATAACCCACAATGATAGATAAAACTTGCATTCCCATCCACTTGCCTCTTTGTGTTGATCTATTCAGCCCAGCCAAGGTGCGGCTCCCATCAAGACACCATCCCATGCAGGATTTCAACATAAACTCCACCTGGAAAAATAAATGGAAGTCACTGGACATGACTAACTGTACCTGACTTCAAACCCAACCCAACAGCTGCCTAGTTTCAACCTTCCAAACAAAGACTGGTGCACCCTCAACAGCTGGGGCCCCAGTTTGGCCCTTCACAGATGCCCTGTGTGTGACTGTGGGAGAGAGTAAACTGCATCTAAAGTGTTCCCTTCACACTTTTGTGAGAAGCTGAGGTTTATTCACACTTGATAAAGTAGGAGTGGAAGAAACGACTTGGCCTAGGGCCTTTGCATTCGCTAAGTAAATAGCTTTAAAATGTTATTGATAAGGGCATTTATTACCATTCCTTATTTTTTCTTAAGATGGTATAACTTTGAATTGCTGCAGAGCATGTAGACATTGTTGTTAGTGAGTGACACCAGGCATTTCCATGTCAGTTTCCATCCACTTGCATTCCCATCCAGTTTGTTTTCATTAGAAAGGAGGAGGCTAAGAGGGGACCTGATCGAAACATATAAGATGATTAGAGGTTTAGATAGGGTGGACAGTGATAGCCTTTTTCCTAGGATGGAAAAAGCTAGCACGAGGGGACACAGCTTTAAATTAAGGGGTGATAGTTATAGGACGGATATCAGAGGTAGGTTCTTTACCCAAAGGGTGGTTCGGGAGTGGAATGCCCTGCCTGCAGCAGTTGTAGATGCGCCAAGTTTGGTGGCGTTTAAGAGGTTAGTTGATAAGTATATGGAAGAGAAGGGAATGGTTTAGTTTGGAGGGGCATTGCTTTTTATATTGGTCGGCGCAACATCGAAGGCCGAAGGGCCTGTTCTGTGCTGTAATGTTCTATGTTAGGGTACGAATAGCACATTTCCTTCTTGAAAGGATATTCTTGAATCAGTTGGAATTTTATGACAATTTGATGGTTACTTCACTAATACCAACTTTTTATTTCCACTTTTTTAAAACTGAATTATAAGTTCTCTAACTATGGAATTTGGATCTCTGGGACATCAAATTCAATATATGGAGGGCAATTCTCCCCTAAAAATCTTGTGTTGAATTTGCGTAAAAACTGGAGTAAATTCTTTTTTTTCCAGTAGGAGTTTCAAAATGAATCTCCTACTATGTGCAGTGTACAGAGTGCCTCATCATGAATCATGCTGAAATTCAGTGGGCGGGGTATATTCTCACTTAAAAGGCCAGTGGCATAGTGCTGAGCAGACCACTGCATGTGTACTGATATGTTAGCGCCAAGATCGGCATATGTGCGGTGGCCCAACAATGTCAGCCTCCCAATCATTGGGTCATCCTGCATCGCTGGCTGTACACCTACACCATCACCACCACCACCCCCTAAACATGCACACATTCCAAAGGCCATTCCCGATCGCTGGCTTCCCTCATCAGACCAAATAGAGTGGTAGTGGCAATGCCCAGGCACCCAATCCTCAGGAGGGGCCTCAATTACCCGCCCCTTCACTTCAGTGGGGTTGGACCATCAGCTCCCCACAAGTGGGGAGTGGTACTACACCCTGTAGGAGTGAATCACTCCTGGCCAGGTGGGGAGGTTGTGTGGGGAAGAGAGTAGCGGGCCTGCCTGGAGATTTCAGTCCTGGGCCCATTAACGCTGTTAAAATTGAACACAAATTAGGATTTAAATCTCTTATGCAGCTCCATGCCAATTTCCGGTGTGGATCTGATGGAGCTGGAAATCTGGTTGCTGGAAACGTATGGGAACTATGGCGCCCAGCACAGAGCTGACGAAACAACTTCAGGCTTGAGTCTCCTGGCCCGCTGCACTGCAAAAGCAGCACAACAGGTTCAGGGAATTGCACCTGATTGTTCTGCAGTTCAATCGCCCTAGGTTATATAAGAGTAAACCATGTTATAAACCCCCAAAGCTGTTGACCATTATTTTCTTTAACTTCCTGTGCTTTCAGGAATTTTAATCCCAATCTTTTTATCTTTCCATTGAGTCTATCCCTTGTTTTTCCTTTCACAATGCGTAGCTTAACTCCACCCCTAGGAAATGCCTCTTCCCCCTTTGTTTTGCAAACTATGTTCCAATGGTGTTTGCCAGTTATGCCCCACTTTTGCATCATCAGCAAATTCCAAAATTGAACTTTGTAATGTTCAAGTGAAGGTCAGTTGTATATTCTAAGACAAAAATAAATCCAGCTCTTCTAAAATGTGAGCAATGCACATTGATAGAAACTAAATATTTAGGGTTGATCAACTTTTTATTCATAGGTTTACATTTCCTCATACCACACCACATGCCTGAATGTTAGCTTTTATGCTTGTGATGTCACGTTGACTATCATCTGCATATCTATGTACACTAGATTCTGTTTATCCAGCAAGTCCTTTTTTAAGAAATAAACATTGATTTGATTAAAGTACACATACTCAAATAATTGTTAATAAGCATCAAGACTTAGAAAGGGCAAGGCTGTTTACCCAAGACATGTCTTGGGTAATTTCAAGAGTGCAGTTTTTAAGAAATAAATTAATTATTCAAAGTGAAGAATTGAGTAATTAAAGCTCATAAGTTGTGCAATTAGTTATCATGATTCTGTGCTGCTCCTAAGCCTGGTTTCTTTTTTCACAGGATTATTATCAAATAACAAAGAACCCAATGGATTTGGGTACAATCAAAAAACGCTTGGAAAACAAATACTACTATAAAGCTATGGAGTGTATCGAAGACATCAATACAATGTTTACCAACTGTTATGTGTATAATCGGGTAAGCTGTTACACCTTTTATAAATCGCTATGTGCTTCTTGTGTTATGTTGATAAAAGATATAACGATTGTCTGTTTATAGCCAGGGGATGACATAGTTGTAATGGCACAAACATTGGAGAAGCTTTTCCTACAGAAGATGTCACAAATGCCACAAGAGGAAATAGAACTTCCTGTGGTTAACAAAAGAGGAGGGAATAGCAAAGGAAGAAAAGGACCAGGTAACCAATTGAACATCCCCTCCTCACTTCGAGCTGTTGGGGACAGGCAGGAAGCATCCTCAATCTTCTCTAAAATCAATAATGTTGGTGGAGATTGGTGTGTTTGTGGGGTGGGGGAAGGCAAGGGGAGAGTAAGAATCACTTTTTTAAAGCACCCTAATGTTGACGTCAAATGAAATTCTTACTCTATAATCCTTGAACATTAAAATCTCTTAAAAATACCAAGGGGTGGCTTTTGTTAGAAAAGTTCAAAGAAATTGGTAAATATATGAAACTTTTCATTTGAACAGTTAGACTGACTGAATAAAAAACACCAGAAAGAACTGTGACCTAAAGTTAGACCCAAAATAATTGTCCCTAAAATGTCATACAGAATGTAAGTGCATTGTTTAGTTAACGCAGGAGGAGTCTTGATGATTGTGGCCTTCTCTATTTTGCCCATCAGAAAATTGAGGACTGTTACATGCATACGTTTGTATGTTTGGTGCTAGTTCTCAGAATCTTGTAGCTATAACAGAAACTCAGATGAGGATTTGTTGTGTGCTCACAAAGTAGAACAGAAATGGTAATAAGTCTGGAAAATGACAAATTGTCAATTGACTAACAGCAGACCAACAGATTTGGATTTATTAGAACATTTATAGTAAACTAATTAAAGGGGCAATGCAGCTAAAGAAATAAGTGTCTGTGTTTTGCTACCCATCATCTGGAAACAAGAGGGGGACAGGTGTGGGTACAGCCTTGAATGTAAGTGCTTTATTTCAGTTTGAAGCCCCAGAGCATCTTTCCTAACTGGAATGGAGGAGTGGGTCCATAGTTTTGTTCTATATGCGTGCTGTTAATTTGGAATCGAGAAAAACATTGGTTTTGAGAAGGAGAAGGTTGAAAAGATCACAAGCCAATAGTAAGACATCTTAATGGCGTGGACGTTTCTGTGCAAAATTCAAAGTTTTTTTACTGTGTTTAACCACTGATATTGTCAGTAAGTGTTAAGAGATTGAACCAAACTTGTTTGGAACCTCGGTATTGTGTTTTCCGTTGATGAAACGCTGACCACATATCGCTAAACCTGACTAATTCCATGATATTACTGGGCTTTGCCCTTATCTCAGCTTATCTGCTGCTGAAACCCTCATCGATGCCTTTGTTACTTCTGGAGTTGACTATACCAGTGTATAACCTGATGAGTTTCCTACAACTTAAGCTCATCCTAAAACTCTACTGTATCCTAATTCTTACAAAGCTCTGATCAAACTTGTGTGTTCACTTGCTCTTAAGCACCACTGTTTAAAATGCTCATCCTAGTTTTCAAATCCCTCAATGACCTTTCCCCTCCCTGTTTCTTTCCCAGATTTAATCTAAACTCTCAAATTTGTCTCCAGCTCTGAACTCTTGGGCTTAGAACTCTTGAATGAAGGCCATCAAATCCAGGGAATTTCAGTCCCATACTTTTTATTCATTCATGGACATGAGTATTATTGGCTGACCAGGATTTTTTGCCCATCCCTAGTTTACCGAAGGGCAGTTGAGAATCAACAATTTGCTGTGGCTCTGAAGTCACATGTAGGCCAGGCTGGATAAGGATGGCGAATTTCCTTCCCTAAAGGACATTAGTGAACTAGATGGGTTTTTCTGACAATCAACAACGGTTTCATAGTCATCAGTCAATTTTTAATTCCAGCTATTTTTATTAAATTCAAATTCCACCATCTGCTGTGGATGAACCTAGGTCCCCAGTTTCTGAATTAATAGTCTAGCAATAATATCACTAGACCATCATCTCCCCCATAAGTATATGCCTACGTAAGTATGTAGGCAAGTTTGATAATGAGTTGGGTAGGAAAGTAAGCTGTGATGGAAATGCAGATTGCAAAGGGATACAGATAGGTTAACTAATTGGCAAGAATGAGACAGGTGGAATATTGTTCATTTCGATAGGAAGAACAGAAAAACAATGTTTTTTAAATTCACTTTTAAGTGAAAATCTATTAAATGTAGGTGCTCAGAGGAACATGGTTGTCCTTAAAGTCAGGAAGCATGTGGTACGTTTGCCTTCATTGCATGGGGATTTGTAATACAAGAATTGCTGCACGTGCAGGACTTTACCCTGTAAAGCCCTCTACTGCAGAGCACAATGCATGTCCAGTCATTGATACATTTAGGCTGAGATCAATAAATTTCAGATGCGAAAGCTTAGTTGAGGTGAAAATCAGGCATAACTTTATTAAATAATGAAGTTGCAATGGCTGTTTCTGCTCCTGTTTTTATGTTCTCCTTGCTCCTTTTTGGCAATTTAAAATTCTTGGTCTCCTGTCACTGATCAGAGGAAATAATCTGTGTCCATTCATTTCATCAAACTCCTTCATAATCTTATTAACATTAAATCTCCTCTTGGTCACTTCTGCTGAAAGTACGTAGAATTTGCAGCACAAACAAGTCATTTGGCTCAATAGGTCTATGCTGATTATCTTTTGCATAGGTGTCCTTCAATCTTGCTTCATCTCATTCCATTAGTAATCCATTCTATTTTACTTGTATTTAATATTTTTAATAGCCTTCCTGTTATGCTGTTCACTCTTAACCATTCGGGATAGCAAATTCAATTTTTTTTCATAACTTTGTGGTAGTCCTATTATGAGCCACTCATTATTAACTATTGTTCTCATATCAGAAGTCTTTTGGGAATTCTCTAATCATACAATCCTACAATACAGAAGGAAACCATTCGGCCCATTGTTTCTGCGCCAACCACAATCCCACCCAAGCCCTATCCCCATAACCCCATGCCTTTATCCTAGCTAGTCCCCTTGACACTAAAGGGCAACTTATCATGGCCAATCCACCTAAGCTGCACATTTTTGGACTGTTGGAGGAAACTGGAGATCCAGAGGAAACTCGTGCAGATACAGGGAGAATTTACAAACTCCACACAGATAGTGACCCAAACCGGGAATCAAACCCAGGTCCTTGTCGCTGTGAGGCAACAATGCTAACCACTATGCCACCATGCTGTCTGGCTGTATGTATGGTCTCAATGGCATTAAAGTACATTTTTTAAAACAAGGTACCCAAAATTGCAGATGACATTCTTAACTGTGGTTTTATGAATGTTTGAGCAAATTGGTATTTCCTGGTGTTTGGACTTGATGCCAGTTCCTGTTAAATATGTTTGCAATCATACTTTAGCATTTATATATTTTTGTTTGTATACTGTTGTGCCCTTTGAATGAATATAGTGATATTCTTGCTATAGTGCCAGCAGTGTCTTCAACTGCACCATCAAAATTATGTCCACCTACGTCTGAAGTTGGGAATCAGAAAGCAGCAATTGTGGTAGCACCTCAGTCAAGAATAACTTCATTGTCAGCCACTCCACCATCACCTTTAATACCAGCGGGAAAGCCTGTTACAAAAGTAAGTATTTCTGTATCTGAACAGAGCAGTAATTTTAAAGTTCCCATACTTTCTAATGATTTAGGTATAGTGATCAGTTTGAAAGATTTGAATTTCCATTCCTTCATTCAATTTCTAATCTGTCAGACAACATGGTTGGGAGAAAGGAATTCATCTCATCCTCCTGTTCCCCTCTCCTGTAGTGCCTGGTGTCATGTCCTCCACCCACTATTCCTGCAGACCCTCTGCTTGGGACCAAGCACTTTTTTTTTTCCCTGGTGACTCTCATAAGCTGGATTAGCACAATATCCTTTTCAGGTCAAGTTTTCAAAGTTTTCCAGAATAATAATAGCTGAGTCTTCACCAGATTTCCAGAAAGTTTCCAGATGTGTTTCAAAAGATCAGTTAAAACCTTGAGCAGCTAGTGAACACTAAAAGATAATGCTCAAAATTCTCAACAATTTTTTTACTCCAAGGTTGCTGTTGGGAGTGATCAACAAGTCTATCCACCAAAATGCTGTGAAGCCCCATTGGTAAGTGCTAGGATTTAATTTAACTGGTAGTGAATCCTATACTCTCCTAATAGATGTTCCAATCATCAACTTCCTTAGCAAGATGATTCTCGATGGATGAAGCTACAAAGGGCCATGCAAGCCAGCCTCCCATCTACTGACCAGAACACTGCATTTGCCTGACAAAGACACAGAGTTGAAAGCTCGCTTTTTTACTATCAAATAAATCGGTTGGATTATAAATTGGTGTTGCTAAATTCTTACTGAGTTCTTACCACCCCAATCCAACGCCGGCATCTGTACATCTATCCATACTATCCACTGCCTTGGAAAAACAGCCAGCATAATTAAGGACCTTAAGCATACATTTTTTCACCTTCTGTCAGAGAAAAGATACAAAAATCTGAGGTCACTTAACAACTGACTCAAGTCTTCCCTGCTGCCATCAAATGTTTGAAAGAATTCAGCTGATCTTTCTCTACACTCCAGCTATGACTATAACACTACATTCTGCACTCTTTCATTTCCTTCTCTGAATGGTATGCTTTGTCTGTATAGCATGCAAGAAACAATACTTTTCACTGTATGTTAATGCACATAACAATAATAAATCCAAATATTCCAATCAACAACATCCTTAGCAAGATGATGGCTTGTGCCAAATGTGTGCTGAACTATCTTTTCAGCTTGTCACCCACCTTTTTCGATTTGATCTATTATTGTCACATATATTAACATAGTGAAAAATATTGTTTCTTGCATACTATACAGACAAAACATACCACTCATAGAGAAGGAAATGAGAGAGTGCCGAATTAGTGCTACTGTCAACTAGTGTGTAGAGAAAGATCAGCTTAATGCAAGGTAAGTCCATTCAAAAGTCTGACAGCAGCAAGGAAGAAGTTGTTCTTGAGTCGGTTGGTACATGACCTCAGACAACTTTGTCTTTGGGAAAAAGATACAGGTGGAAGAGAGGATATCTAGAGTGCATGGGATCCTTAATTGTGCTGACTGCTTTGCCAAGGCAGCAGGAAGTGTAGAGAGAGTCAATGGATAGGAGGCCGGTTTGCATGATGGATTGAGCTATGTTTGTAGTTTTTGCAGTTTTGGGCAGAGCAGGAGGCATATAAGCTGTGATACAACCAGAAAGAATGCTTTCTATGATGCATCTGTAAAAGTTGATGAGAGTCGTGGCTGACATGCCAAATTTCCTTAGCTTTCTGAGAAAGTAGAGGCGTTTGCGAGTTTTAACATAGAACGTTACAGCACAAACAGGCCCTTTGGCCCACAAGTTGCGCCGATCATATCCCCATCTACCAGGCCTATCTATAATCCTCAATCCCATTGTATCCCATGTACTCATCCAGAAGTCTCTTAAAAGATCCCGAGTTTGCCTCTACCACCACGACGGCAGCCGATTCCACTTACTCACCACCCTCTGAGTGACAAACTTACCAATGACATGCCCTGTGTACCTACTGCCCAGCACCTTAAATTTGTGTCCTCTTGTAGCAACCGTTTCAACCCTGTGAAATAGCCTCTGAGAATTCACCCTATCTATTACCTCTCAACACCTTATAAACCTTTATCAAGTCACTTCTTATCCTTCATTTCTCCAGGGGAAAAAAGACCTAGCTCCCTCAACCTATCCTCATAAGGCATGCCACCCAATCCAGGCAACATCCTTGTAAATCTCCTCTGCACCTTTCAAAAGCTTCCATATCCTCCTTATAGTGAGGCGACCAGAACTGCACACAGTACTCCAAGTGCGGTCGGACAAGGGTCTTAAAGTTGCAGCATTATCTCCCCAATTCCTAAACTCAATCCCTTGATAATGTAGAACACCATACACCTTCTTGACCACGTCCTCCGCCTGCGAGGCCGGTTTAAGAGTCCTATTGACCAGGACCGCAAGGTCCTTCTGATCTTCTACACTGCTAAGAGTACTATTCTTGATATTATATACTCCTATAATTTTCTTAACTATAATGTCGGCGTGGGGGGGACCAGGACAAGTTGGTGATCTGGACACCTAAAAACTTGAAGCTCTCAACCCTTTCTACTTTGTCTGCATTTATGTAGACAGGAGTATGTTCTCCTTCACGCTTCCTGAAGTTGATGACAATCTCCATTTTGTTGACATTGAGGGAGAGATTATTGTTGCCACACCAGTTCACCAGATTCTCTATCTCATTCCTGTACTCTGTCTCATTATTGTTTGAGATCTGACCCACTATGGTGGTGTCATCAAACTTGAAAATCAAATTGATGGGGAATTTAGCTTCTCAGTCATAGGTATACAAGGAGTATGGTGGGGGCTGAGAACATACCCTTGTGGGACACTGGTGTTGAGGATGATCGTGGAGGTGGTATTGTTACCTATCCTTACTGATTGTGGTCTGAATTAGGAAGTTTAGGATTGAGTCACACGGAGGTGCCAAAACCCAAGCCGTATTGGAGATGAGTTTCATGGGAATAATAGTGTTGAAGGCTGAACTGTAGACAATAAATAGGAGTCTGACATAGGTGGCCTTGGCCACCTGAAAGGCTGTTTTGTACCTAAAGGAACTTCTAAAAGTTGGAATGACATTTTTAAAATGGAAATACAATGCAGATCAATCCAGTTATTTAGATGAGCCTACTTGGGTGTTGAGAATAAACTGCAGCAGTAGCCTTGAATGAATACATTTGCTTGCCCAGTGTGCTTTGCTGTGGATTTGAGGAGACTAATTAAAATATTCCCATCTGGAGAAAATATTGAAATAACGTTTATAAGGTGAACAAATGCTTTTTTTTTATTAAAGAAAGCTTGCTCTCACCTATTATTCATGTTTTGTATTTTACCTTAACTTATTTTCTTTCAAGGTAAAGAAAGGTGTTAAAAGGAAAGCAGACACTACTACACCCAGTACTTCAACTTTCATCACAAGTAGTGGGTCCTCGAAAAAACTCTCAGAACAAAAGTCTATAAAAAGCTGTCCCTGGAGGGAAAACAGTCAATCAAACAAGCCGCCAACAAAGGATTTACCTGATTCTCAACAACATTCAGCTACAAAAGAAGAGTTCGCAGTGCATTTGCAATACTGCAATAACATTCTCAAAGAAATGTTGGCAAAGAAGCATGCAGCTTACGCTTGGCCCTTCTACCAGCCAGTGGATATTAAAGGCCTGGGACTTCATGATTATCGTGATATTATTAAACATCCCATGGACCTTAGTATTGTGAAAGTAAGTTTTTTTACTTCTCTCTTCTTTCCCATGCCCCTTCCTGATTTAATCAGCTAATTCAATTTTCCATAACCATATTTGGATATGCTCTTTCAATCCTAAATGACGGCGTTAAATATTTTTTTTTAAGTTTTGGAGTGGTGTTGCAAATAAGAACATAAGAAATAAGAGCAGGAGTAGGCCGTACACCCCCTCGAGCCTGCTCTGCCATTCAATAAGATCATGGCTGATCTGTAGTGGTTCAGTACCACTTTCTCCCCGTAACCCTTAATTCCCTTGTCAATTAAAAACTAATCCATTCTTGACTTGAACATATTCAGCAAGGAAGCCTTCACCACCTCATCAGGCAGAGAATTCCAAAGATTCACCATCCTCTGTGTGAAGAAACCCCTCCGCAACTCTGTTCTGAACAGAGTTCAGTTGTAGATGCGCCAAGTTTGGTGGTGTTTAAAAAGATAGCCTTTTTTCGAGGATGGAGAAAGCTAGCACGAGGGGACGCAGCTTTAAATTAAGGGGTGATAGTTATAGGACGGATATCAGAGGTAGGTTCTTTACCCAAAGGGTGGTTCGGGAGTGGAATGCCCTGCCTGCAGCAGTTGTAGATGCGCCAAGTTTGGTGGCGTTTAAGAGATTAGTTGATAAGTATATGGAAGAGAAAGGAATGGTTTAGTTCCCCAAAAAAAAAAGTCCCCCCAAAAAAAGAAATCTTGAGGCTGTGCCCTCTAGTCCTGCTATCTTTAAGCGGGAAGAGTCTCTCAACCTCTATCTTATCTATCCCCTTCATTATCTTATACATTTCTATAAGTAAATGTCAACTTTACATTGGAATGGATTGATGCACTAACTAATGTCACTAAAACTTGATCCCTAATTTATGGAACATTCACCCTGTCTTGTTTTGGGTACACTAATTTTGCATCTGGAATCTTTGTGGAAAAGAGGCTAATTATATGCTAATTATAGAGAAGCTGGATCAGTGACTAGAAAATGAAACACAATGGGAAGTTTCTGTGGGCGAAGATTAACACAACTTGCAAAGAAATACTGTCATAAAAGTGAGGTCGACTAAGTAAATATTGAGGTAGAATCTATAGATTAAAAAGACACTGGCTTTGAGAATTATTCTGTCATTTGGCAAGCGGGAAATGCTGTCCAATATGAGCAGTTTGTTCTGACTACCACTTCATTGTTCTGTCACTTCTAGTCCATTCTCAAATCTTGGTATGTTCCATGAAATTTAGTGGAATGTTTCTTCACCTGTTTACATGCTCTTTGCTTAGAATCATGAAAAAAAAGGCTAATGGATATTGTACCCATTTGGATGTTCTTTCTCTGCAGCCACAGGAATGAAGATAGAACCCTACGGTGCAGAAGGAAGCCATTCAGCCTATGAAGTCTGCACTGACCACAAGCCCACTAATGCCCTATCCCCACAATCCCATGCATTTACCCTAGCTAGTCCCCCTGATGGGGACAATTCAGCATGGCCAGTCCACCTAACCCATGCATCTTTAGACTGTGGGAGGAAACTGAAGCACCCAGAGGAAACCCACACAGATGCGAGGAGAACTTGCAAACTCCGCTCAGGCGTAACCCAAGCCAAGAATCAAACCAGTTTCCTGGCATTGTGAGGCAGCTGTGCTAACTACTGTACCACCGTACCAAAGATGTACTTTATACTACTCGAGAGAAAGGCCGCAAAAAGTTAAGGGTGCATTAAGATGTGTGCAATTTGTTCTAGCGAGCTTTGTTTTCTGACTCCAGCAAAAACAAGTGAGAGCCTTTTTCCTCAGATGGTGAAGGCTAATATGAGAGGACATAGTTTTAAATTGAGGTGTGATAAATATAGGACGGATGTCAGAGATAAATTCTTTACTCAGGGTAGTAAGGGTGTGGATAGGCATATGGATAATATTGGAATAGTTTAGGTGAGAGGGTCTTTAGATTGGTTCCACTGGTTGGTGCAACATCGAGGGCCGAAGGGCCTGTACTGTGCTGTTATGTTCTATGTTCTATAAAAGCTTTCAGGCTCTAGAGAGACTTGTACATGTTAATAAATCCACCTCTGTAACCTTCTTCAGCCCCACAGCCAACTGATATTTGGGAGGCCACTAATTCAAACTCCTATGCATCCCCAATTTTAATTGTACCATCATTGGTTGCTAAGACACCAAGCTCTGCAATATTTTCTTTACAGCCTTCTGTCTCTTTACTTCTTTCTTCCTTTAAGACACTTCTTAAAAACTACTCTTTGACCAAACCTTTGCTAATCTGAACTAAAAATCCTTACATGACTCATTGTCATATTTGTTTAATAAGGCTGTTGTGAAGAGCCTTGGGATGTTGCAGTATCTGAAAAGTACTACGTAAATGCAAGTGGCTGCAAATAACTATTAGGTTCTCCTTTTATACGTTTATGTTAGAAGATTAGTTGGTGCTATTCTGATCTTCATTGTGGGAATGTTGGCATCTAATTGACAGAATTAATAAAAATTCACTAATTGCTGAGATTTTGTTTGGGTGTACCATCCCTTTTATGCAACATAAGGTTTTGTAGAATCTATGAATTGTCACATCTTTGATATTTTAGTAGTCTATGCGTAATGACATTATGCATAACCCTTCAGCTTACTTGAGTTGCACTTTGATAAAAGAAGTAGTTAATTTTTTGGAAACCAAGAAGAAAAGCTGTTCTACTTACTTGGCTCTTGTGTCTAGTAGTTGCCAACATTTGTTGTTGGCATCTGGAATTTGATCAGTATTTGTAAATGTCTTTACAATAATTCATAACTTTCAGTTCTGCAAATAGAAATTTACATTGCAAGTTTATCCAGATTTTCTATCAATGGGGAGCTACGTAATTACTAATAATAATGTTATTCCATCATTGGATATCAAACTGTTTTAAACAAATGAAGACTGACAGTGAAGATGAATATTGATCTGGTGTTCAAATGTTACTCTTATCACTCTATCCCTACCCTGGGATAAACTTGCATGTCCCCATCTGTGATCTGCTGAGAACCAGAGGTCTGAATGTGGTATTCTAATTGGAATTGACCATTCTTCTATTCATCATAGAAGATTAATGAAAAGGACTATTTGGTAAATAAATAATTTACAGCTAGATGCATTTTTGAAAAAAAATTAATCTATTTAAAATTGTCGTGGCCTGCTTACCTTTTCGCTAAGGACTCCTCTGCATGTAGCACAAGTTTCAATTTGCAATTGAAAGAATCAATTTTTCAGTTCAACATAAGCACCACATTGTATTTCTGTATTTATTTGGTGATTGTTATAATTGAAAAATCCAATTCGTATTGTTTCTATTCTCAGGTTGGCAGTTAAGAATTTAGTCAAAAGATTTGAGACAACCAAATAGATATAAATATAAAAATCAACTAACTTATTTTTGTTTACACTGATTATTTCTTTGTTCTTCCACATAACTTATGCATTCATTTTATTGTATTAAATTAATTTTAGGATGTTGACACTTAATCATTACTGCTTCAATGTATTTTCTTTCTCGCTCTTGACACTAAATATCAGAGGGCTAATATCATAGTTCAAGATATTGCTATCCCACCATCAATTATAATTGACAGCAATGCAGAAGGTTGTTGATAGCTTCACGTATTTAGGCTCAACAGACACCAGCAATCTTACTTGATGCTGAAATCAACATGCCTTGTGTGTGACCTAACTGGCATGTGCTATGTAAGAGAAAACATAGGATGACACTCTAATCTAAATCATTCCCTTTTCATCCATAAACTTATCTACTGACCTCTTAACCGCCCCCAAACTTGGCGCATCTACAACTGCAGCAGGCAGGGCATTCCATACCCTTACCACCCCCTGGGTAAAGAACCTACCTCTGACATCTGTCTTATAACTACCACCCCTTAATTTAAAGCTATGTCCCCTCATGCTAGCTTTCTCCATCCAAGGAAAAAGGCTATCGCTGTCCACCCTATCTAAACCTCTAATCATCTTATATGTTTCAATAATTTTGTTTTGGTCTCCTCTTAGCCACCTTTCTAACAAAAACAACCTCAAATCCCTCAGCCTCTCTTCAGAAGACCTGCAAAAGGTTGAACAGTTTCCACTATCTCCGACATTTCCTCATCAGCCCTTGGCAGGACAGTCTCACTAACCCGGAGGTCCTGGAGCAAGTTAATTCCATCCTCATCGATTCATTACTAAGCCATGTTCATCAGATGAATGAAGGATGTATAGACAATCACCTACTGTGCAGGGAACTGGCCATTGGGTTACAACCTGTTGGATGCCCTTCCCTATGCTTTAGCAGACCTGCAAGCAAGATTGAAAATGATATTAACAGACTCAGTTGGGACGTTGTTAGTAATTATGAAAAAATCAGTTTGAAACGTAAATTTCAATTTAGAGCTGAAAGATACAAAAATTGAAAAGAAATTTAGACTGTCAAATTTCAAATGACATCAACATCAGCTATTGGATACAAGAACTACCTAAAATTGAACAACTTTTCACCTCTAATTTACCAAAAAAACTCAATTTTTTCAAGTAAATTTATGTAAACTGAATGTTTATGCATGGAGACAATAACTGACAGCTGTGACCTCTGAGGTTTGACTGTTGGAGAGATGAGAAAAAACAAAGCTAAGTTGGTCCAGAAGAGGACCCAGTGGAAATGGACACCAGTAAATCCTACACCTTTTGAACCCACTGCTTTCATCTGCAGAAAATCTGGCAGAGATTGCTGTGGCAGAGTGAGTTTTCTGAGGAACACTGAGAAGTTAAGCATCAAGGTGTAAGCCATCATCTCATGAAAGAATGCCAAAGAAGGGATTCACAAGAAGACGGAAGTATTAATATGATTTGGAGTTCGGTTATAGTTTGACAGTGGAATACATTGATGAAAGACTTCCCAAGTGCACCACATGCTGTATATAACTTCACTGCAGTGTCAAGTTTGATATCTGTTGAGCCTTCTGGGAATAAAATTAAAAGTACATTTTTAAATGCACTCCAAACATTGCTGTCACTATAACACAAACACTCTTTAAAAAAAGGGAGGGAGGGCACCAGGTGGGAAACTAAGCCAGTTAGCCTGATTTTGATTATTGGCATGATTTTAAAGTCAATTATTAAAGATGAGATTGCAGAGTGCATGATAAAGTAGGACTGAGTCAGCACATCTTTGTCAAGTGGAAGTCATGTCTGACAAGTCTGTTAGAGTTCTTTGAGAAGGTGACAAGGAGGTTAGGTGAAGAAGAACAGTGAACCTAATTAATTTAGATTTCCAGAAGGCCTTTGACAAAGTGCCGCATAGAAAACTGTTAAGTGCCCATGGTGTTAAGGATAAAATCCTGGCATGGATAGAGGATTGGTTGAATGGCAGAAGGCAGAGAGTGAGGATGAAGGGGTCTTTCTCAAGATGGCAGCGAGTGATGAGTGGTGTGCCTCAAGGGTCAGTTCTGGGACCACAACTTTGCACAATATACATTCACGATTTGGAGGAAGGAACTTAAGGCACTGTTGCTAAGTTTGCAGATGATGCAAAGATATGCAGAAGGACAGGTAATATTGCAGAAGCAGGGGAGTTGCAGAAGGACTTGGACAGGTTAGGAGAGTGGATAAAGAAATGGCAGATGGAATACAATGTGGAAAAGTGAGATTATGCACTTTGGAAGGAGATTGGAGGCATAGACTAATTTCTAAAATGTAAAATGCTCAGAAAATCAGAAGCACAAAGGGACCTGGGAGTCATAGTTAAAATGTTCTCTTAAGGTTAATGTGCAGGTTCAGTCAGTATAAGGCTCTGGTCAGACCCATTTGGGGAGTATTGTGAGCAGTTTTGGACCCAATATCTAAGGAAGGATGTGCTGGCCTTGGATAGAGTCCAGAAATGGTTCACAAAAATAATCCCTGGGATGAAGAACTTGTTGTATGAGATTGTTGGAGTTTAGAAAGATGAGTGGGGTGCGGGGGGGAGGGGGGGGGTTGTTGTTGGTGGCGTCTTACTGAAACTCACAGGATATTGCAAAGCCTGGATTGAGTGGACTTGGAGAAGTTGTTTCCACTGGGAGGGAAAATTAGAATCAAAGGGCACAGCCTCGAGCTAAAGAGACAATCATTTAAAACAGGGCGAGGAGGAATTGTGGTGAATCTGTGCACCTCTTTGCCACAGAAGGCTATGGAGGCCAGGTCATTGAGTGTCTTTAAGACAGAGATAGGTCCTTGATAAGAGGATCAGAGGTTATGGGGATGAGATAAAAATCAGCCATGATTGAATGGTGGAACAGGCTCGATGGACTGAGTGGCTTAATTCTGCTCCTATGTCTTATGGCCATTCACTAGAATGGATCTCTATATAGCATAAGAGTTTGTTCTTGACCTCAAGTCACTGCAATCAGTATAAATGATGTGCATCATTTACTTAAAATTTGGGAAAAAAATTAGCTCAATATAGAAGAACTGTTGTGGGATATGATTTGGCAAATACATTTGTAAATCATTGCTATTCTATTTTAAAAATGCTTAAAAATTTTATTGAACACCAAAGCCCTTTTCAGGCATGAAAATGTAGGTAGTTATCTGATGTAAGAGCCAAGGGTAATGTACTTGATATTTTAATCATTTTTATTTCAACCTTTTCTTGCAAGAAAAAATTGAACAACCAAGAGTACAACAATAGCCAGGAGTTTGCTGCAGATGTGAGATTAATGTTTTTGAATTGCTACAAGTATAATCCACCAGACCATGAAGTAGTAGCCATGGGTAAAAAACTTCAGGTAAGAGAATAATGTATCCATTCATGAAATACAAGTGTTTTGAATCAATAATTAAAATTTGGGTTGCAATAATTCATAGGATTTGCTAAATCCTATCTTCTGCAATCTTGATAGAAAAATGCATTATAAAATTATTTCCTGCTCTGCCTGTCATATCTGCAGATGATACCTGTAGGTAATATATATATATATATATATATATATCTCTAGAAAATTAACCAAGAACTGTTTTAATTCTGCATGCAAATGTAGGCTCTGTATGCAGAATACTGCTATGAGGCAGTTTTGTAGGTTTTTGTGGTTACGACCAGCAGATAAATTGTTGAAGGTAAGGAAAGACTTGAATTTAAAACTCCATTTAGAAAATTTAATATCTGTTTGGTTCTTTTACAAATTGCCCTTAACTTGATGAATTCCTTTTTTGTATGTGATCTTCACTTACAGTACCTAACTGTTACACATTTTACAAAATCCATTTTGACCAATACAGGCTGTCACCCAAATGGATAGATCATTATTTCCCTAGATAAAGTGGTTCTGGCTTATTCCCATTTTCCTTCCCTATCCCATACCTACTTAAAAGCAAGTTAAAGACTGGAAGCATCTTTACTCTCTGAGTAGGGCTATGATTGGATACCCTATTGCATTAGCAGCTGAGCTTATCAAATCTGGGAAAAATAGGATATTTCAGGCTTGCTTCTACAGTAACTTTCATTGCCTTTCCACCTCATCCTCCTAATTCTGTAACATAGCATCATATCTGCCATCTATTGCTCTGCAGTGCAATCCCCACCCCACTACATCCCCCACATCATATTCACTCCTACTGGGGTGATTGAAAGTTGTCTTGGTTCCCTAAACTGAGAATAAAAACAGGGCCAATGCAGATGGAAGGACAGTTAGATTTTTGCCTTATAGAGCATCCCATCTTTCCTTATTCCATCTTCTAGCTACAGATGAATACAGGGTTAGGTCAAGTCTCGACACAACAGGAAGATCAATCATTTTTAAATATATCTTTAAAACTGGACAAACCAAAAATCTGTGGATCTTATGTATGTTTAACACATTCAAAATCTGTCAAGAGAAAAATTTTTTGTATAAATTCTGAAATCTTTCTGTACATAGTTTGAATTCAGACGGACACATCTAGACCAAAACCTGAAATTTTCATTTGCTTCATTAGTTTTGAATTATTCTTGGGGAGTGAATATTTTGTGTTGTACAAAACACTATTATTTTCAAATTTTTTCCTCAATGTAGATGATGCAATTAAGAACAACCTTGGGAAAAGAATTGGGTACACGATATTGTATATTCCCCCACCCCCAAGAATATTAATTTGCTAATTTTTATGTAATATATACAAAGTAATGTAGAAAGATAATCAGTTGCACTAAATTCTACATAACTGGTTATCTAGTTAATCATATAACCTATGTTTTTCTGTGTCCATCTTTTGTAACAGGATGTTTTTGAGATGCATTTTGCAAAAATACCTGGGGCTGTTAAAGCTGAGCCATCACAACAATCCACCATTCAATTCACTGAATCATCAAGTGAAGATAGTGATGACACTTTCTCTGCCGAAAGTAGTTCCGACAGTTTAAGAAAAGAGCAGAAAGACCGCCTTTCCCAGCTTCAGAATCAGGTAAGGAAGAATGTGGAATTTTTAAAATAAGATTTCACTTTAACTTAGTGGCCTATGGCTAGTCAAAGAAATTGAGGATAATATTGGGTCCAAAGAGGAGGTACATAAAGTTGCTAGAACAAAATAGCAAGCCCAGAGACCAGGGTTGGTTTAGAATTCAGCAATGGAAACCCATGAGATTTATTAAGAGGGAAAAGGTAGAGTATGATTGGATTTGCAAGGAACAAAAGTATATAAAAAGAAAAAGAAATTAGTGAAGACAAATATAGGTCCCTTAATCAGAAATGGGAGAATTTATAACAGAGAACAAGGCAAAGGCAGAACGATTAAAAACTACTACAGTTTTTGTTTTACGGAAAAAGACACAACTTCCAGCGATTCTAGGGGATTAGAGGAATTTTTTTTTTTTAAAAATTGGTGCTGGAAAATTAATGGGACTGAAAGCCAATAAATCTCCAGAGTCGCCTAATCTACATCTGAGTGCTAAAGGAGATGGCTATAGAAATAAATAAGGGATGCATTGCTTGCCATCTTCCAAAATTTTGTGGATTCTCGAACAGTCCCAACAGTTGGAAGGTGGGAAATGTAATCCCACCATTTTAAAAAAGAGAGGGAGAAAACTGAATTACAGACTGATTAGCTGATTTCAGATTAGGGGAAATGCTAGTGTCTATTACAAAGGATATGATAACAGGACATTTTAGGTTACGCAAAATCTACATAGATTTATAAAGGAAAACCATGTTTGACAAACCTGGAGCTTTTTGAGGACGTAACTATAAGAATAAGAAGAAAACTAGTGGATATGATTGATTTGGATTTTCAGAGAACTTTGGTAAAGTCCATGAAAGCACATTGGATTGGAGATAAAATATTGGCATGGATTGAGAATTGGTTTACAGACAGAAAACAGTAGGAATAAATGTGTTTTTTTGGAATGACAGATGGTGACTTGTGGAGTACCACAGAGATCAGTGCTTTAGAATATGACAAAACTAAACATAATGTTTCCATGTCCACTGACAGTGCAAAACGAGGAATGTGAGTGATGACATGATATAAAGAGGTTTCAAGGTAATTCAGTCAAGTCGAGTGAGTAGGCAAATACATGTATATAAAAAGGGAAGAGAGTGGCTTAAGTAAACATTGGTCCCTTATGTAATCAGAAGCAGAGACAGGAGAAATTATTCTGGGGAATGAGGCAATAGCAAAGGTATTGAACATACCTTCTGTATGTATAAGTTACGTAAGAAAAGGATAACTTAAATGCTTACAAGTGAAGAAATTGAGCTAAATATTAAATAGACTTAAGAGACTAAAATCCAACAGATCCTCAGAACCTGATGGGCTATCCCCTAGTGCCCTAGAGGAGATAGCTATAGTGATAATGGATGCACTGGCTATGATTTTCCAAATTTCCCTAGACTCTGGGATGCTCCCAATAGATTAGCAAATTGTGATGTTGTTATTCAAGAAAGGAGGCAAGTCAATTAGTCTGGCATCAATCATGGGGAAAATGCTGGAACCTATTAGGGATGTCGTAACATTTCACATAGTTAATATAGTTGTATGAAAGGAAAATAGTGCTTGACAGATTTATCACAAATTTTCCAAGATTTAACTAGTATGGCAAGCCAGTAGATATTATTGTACATGTATTTACAAAAGGCATTTAATAAAGTGCCATACAAGTTGTCAATGGGCAAGATGAGGACTCATTTTGGAAGGTAATATTAAGGAAAATTAGAGCAGAGATTAGCTAATGATTATGAAGCAAAGAGTAGGAGTAATTGGGGCATTTTTAAGTTGTCAGGCTGTGAAGGATCAGTGGTTGGACTTCATTTACTTGCAAATAATAACTTGGACAAAGAGGCAATGAGTAACGTATCTAAGTTTCCTGAGGATGCAAAACTAGGTGGAAACGTAAGTCATGAGGAGGACACAAAGTTCAGAGATGTTTTGAGTGGGCAACAAGGTGTCAGATGGAATGTAATGGAGAGGAAAGTGTATTTATTCATTTTTAACATGATAGAAAAGGAGATTATTTTTGAGAGGCACGACACTTGCTATTCGGAAAGACTTGGATGTGCTTGTATAAGGAGCACATGTTAGCATGCACGTACAGCAAGTAATTAGGAAGGTAAATGCACGGTGACAGTGGTCAGCATGGCTGTCTCACAGCATCAAGGACCCAGGTTCAATTCCGACCTCTGATTCTGTGTGGAGTTTGCATGATCTCCCTGTGTCTTCACGGATTTCCTCCATGTGTATGTGGGTTTCTTCCCAAACTCCAAAAGGGTGTGGGTTACGTTGAATGACCATGGAAAATTGCCCATTAGTGTCAGGTTAGACTTGTGGGGTTACAGGGATAGGATCTGTATGAGATTGTGGTTGGTATGGGCTAAATGGCCACTTTCACACTATAGTGATTCTATGATTCTAAATGGCATGTTAGTCTTTTTTGCGAAGGAATTGGAGTAAATTCCTCCAATTTATGGAGGAATAAAGCAGTCTTGCTGCAGTTGTACAGTGCTTTGGTGAGAGT
Organism: Sphyrna mokarran; assembly: GCA_024679065.1. Taxonomy (NCBI): domain Eukaryota; kingdom Metazoa; phylum Chordata; class Chondrichthyes; order Carcharhiniformes; family Carcharhinidae; genus Sphyrna; species Sphyrna mokarran. Next base: position 16,162,482 of record JAGIQG010000009.1, read on the forward strand.
ATACATGGAATAATGCGTGCAATTTTAGCTTCCAAATTTGAATAGATATATGTGCACTGGAAGCAATTTGGAAAAGGTTCACTTGGCTGATTCCTGGGATGAAGAGTTTCACTTGGACAAGTTCAGCAGATTGGGCTGAAAGATTCTGAGGGGGTTTGATAGATGATGAAGTTTCCTCATCTGGCAATCCAGAACTAAGCACAGTAGAGTTTTCCATTTAATAGAATCTTCCATTTATGAGACTCCATTAAATGGAAGACTCTACTGTGCCTAGTTCTGGATTGCCCAATGAGGAAACTTCATCTCAGCATCTATCCTATCAAATCCCCTCAGAATCTTTCAGGTCCAACCTATTAAACCTTGTCACTCTTCATCCCTGGAATCAGCCAACCTTTTCTAAATTGCTTCCAGTATTATTTCCTGCAGGTCATTGTCCTTGGAATTCTCTTCCACAGAAAACAGTGGGGGTGGTCATTAAATATATTCAAGGCAAACTTGTAGATTGTTCACGAGGGAGTTGTGTTATGAAGATAGGCAGGAAAATGGAGGTAATGCCATAATCCAATCAGCTATGATCTTATTGAATGGCAGAACATGCTGGATGGGCTAGGTGCTTTTGCTCATTTTTTTTTTTTATGGTCTTGAGAAAATAATTTGTTCTCCTATAACTTGAGTTTGCTCATTTGACCTCTATCAACATTATCTCCAACAGTTAAAAGCAGTACATGAACAGCTTAAAGCCTTAGCCCGAGCTCCATTGTCCAGGAAGAAGAAAAAAAGCAAAGTCAAAAAGGAAAAGAAGAGGAAAGATAAAAAGAAACTGAAGAAAAATTGTGAAAGGAAGAAACTCAAATCTAAGCAACTGCAGAAAAAGAAATTGAAGAAAGCCTTGATAGAAAAAAGGTACAGTTGCATTCTCTCACTACCTGAAGACATTGACTTGTCCTCGAGTGCAGAAAAGATTGAAAGGAATTTTTGTCCAAACTAAATTTTTTTTACTTTTGGTTGTTTAGATGTCTCTTTAAATCCAATGACAATATTTATTTTTAAAGCCACTTTCTTTTTTTAAAGGCCGTGTTCGTTGTTAAATGCCAGGCATGTGCAGTTGTACTGTTTTATTCTGACATCATTGAAAGTGATAGTCCATCAGCAACCAGCAGCAGAGATATTTATCAAATAACTATTAAAGACAAAGCCTCATCTTTTCCAAATCAGTGGAGTTCTGCAGAATCCAGCAGATTTGAATGTTCAGACCTGTCTGGCACTTATTTTTGGGTATTTTATTTCTGATGTCCGTTTTTATTTGACATTCCCCTGCCCTGAGCATTTTGTTTGTTTTTTTTTCCCCCTGGAATAAATGTGAACTTAGGCTCAAGTTTTTGCATATTTTCCTACAGGCTGCAGAAATGGAGGACGCCTATCTAAAATAGAAATTTCCGATTGCTTAGTGTCTTGGAATGGAATTTTACAAAATGTAGAAGTACTTTGTTTAAAACTATTTATTACATACAGACTTACAAAAGTTAGAGGACTGTTTAGCTAAGCTGTCAGTAGTTTGTAGGGAGAATGAGTCAATGAGAGGAATTATGGGTGACAGTGTTCTAATATTCAGATATTTCTTCCATGTCCCACCTTTGCAGCTCCAGGGCTGCTTCAAGTTAGATCTTGCTGCAGTTCACCCAGTTTGAGTCTTGTGGCAAGTAAGCAATCGGGTTGTTAGTTTCCCACAGTTTGTGTCTCCTATTCCAGCCTCTTTCCTGTTAACCTGTGTGCATTAGCAAGCTGCAAATACTGGGAAAAATGAACAGATGCCGGTATTAATTACTGGAGGCTGAAATGAATTGATGTATTATTGTCACATGTATTGGAATACAGTGAAAAGTATTGTTTCTAGAGTGCTATACAGACAAAACATACCATTCATAGAGTACACAGCAGAGAAGGAAAGGAGAGGATGCAGTATATAGTGCTCTATTTACTAATAGAGTGTAGAGGAAGATTAGCTTTAATGTTTGGTGGGAGCATTCAAAAGCCTGATGGCATCAGGAAAGAAGCTGTTCTTGAGTCTGTGTCAAAAGTTTTCCCTCCTTCCCATCCCTGAAACTGTGGAGAGGCTGCACTCTACCTGCCCATCATGAGGCTGAAACTGGGTGAACAGCTTCAGGATCAGAATAAGATCCAACTGGCACTGTCTGCCTGCAAATGACGTCAATGATTTTCTGCACCTGCATGGATGAGTCGATGACTGTTTTGCATCATCAAGAGACAGTGTGTTGAATTTTTGACCCAGAGTAATTAACATGAGCATCTGTTCACTTTCCTCATCATCATTAGCTTATCTCCTTAAACTTTTTAAAAATTGTATTCAGGCAGCACCAATTGTATTCTGCAGGACACACCCCAGCAGGCACCACAGCCAATTGATTATTTTTGAAATCTGCTTATTGTTAAGTAAGTAAACATGGCAGGTCATTTATGCTCAGCAAGACCAACAAATATTCATATTAACCATTCGTCTGTCATTGGTGGTGTTGGTTAGGAGGTAAATGTTGACTGAGATATTGAGAAACTATCACTGTTTTTCACAGGAAGGAACCTTTGAGATCAGGTAACTCCTCATTTTAACATCTATCAAAAGATGCACCTCCAACTATGTAGAAGTTTCCCAGTAATGCATCATCATAGTTTGTTATTTCTATAGTGGTTAAAGTGGTTTGATCATATTCATGTAAGTAAAGAATGACCTAGGTGTTATGAGAACCTATTCAAAATTAATTTCACTTGGAAAAATCCCAAACTACTTGTGTGGACATCCTTGCTTATTTTTTACCTAGCAACAAGTCTGTTTTATGTTTCTCAATATTCATATTCTAATTTCTGCATCCTCCTTTGCTGAAATCTGAAATGCTTCCAATTCTCAGGCTTAATACTTTTTGTCAACTTTGTAAGTCACTTCCTTTGATCTATTGTCAACCACAGTCAATTGACTTGCCCCTTGTAGGGTTCTTGTGCCTTGAAAGAACATATATTTGTTGATAACCATGCGTTAGCTCTTTAATTCTAGCTGTTGCCTGCCTTCTGTCATACCATTCAGTATGTTTTCCCAATCTACCAGAGTACTCTTTGCTCTTGTACATTTATAGTTACTTAGATTAAAGACCCTACTTTTGGACTGAACTGCAAGGTTTTCAAAGTTAATGAAAGATTCCATCATATAATGGTCACTCTTCCCTAAGGGTTATTTAATTAACACAGTTATTAATTAATTCCATCTCATTGAAAAATGCAACTAGATCTAAAATAATCTGTTCCGTGCTTAGTTCTTCAACATGCAGCTCCAGAAAACCATCTTGCAGACACACATTTAATATTTGCATTCATTCTTTACTGTTTAAGAGCATTCATTTTAGTATCCAATATCTTGCGACAAAGCCTTCATTACACTTTCAGATTTTTTTGGCTATCTGTGGTCTCATTCACAAGACAAATACCAAGAATATTTGCTATTCACTTATAGGACTCTGTTAGTACTGCTGCCTTACAACACTAAGGACACTGGATCAATTCTCACTTCGGGTCACTCTGAGCAGAATTTGCATGTTCTCCCACTGTCTGCGTAAGCTTCTTCCGGGTGCTCCAGTTTTCGCCCAAAGTCTGAAAGACGTGCTGATTAGATGCATTGGCCATGCTAAATTCTCCTTCAGTATACCTGACCAGGTGCTGGAGTGTAGCGACTAGGGGATTTTCTCAGTAACTTCATTGCAATGTTAATGTAAGCTTAATTGCAACACTGATAAATAAACTTTAAACCCCAGAGTGCCCAGAGCTACATACAATACTCCTGCTGTAATTTAATTTAAATCATTAAAATGTTTTAAGTGAACTACAGGTTTGTTGCTAAAGAAAAAAAGTAATTTGCTTTTTTATTAATGATTCATGAGATTTGAGCAATGCTGGCATTGCCAACCCAGTAGCTCAAATGATGGTGATTGGCTGTAGCCCATCTGGTGTGGTACAGCAACAGTGCAGTTAGGAAGGAAATTCCAGATTTTTGACCTTGCAACAGTGAACAAAGTGTCATAGTTCCAACTCAGGATGGTGAGAGACTGGGAATGGAACTTGTGGATTGTGATGTTCCCATGTTGTCTACTGACCATGTTTTTCCAAATGGTAGAGATTGGGGATTTGGCAGGTGCTGCTGAAGCAGACTTGACAAGTTGCTGCACTGTTTCTAGATGGTTCATACAGCTGCTGTTGTGTTAGTGGTGGAAGAAATGAATGTTTAAGGTGGTGAATATAGTGCCAATAGAGAAGTCCATGTTGCCCTTTTGAGTTGAACGTTAGAATTGCACACATTTAGGCAAGTGGAGAGTAGTCCACTCTCTGTTCAAACCAGTATATCCAGTTCTGCATCTCACTCTGTAACTGAAAGAAGAATTAAAATGGTGACTTGCTATCTGATCTTAAATTGTGAAATCCAGAGTTAGGCTTCATCAACCCAAAGGACATCTAATTTTGGAATTCAGGAAACCTATAGGATCTAGTTCAGATTTAAAGAGTCCAATACTTGTGCAATAGTGTAAGTTGACTCCACTGTATGGCTTGTAACATAACCAAACTGTATACCCCCTGAATGAATGATGTAGCATGCTGAGACCTTCCACTTTTTAGCAGTGCTATTTTTGTGATACCTCATGTAGCTGAACATTTGTCATTTGGTTGTGCTTTTGCTTTTGGCATTGTTGCTTTTCAGCATGGCAATTGAATGGCTTAATAGATTATTTGAGAGAGCATTTAAAAACTTTCCAGTTGCTCATCAATTTGAAATACAATCCCTAGTTGGCCAGTCACTCTTGAGGACTAGTGCAGCAATTCCAAAACACAACTGGATTACCATGTCCTCCTCTTCTGTTGGTCTCTTTAAAAGGTTTTCCTTTTCCTTGTGTCTTTTGCTTCTTCCACAATTGACTATAATCTCCCTTCTATCCTTTTCTCTCTCCACTCATTCTATGTTTTGATTGGCTCTAATTCGCTCTATTTTCTCCTCTGCCATTTGTTATTTTTTCCTCTATCCTTTTTATCATCTTGGCCAAAGAAAGAAGCCTTTTGATACAATAGTCATGATGTGATAGCGACATCAATGCATTATTACCTGATCATTTATGATGCAAATATAGTGTGATGTCAACAGAAGACACCAAGTAGTATCATAGAATCCCTACAGTGCAGAAGGAGGACATTCATCCCATCAAGCCTGCATCAACAACAATCCACCCAGGCCTTATCTCCTTAACCCCGCATATTTAACCTGCTAATCCCCTGACACTAAGGGGCAATTCAGTATGGCCAATCCACCTAACCTGCAGATCTTTAGACTATGGGAGGAAACCGGAGTACCTGGTTTGTGTACAACTTGCGGTTGCATCAATTTATGATCCAATATCTCTATTTTCAGCTCCCTTGCTCTACTGCACTTCACAAAGCAAAAACTCCCAAAAATGTTGTTTGCAGTAAACAAAATAATACAAATTATAATGCTTTACCATGGTTCTGGTTGCATTTCCAAATGAGATACTAAGGCAATTCCTTACAAATTATACTGCTGTCAATTAGAGAATGTGACATTCAGTATATTGAACACTTCTTCAAAAAAGCTTCATACACAGGTTTTTTTTTGGTAATAACCTGAGGGGACAAAATTGCTCTAATGCTATGAAGCCTTATTTTTCATTGTGATTTGCGTGCAAAACCTGATTCCATTGTCACTTCCTAGCATTGCAAATTTGACTTCACATGTAGTAAGCAAAGTAATGTTTGTGGTACCACTTTCATTGAACAGTATAATTTTAAATACTAATGCTAATAAGTGCACTTTACAATGCAGAGAATCGAAAAATAAACAGCAAGCACCTGAATGTGATTCAGAAGATGATGCCAAGCCCATGTCTTATGATGAAAAAAGACAATTAAGTCTAGATATAAACAAGCTTCCTGGTGACAAATTGGGACGCATCGTCCACATAATACAGACAAGAGAACCCTCCTTAAGAGACTCAAATCCAGATGAGATAGAAATTGACTTTGAAACTTTAAAATCCTCTACATTGAGAGACCTACAAAGGCACGTTATGACTTGTCTGAGGAAAAAACCAAGAAAGCCTTCATGTAAGTATGAAATTCTCTAGAACATATGTTATCTCATTTAGAATGATGGCTAGCTTAATGTGTTTTTTTGGATGCCTGTGTTGTGTAGCTAAAAAATCTTTAGGAAAAACGAAGGAAGAAATTCAACTGGAGAAAAGGCAAGAGCTGGAAAAAAGATTACAGGATGTGAGTGGACATCTGAACTCTGGAAAGAAACAAAACAAAAACTGTATGTACTTGGATTGTTCAAACTGTAATAGGCTGCTCTCTCTTTTTGTCTTCAAATTAAGTGTTCTAACATTTTTTACACAGCCCAGAAGAATAATCCACTTCAAGAGATGGGCCAATGTTCCCGGCTAAGTGAAAGCAGCAGCAGTTCCTCAGACTCGGGAAGTGACAGCACCAGTAGTAACTCTAGTTCTTCAGATAGCAGTGATACTGAATCAGGTTAGGTACCAATCTCTGTACATAAGACAGCTGAGTTAACATCAAATGCTACCATCTCCCACCTCTGCTGCTCAAACTATCTTTTTAATAACATTTGTCATGGATAATTACAGAAAACTGTATAGTTATTAATCACGGGTCTTGTATGATGCAATATTGGAAGCAGAAGTATTTTTTGAATCACTCCCTAATAACTTAGTAGTCATGTACATATCGACAGAGCAATGTATTTCATCTAAACGTACAACGTTGATAGCGGGAAAACTAGCTAGTCCATCCAGTCTATCCCAGCAATTCTTCATTTTTTTAAGAACTCTGAAAATGCCAATCAGTTCAGTACAAGTATTTTGCTTAGCGTGGTAAATATCAAGCAAAATTATCTGCGAATTTAGGCCGATTGACCTGTAATGAAATCTGCAGATTATACTCAGCAAGTCAAGTCAGTATTAGTAAAGGAAAAATTCTTGCATTTAACTTTATCTGATCACATGATAAAAGGCTTATATGTACTTGACATGCTTTGTATTTCCAGGATTTGTTGCTTTTTCCATTTATTTTCAAATTGATTAGAGTTGAGTAAAACTTGGCTTGCAAGACTGATGTTTCATATTTTTAATTTACTGCATTACTGGAATTCACTATAAGCCCTTCTCTATTTAATGTAATGTTTCAAAGTGTTGTGATTTTTCTATTTGGTGCATAATACAGATTGAGATGCCAGTTAACTATTTTCTGGTTTTGTGTTAGTGTAACTGATGTTTCTGATTTGGCTTTTGTAATACAGCTTTCACATAATTATAGTACAGTTTCTTACAGCTATCAATGATTGGAGTAGCGTCAGTGTTCGGAATTGAACACATTAGAAATGCTTTCCATGTTTTATTTATTAATTTTGTGATTGGAGAAATAATTTAACGTGGTTTTTGAAATAGTTAATTTGTCAGAAAATTTGTGTTTATGATTACGTCATCTCAGTTGTCAGGGTGGTAGGGGGTTGGTGGGTGGAAACGGGTACTTTATTGCCTGGGTACAAATATTAATGGTCAGACTGTCAGAAAGCTTTTGCCATTTGAAGTTTTTAGTAGGTGGTGAACTGAGCAAGAGTTTACATCTTGTCCTTGATCAGCTGTAGAAATTGCAATATGATGTAGTTAATCTGTTTTGTAGCAGAATGTGGTCTTCCTCATGTCTGTCAGCATCAATCCTTAATGTGTTGTTAGGAAGCATTCTTTTCCCCAGGCTGAACTGTCTGCTACTTAATCTCTTTCACCTTTTCAACTGTTATTGGAATTTGGCTGACTCCAAGTCATTTTACTTGCATTCAGCAACTACAATTATTTTAAAAGTCTTATTCTGTCAGGATGAATTCTTTCTAACTTGAATATATTGGCTAAAATTTGTAGTTCTATTTTTGTGTTTTTACAATTGGACTGAATTAAAAATCAGAAATCCTAACATGCCAAATAAAATTAAGGTGGCATGGTGGCACAGTGGTTAGCATGGTGCTTCACACAGTACCAGGGACTTGGGTTCGATTCCCAGCTTGGGTCATCATGCAGAGTATGCAATTATCCCAGAATCTGTGTGGGTTTCATCCAGATGCTCCAGTTTCTTCCCACAGTTCAAAAGACAAGCTGGTTAGATGCATTGGCCATGCTAAATTCTCCCTCAGTGTATCTGAAAAAGCACTGGAGTGTAGTGACTAGGGGATTTTTACAATAACTGTTAATGTAAGCCTACTTGTGATTCTAATAAAAAAAAGTTTTGTCGTGACTGAAGTGTGTTTATTTTGTCAAAAGTTTGCTAAATGCTTTTGGTATTTTGTATCGGAGGTTTAATCCCCTCCATTATTCAGTAATAGTTTATAAATGGGGCTTTTTATTGTTGCTACAGTGAAAAGTTTGTAGATTTCAATGGGACAGTTCTATATGTTGAACAAATCTATCTTGTATAAATTATTATATGTCATTTTGAGACCTTTACATTTTGTATAATGTACATCCAACAGAAATGGTATTTACTATGTAAGGCAATGTTTTTCCATCAATTGTTTACAATTTCATTTTTTTAAAACATATACATTTAAATCACTTGTGCTAGATCTCATGTAAAAGTCAAGACTTTTGAAGAAAATAGTCACTGATGAAATAGTTCATTTTTTCCACAAAGTTTCTGTGAATTCCTAGTTACATTAACATTCTGTTCCCTTTAAAGGAGCAAGGAGCATTTGTACCCATTTTTGTTCATTTTACTCTGCTTCCTTTCATGTTGAAGGAATAAAAGGGAAGATGCAGATTTATGAGCTTTTATATATGCAAGCTAAACATTCACTCTGTACCAGTAGTGTTGTTAATTGTTATTTGCAAAATGTTAAGCTAAACAGCAGCATGTTTTCATTATGACATTACAGAATTTTGGCTATCTACTTCGAAAATACACAGCTGTTTTCTCTATAATACAAATCTTCACATTAGAAGATTTTTGATTTCGAGGTCAAATTTGTTTTTAAATCTATTTAAATGAGATACTGTTGTCTACTCCTCAAGTCTCTTTTTTCTCCCCTCCTGCATCTTGTACTTTGATCTTATAGAAACCAAAACAAAGCCAACAGATGTATAATCGTAAATCAATTTTCTTTTTTATCTCAATTTTTTTTTTGTTCTCTCTTATTTTCACTCACCATTTTGCCACAAAAGTTCAAAATTAATTTCACCTTTTTTCAATATTTCTTCATGGGATATGGGTGTCACTAGCTAGGCTGGCATTTGTTACCCATCCCTTCTTGCCTTTCTGGGCTATTTCAGAGAGTCAACCACATTGCTATGGAACTGGAGCCACATGGCTTGATTGGGTAAGGACAGCATTTTTCAAAAGAACAAATTAAATTACAGCACAAGAATAGGCTCTTCTGCCTTCCAAGCTTGTGTCAACCATCCTGCACAACTGAACTAAAACTCCCTACCGTTCTAGGGACCATATCCCTCCATTTCCATCCTATTCATGTATTTGTCCAGACGCGCCTTAAAAGTCACTATTGTATTTGCTTCCACTACCTCCCCCAGCCGTAAGTTCCAAGCATCTACCACCTTCTGTTTCCTTTCCTAAAGGACATTAATGAATGAAATGGATTTTTATGATTTGATTGTTTTGTGGTCATTATTACTGCAACTAATTTTCAATTATATTTTTATTAAGTGACTATTACCTGCAGTTGCTACCATGGTGAGAATTGAACCAATGTCCCCAGAGCATTAGCCTGGCCTTTGGGTTGCTGGTCAGTGACATTACTGCTGTACCTCACTACCATCTTCCTTAACTCTACTGTTCCTAAGTTATCAAATTACTTATTTGATGTCCGGTACTTGGTAAGCAGAAATTTCCCCCAATTAAATATTGAGAAGACTGAAACATTTGTTTTGTTCCTTGCTCCAAACTGGTCCCCTGAGTACCAATGACAGCTCTTGCTATGGCAACAGTCTGAAATTAGTCAGTATGCTTGCAAACTTAGTGCCATATTTGACTCTGAGATTACATGATTGTGTCATCATTAAGACTGGCTATTTCCATCTTTATAATATTGCCTGACCTCAGGCGTTGTCTCAACTCATCGGCTGCAGAAACCTGCATTCATATTTTTGTTACCTCACAACTTGACCTAATATATTCCTAGATAGATGTACAGATAAAAATGCCCAAAGAAACAAGGGCTCCAAAATGTCTTTACAAACATGTCCTTTTTCTTTTAAAATGTTAATTCTCAGTGCCATGCTGGCTGTCAGAGAAACCAATCTGGAGTTTGTTTCTCTCAATCTGTCCCTCATAAACTTGAGGTCAGGTTTTTTTAAAAACACTGCTAATAGACATGAAGGAATGAGATGTTGTATCTGTAAAAATTTATGCTTGGGGCCAGAGAGATTTACGAAATAATTATTACGAACGCTATTAATTTGTTTGAACTCCTGTATAAAGATTTGACATCTTTACAGCGGGAGTTATTGAGTAAGTATTCCAATTCAATGTCATTGCATTGACTTCAGAGTGATTACTGATTGTTGCAGCGCATCTGTATAGGAGTAAAGTATCTCCAGCAACAATTTCTGATTTATGTTCATGTACAGATGCTGGAATTTTCTATCCATTTATTAATGGTGAGCATTGTGTTCTCAACATGTAGTTAAGTAAAATCTAGGCCAATAATTTGCCTAGACTAGCAAATGTATACACTTATTGCTTTTAAGCTTGATAAATCTGTGGTTTTGCAACCAAATTGACTTCTTAAACCATTGAAATTCCCTAGATAAGATTTCAACATGTTATAGAATGGGAGAAACTGATGGTTTGGCTAAAACAATTGATAGCATTGAACCCACACATGAGCAGGCATCTTAATCCCTTTGTGTTCACTTGTCCCTCTTGCCTTTGTGTCCCTTTTCTTCAGTAAACCGTCTAACTTATTTTGGCATGATTTCTGTTTTAATCACTAACTTTGATAGTGCAATGCAGTCCTGCAGCCTTCTCTATGGTATTAAAGTTTATCCGAATCTGAGTTAAATCACTTTTCATTTAGTCATGAGACTGTGTCCCCTTGTTCTTGATCTCTCAACCACATTAAATCATTTGATTACTCACTGTGTCCAATCCCTTCATACTTTTAAGCACTGCAATTAAATCAGACACTCCTCTGTTCTAATGAAAACGACTTTTTTTTTTTCTAGCAAGTCTTTTTAATTTGTATTTCTCTACACCAAGCAGCATCCTCTTATTGCTTCAATATCTTTTCGAATACGTGGAGGTAAAACTGCAGTGAAGTAATATATTCCATTGCAGAGTGGTGGTTCAGTGCTTAGCACTGCTGCCTCACAGTGCCAAGGGCCCGGGTTCAATTCCTGGCTTGGGTCACTGTGTGCAGATTCTGCACATTGTTCCCGTGTCTGCATGGGTTTTCTCCAAGTGCCTCCAGTTTCCTCCCACTGTCCGAAAGACATGCTGGTTAGGTACATTGGTGTGTTAATTCTCCCTCGGTGTACCCGAACAGGTGCCTGTGTGTGGAGACTAGAGGATTTTCACAGTACCTTTCATTCAGTGTTAATGTAAGCCTACTGTGGCACTAATAAATAAATTTGAAACTAACTGCATAACCAGTTAGCTATTCAGAAGGGCTTTTTGGACTTGATTTGCTGTGTTATAAATGTAAGAGTGGCCATCCATAATCTTTTATTTTTCATTTCATAATTTTAATGTACAGTGTTATTTTTAACTTTATTTCTGCAGAGAGAGCACCAAAGCCAAAATGGAGCAAATGTAACAATATTCTTTCTAATGAAGAGAGAAAGGTAACTACTAAACCTTTAATATCGGTGGTGTGATATTCTGTCATTTCATTTTTGGTTTTCTTGAACCATTTCTTCCCTCCCCAAAGCGCAACCTGAGTTACAAGATGTGTCAACCAGCATGGAATGCTGTTCCTCTAGTGCAGTCATTGCCTGGTAGTAAAGTACCACCATCACAACAGACGCATAATCAACCTATTTTGTTCAGTAATCACCAAAGAAAGATGCAGAATTCTGAGCCTTGGCAGTTTGGGCCATTAAAGGAACCAGCACGGATTATTATTTCACCTCCAGGTAACGATCGCACTTGATTAAAACAGTTTGAGCTCAATCACTGTATGATTTGACATTTAAATAAGATATATTTGAAATTCATGTATTTTGAAGCATAGAAACATTATAAAGTCAGAGGTTTACAGCATAGAAGCAAGCACTTTGGCCCAACTTGTCAATGCTGCCTATTTTTTTTTACCACTAGGCTAGTTCTTTGGCCCATATCTCTCTTTATCCATATAACTGTCTGAATGTTTTTTAAAAAACAAAATTGTACTTCCCTCTACTACTACTTCTGGTAACTTGTTTCAGACACTGACCACCTTCTGTGAAAAAAGTGCCCCCCTGGACCCTTTTGTATCCCTCACCTCTCACCTTCAACCTATGCCTTCTGGTTTTAGACTGTCCTACCTTCAGAAAAACTTGTTGACTATCTAACTGATCTATGCCCCTTATTATTTTATAGACATCTGTAAGGTCACCCCTAAGTCTCCGATACTGCAGGTAAAAGTCCCAATCTATCCATCCTCTTAACTCAATCCAACAAGTCCTGATGTTCCTAGTAAATCTTTTCTGCACTCTTTCTAGTTTAATAATGTCCTTTCTATAATATGGTGACCAGAACTGTACACAGTTCTGGTGTGGCCTTAACAATGTTTGTACAACTTCAACAAGACATCCAACTCCTGTATTCAATGTTCTGACCAATGAAACCAAGCATGCTTAATGTTACCTTCACCCTGTCCATCTGTGACTCCACTTTCAAGGAGCCGTGAACCTGTACCCCTCGATCTGTTTGTTCTGTAACTCTCCCCAATGCTTTCCCATTAACTGACTAAGTCCTGCCCTGGTTCAACCTGTCAAAATGGATCACCTCGCATTTATCTAAATTAAATACCATCTGTCATTCATCAGCCCATTGATCTAATTGATCAAGATCCCATTGCAATCCTAGATAACCTTCTTCATTGTCCACTATGCCAGCAATCTTGATGTCATCTGCAAATGTACTAACTATGTCTCCTAAATTCTCATTCAAATCATTATTGCCTGTTAAGTTTGCAAAACATAAACAAATGCAATTAAAGGGGTCTGAGAGCTAAGAATTTTAGTGCACGTGTAACCTCTTTTTAATTTGCAAATGATTAATGTTTAAACACATCTTAAACTGATGAAAGGTTGGATTATTACAAAAACACTTCTATAACTTACCCAAATAAAAGCAATAAAGTTGCGATTAAATGTAGATGAGAATAGAAGATGCTTACAGATGAGATTCAGTTCAGCCCTTTAAAGTATCATTGTGGGCCTGTAGCTGCCAGGTAATCGTTGGCTGCCTGCAGTGAAAACTAAAGAGCTGTTTTCATCAGCTGCAATGGCTTCTATGGTTGAATATTTGGAGGTTTGCCTTTGCAGACTCAGTAGGTCAGCAAGTTTTTGGATGAGAGAGATAGTCACAGAGTTATAGGAAACTATGATACTTGCAGATTGCCTAGGCTGTTTCAGCAGAACAACTGCTGATTTTTTGACACCTTCCTCTCTTGGCCAAGAACCCCCTCTGTTGCTGCCTGTTGGAGTTCCTACTTGAGGTTCTGCAACCTGCCATCCAAGATGGCATTTTACAGCTGCCTTTATCCAGTTCAAAACAACTAAAATGGCTGATATGTTAATTTTGAAATAGTCATTGTTTGAAACCAGCAAGGAATTAATTACATTGAGGTCTTTTTTTGAAGTTCCTTCCTATCACATGTTCCCCTGGAAGCCAAAATGTTTTCATACCTTTTAAAAAGATTAAATTGAGTCTTTAGATTTTAACAACTCTTCATAGTCAACATTAGAGATGAGAATCTGACCTGATGCGAGCAAACACAGATGCTAGGTTATATGTCCATTGGTTTGAAAATGGACATATACCTTTTTTAAAAAAGTCCTTAAAACCTGTAATATCTTGCACATTTATAATGTGACTTTGTTATAACAAAAGTGTAGATAATTCCAAATTTCACCAGCCATATTTGAGGCACTCAAGTACCAAAATTATCTTTTTCTTTAACAATGGTAAAGCTTACATAACTTATTTCTTAACATTTAAAGGAAATGATTTGCACAATTTATTTGCATTTAGCACAGGTTCACTTTAGTGGAGAAGTACTTTGAAGATTCTTGCCACCAGGGCACAATTCCATCTGTTCCATTATTCCTGATGTCCTGTAAAGCCTGCTGTCTTGAATATTGTACAAACCATGAAAGTATCCTTAATTTTTTTTAAACTTACCCTGTTCGCAAACTTACGAGCCCTTGTTTATTCTGACTTGTGTGGTTGCAATTAGTAGATGCTGATGCAGCTTTTCTTTTCTCCAGTGATGTCCTCCAAATTAATCACTGTCATCATTAGGGTATCATGTAGCATCATATTCTGTCATCTTCACAAGACTTTGCATGTGGAATTTTGTTTCTGTTGTGCATCTGTATTGTATATTGCAAGTGGAATAACCGTTCCTGATTTTGGAACAGTAACCTTCAGCTATGGTATGACCCACATATAACCATAGAATCGCTACTATGCAGAAGGTGGCCAGAATCTGCATTGGCACTCAACGTCCCACTCAGGCTCTCTCCTCCACTTGTAACCCCATGCATTTATCACAGCTAATGTATCTAACCTACACATCTTTGGACTGTATGTGGAAACTGGAGTACCCAGAACATGCAGACACTGAGAGAAGGTGCAAACTCCACAGTCAAGCTAATGCTGGAATCAAACTTGAGTCCCTGGTGCTGTGAGGCAGCGGTGCTAACCACTGTCGCCATGCAGCCCACTTAAGAATATTATTTTATATTTCTGGCTTCTTTTACTTAGACTTGCAGTCTTGGATTTTCCTAAAGATTGCCTGTATAGCCTTAATCTTCAAGTAGCAATTTGCAGCCTGACTTTTTAGGTGCTTATTTCTTAAAGGTCATATGTTTTTCCCAACTGTCAAATTAGAAATTTTTTTTTCATGGGATGTGGGCATCACTGGAAAGGCCAACATTTATTGCCCATCCCTAATTCCCTTGCAAATGTGGTGAGCCAGTAGTCCAGCTAGTATTGGCATTCCTGCAGTGTCACTGAGGAGGAATATCTTTGGAATGAAGCATCTGTCTTTAACAGCAATTGCAGATGGACACTTTTTCCAACTGTAAATACAATAAACTGTGATGGTGCATTTGCTAGTGTTACTTGGAGGAAAGACGCCAATGTAAATGAAGGAAGGAAAAGTAACTGTAGAAATCTGTTCTGCTCGCTTGATATTGTTGTATATTTAAGTTGTCTATAATCAAGAATGCTGTGTCCAATGTTAACCTTTCTGTTGAACTTGCAAAAGGAAACTAGTAGTCATTCTGAATTAACACTTGGTTTCTTGTTTTGAAGGGCTTCCTGCAGTTGTGTCCCCATTGCATTCACCACCTCTGTCGAAACTTAAATTTCTGTCAGCCATCCACGTAAAGTAAAATCTATTCTGATTTTTTAAAAAAATGTAATTTGGACCAGTTTAAATCTTAAAGGAAAATAGTTTACTGAATGTTATTTTCTAGGAACCAAAGTCTTCACATAATGTAGAAGAAGAATGTAATAGCATCCCTATTAAACAAACCAAGTCACCTCTCGAAACATGCAGTGACCCAATGCCTGTCACACTGCAACAAAGTAAGTCTACAGCATTCTAATTTACAATTTTTAAATGTATATTTGAGCTTATCCACTCCATGAAATCTAAATGTGGAAGATTGCTCAGGAAACACTTTTAAAGTGTGGAGAGATCAGTGACTGGATCTGGACCAACCTATTAGCCTGGCCAGCATAGATCTGCATTCACAACATAACAAAAATTATGCATTTGGTGGGATTCAGCCCCTTGTCTTTCTCTAATAGAACCATCCTGGACTGAATGGCGTGCAATGAGAAAGGATTAGTCGGCAGTCTAGTTGTGTGAAAACCCTTGGGGGGCAAGTGACTATAATATGATATAATTCTTTGTCAAGGTGGATAGTGATGTAGTTGATTCTGAGACCAGGATCCTGAATCTCAATAAAGATAACAATGATGGTATGAGGCGTGAATTGGCCGTGATGGATTGGCAAACATTACTAAGAGAAAGACAGTGGACAGGCAATGGCAGGCATTTAAAAGAACAAATAAATGATCTCCAGTAGTTATTTATTCCTGTTTAGAGCTAGAGTGGTAAGGGAATTGTGGCTTACAAGGGAAATCAGAGAGAGTATCAGATCCTAGAAAGAAGCATACAAATTGGCCAGATAAAGGAAAAGGCCTGAGGATCAGGAGCAGCTTAAAATTCAGTAAAGGAGGACCAAAGGATTGATTAAGAATGGAAAAATGATGTATGAAAGTAAGCTAGTGGGGAACATCAAAACTGAACAAGTTTCTATGAATATGTAAAGAGAAAAAGATTGACAAAATGAATGTAGACTCTCTAGAGTTAAAAGGAGAATTTATAACAGGGAATAAAGAAATGGCTTTATTTCAGTCTTCACAAAGGAAGACATGAATAATGTACTAGAAGTTCAGCAAGACGTGTTTTAGTGAGGAGCTGAAGGAAATCAGCATTAGTAGAGGTATGGTTTTGGGAAAATTGGTACTGGGGAATTTCATAACTCAGCATTTGGAAGGCAGTGGTATAATCAGATGAAGTCAGCATGGATTTGCAAAAAGGAAATCATGCTTGATGAATCTAATGGAATTTTTTGTGGATGTAACTAGTAGATTTGACCAAGGAGAACCAATGGATAGGGTTTATTTGTTTCAGAAGACTTTCAACAAGGTCTCGCGTAGCAGACTACTGTGTGAAGTTAAAGCACACGGGATTGTAGGTAATGTCTTGCAATGGATAGAAAGCTGGCTAGCAGAAGAGGAGCAAAGAGTTGGCATAAATCATTCTTTTTCTAATTAGCAGTCAGTGAGTAATGAAGTTCCACAGGAATATGCGCGAGGACCCCAACTGTTCACATTATACATTAATAATTTGGAAGAGGGAATGTCCAAATTTGCAGCAGATACAAAGTTTGGTGGGAGGATCAGCTGTGATGAGGATGCAGAGATGTTTCGGTATGATTTGGACAGGCTAAGTGTATGGGCATCTGCATGGCAGATGCAGTATAATGTGAATAAATGAGAGGCTATCTACTTTGGTAGCTATAATAGGAAGCCAGATTACTATTTGACTGCATGTAAATTGAGGGAGTGGAAACTCAATGAGATTTTGGAGTCCTGTATCGGTCACTGAAAGTAACAATGCAGGTACAGCAGGCAGTAAAAAAGTAAATGGTATGTTGGCCTTCATAGTGAGAGGATTTGAGGTTAGGAATGTTTTAATGCAATTGTATAGGATATTGGGAAGGCCACATCTGGAATATTTAGGTGTCCCTATCTAAGGAAGGATGATATTTATCCTTCCTTAGATAGGAAGGATATCCTTCCTTAGGACATAAGGATATATATCCTTATGTATCTTGCCATAGAGGAAATACAGTGAACTGTTACCAGGCTGATTCCTTGGATGGCAAATCTATCACATCAGGGTTAGACGGGGTAGATTCAGAAAGAATGTTCCCAATAGTGGGGTGGGGGGTCATTGTTTGAGGATAAGGGAGTAAATTTTTTAGAATGGAGGTGACCACAAGACGTAAGAGGACTCAGCCCATCGAGTCTGCTCTGCTATTCAACCATGGCTGATATTTTTCTCATTCCCATTCTCTTGCCTTTTTCCATAACCCCTGATCTCCTCATTAATCAAGAACCTATTTATCTCTGTCTTAAAGATATTCAGTGATTTGGCTTCCACAGCCTTCAGTGGCAAAGCGTTCACAAATTCACTACTCTGTGGCTGAAGAAGTTCCTCCTCATCTCTGTTTTAAAGGATCATCCTTTCAGCCTGAGGCTGTGCCCTCTGATTCTAGTTTTTCCTACTAGTGGAAACATCCTCTTCGTGTCCACTCTATCGAGCCGCCTCAATATCCTATAAGTTTCCAAAGATCCCCCTCATCCTTCTAAACTCCAGTGAATACAGATCCAGAGTCCTCAGCCATTCCTCATATGACAAGATCTTCATTCCAGGGATCATTCTTGTGAACCTCTTCTGGACCCTTTCCAAAGTCAACATATTGATCCTTAGATACAGGGCCCAAAACTGCTCACAAAACTCCAAAATGGGACCAGAGCCTTATGCAGCCTCATGCCTGCTCTTGTAGGTGAGGAGAAATTTCTTCACCCACAGGATGGTGAATGTGTGGAATTCACTACTAGGTAATATAGTTGAGGCCAAAATATTGTCTGATTTCTAGAAGAAATTAGATATGGCTCTTGGGGCTTAAGCGACATGGGAGAAAGGGGGGGAATCAGAATATTGAAGTCGATGATCAGCCATGATCGAAATAAATGACAGAGCAAGCTTGAAAGGCCAAATGGCTTTTCTGCTGCTGCTAGTTTCTATGAAACTAGAACGATTAACCAGAGTTTATTTTGCACAAATGCAAGTCAGGCATTGGGATTTAGAAACAAATTGAAATCTTGATAGAAAATTGTAAAATTTATACTAGAGTTAGAACATAGAACATAGAACATTACAGCACAGAACAGGCCCTTCGGCCTTCGATGTTGTGCCGACCAAAATAAAAAGCAATGCCCCTCCAAACTAAACCATTCCCTTCTCTTCCATATACTTATCAATTAACCTCTTAAACGCCACCAAACTTGGCGCATCTACAACAGCTGCAGGCAGGGCATTCCACTCCCTAATCACTCTTTGAGTAAAGAACCTACCTCTGATATCCGTCCTATAACTCATACCCCTTAATTTAAAGCTGTGTCCCCTCGTGCTAGCTTTCTCCATCCTAGGAAAAAGGCTATCACTGTCCACCCTATCTAAACCTCTAATCATCTTATATGCTTCAATAAGATCCCCTCTTAGCCGCCTCCTTTCTAACGAAAACAACCTCAAATCCTTCAACCTCTCTTCATAGGACCTGCCCTCCATACCAGGCAACATCCTGGTAAACCTCCTCTGTACCCTCTCCAATGCCTCCACATCTTTCTTATAATGTGGGGACCAGAACTGCACACAATACTCCAAGTGCGGCCGCACTAGAGTTTTGTACAGTTGCAACATGATGCTGCGGCTCCTAAATTCAATCCCCCTACCAATAAAAGCTAAGACTCCATATGCCTTCTTAACAACTTTATCCACTTGACTGCCTACTTTCAGGGATCTATTGACACATACACCAAGATCCTTCTGTTCCTCAACACTATTAAGAGCCCTACCATTAGCCCTATACTCTACACATTTATTGTTCCTGCCAAAGTGCATTACCTCACACTTTTCCACATTAAACTCCATTTGCCACCTCTCGGCCCAGCTCTGCAACTTGTCCAAGTCACTCTGTAAACTAAAACACCCCTCTTCACTATCTACCACACCACCAACTTTAGTATCATCTGCAAATTTACTGATCCATCCCTCAATACCCTCATCCAGATCATTTATAAAAATTACAAACAGCAGGGGCCCCAAAACAGACCCCTGAGGCACACCACTCGTCACCGAACTCCACGATGAATATCTCCCATCAACCACCACCCTCTGTCTTCTATCTGCCAGCCAATTCCTAATCCAATTAGCTAAATCACCCTCTATTCCACACATCTGCATTTTCTGTAGAAGTCTTCCATGGGCCACCTTATCAAACGCCTTACTAAAGTCCATATATACTACATCAACCGCCTTACCCCCATCCACCTCTCTGGTCACTTTCTCAAAAAACTCAATGAGGTTAGTAAGGCATGACCTACCCTTCACGAAACCATGCTGACTATCCCCAATCAATTCATTTCTCTCTAAATAACTATAAATCCTATCCCTAATAATTCTCTCCAATACTTTGCCCACAACAGAAGTAAGACTCACTGGCCTATAATTCCCTGGAAGGTCTCTCTTCCCCTTCTTGAACAATGGGACCACATTCGCTATCCTCCAGTCCTCCGGAACCACACCCGTAACCAACGAGGACCTGAAGATCAGAGCCAGAGGCTCTGCAATCTCCTCTCTTGCCTCCCAGAGAATCCTAGGGTAAATCCCGTCCGGCCCAGGGGACTTATCCAACTTCAAACCCTCGAGAATTTCTAGCACATCCTCCCTATCTACTACAATACTTCCCAATTTGCAACCCTGTACCTCAGTGTTCTCCATAGCTACATTTCCAGCACTCTGCGTGAATACCGAAGAGAAATATTTATTCAGTGCCTCACCAATCTCTTCAGGCTCCACGCACAACTTCCCACTGCTGTCTATGACTGGCCCTAATCTTGCCCTAACCAATCTTCTATTCTTAACATATCGAAAGAAAGCTTTAGGATTCTCCTTAATCCTATCAGCCAACATCTTCTCGTGTCCCCTCTTAGCTCTCCTCAATTCACTTTTTAGCTCCTTCCTGGCTAATCTATAGCTATCCATTGCACTAACTGAGCCTTCAAGCCTCATCCTGACATAAGCCTCCTTTTCTTCTTAACCAGCAAATCAACTTTTTTCGTACACCAAGGCTCTCTTACTCGACCATTTCCTCCCTGCCTGACAGGGACATACTTATCAAGGACTCGCAGCAGCTGCTCCTTGAATAAGCACCACATTCCAGATGTTCCCAGTCCCTGTAGTTTCCTAGTCCAATCTATGCACCCTAATTCTCTCCTGATGGCCTCATAATTACCCTTCCCCCAGCTATAACTACTGCCCCCAGCTTCATGCCTATCCCTGTCCATCACTAAGGTGAACGTAACCGAATTGTGGTCACAATTTGACTTTTGACTTTTTCAATTTGACTTTTTGAAAATCATGGAATCGTAGAACCTACAGTACAGAAAGAGGCCCTTCGGCCCATTGTCTGCATTGAACACAATCCCACCCAGGCCCTACCCCCATATGCCTACACATTTTACCCACTAATCTCTAATCTATGTATCCCTGGACACTAAGGGGCAATTTCTTAGCATGGCCAATCAACTAAACCCGCACATCTTTGAATTGTGGGAGGAAACCTGAGCACACGGAGGAAACCCATGTAGACATAAGGAGAATGTGCAAATTTCTTACAGAGTGACCTGAGCTGGGACTTGAACCCAGGTCCCTGGAGCTGTGAAGCAGTAGTAGTAACCACTCACTGTGTTACCATGCCACCCAAAGCTGCTGATGTGTGAAAGCTTTCATGGTACCAGTGGATTCAGATGAAATGTTTTTGTCTGGTGGAGCATAGCAGTACAAAAATGACATTTAAGTCATTTCACACAGTTTAAGAAATTGCCTTTAGAATGCTGCTGTTGGGTCAGCTAGAGAAGCGCCACCCAGTGTTGAACTGCAGTACTGCTTGCCTTTACATAATGTCATATCATGCTTTAATGTCTTGACTTAATTCAAAGAATGATTTCAAACCTTTTTTTGTTTTTATTCCAATTCAATCCAATCAGGTCCAATTCAGAGTCCCAACAAGTTGAGACATTCCGGATCCAAGCTGGTTGGTGTAGGCATACTCCTCCTCCAAAGCTTGATCCAATTTGCATCTTAGCCAAAGGCTGAGATGCTGGCTTTAAATAATTGCTTCAAATGAAGCTGAAATGTAACCTAATGGCTTGAACCAAGTACAGCACGTTGATACTACATTTGATCTTAGCCAAAAGGCTGAGAATGACTTCAAAGTGACATAAAATTTTATATAGATGCCTCCTCTCCAACACTCAAACTTTCTTTCTAATACTGCTTGTCTTGCTGTAAAAACTCCTAAGATTACACTGTGTTTACTAAGTTCATAATTACTCATAAACACCCACATACGCCAAGAGAAACTGATGTTTTATCTGTACGATGTCAGATTTCTTCATAATTTCTTATTGTAAAATATATTTTGTTAAAAGGTGATCTCTGTTTTATTCTAGTTTCTATATTAATACAATCCTTTTGGATCCAATCCTATCGGAAAATGTAAATTTTAAAGTGAAGAATATTAAGTATTTTCAACTTCCTACTTTGTTGTGTATGAGTACGTCAGGGTGTTGGCTGCTTGCTTGTTTATTGGCATCACTGTAGCTGTACGTCAACTCATTCCCTGACTTGTTGACAGAATAAACTGCCATTAAGGAAGGGAAGAAGCATGCCATGGACATTGCCAGATGCCGCCTTCTGGCCCATTGGCAAATGCATCTCTTCAAAATCTTGTGTGTCGGTGCAGACCCAGAAGGTCAAAAGGCCTCTTCACTGTATGACTCTGTGTAAATGTCCATTAAATCCTTATATTCTGTGTATTGCATATTTTGTTGCATTAGTATTGCTAATAGTTAAAACGGTTCCAAATATTGCAGATGTGGAAGTTGCTCAGACTGATAAAATGAAAGCAAGTGGTGACAATAAACCAGCCCCAGAGGCTAAAGCCGCACCAAAGAAGGTGAGATATTTTTATTTCTAGCCTTATTATCTGCAATAAAAATGTTTTTAATTTTTCCCCTTCAAGTATGGAATTAAACATCTCTTGGTATGCAGACGTTTTCTGTAGTGTAAAACTAAAATGCTTCTCTGACAAGTTTGCAAGCAATAGCCTTTTGACTTGAAGTCTCAAGTGACTTCTTTCAAAGAAGCGTTCTTTATAAAGTCAGTTAGATGGTTGCATTAAGATCCATGAGCAGAGGGGACCAATGTTTAAAACTGCAAACAATAGACAAGAACTATGAGGGCGTTGGATTATGAAGAGAGACTGTACTCTTTGAAGTTTAGAAAGTTGAGAGGGGATCTTGTAGAAACGTATAAGATAATGAAGGGGATGGATAAGGTGGAGGTTGAGAGACTCTTCCCCCTTAACAAAGATAGCAGGACTAGAGGGCACAGCCTCAAAATTAGGGGGAAGGGTGGCAGTTCAGACCGGAGCTGCAGAGGGGTCACGCAAAGGGTGGTGAATCTTTGGAATTCTCTGCCTGATGAGGTGGTGGAGGCTTCCTCACTGAATATGTTCAAATCAAGAGTGATAGTTTTTAATTGACGAGGGAATTAAGGGTTACAGGGAGAAAGCGGGAAAGTGGTACTGAACCACTACAGATCAGCCATGATCTTATTGAATGGCGGGGGAGGCTCGAGGGGCTGTATGGCCTACTCCTGCTCCTATTTCTTATGTTACTAACTATATCTGACAAAGGTTCAAGTTTTAATATATTGTGTTCTTGTGCAAAAGTATTTTGCATCAAAATCCGGGATAATTTCAGCTCTGCAATTGTGTACTTCCATCAAGTGCTGAGAGTTTTGTTCTCCATAAGAAGTTGTCCACCTACACAGTTATTTTTAAAAACCCAGTTTTGCCTATGCTAAGGGATTTGGACTGTGTGCATTGCACATAAACATTTTCCTGCTTTTAGTCATCTTTATTTGATCCACTTTAATGATTTTTTTAAACTTCTTTGTTCCCCAGACAATAATCTCCCATAAAGTTTTGGTTCTGATCACATGTCCAGCCATTTGAGACATGAACGTGCAGAATTAGCTGAAGCCAAATGTTAAGAATCCCAAACCCCTGTGCAGTGAGTCAAGCTGAGTGAATAATTGATAGCAACTTGCAAAATGCAGCACTTCCTAACTTGCTTGTTGGATTGCCAAGTTGACTTCCAGATCAGCATTAATATCCTAGGCAACCACGAATATTTAAAGCCACCTTCTGACTCCCACCTTATTTGGAACAAGTGAGCTCTTTATGCTCTCGGGCTAGTTTACTGCTGTCACTTGCTTTATTTTCATCAGAATGGGCAGCTTCCATATCTGAAATAGTGTAACTAAAATAACAAATAATTCTTAAATAGAAAAAGAATTGTGCAATCTGATAAATTGAACTTGTAACTTTGAGCATCCACACCAAGCTTTTGTAAATATGTATTCAACTAAATTTGGAACATTTTGAACCATCCATCCCTCATCGTCAACTCCTAAATTCAGTTCCAGTAATCCTGCGACTAAATACATATTTGAATGGACTTACCTTGCATTAAGTTGATGTTTCTCTACATCTTAGCTATGACTGTAACACTATATTCTGCACTCTCTTGTTTCCTTCTCTATGAATGGTATGTTTTGTCTGTACAGCGCAGAAGAAACAATACTTTCACTATGTTAATACATGACAATAAATCAAATCAAACGTTAAATAAGAATTTTCCAAGGGCAAGACTCTGTCCTCCCCCCTTTTCAAAGCCCAGATATTTGTTCTTAAACTCTTCATTATCACAGTGGTTAGCACTGTTGGCCCCTCAGCATTAGGACCCGGGTTCAATTCCCAGCTTAGATGACTGACTGTACAGAGTCTGCATGTTCTCCAGTGTCTCCTCCCACAGTCCAAAAGGCAAGTTGGTCAGGTGTATTGGCCATGCTAAATTCTCCCTCAATGTACCCGAACTGGCACCGGACTGTGACGACTAGGAGATTTTCACTGCAATGTTAACGTAAGCCTACTTGTGACGATAAATAAAGTAAACTTTTTCGTGACTCCCTATATTCTGCTATTCCCCCCTCCCCCTACGCTTCTCCACAGTAAAAATGAAATTTGACACTGTTCCATTATTAAAGACAAATTCTTGTTATTCTTGATCCAAAAAATGGCAATGTAACTATTGAATTCCAATTGGCATGATTTAATTAGATGCTGAAAATACCAAAATAAGACAATTTGTGTCAAAGCCAGTTGCTGTAAAGTCTTTTTTTCTTTTATTGACCTGCAATTTCATAAGCTGCTTTAATTTTTGATATATTAGGAAATTGAAGTCAAGAATGCAAATTCTTGGGCAAGTTTGGGCAAAATGATGACAGTAACTCCAGTAATAAAATGTTCTACTGAGAGCTTCAAGTTGTTCAGAAAAGCAGCAATCGAGAAAGAACAAAGGGAAAAAGCTTTAAAAGCTCAGGAAGAATTGAAAAGATGTCACCTTGAGCAAGCTGAGAGCGATCAAAAGAAAATGGCATCAGAGCAGCAAAGGTAACAATTCCAAAGCAAAGGAGTAGGGTTTGGACGTGAATAAAAAAGCAACTGTGAATTTTCTTTCCTCTCATGGAGGTGATTCACTGCTCCGCTGTGCATCCAGACACACTAGCAGACTTAAAATGCCTTTGTAAATGACCATTTATTATGTACAAAATTAACTGTCAAACATTGACCGGCTTCTCATTCATAAGAAATGGCAGAGTGAAGTTCAATTCCTTCACTAACCCAATGTCAATGTAAATGACTCCCACAAGCCTCTGGTAACATCTTCTTAACTGAACTGGAACTTTTCCCAGTGATTATGGTACAGGACCACATCAACTTGTGTATTTGCTGACTAAGCCACCAAGTACCCTTAGATAATCCCTTGGTCATTATACCAAACAACCAACAATTTGGCATTGTTAGAATTCTGGCAATTTCATTTGAACAACAATGATGCAAAGATGGCTGTTAGATGTAAGAATGTACTTATTATTCTAATTAGAATTCTATCATTTTGATTAGAATAATAAATTTATGCCTTGTACCTTTTCCCTGCACACCGTTCAAGGCCCCAAGCACTCCTTTCAAGTGAAGCAACATTTCACCTGTATCTCTTCGATTTGGTTTATTGTACTCACTGCTCCCAATATAAGGTATGACAATTGATGAAGTTTGGAATACAATCGATTAGCATTGGAGGCGAATCTGAGCACCATTCACTTCGGGAATGTAGGACATTTTACTACAACACATCGTCTTTACAATTGCACAAAAAGACCCATCAAAATCATCAATGCAACATTTTTGGATGATGTTACTGAGTGGCAATATGAGGATGAGAAACAAGAGGCCAAGTACAGAGCGAATACAAGGACAAAGAATTAGGGATACAGATTCAGATTTTTAAATTCACGATGCTGTGGGAATGCTAATTTACTATGGGAAGAAATCCACGTAGACACGGAGAGAATGTGCAAACTCCACAGTGATCCGAGGTCAGAATTGAACCCAGGTCCCTAGCTTTGTGAAGCAGCAGTGCTAACCACTGTGCCATACCAAGACCACCTACATTGAGCAGTTCCTGAACTGTCAGCTAGATTTGTTAGAAAAATTGCAATGCAAGAGCAATCTCCTCCCGTTTTTTCTGTTGGAAGTAATTTACAGACGTACACAACCAATGATTTTGCAGCCATAATTTCACTCAAAACAAATTAGACAGTGCTAAGCAAATTTTTTTGGCCTCACTTTTTGAAAGCCAGACTGTTCATGCAATGACTTGGCTCTTGAAGGATTGATCCGATCACTCTGACTTTTAGTGACCCAATCACAATGGTATCATTCCAACAGATGACACAATGGTTAGTACTGCTGCCTTACAGCACCCTGTATTCAATTCCAGCCTTGAATGACTGTCTCTCTGTTTGGAGTTTGCATGTTTTCCTGATGTCTGCATGATTTCCTCTGGGTGCTCTGGTTTCTCCTCTCACTCCAAAGATGTGCTGGTTAGGTGATTGGCCATGCTAAATTGTCCCTCAGTGTCAGGGGGACTAGCAGGGCAAATATGTAGGGTTACGGGGACATCTGTCACAATGCTGCCACTCAGTGATATCATCCAAAAAATCTATCCTTTCTGGTTACTGACCTATGTTCTAGAGGAAACGAGCAAGTAGGAAAGATCAAAACTGGCCTTTCTTTTGAATATTCTATTAATTTTCTCCTCAAGTGCCCTGCCCCAAGAGCAATCCCAGATTCTCTAATCTGCACATAACTACACTCCCTCATCACCGATATTATTTTGGGAAACCTCCTATATTCACTATAAGCACTTGACACCCTTCTAAAGTGTAGTACTGCTCCAAATGAGACCTAACTAGTTATTTGTAAACATTTAGTAAATAATGATCCTATTTACCAAGCCTATATCCTTTGTACTTTTTTAAACTACTTTCATTGCCTTGATACCTTCAAGGATTTGTGAATATGCACTCCTTCGTCTCTCTGCTCTTTCGTCCATTCAAAATATACAGTTTTAGATTACAATTCCTTTGCATGTTGTTTCTGCCAAAGTGTGTCACTTAACAACAATACACATTAAATTGTATTTATCAATTGGCTGACTATTTCACCTGTCTGTCCTCCATTGTCTCTAGCAATGTGGTGAATATCAAAGTTGTATCAGTCAGAAACTTTAAATTTGTACCCAAGTTCAGATCAGTTGTTAGGGACCTGATCAAAAACCCTAAAGTATGTTATGAAGTTGGCGTAGACCCTAACTCTTTCTTTTGATTTTTGACATTAGGGTGAACATAAGGCATTTTGCTCCAGGTATGATTTGGTCAACCCTAGAAAACGTCTTTCAAAACAAACTTAACACAGAATATAACAAAAAGAATGAGTACAACTTGTACCAATTAAAATACTTAAACATGACTATGTATAATTCTTAACAGCTAGCTATCTCTATTGTTCCTATTTAGCAGTATTCCCCCATAGACATAAATCTCTATAGAACCTGTTAGCACCAAAAGCAAATATGCATACGTGGACACTAGTTTTCCAGCCTTTTAACAGTTCTGGACAGAGATCCAGGCAGCAGTTTCTAGAGAAGGATATATCTTCAAGCAGCAGAACTTCAGAATAAACCCAGTCTCTGGCAGACCCCAGTCTCCAGACTTCAGAACAGAAAGGGAAATCTGTCCCTGTGCAGATTCCAAAACAATAACAACTCATACAGCAGACTTTCAGATATCCATTCCCAAAAGGCAGAATCTCTGAAAAAGAGACTTATTTTCTGGCAGATTCCAGTCTCCAATTTCAGAGGGGAAAAGAGAAGCTCGTGCATCTAAAGAAACAACTAAGCTTGAATTCTCTGTGTTAACCTACCTCCAACCAGTCATCTGTTAATCTATCCAATCAAATCCTACTCGATACAAACAGCAGAACAACATTATTTTAGATTAAAACAAATATTCAAGCAATTGGGAGCAATTATGCTGTTCCCATAATAATACAGGGCTGCTGGATATAGACAAACCAACATTGATAACTGTTAAAACAGATCCTGCGCAAGAAATATGGCAAATACATTTCTTAAAGTTACAGTATCGTCACAGTAACAAGAAAGGTAAATGCCCATGCACCAGCCCTTGGGAAACCCCCTACGCAGATGCTTTCTTCTGAAAAGCATCCATTTATCACTAGTCTCTCTGCTATCCCTTTTGTCAATTTTGTAGACAAATTAACATGATCTTTTCATGCCACATTGTTTCTGTTTTCCAACATGTCTACTATACCAAACTTGGAAAATCTATATTTACAACATGAGTTGCACTGCCTTCAGCCTTTGGGTTTTGCTGCTTTTATATGGTGCTTCACTTTCATTGAAAGGCATTTTCTCCACAAGGAAATTCATTCCAAGTGTATGTCCTGCATCTGATTGCTGACCACATGGCTTTTGACTCTGTTAACTGTTCAGGATGTATTTATGTTATCATTGTTGCTCAGGATCCCAGCATGCTGTTGCAAATCGAGGCTTGTATACATTAAAAATCATCAAAGAGCACTAGCTATAGACATTGCACAAAGTCCTTGAAGAGACATTTCCTAGATTATTATTTTCTGTCGCCAAGGTTCCTTTTTGAAACCTAACGTATTACTAAATATTAAGCAGAAGCAGCATCAAAATGTATCATTTCCTTTGAATTATTTGGAAATTATTTTATGTAGAATATAATGAGTCATTTGCCTAATATGCAAATATCATTGTTAAGCAACATGAAGTTTTTTTTAGCTATTAGCTTCCATTGCAGTGGTGACTCTCAATGTAACGAAGGATGTGTAAAATCTAGTTGCGAGATTGAAACTAATTTTATTTAGGAAAGAGCATACATTGCAATGATCTAATTTCAAAAAGGTCAAATTGTGGAAAGCAGTTCTGTAGACTGAACCTAATAATCACTGCCAGTTACTAAGTTACTTGCGCATTGTATGCCAACTTAAAATTTTCTTTCAAGAGGTCACACTGACTCAACACTTTTGTTGCAGAGAAAAAGAGAAGGGAAGTGTCTTGGAAGAGAATCAAAGAACTCAAGTTGAAGTGGGTGAGAAACAGACAGAGCAGAAGATGCAAGAGGAACATGAGGCACCAGAAAAAAAGAGAGAGCTGGCCAGGAAAAAGGAGCAAGAACGTCGAAGGAGAGAGGCAGTAAGTAGCCCAAGATGATGCTTTCCAAAAACCAAGATCATTGCTTTTGATTTTGCAATGGTGTTAAATAATTAATGAGAATGTATTGTGTGCAATGTGGTAGTTTCTGTGATAACTTTACCATTTCTAAGAAGCTGCTTCCACTCAATACTAAAAGCCACACACACAATTTCTCATCCACAGTGAGAAGCTAACAGAAAATGTATTGTCCTAGTAGTTAAGTCTGCAATTTAAGAGTGGTCTTTGTAGTTAAGAAATGCCCCAATTTTGGTAGTATTACAATGTAACACCTGGGAGTCACAAGTGAGCTTTTTTAGAAATTATTTGTCTTGAGCAGTTTTGACTATTTCACTACACCTACCCACGTTTTGACCAATTTCTTTGCTGTCCATGTATTTGTACAGTTATCCTTGAAGGTAACCATCACTTCTGCTTCAGTGGCCTTCTCTAATTGCTTATTTCATGCCTTTGTTGTCCAAAGACATCCGAGGGCAGATCGGTGCACAGTGGTTAAATTTGCTGCTTCACAGCAACTGGGACTCGACTTCAATTTCAGCCTTGGGTAACTGGTCTGTGTGGAGTCTGCATGTTCTCCCCATGTCTGCATAACCAGGAAGAATGCTTTGTATGGTGCATCTGTAAAAGTTGGTGAGAGTTGTAGCTGACATGCCGAATTTCCTTAGCATTCTGAGAAAGTAGAGGGGTTGGTGGACTTTCTTAACTGTAGTGTTGGCATGGGAGAACCAGAACAGGTTGTTGATCTGGATACCTAAAAATCTGAAGTTTTCGACCATTTCTACTTCATCCCCTTTGGTGTAGACAGGTGCACGTTCTCCTCTATGCTTCCTGAAGTCGATGACAATCTTCTTTTTGTTGACATTGAGGAAGAGATTATTGTCGCCGCATCAGTTCATCAGATTCTCTCTCATTTCTGTACTCTTGTCTCGTCATTCTTTGAGATCTGACTCATTATGGTGGTATCGTCAGCAAACTTGAAAATTGAATTGGATGGGAATTTGGCCACGGTCATAGATGTATAAGGAGTATAGTAGGGGGCTTTAACACAGCCTTGTGGGACGTCGGTGTTGAAGATGATCATGGAGGACGTGTTATTGCCTATCCTACTGATTGTGGTCTGAGAGTTAGGAAGCTCAGGGTCCAGTCGCAGAGAGAGGAGCCAAGCTCCAGGCCGTGGAGTTTGGAGATGAGTTTTGTCGGAATAATAGTGTTGAAGGCTGAGCTGTAGTCAATAAATAGGAGTCTGACATAAATGCCTTTGTTATTTAGGTCTTCCAGGTTGAATGCAGAGTCAGGGAGATGGCACCTGCTGTGTACCTGTTGCAGAGGAGGCAAACTGTAGTGAATCCAGGTAATCTGGAAAGCTGGAATTGATTTCTGCCATAACAGCCTTCTGAAGCACTTCATAATGATGGATGTCAGAGCCACCGGATTATAGCCATTGAGGCACACAGCCTGATTTTTTTTTGGATACTGGGATGATGGTCGCCTTTTTAAAGCAGATAGGGACCTCAGATTGTTGTAAAGAGAGGTTGAAGATATTTGTGAATACCCCCGTCAGCTGATCTGTGCAGGATCTCCGTACGCGTCTGTGTGCCCATCTGGGCCAGTTACTTTCCATGGGTTGACCTTTGAGAAGGCTGCTCTGCCCTCTGCAGTGGTGACCCCAGATACAAGTTCATCCTGGGCTTCCAGGATGAAGGGCACGCTCTCGCTGACCTCTTGCTCAAAACGGGCATAGAATGTATTGAGCTTATCAGGGAGGAGCGATTTTACATGCCTTCATCTTGTAGCCTGTCGTGTCTTGCAGACCTTGCCATAGTCGGCGGAGGTCTGTGTTGCTAGTCTGGGACTCCAGTTGGTCCAGTACTGTCGTTTGGCATCTTTGATGGATCTCTTTAGATCGTATCTGGCTTTCTTGTATAGGTCAGTGTTGCCTGACTTGAATGCCTCAGACCTGGACTTCAGCAAGCAGTGGCTATCCCTATTCATGATTTTGGGTTGGGGAACACACGGATTTGCTTCTTTGGCACACAGTCCTCTACAAACTCACTAATGAAGTCAATTACTGTAGTGGCATACTCGTTCAGGCTGGTTGCAGAGTTTTTAAGTACTAACCAAGCAGTCCTTTAGGAGATTATCTGATTCCTCAGACCAACGTTGCTTGTAAGCCGGGAATAGGAGCACAGCCCTGTGGATGTGTAATAGAATGATAGGCATGTTTGATATTTGTGTAGCAGTGGTCCAGGATGTTTGGATCTCTGATAGGACAGGAGGGGTATTGGTGATAGCTTGGCAGTATGCTCTTGAGTTTGGCCTGGTAGAAGTCTTCAGCTATGATGAACAAGGCATTGGGATGTTTCATCTCAATGCTATTCGTAGTGGTGTATATTTCGTCCAATACAACCTTCATGTCCATGTTGGGAAGGATGTAAACTTCCATCAGGGATAATGGAGGTGAACTTCTGTGGAAGATAGTAGAGATGGCATTTTTGGATGCTCTTGCTATAGAGGGAATGCAGTGAAGATTTACCATGCTGATTCCTGGAATAAAACAGAAAGAAATCCCACAACACCAGCTTGAAGTCCAAACAGGTTTATTTGTAGCAAAAGCCGCAAGCTTTCAGGACAGGCTGTCCCTTCATCAGGAGACTGAGTTCTGATCATAAACAGGACACAAAGATACAAACTCATTTTACGTGCATAATGATTGGAATGTGAGTCTTTACAGCTAATCAATTCTTAAAGGTACAAGGTGGAGAGAGCATTAAGTACAGGTTAAAGAGATGTGTATTGTTTCCAAGGAAAGTTAGTGAGATTTTGCAAGTCCAGGCAAGTTGGGGGGGGTTACAGATAGTGTGACATGAAACCAAGATCCTAGTTGAGGCCATCCTCACTTGTGTGATCCCTGGCATGAAGGACTAAGTTGATTAGAATTATATTGATTGGGTTTAGAAGGTGAGTGGGGTTCTCATAGAAATTTATAAAGTTCTAATGGGATTAGTCTTGGTAGATTCAGAAAGAATCTTCCCAATGGAGGGAGAATCTGGAACTCATAGTTTAAGGATAAGGGGCGAAGCTTTTAGAACTGAGGTGAGGAGAAATTTCTTCACTCAGAGTGTTGAATGTGTGGAATTCACTGCCACAGGAAGTAGTTGGGCCGAAACATTGTGTAATATCAATGAATTCACTTGGGATTAAAGGGATATGGGAGAAGGCAGGATCAGGACAAGTTTAAGTTTTCATTTATTAGTCACAAGTAGACTTACATTAATACTGCAATGAATTTACTGTGGAAATCCCCTAATTGGCACACTACAGTGCCTGTTTAGGTATACCAAGGAGGATTAGCATGGCCAATGCACCTAATCAGCATGTCTTTCAGACTTTGGGAGGAAACCAGAACCGCCAGTGGAAATCCATGCAGACATAGGAAGAATGTACAAACTGCACACAGACAGTGACCCCAAGCTGAGAATTGAACCTGGTATCCTGATGCTATGAGACAGCAATGCTAACCACTGTGCCACCATGCTGCCCTATATAAGTATTGAATATTAAATTTGGATATTGTGGATATTGAATTTGATGGATCAGCCATGATCATAATGGATGGCAGGCTGGAAGGGCTGAATGGTCTACTCCTGCTTCTATTTTTAATGGATGGATGTTTCAAATTTCTTTTTCTAGAAAATATTGACCACGTAAAATATTTCTTAAAGATTCAAGCTGATTTTCTCTCTTCCAGGAGTTTGAACCTAATTAGTTTCTCCTGAGATTTTAAAAGGAATTAATTGTTTTACGTAGAATAGCTCTCAAGTCTAAGTCAGGAGTGTGATGGAATTTACCTCCACTTACCTGCATGAGCACAACTCCAACAACGCTCAAAATTGATACTATCTAGGACAAGCAACTGGTTTGATCTGCACCCCACCCACAGCCTTCAACATTCATTTCTTCACCATCAGTACACAGTGGCAGCAATGTGTACTATTTACAAGATGCACTGTAGTAACTCACCAAGCCTGCTTTCGACAGCTCTTCCCAAACTTAATAACTCTACCGTCTAAAGTAATTGGGGCAATGGATGCACTACCTCCTGCAAGTTTTTTTTATTCATTTGTGGGACATAGGTGTCGCTAGCTGGCCAGCATTTATTATCTGTCTCTAGTTGCCCTTGAGAAGATGGTGGTGAGCCACAGCCTTGAATCACTACAGTCCATGTGCTGTGGGTTAACCCACAATACTGTTAGAAAAGAATTCCAGGATTTTGACACAGCGACTGCAAAGGAATTATGATGTATGCTCCAAGCTGCATACCACCTTGCCATGGGACTACAACCCCACTCCTTCAGTGTCACAGACCTGGATCTCCCTCTATAAAGTCACTAATTGCACCCACATCACACAAACTGTAGTTCAAGAAGGCAGCTCATCACCTTTATCAGGGCAATTGAAGATGGGCAACAAATGCTGGCTTTGCCAGAAATACTTGCATCAGATGAATGAATTGAAAAGGTAACCTTTATCTCCATTTCATTACAGATGGCAATTACAATTGACATGAATTTACAGAGTGATATTATGGCAACATTTGAGAAAAATCTTTATTAGAAATCGTGATGTTAATTTGGACTCTGATCATGCAAAAGTGAATTTCTATCTGCATGATGATTGAGATAATCCGAAATGACAATTCTGGGTTTTGCAGTTGTTTAAGCATATTCTAGACACTGGTTATTAAAAGATCCTGACGTGAACTTGACAATCAAATGCTTCCTATAGTGTTCCCTGCATACAGTGGAAGATGGAAGAACTTGCACTTGCATACAGCACCTTTTTTCTTAGCTTTGGGTTATTTGAAAAATCTATTCGCAGAAATGAAATATACTGTGTATTTACAATTATGTGAACAAACTGGGGTCTGTGGCTCCTCCTGGATAAAGCAAACTTGTAAATGGGATGACAATCTTCCTTGTCTGTCTTTTGTAAACCTGAAATTAAAAGATAATGTGATCCATGTTTTGAGTGCTTAGGTATAACTGATTTATAACATTAAAAAAACTATTTGCACAAATGGTTTTTGATTCACTGTAGTTATAAATGTCTTGTTTTACATTTAACTGGTTTACTGCAATGATGTACTTATGTTTGTACTGAAAGAATTGAGACAAGGGACAACTTTCCAAGTTATTCAAAGATGATGGTTACAATAAGGGAAAAGATGTGATGTAATTTTTTTCTACCATAACATGTTAATGTGGCATTAAAATTAGAGTTAATAAATAGAGTGATTTTCTTTTCACACTTAGCATCAGACATGTAACGAACAGATTTTCTTTTAAAATGTTCATTAATAGATCACAGTTTTCTGTAATCAAATTGTTTCCACAATATGAACTTTCCCTTGTTTCATTGCTTTGCAACTGCCAATTTATTTGTAGTTGCTGGCAACTAGATAAGCATGCAGAATTATCCTTTTCAAAACTTCTGCACCAGTCTTTAAGTTTATTCATTGGTGTGTAATGTTACAGTAAGCCATCTCTGCTTTTTGGAAGGAGGTAATATAATTTTATGACCTGTTTTCTCCACTGCGACTCCCATTCCCTCCTGTTCCCCTCCAATCCCCTCCCAAACTCAGGTAATCCTTAAATAATGTCTTTGAATTTGCACTGTGTGGCAAATTTAGCATGCAGTATCTGTTATGGTTAAAATAGTTCTGTACACAAATATAAATAAACTCAAAAAATCAGGAGATCTTTGATATATTGAGGTTTGAGAGAATATGTAATCAAACATTAGATGCACAAAGTTAAGTGGACAATTTTTAATCTACTTTCCCATTACTGACTGATTACTGTTCTAGTTTTGTCAGTATTTCTGTGCTTTAATTTTTCACAGTGGCTGATTGTAGTAAAGCTTTGTTTAAGTTAATCCATATGCATTAAAAAAGCTAAATATACACATCATAAATTTAGCATTTGACTTTGTACTTCATTATAGAATGAAACACAATATATTGCATTGTTAAATTTAAGAATGAGCAAGTCATGTTTGGAACCAAATTTCTCAACTCTTTAAGGAAAAGCAATATAAGTGTAATGGTCTAGCTATATCATATTTTTGTCCCATTTAGAATTTTAGTGTTGTTTTGGAGATGATGTCATTGAATTTAAGTATTCTGTTACATTCATTCTATAAACTAGTATAAAATTTAAGGCATTTCAATATGTCTGATTATTGCTCATAAATATTGTTCCTTGGAGTTGGCTTTTTGTGTATAGTTGATTTGTATACCTAGAATTGATACAGTTCAGTCAAGCTATGTGGTGTATTAATATGCTGAGGTGCATGGATTGTCAAGTTGGTGATCTAAAACATGCAACCCTACTCCCTCACCACAACCTCCCCCCTCCCCCACCCCCAACCCTCTGTTGCACCACCAGCCTAACTCATTAAATTAACTATTAGTTGCTGTGACTCTCAAACTGCCATGGATTTGGGCCTGTCTGATCAGCCTGACTGCAGATATACATGAATTCATGCATTAAAATCAATGTTAGCCTGATTTGTAGCAGACTTCAAAGTCAACAAAGCAGCATCATTTCATAACAATCCAAGATGTATTACTATCTACTTTGAGGCAATCTTAACTGACACAACACAAATTCTCAAAGATGCACTTTATTCTATGAACTTTGCCAACAGTGATCCTTCCCTGTAGCAGCATGGGAGTGGTACAGCAGTTAGGACTGCTGCCTCACAGCGCAGGGACCCAGGTTTGATTCCCAGCTTGGATCACTCACAGTGAAGTCTGCAAATTCTCCTCATGTCTGTGTGGATTTCCTCCCGCAGTCTGAAAGAAGTGCTGGTTAGATGCAGTGGCCATGTTAAATTCTCCCTCAGTGTACCTGAACAGGTGCCGGAGTGTGGTGAGTAGAGGATTTTTACAGTAATGTCATTGCAGTGTTAATGTAAGCCAACTTGTGACACACACAAACTTTATCATTCTCACAGTTTGCCATTTAGTTAGATAGTCACTTTACAATTTCTTATTCTTATGTAAATGCAACTGTCAGCATTTCTCAGCAGTTGTTTCTGTTCCCAGAATCTTTTGTTAAAGTGTCAACTTCAGCTTCAGAAAGAAAAATATCTAACACTTTACAACCAACTGATATCAAGAATTACAAGGCCCAAGTGCCTTATTATACAATGAAAATTCATGTGTAGCTGCTAACCTCTTATTGTTTGGAAATGGACAGGCCTGAAGTCTCAATTATCTGTCACTATTACCATAGACTTCCTCCAGTGCAGGTGGAGACCATCTGGCCTGTAGAGTCTGCACTGACTCTGAAAGAGCATCCCACCCAGGCTCTACCTGTGCACTCAGCATAGCTAATTCATCTAACCTGCGCATCTTTGGTGTGTCGGACGAAATTGGAGCATCTGGAGGAAACCCTTATAGATCCAACCGATTTATTTGATAGTAAACTCACAAGCTTTCGAACCTCTGATCTTTGTCAGGTGAATGAGGTGTTCTGTTTGAGACCAGAACACGTCATTCACTTGACGAAGACCAGAGGGTCGAAAGCTTGTGAGTTTAAATCCAACTGATTTATTTGATAGTAAACCTGGTGTTGTCAGACTTTACATCATGGAAACCCATGTAGACAGAGAGAATGTTTGGAGTTTGCACAGTCACCCAATGCTGGAATTGGGCCTATGTCCTTGAAATGGACAGAAGAGATCGGCAGCTAATGTATGTCACAGAGAGGCTATAGAGCCCCTCTGTGGTGAATAGCCAGAGGCTGTGGCCCACACTGGTACTAAAGTAGGAAGAGGGTTAAGGTGCTGGAAGTTATTTTTAGGAAGTTAGAAAGTAAATGGGATCTCAAAAGAAATATCATACACAATCAGAGTTCCTGCCCTACAGAAGGAGGCTATTCAGCCCATTGAGTCTATACCAATCACAATACCACCCAATCCATATTACTAATCTCCCTGACACAAAGAAGCAACTTATCATGGCCAATCAACCTAACTGGCATCTCTTTGGACAGTTTGGGGGGGGTGGAACCAGAACATCCGGAGGAAACCCACGCAGGCAACGTGCAAACTCTGCACAAGTAATGACCCGAGGCTGGAATTGAACCTGAGACCTTGGGCTGTGAGGCAACAGTACTAACCACTGTGCCACCATATTGTTTATAATTTCAAGATTCCTCCCAGTTTCCACATGCTGGTCAACATAGGAATGGGAGGATTAAACAATTGAACATGTGGCTAAAAAATTAGTATGGAGTGAGGGCATCAAATATCTGAGACATTGGAGCTGGTGCTGGGGCAACTGGGAGACAAGATGGATGATTTGCACCTCAGCAATACCAGAGCAAAAGTCCTCGCAGGAGGATTGGCTGGTTCTGTTGGAAAGGGTTTAAGCTAGACTGGTGGGGTAGTGGCTGGTAACCTGTTGGAAGTTCTGAATGGGGAAGCAAAAAGTGGAAATAGACGGCAGATGAAGCAAAGGAAAGCATCAATTAGGACCAGAATGTGGAATAATATTTAAAAGATGTTTACTGGCATTCTATCTGAATGAATTCTGCATTCACAAAGTTTATATGTTGAAAGGGTATTGACAGTGTGGATGTGGAGAAGATATTTCCCTTGTTGAAGAATCTAGAAGTAGGGGTGAAGTTTAAAAATAAGGAGTCACTATTCAAGACAGATAAGGAGAAATCTCTTGTGTCAAATAGAGTGGGGCAACACAGTGGTTAGCACTGTTCTTCTCAGCGCCACGGACCCAGGTTCGATTCCCGACTTGAGCCACTGTCCATGTGAGTTTGTACATTCTCCCTGTGTCTGCATGGGTTTCCTCCCACAGTCCAAAGACGTGCGGGTTAGGTGAATTTGTCATGATAAATTCTCCTTCAGTGTACCCAAAAACAAAGGTGCCAGAGTATGGTGACTGGGGGATCTTCACAGTAACTTCATTGCAGTGCGAGTGTAAGCCTACCTGTGAAACTAATAAATAAGCCTTATTTTAATGAAGAACTTCAAAAAAACATGGATAGGTTGAAAGAATGGACTAAAATTGAATGCAGAGAAGTGTATTGTGATTCATTTTGATAGGAAGAACATGTAAAGGCAATGAAATATAAAGAATACAGTTCTAAAGGTGGTGCAGGTAGAAAGGAACCTATATGTGCATAAATCATTGAGGATAGCTGTCAATAATATACCTAATAACAAACAATATCAAGGATGTAACAAAATTAACAGGGAGAAGCCACCAGCATTTCAAAAGGCATTTATCAGGATGTAAGTTTCCCAGTAATGAGATTAGCAGGCTTTAGACAGATCAGGTGAATACATCATCTTGGCTAGTAGGAAACACATTAGTTAGACAACTTAAATGTCAAGGGGAGATATACATATGTTAGACCAACATGATGAAGGAGCAGTGCTCCGAAGACTTGTGATTCCAAATAATGGACTTTAACCTGGTATTGTGAGACTTTTACTATCCCAGTCCAACACCAGCATCTTCATCTCATTAGGTTTTTTTAAGTCATTGAAGCTGAGGGGACAGATATCAATACACAAAACAATCAAGGGGAAAATATTATAATGGCTAATACTCCAGAATCTGCCCACCCTGCTTCCCACCTAGCAGCCTGGAAGCTAGTTTCAGAAAGCAAACAAGAAGCAAGAATGCAGAAACCTTTGTGGAGGCAGTCAGAAACGTACCTTAGCTAAACCAAAAAGGGACATTTCCCAGAATAATTCCTCAGTCATGTAGTGTGGTCATATAAACTGGCCTTTACTTACAGATCTATTAAAGTGGGATGTTGTTTGGCCAAGAATTCACATTTCTTAAACATGCTTTGGATCAAAAAGGGTAATTTCTGCATAAACTGGGTGTGTATGGGTATGTTTAGTAGTTCTTATATGTCTTGGATGCTTACAGACCTGTTCGGTTATATATGTCTTTCCTTAATTGTGATAAATAGTCGTTACTAAGGTTACACTGCAACTGGCTGGCTACTTTCTCACTAGGACTTCCATATGACTCCTTACAAGGAAGCTGTGTTAAGCTGGTATCAAACAGTGTTCCATTTGAGTATGGAGCATTGTGACCAGTTCTGAGCACCACACTTTGGAAACCATAGAAAATAGATGCAGGAGTAGGTCATTCAACCCTTTGACCCTGCACCGCCATTCAATATGATCATGGTTGATCATGCACTTTCAGTATCCCACTCCCAATTTCTCTCCATATCCTTTGATCCCTTTAGCTGCAAAGACCACGTCCAGCTCCCTCTTGAATATATCTAATGGACTACCCTTTCTGTGGTAAAGAATTCTATGGAATTCATTCTGAGTGAAGAGGTTCTTCCTCATTTCAGTTCTGAATGGTTTGCCACAGTCTTAGACTGTGATCCTCTAGTTTTGGACCTCCTCCACCTCAGGAACATTCTTCCTGCATCAAACCTGTCCAATTCCATCAGGATTTTATGTTTCTATGAGATTCCCTTTCATTCTTCTAAATTCCAGTGAGTACAAGCCTAGTTGATCCAATCTCTCTTCATGTCAATCCTGTCATTTCCAGGAATCAGTCTGGTTAACCTTCACTGGTTTGAAGAATGTGAGGGCATTTAAGAAGGTTCAGAACAGATTCTGAACAATGGTTCTGTTGAAGTGGAAATTTTCTTAACTGTGGTAGAAAGACTCAACAAAGTTTGTTCCAACAAAATAACTTGTCTTTATTTCTGAAAGACTGCACGCAGTATTGGCAAAAACTTGAGTTCAGAGAGCCATCATTATGATTTGCTAATTCTTCCTCAAGTCTGTGCTTACATAAAGAATCAGTTCAGTACTTATACATAATCATTATCAGTTTGTGTGACCAGAGCTTATTCAGAAATTTGATCAATTAGTAGCATCATAAGTAATGTCATAAATAATGGTATAACTTGTGACTTCCTAGATCTCTTTGTCTCATCATTCATACTCTATCATGTCCTTTTGACAGAACAGAAGAAGGTTGATGACTCCTTCATCCCTTACCTTGTCTTACTCATACAGACCTAGGTTATGCAGAGTCAGCCTTATCAGGTCTTGACCTTCTCCAGTCTTATTCATGTCTTAGGTAATGCAAAGACAGTTTTCCTTATTTTGTACCAAATACTTGATCAATTTTCCCAAAAAGCCACTATTTCATTTGTAGAACATCATAGTTCTAGGCATGAGAACTTCAAGTTACTTAGACTGGAGAAATTGGGATTGTACTAATCCTATAATTATTTTTCCCTTCTAATTCTACAGGAATTACATGTTTGTCTTTCTGCCAGTCGTGAATCTTCAGCGATTCATGTGTGAAGACACTTGAAAACAACAGAACCTGGTGAGGATTGAAGTAGTGGGAATAAGAGACATCAGTTCAGATCACTGGAGGATCTGTGTGAACTGCAACTTATAATAGACCATTCAGTAGTATGTTTGAACAGCCTAACATTGGAGTAATGAAAAGTAATCTCATTGTCCATCTTTGCACCTTTCTCACTCTTGTCAAAGTATTGAAAGTAGAATAAGACGATCTTGATGGCCAAAAGGAAAGAGAGATTGGCTTGAGAATGAGCAGTATACAATCCTGGTTTGCATCACGACTGTGCAGTTAATATAACTGCCATTTTGACTCAAAGGCAGACTCTTCCTGATGCTGAACATGGTTTCAGAGTCCATAGAACATTACAGCGCAGTACAGGCCCTTCGGCCCTCGATGTTGCGCCAGCCAGTGGACCCTCTAACCTAAACTATTCCAATATCATCCACATGCCTATCCACCGACCATTTGAATGCCCCCAAAGTAGGCGAGTCCACAACTGCTGCAGGCAGGGCATTTCACGCCCTCACCACCCTCTGTGTGAAGAACCTGCCTCTAACATCCGTCCTATAACTACCACCTCTTAATTTAAAGTTATGTCCCCTCGTGTTGGTCATCACCATCCGAGGAAAAAGGCTCTCACTATCCACCCTATCCAGTCCTTTGATCATCTTATACGCCTCAACTAGGTCACCGCGTAACCTTCTTCTCTCTAATGAAAATAACCTCAGGTCCCTCAGTCTTTCCTCATAAAGCCTTCCCACCATACCAGGCAACATCCTGGTAAACCTCCTCTGCACCCTTTCCAATGCTTCCACATCTTTCTTATAATGCGGCGACCAGAACTGTACGCAATATTCCAAGTGCAGCCGCACCAGAGTTTTATACAGTTGTAACATAACCTCACAGCTCCTAAATTCAATCCCTCTACCAATAAAAGCTAACACACCATATGCCTTCTTAACAACTTTATCAACCTGGGTGCCAACTTTCAAAGAGCTATGTACTTGTACCCCAAGATGCCTCTGCTCGACAACACTATTAAGGGTCCTTCCATTAGCCCTATATTTCATATGCCTGTTATTCCTACCAAAGTGAATCACCTCACACTTATCCGTATTGAATTCCATTTGCCACCTCACGGCCCAGCTCTGCAACCTATCTATGTCCCTCTGCAAACTGTAACATCCATCCTCGCTGTCTACAACTCCCCCCACTTTGGTATCGTCAGCAAATTTACTAATCCAACCCTCTACACCCTCATCTAGGTCATTTATAAAAATGACAAACAGCAGTGGCCCTAAAACAGATCCTTGAGGTACACCACTTGTAACTGCACTCCAGGTTGAATATTTCCCATCAACCACCACCCTCTGTCTTCTACCAGCTAATTCCATTCAAACCTTAACTTACATTTCACAAGTGCAGGTTGGTCAGAGGCTGAAACTATTTGTGTAAGTGCATCTTAATGACTGAAGTTGGTAAAGTCAACATTCAAACCACAAAGCTGCAGAATTTGAAGATGCAATCGTGTTTCTTCATGGTGTTGAGCTTGGTTAGAACAGCGTTAGATGCAATGATTGGGATAGAAACTGAAGTGGGAAACCAGAGTGAGATCAGGATCACACTTCCAGCCATCATCCTAACTCACTTTGGTCTTCCCGTGACCACATGGTGACCTGCAAATGTGATGCACTATATGGCAGAAGTATTTG
Source organism: Sphyrna mokarran (assembly GCA_024679065.1). Lineage (NCBI taxonomy): Eukaryota > Metazoa > Chordata > Chondrichthyes > Carcharhiniformes > Carcharhinidae > Sphyrna > Sphyrna mokarran. The sequence goes on from JAGIQG010000009.1 coordinate 16,205,031, forward strand.
ATGCTCTTTAGAAAGTGTTTGGAGTGATATTCAATATGTGTGGCAAGCAAATTCCCTTGTTATGGTTTCATAGGGAGGTTGCAACGGAGAGAGAATTGAGGTGGTGAAGAGTGAACAAGCATGTATTGTAAAAATGGTTCCTTTTCAGGAGGGGGATACACACTTGCTCTAAAGTTGAAACTATGTATGACAAAAATTATAGAAAATTATCTGCTGGATGCAAGAATTAATGGAATGGAATGTGAGAATAAATAGAACACTGGCTGTCATGGTTTTGGCATTAAGTGGTTTTCTGTGCTCTGTCACCGGCTTCTCCCAATGTCTGAGCAAAGATTCAGGAATGGCAATGGCAAGCAATCTAAGCTATTGGAATGCACCATGTGTAGCCAAAGAGTGATTAAATACACGCTAACCGACCACAATCTGGGCTCTAAAACAACAGATGGTTTATTAATAAGGAATAAATGAACAGAATATCACAAAACTGTGACTCATATGCTTCACTATTTTCTTTGCTTAAAATAGCATAGGCACTCACTGCCTGTCTACACGTGGAGTTTAAATGGACCTGTTACATCTGTGAAATGTGCTGCAATTTTAAAATTGATTGACCTTTTCTGCTGATTAAAATTAAATTTCCACGACTGTTAAAAAGATGAAACCTGATGGTTTTCTGGCATCTTCCATTTGAAAATTTATTCAGACTAAAAGCAATAAGACAATTGCATCTCTACTAATTACATTAGACCAACCGTTGTTCTTAGGTTATCTTATTTGTATCCCAAGTGCAATTTCATGTGCTGTAAAGAAGTAGATACAGGTATAATGGCAAGTGGAATAAATTGAATAGTGTAGCAATGGTCGCTAAGTGTTTCTTAAATGACCCAACACAAAAAAAATGACTCAAGGAAATTGACATTGTGGCAAGGTTATCATTTTACTGCCTATCCCTATTGTCCTTGAGAAAATAGTGGTAAGCCACTGTCTTAAACCACTGCAGTCTGGATAGTGAAAATATACCAACAGTGTTATTGAGGAGGGAGTTGTAGGGATTTAACTTAACTATATATGAGGCATGGTGATATATTTCCAAATCAGGATGATATGTAACTTGAAGGGGAACTTGCAGGTAGTGATGCATTTTGTGCATCAGCTGCCCTTGCTCTTTTATGATTTAGAAACATCGGCATTTAACTGGGGTAAACACAGTAAGAAGTCTGACAACACCAGGTTTAAGTCCAACTGATTTATTTGATGGTAAACTCACAAGCTTTCGTGTTGTCCAGTACTTCCCTGGAGCGGAGAAGCTACAACATCTTCTCCAGAGTCTTCAATGTATCATTGATGAAGACGAACATCTCGCCAGGGCCATCCCCATACCCCCACTTCTTGCCTTCAGACAACCGCGCAACCTCAAACAGACCATTGTTCGCAGCAAACTACCCAGCCTTCAGGAGAACAGGGACTACAATACCACACAACCCTGCCACAGCAACCTCTGCGAGACATGCCAGATCATCGACATGGATGACATCATCACACGTGAGAATACCATTCACCAGGTACACGGTACATACTCTTGCAGCTCAGCCAACGTTGTCTACCTAATACGTTACAAGAAAGGATGTCCTGACGCATAGTACATTGGGGAGACCATGCAGACACTACAACAGCAGATGAATGAACGTCGCTCGACAATCACCAGGCAAGACTGCTCCCTTTCTGTTGGCAAACATTTCAGCGGTCACGGGCATTCAGCCTCCAACCTTTGGGTAAGCATTCTCCAAGGTGGCCTTCACGACACACGACAACGCAGTGTCGCTGAGCAGAGACTGATAGTCAAGTTCCGCACACATGAGGATGGTCTTAACAGGGATCTTGGGTTCATGTCACACAATCTGTAACCTCCATGACTTGCCTGGGTTAGCAAAAAACCTCACTTACTGTGCTGTCTGGAGACAATACACATCTCTTTAACCTGTGCCCAGTGCTCCTTCCACTCTCATTATTAGCCACTTTAAGACTTGAATAGCAGGTGAGGTTTAAAGATTTGCATTCTAATCAGTAATCTGTAAACTGTTTGTGCTGATATATGTGCTGTTTGAGACCAGAACACCTCATTCACCTGACAAAGGGGATAACCTCGAAAGCTTGTGAGTTTACTATCAAATAAGTCGGTTGGACTTAAACCTGGTGTTGTTAGCTTTCTTACTTGCTCTTTTAGGTAGTGAGGCAGGTGTTACCAAAGAAATCTTGGCAATGTGCTGCAACACAACTGCTGCAAAATACACACTGCAGCCATGCTACACCAGCAGTGGAGGAAGTAATTGCTTAAAGGTGGTGGGCGGGATGTCAAGCAAGTGGACTGCTTTATCCCAGATGGTGCCTAGCTTCTTGTGTGTTGTTTGAATTGTATTCATCCAGGCAAGTGGAGAATATTATATCAAAGTCCTGATTTATTCCTTGCAGATAGTGGAAGATTTTGAAGAGACAGGTGATGAGTCACTTGTCTCTGAACTCCCAGCCTCTGACCTGGTCCTGTAGCCACAGTATTTATGTGACCGGCCCAGTTAAGTTTCAGCTCAATGGTGATCCCTTAAATATTCATGAAGAGTATTTTCCTCTGGGTGCTCCGGTTTCCTCCTACAGTGCAAATGTATGTGGGTTAGGTGGATTGGCCATGCTAAATTGCCTCTTAGTATCAGTGGGACTAGGTAGGGTAAATGCATGGAGTTGGATAGAGTTGGTGAGATTATGGATAGTGTATACTCAATGACCTCCTTTTGCACTGTAGGATTCTATGATTCTATGATCATTGCCTACTTACGTGATGAGTAAAATTCACGTCACATATCAAGTGTAGAAATCAACAAGATTGGCCCAGATAGACCATAGGACTGTCCTGAAGTCACCAGGAATTAACATTAATATCATGCACATTGTTTCCAGGAACCAGAAGAGTATCACTTTCAAAAACTTGGGTGGCACCGTAGCATAGTGGTTAGCACTGCTGCTTCACAGTTCCAGAGACTTGGGTTCAATTCCTGAACTGAGTCACTGTCTGTATGGAGTATGCACATTCTCCTTGCGTCTGTGTGGATTTCCTTTGGATGCTCTGATTCCTCCCACAGTCCAAAGATGGGCTGTTTAGGTTGATTGGCCATGCTAAAAATTGCCTCTTAGAATCCTTAAATGTTAGGTTAGAGAAATAGTGGGTAAATATGTAGGGATATGGGGTTAGGGCCTGAGAGGGATTGTAGTTGGTGCAGATCCAATGGGCTGAATGGCCTCTTCCTATATTGTAGGGATTTTATGAACTTATTATTTTATTTGAACACTTATTTTTCAACTAATAAACAAATTACAGATAATAGGGAAAACTCTTTTAGCAATAAAGAATCATCTGATCAGGCAATGGGAAGTCTATTCACTTTTCAGTAGTTCTGACAAAGGGTCATCTAGACTCTCAACATTGGTTTCATTATCTCTCTCCATGGATGATATCAAACCTGCTGAGATTTTTCCAGCATTTTCTGTCTTTGAATGGAAAGTCTGTCCACTCTTTTTTAACAGGTGGGAATGGGGCAGGAGCTGAACAGACTCTGCCGCTGATTCAGGGTTTGGAGAAAACCCACACAATACTGGCATTTCTGGACTGTATACCTATCATCCAGTGCTCAAAAACAGCTTTTTCCCTGCTGCTGTCAAATTCTTGAATGGATTTACCTTGCATTAAGTTGATCTTTCTCTACATCCTAACTATGACTGTAACACTACATTCTGCACTCTCTCACTGCCTTCTCTATGAACAGTATGTTTTGTCTGTATAGTGTGCAAGAAACAATACTTTTCACTGTTTGTTAATATGTGTGAATAATAAATCAAATCAAATCAAAGTGATGCACAGAAATTTCCCCCGATTTAAATATTGGGAAGAGCAGCCATTGGTTTCTGTTTCTGTGATAAACTATTAATTTCAATCCTCTCCTTGGTAACTATCTGGACAGATGATTTGTAACCTTGTTGCCCCACTTGAGCATCAACCCTCTGATAAATCTCCATTCCCCAACCTCTGGCTTCTTGAGTATCCCCCATTTCAATCTCTCCACCGTCACTGCACTCACATTCCCTCCATAAATCTCTTTATCCTTTAAGATGCTCCCTAAAACCTACCTCTTCAACCGAGCTTTTGTCCATCCACAATGATATTTTTTTGAGCGTTGTCTTGTCTCACACCTGATGGTGCTCCTAAGGCAGACTTCTATCTGTTTCCACAGCTAGGGAATAGATTGGTCATCTGTTGCCAGAGGCTGATAGTTTGAGGGGTGCCAATCCACCTCAGGCATGACTACCAGGGGTTCTTCCCACTCTTACCATCAGCGTATTGGAAGGGTTTTCCAGATTGGCGCACTCAACTTGTTTGGCCGTGTTACAAACGCGTCTTCCTTGGCCACCAAGCCCTGGAGTGGGAGTCGAACCTCGGAGCTTCTGGCTCAGAGGCAGGGATGCTATCCACTGAACCACGGGGCTTTCTTTTCGCTTTGAAACCCTCCTGTGAAGTGCTTGGAGTTTCACTAAGAGTCCTATATAAATACATGTTGTTGTTATTGTTGCAGACACTCAGCTGGGCAGGCAGCATCTGTGGCAGTTCAGCCAAACAATCTGGTCCGCCCTGCAGCCAGGAGCGTTGTCAACCCTCCGGCATTATCACCGAGTCTCCAGAGAAACAGTCAATGTTTCAACTTGATATCGTTCTGTAAGATTTAATCTTTTGAGGGGACAATTCCCCGGAAAACTCCCTCATCCCCAAATATAATTAAGAAAAAAATGCAGAATATAGCTGACCTCTCAAATCTCCCCCCCTCTCCCCCCCCCCCCCCCCCCCCCCCCCCCCCCCCCCCCCCCCCTTATCCCCTTCCCTCAATCCCGGACATTCTCTCTTCCACCTTTTTCCCTCGGGAGAAAGGCACAGAAGTTAGAGGTCACATACCAACCGACTCAAGAACAGCTTCTCCCCTGCCGATGGCAGACTTTTGAATGGACCTACCTCACATTTCTCTACACCCGGGTTATGACCCTAACACTACATTCTGCACTCTCTCGTTGCTTTCTCTATGAACGGTATGCTTTGTACAGCGCCTAAGAAACAATACTTTTCACTATGCTAATAAATCTGACAATAATAAATCAAGTCAAATCGAAACGAATTCCTGTCTCAGCAGGAGAGAGTCCAGTGCTTTTATTTTGCAGGAACTATAATATGGATTGGTCTTTGTTGAATTGGTTTTTTTTTCCCATACAGAAGAGCTGTATTAAATGCGAACCTGGCTCCTTGGAGCAAAGCTGACCCTGAACATAAGCTTGTTGTGTAATCCCAGCCTTTCGGCAATGCAGCAGTTTCCCCACATTATTGTTGCTTTGTGTTGGTGTGGAGTCTGCAATGTACCTGTGCTCCCTACCCCTGGTCTCTCAGCTGCCTTTGTGTCATTGTCTGGCTGCCCCTTTTTTTTGGGGGGGGGGGGGAAGCAGTGGGTGTGGGGGGGGGGGGGGGGGGGGAGTTGTTCCCGATTGCAGACATCGATCCGACCAATGAAATGTGTAACAAATATTTGAAAGCACGCTTTACGCCGGCGCACAGTCTTTGACGTTGCAATCTCTGGTGGTTTCCATGACTTCAGTTTTAAGGGGATCTTCCTTGGCACCCGCTGACTGAGGGTGGATCTGCTGGAGAGTGAAGGATCTGCTGGATCGCAGGCGAGGCGGCTCTCACTCCCAGCCGGACTATGGTGAAACCTCTTTGCCGCTTCCTGATGTTGACAACTCGACTGCTTGTGAAATCCAGGAACCTCCTATTCTGGGCTCTCGCTTACAGTTTCTGTGGGCTGTGTGCCTGCCTGGTCGCGCTGAAACTTTTGTGGCACATTATCAGGAAGCCGGCAGAGACCTTTCAGTGGAGTGTCCGAGAGACCCTGCCCGCCTGCTTAAACGACACCTCCCTGGGGACTCACTGCTATGTGCGGATTAAGGTAAAGACTGGGATGGGACTGGGCAGAGACTCAGTGCAGGCGGCACTGAGGTGGGGGTGGGGGGGGTGGGTGCTGGTTCCAAATGTATTTATTTTGTCATTAAGACTCCCACACTCATATATATCCACACATTTACATAATACACGTACAAACAGATACACTTGCAAACATAAACACATACATACACACAGATGCATATACACACGCATACATACATATATACACAGATACATACACACGCATACATTTACAGATACACACAGATGCAAATGCACATGCATACACACACACATATATACACAGATACATACACGCATAAATGCATATACACATGCACGTACATACACACACATACGTTCACACATATACATACGTTCATACATGTGCATACATATACACCAGCACACACACATATATACAGTCAGACACACACACATATACATACATATACAAATGCATACACACTTATAAACACAAACATACAAATATAGACAGACACACATGTTTATTCTTGTTGACCGCCAGAAGGCCTGAATCGGATTTATTAACAGTGATTCTGAATGGGGGGGGGGGGGGGCGGAGTGAAGGTGGACGGAACTGTTGGAGAATTCCTACATTCATCGAACCTCTGGCTGATGCAGAAATGTTCCTGTTCCTTAAAATAAATAAAAACTAGTGTAATGTGAAATCGCTGGGCCGCCCCCGGGGTCCCTGAACTGGACAAACATGCGCTGCACTCCCTGCGACACTTTACTCTTTCTCCCCTTTGCAATGGGGCTTCCAATGGGCCAGTTTATCCATCAGTCTGGCTTCAGACACAAAGTGCTGAAATTGTGGACAGCTCCTGAGTAAACCCGCACACAGCCGCGGGTGTGTTTCATAAAACGCGCACCAATTCATCAAATAATGAGTTTGCAGAACAAACATTTTCACGTGTATCATTTCGACTGCCCTTTTGCCTTTTAATTTAAAGTAATCTTGCCTGTTCCCCATCCGCACGGAAGGACTTCTAAAACTGGATCGTTTTCACAAAGTAAGAAGCCTTTCAGCTGTCAAGCACGTCCTCCCAGTGTAGGTCACCTCTATCTGTGTCTTGTTTAACACGTTGCTGGAATAGTAATTCCAAAACTGCCTCGGAGCAAGAAAAAATGTGACACAGTATCAGAACACTTCCAGAGGTCTTTATTTTTCAACCAAACACCGCATGCCGAAATTTGTTTGTTCCCCTTATCCTTAAAGCAATGTTAGTGGATTCCGCCTTGGGGGAATAACCAATTTGAAGATTTCCATGTAAATCTGTACTGTTGTTTCCGCAGAGAAACTGTTACATTTAATATTAACAATGACAATTTGAAGCTTCGCGGTGCCAGGGCAGTTTTGCCTCCAAGCGCATTTCAATGAGATCGCTTGTTGTAACAGTGCAGTGTAAAATAAATATCTCATACGAGTTATGCCTTCTCAAAATTGCGGTATATAGTGGTTTAAAATCGGATTAATTGTTGCCTGAACTGTTAGAAAAAGGTCCAGTAGTTTTAGTGACGCGGCGATAAATCATCTCGGCAGCAGCAAAGCAGTTTAGAAAAAAATCGTTGTGTTTAATAATTGAAAATTGTGACTCTCAATGTCTAATACTGCAGCCAACAGATACTGCAACTGCACAGATTTGTTAATGTAACAGTTATTTGCGCTTTCTAAATTCTTCCTGTTTAAATGTAGAGTTAGTTGAGAAATTTAGAATAATTTAGTATTGGATATTCTGTCTTTTTTTAAATCCGTGTTTTGTTATCCTGGGTGTATGTTTCTGGAATGTGAGGTTGATCACTGATTAGACAGGTATTATTTGTACTGCTAAAATACACTGGAGTGATCATCATCTGATGATGCACAAGATAAAATTGCAGAACGGAGTGATGACTGAAAGGTCTGTCATTCTGCCTCCAATCTGTTACATCCTGTAACATATTTTACAGGCGTCCTAATAAATAGCATTTTTGAAATCTAATGGATGAACCCATCTGCTATGATCTTTGCTTAATGTTTTTTTTTCCGTAACAGCAATCTCTGTTTCAGATTGCTTCCCCCTCTCCCGGTGACTCGTCCTTTCTACCCATTCCAAACCCACTCTCAGCTGCTGCTGCACTCTGCCCGCTTCCCCTTCCCCAACCTCTCAGTGTGCCACCAACAGAGATGCTGTGAAATGTGAGCTGTGCTGTGAAATGTGAGTTGATGCTGGGTAAAGTGGCACAGAAGATGTTTGGATAACACACTTAAGATTGAGAGGCAGCAGCATGACTGATTTGGGTGGGGGGAGGGAGTGTAATGATCCAGTGGGAGTTATCCAACAGGATGAGTCATGGGGCATATAGAAAAAGAGATTTGGAGACATCAAGTTCTTGTTTGAGGTGGTGGTGGGCAGCTTTATTTGAAAGCAGGAGTGTAAAGGATGGCACAATAATTAGCACTGCTGTCTCAAAGCTCCAGGGACCTGGGTTCGATTCCCAACTTGAGTCACTGTCTGTGTGGAGTTTGCACATTCTCCCTGTGTCTGTGTGGATTTCCTCCAGATGCTCCAGTTTCTTTCCACAGTCCAAAGATATGCAGGCTAGGTTGATTGGCCACGTTAAATTGCCCCTCAGTGTTCTGGGATTCATAGATTAGCAGGGTAAATATATGAGGTAAAGGAGATAGAGCCAGGGTGGGACTGTTGTCGATACAGACTCGCGTGATGGGCTGAATGGCCTCCTTCTGCACTGTAGGATTCTGTGAAAGTGAGCAAGGTGTAGCTAAGGTTAACCAATGGTAGAAAGAACAGAGATTTTTGAAGCCCACTGCTCCCAGACGTATTCACAGAGATCTCCATTAGAAAAGAAAGCAGAAGTAGAACTGACAGGCAAGTGGGAGATGAAAGGGAATATGCATGGAAATGAGAATATTGGTGCAACAGAAGGACAAGGCAGGAAGAAAATAATCTGAATTTCAGCCCGACATTGTTTTCAAGTTAGCTGAGCATTTTCACAGCTCTGAAGGAAATGCCAGTCTGTAAAAGATACTGTCCAAACTCAGTAATCTTATTATAGCTTGTCTCCTTCCACACGGTGCTGTAGCTGTAAGATTGAGAAAGAAGGTAAATGTGTGTGGGGAGGATGTGGGTGTAAGTGATGAAGGGGGTAGGAATGTGGAGGAGGATGCTAGAATCTGGAGCAGTTTGGGTCACCTGTACTTTCCGAGTTACCATGGTGCATAACAGTCATTTGAAGTACAGATTTAACTATGCGTAAATATTTCCCGCCTTATCAAATTCAATCACTTTTTTGCTCATTTATTCACTGCAATTATTATAATCTATTTGAATCATAGTAAGTGACTTTGGTTTGGTACTTACAAGGACTTGCATATTCCATTCTTGACTCTTAAAGCAGCAGAAATGGGTGGCATTATGGACAACAAGAGTGTTTTAATGGTGGTGAATTTTAATTTGCCAATGTTTAACCTGGATGGTGGCACACTGGTTAGCACTACTGCCTCACAGCACCAGAGACCCGGGTTCAATTCCCGGCTTGGGTCACTGTTTGTGCGAAGTCTGCACGTTCTCCCTGTGTCTGCGTGAATTTCCTCTGGGTGCTCCAGTTTCCTCCCACAGTCCGGAACACATGCTGGTTAGGTGCATTGGCCATGCTAAATTCTTCCTCAGTGTACCCAAACAGATGCCAGAGTGTGGCAACTAGGGAATTATCACAGTAGTTTCATTGCAGTATTAATGTAAAACCTACTTGTGACTAATAAATAAACCTTTAAAAATGAGTGACATATTTAATTAGCAACAAGTTGAAGGTTAAAATTCTAATAATACCTTAATGTTATCAGCAGAAATGTATGTCATCTTTTTCAGAAAAATATATTTTAACTGGATAATTTTGAAGTAAGATGTATTTCGCACATAGGACACTGTAAGAAAATTCATAGAAGAGTGTAAGAAAATGACAACACTCACCTCATATAGAACATAGAACATTACAGCGCAGAACAGGCCTAGTCTATGGGCTAGTCTGACATTCAAAAGGAGATGGGGAAATAATTCTATTTTTAAAAAGTCACCTAAAGAAAGGTTAGAATTTAATGTTTCTTTACATATAGAGTTTTGGGGAATAAACAAAAAAAGTGTTGAAATACTCAGCAGGTCACGAAGCATCTACAGCAATGAATAGTAATTAATGTTTCAAGTCAAAGAACTTTCTTTGGAATGGAAGGAAAATAGAAATGTAAAAGATTTTAAGATCCAAAGATGTGCAGGTTAGGTGAATTAGCCATGAAAATTTATCCCATTGTGTCCCAACTTATTTAGGTTAGGCGGATTAATGGGGTAAGTACATAGGGTTATGGGATAAGCCTGGATAAGAGTCAGTTAATACTTAATGGGCTGAATGGCCTCCTTCTGAACTGTAGGGGTTCTAAGGTTCTAAGTCAGTAATGGGGATGGAGGGAGGCGCAGGAGGAACAAAAGGAAAGGTCGGTGATCAAGGGTTGGGATTCAAGGAAGGGATGGCGTTGGAAGGAAGGGGAGGGGAGGAAGAGTTCGGAGGAGTGTTGGTACACACAAGAGCTGTTGAAGCTTGCGAATGTTCACACCAGAAAGGAAAATAAAAGGTGTTTTGTGGAAGGGCTGAATGAGGTGAAAGATGAAATGAAACTGTGAAGTGGATGACAGAATCAGGTGGTAGTGCTTCAGGGAGAGAGCTCATTTAATATCATCTTATCCAGCTCAGTATTAAGTCTTCATCGAAGTATCATAGAATCCTGCAATGCAGAAGGAGGCCATTTAGCCTATAGAATCTGCACACTCCTATCCAGACCCTATCCCCACCATAACCCCATGCATTTATCTTAGCTAGTCCTCTTGATACAAAGGGGCAATTTAGTATGGCCAATACTCCTAACCCACACATCTTTGGACTGGGAGGAAACCAGAGCACTCGAAAGAAACCCACGCAGACACAGGGAGAATGTGCAAATGTCACACGCACTGTCACCTGAGATTGGAATTGAATGTAGATGCCTGACACTGTGAGGCAGCAATGCTAACCACTGTACCATCGTGCCAGCCTTAATGTTCCTATAAAGCTCCTTGAGTCATTTTAGTACATTTAGGGCCCTATTGAAATATAAGATGTTGTTACAAATTCTGTGTAGTTCTATGTAAAACTGATTGGCAGGAGAAAAACGATTCTGGAATCTACTGAATTGTTATCAAAACCAAACAAAATTACAATTATCCTTTAGGAAAGAGAAGCAATAATCCTAAGCTGCTTCCTGGAATCCTAACCTGCTTTATCTCCAATGGGACTTCAGTCCCACATTATACAGTTGATCTTTCATGGTCAAAAAATATTAATTTCCAGTATTGGAGGTAGATGGGAGCATGGAACTTGAAACACAACCAATCACCCATGATGTTATTGAATGGTGAAGCATGCTCGAAGGGCCAAATGGCCTACCTTTGCTCCTATGTTCATATTGACCACGTCCCAAGGGCATCTTAAATGTTGTCCTGTAAACCTCACATTGGAGTGCTCCTATTTTATTGAGCGCCTGAGTTATTCAGTGATGGAGAATTTACTCAAAAGACTTGTCTCATTGTTTTCCCATGGGTAGGATGTCAAGCATTAAGATTACTTATTGCTTTACACCACAGTTTCATGCAGTCTAGGCAACAGTGTAGATGGTTTATCTGGGTAACTATAGTCTCTCATGTAGCACATATGTATACAAAACAATTTCACAAGGAATTTACCATCTGCTGTGTTAAAATGGATAATATATATTGTACTTGATGTTTTGTTTACTCTCTCAATTTCCAGGAATCAGGATTAAGGTTCCACTATGTTGCAGCAGGGGAGAGAGGTAGACCCCTTATGCTGTTGCTGCATGGATTCCCAGAGTTCTGGTAATCATCTTCTTATTTTGCTGAATCTGTAATTTGTGGCTTTTGGAGACGTAGCTATTTTACTTCTTTTGCATGTAAAATGTATTTGATTACAGCATGAAATTGTTTTCACAATAAACTGAGGCTAGTATGTCATATTTTCTTTTCACAATTAATGAACATAATGCTTGTGTAACTGTTATTATGAGAGTTGTGATGCAGCTGAAAGGGTATTGTTAGCATTTGGCCTGAAGGTGCATGACATCATGTAATATCCGCCATGTGTTGTTGAGTGAGAGAGGTAATGAACTGTGTGCAGTGTTGCTATTCTTGAGAGGGGAGAGGTGAAAGGGAAGAGACACAAAAGAGCCCAGAGGGGCAATTTTTTCATTAGAGAGTGGTGAGTGTCTGGAAAAAGCTACCAGAGGTAGTAGTAGAGGTGGATACAATTTTGTCTTTTAAAAAGCATGTAGACAATTATAGAATCATAGAGGTTTACAGCATGGAAACAGGGTCTTCTGCCCAACTTGTCCATGCTGCCTTTTTTTTTGAAACCTCAATGCTAATCCCTATTGCCCATATTTGGCCAATTTCCCTCAAAATCTATCATACCCATGTAGCTGTCTGAATGCTTTTTAAAAGACAAAATTGTGCCCATCTCTACTACTACTGCTGGCAGCTTGTTCCAGACACTCACCACCCTGTATGTGAAACAATTATCGCTCTGGACACTTTTGTATCTCTCCCTTCTCACCTTAAACCTATGACCTCTAGTTTTAGACTCCCCTATTTTTGGAAAAAGATAATGACTATCTATTTGATCTATGCCTCTCATTATTTTATAGACCTCTGTAAGCTCACCTCTCCGCCTTTTGCTCCAGAGAAAAAGTCCCAGTCTATCCAACCTCTCTTTAGAACTCAATCTATCAAGTCCTTGTAGCATCCTAGTAAATCTTTTCTGCACTCTTTCTAGTTTTATAATATCCTTTCTATAATAAGGTGACCAGAATTGCTCAAAGTATTCCAAGTGTGGCCTTACCAATGTCTTGTACAATTTCAACAAGACATTCCAACTCCTGTATTCAATGTTACATGAGTAAGATGGATAAGATGGGTAATCTTAACGGATAAGATAGCTATAGAGGGATATGGATCCAATGCAGACAATTGGGACCGGCTTAGTGTAAATGTGGGTAGCATGGACAGGTTGGGCCGAAGGGCCTGTTTCCATGCTGTAAACCTCTATGATTCAATGAGCTCATTGAAGTACTTGTTACACTGATCCCAACTCCTGCAATTAGAGGATTCCCGGACCTGGTACTCTCAACCATGTCTCTTCATGCCTGGTGCACTTGGTGCTTTTGGATCTCCTGGCATTGGTTGAGATGATAGCTTCTCTCTTTTCCCTCACCCCTTCCAGCAAGGGACCAAACTGTGGAATATTTGAGCAATTGCCTTGCTTCAAGCGCCAAACTGCAAAACCTCACAGAAGAGGACAAGGCCCATTTTAAGAAATGCATTCCTCCTTTAGTTAAGTTCTGTGAATGTGTTTCTCTGAAGGATCAGCAAACTGAGTTGGAAACTCACTTGAATTTATAATAAGGCCTGAGACTTGAAATATAATGGGCTTGATCTTTTGTTTTCTTTATTCTTTCATGGGCATCTCTGACTGGCCAACATTTATCACTCCACGTTCTTAATTATCCTTGAACTGAAGTTGGCTTATTAGACTTTCTAATTTCAGGAAGTATTTAAGAGTCAACCACTTTGCTGTGGGCCTGGAATCAACATGAAGACAGACTGGATAAGAATGACAGATTTCCTTCCCTAAAGAACAGTAAGGAAACAGATAGGTTTTTACACCAATCATTTCATGGTATCCCAGATACTTATTGAATTCAAGTTTCACTATTTGGTGTGGTGGGATTCGAACCCCAATCCCCAGAGCATCACCCTGGGTCTCTGGGTCACTAATCCAGTGACAATACCACTAATCCACCATCTCCCTTTTCTGAGGTTGCAGGTATGTTTCACACTATGTTTCCACCAGTCCAAAAAAAGCCTGCGATCCCAAGCTTTGATACACAGAAGATGAGTGCATTTCTGTTAATGTGATGGCCATTCTGTACTTGCAGTGGGAAGGAGCCACATAAAATAATTAATGGCACAATGGCATTCTGTTTACACAATTCAAAAAGCTTTGATAGTGGATGGTATTCTGTTTGCACTGAGAAGCTTTCTGTTACATGTTGGACGAGTTTCTGAACAGGGTTCTCACGTTCTCAGATTGAGTCATCACAAATGGGAATTTGTCAGCTAACTAAAGTAATTGTGCACCGTGCTTTCAGGGAAACTAACTTGGGTCTCACCTTGTTGCTCATAGTCAGAAATGACATTGAATAATAACTATATTTGCTGACAAGTGGTGATTGAAATTGCTGTGGGCTAATACAAACAAAATTGGATTGTGTGTGGATGTAGAATGGTGTCTACCGTGAAGGAAGAGCAACACTGTTGGTTCATTCAGTTAAGCTGGACCGTGATGTTGCTCTGCGCACTCTGGTTAATGTGTTGCAAACTTCCTTCAATTGCAGATGTTGCCCTCCTTGGACAGGATTTCCTGTCCATTGATCATAATTGGGCAGAGCTTCTCAACTGGGCTTAATGGATAAATCTAATTGAGATAAACAAAGAGTTCCACTGACTGAAAGAACTTTGGAAAACCTGACATTTCTTATCACCGTTACCACATTCAGCATTCAAAAGGGTTCCTCATGTGAAACATTGAAATCCTGTTTGTCAAAACTGCAGTGAAACCCAACTTGAACTGAGTACAGAGCAAAATCAGGGGGTCCTGATTTCATTCTGCAAGTGAACTTATTTTGTTAAGTGAGCTAAAATCTCTCTCGTGCAGTACAATGGACAAGAACATAAGAACAAGGAGCAGGAATAGGCCATCTGGCCCTTCAAGCCTGCTCTGCCATTCAATAAAATCATGTGGACTCAGCTTCACTTATCCACCCGCTCACCATAAACCTTAATTCATTTACTGTTCAAAAATCCTTACCTAAAAAGCATTCAATGAGGTAGTCTCAACTGCTTCACTGGGTGAGGAATTCCATGCATTCACAACCCTTTTGTGAAGAAGTTCCTGCTCAACTCAGTCCTAAATCTGCTCCTCTTATTTTGAGGTTGTGCCCCCTGGTCACCTGCCAGTGGAAATAACTCCCCTGTTTCTTTCTTATTTATTCCCTTTACGATCTTATATGTTTCTAAAAGATCGCTCCACATTCTTCTGAATTCCAATAAGTATAGCCCCAGTCGACTCAGAAGCGGATGATTCGTTCATTATTAGCATCTTCCTTCTCCAAGATTGAATAGAAATGTCTAGACTGCAGCTTTTCCAAACAGACTGTGGAGAGCTGTTTGTGCTGATGTCTGGTGCTCATTTTCTTTTTAACAGGAACACAAAAGCTCCTACAAGTACACCTCAGTGCTCTGATTCAGGCCAAGTGCTTGGGCAGCAAGCCAGCAACAAAGCTCTGTACATCTTTTGACCCGCCTGCAGAGACACTTTGCAGATAGTGTAATTGCCTAGAATGCTGGCTCGAGTGTGCACAGTTAGCTATCAATTGCCAAGCTAGGATTTCTGGGGCACAGATTGGCCTTTGGAAAATCTGTTGCTTATTCTGTCCCCAGGTCGAATATCTCCAAATCTTCGCAGTAGCCAAAGGAGGATTGGCCACATGAGGCGATTGTCCTTATTACTCTGCCTGTCTCTTAATGTACTAAATCAGCCTTGGGTACAGAACTCTGTAATACTGCAAATTCTATATTTACTGTGAAACTGTCCTGCATATCAGACAAGAAGGCAAGGACATTCTCAATATATATACAATGGGAATGACCTACAATGAAGACTGTAGTGCAAGGGCATTCTATATTTATAGACAAATGCCCTACATCTGAGACTCTGTAACGTGCAGATATTCTATATACACAGTAAAATAAGATGAAACAGATTCAAATTAAGTGCAGGTTAAGTTTTCCAGACATGTATTTGTTTGTTCCAGTGATCCTAACCCAGCAGTACATTTTCCTGTAGCTATAGTAGTTGTAAAGTCATAACACCTCACTTTTCAATATTCTCAAAACAAAAAGAGTCTTATTCTGCTCAGAGACCTGGGTTCGATTCCCAGATCGGTTCACTGTATGTGTGGAATTTGCACATTCTTCTCGGGCCTGCATGGGTTTCCTCCAGGTGCTCCAGTTTCTTCCCACAGTCCGAAAGACGTGCTGGTTAGATACATTGGCCATGCTGAACTCTCCCTTAATGTATGCGAACAGAGTGTGGGGACTAGGGGATTTTTGCAGTAGCTTCATTGCAATGTTAATGAAAGCCTACTTGTGACCATAAATAAATAAACTAATAAACTGATTTCCAGATCTTCCTTTCCTCAATCTAATTTTGATTTACTTGGTTCAGGTACAAAAGATTGGGTTTCACTGTAGTTTGCCAGACCAGATTTCAGTATAGTTTACCAATGGAATTAATTAGAACAGTTGTCAAGAAAAATAAAAAGTTTCTAGTATACTATTCCCAAACTAATAAGCATTACAATTTTAAGTTAAATGTGTAACATTCGTTAAGTTCTCTAAAATGGAATCCCAGAATTTCTTATTGCTTCCTGCAAGAATCAGTTGTAATTTTAAAAACAGAATTACTCAATCAAAAACTCAGCCAAAGAACAAAGAAAATTACGGCATAAGAACAGGCCCTTTGGCCTTTCAAGCCTGCACCGACAATGCTTAAGTTAGCTTAATAGAAACCCCCTACCCTTCTGGGGACCATATCCCTCCATTCCCAACCTATTCATGTATTTGTCAATACTCCCCTTAAAACTCACTACTGTATCTGATTCCACTACCTCCCCCAGCAGCGAGTTCCAGGCACCCACTAACCTCTGTGTAAAAAAATCTACCTCATACATCTTCTTTAAACCTTGTCCCTTGCACCTTAAACCTATGCCCCCGTAGTAATGGGCTCTTCCATCCTGGGATAAGTTTCTGATTATCCACTCTGTTCATGCCTCCCATAATCTCCCCTCAACCTCTCCAGTAAGAACAAACCAAGTTTCTCCAACCTCTCCTCATAGCTGATGCCCTCCATACTAGACAACATTCTGGTAAATCTTTTCTGTACCGTCTCCAATGCCTCCACATCCTTTTGGTAGTGTGGCGACCAGAATTGAACACTATCTTCCAAGTGCGTACCCTTGAGTTTGAGGGGACCGGCAGCAAAACTAACAACTTACACAGGAGAAACCGTCAAGATTAAGGAGACCACCACAGTACCTGCAAACTATGGGCTGCAATCGACTCAGCACCCAGTAACAATAGTGTCAGACCAAAGACCAAGTCTTTTGGGCAGTGATTGGCTCAAGGAAATCAAATTAACAAGATGGAGGTCTTCCAGCTGTGAGAAGAGAGGAACTAACTGAGTTAATGGAGAAATATGAGAACATTGTGATGCATTAGTAAAATAAAGGGCCTCCAAGTGAAGATTTATTTATTAGTGTCACATGTAGGCTTACATTAACACTGCAATGAGGTTACTGAGAAAATCCCCTGGTCGCTGCCCACCCGCATCTGTTCGGGTACACTGAGGGAGAATTTAGCATGGCCAATGCACCTAACTAGCATGTCTTTTGGACTGTGGGAGGAAACTGGAATACCCGGAGGAAACCCATGCGGGCACAGGGAGAACGTGTAAACTCTGCACAGACAGTGACCCAAACTGGGAATTGAACTTGGGTCCCTGGTGTAGTGAGGCAGCAGCGATAACGACTGTACCACCTACAGTTGATCAAGAAAACATCTGGAACAATAAATGAAACAGACTAGGTGATGCAGGAGTGGAGGGGGGAGGGAAGGATAAGTCGCACCACTACTGGGATCTGGATTCAATATCAATGTCGGACATGGGAATGAAAATCTCTGTGCATGTCACATGCAGAGTCCGCACAGACAGTGACCCAAGGCAGGAATTGAACACAAGATCTATGTAGATCCAGAGGCAACCCCTCATTGTGGTTTGGAGAAAAGTTGGACATGGAATTGGAAGGACTTTGTTTTATCCAGCCAGATCAATTCGGGGAATGGGCAACACCCATAGTCATAGAATCATAGAGGTTTACAGCATGGGAACAGACAATTCGTCCCAACTTGTCCATGCCACTCTATTTTTTAAACCCCTAAGCTAATTCCAATTTCCTGCATTTGTCCCATATCCCTCTATACCCATCTTACCCAAGTAACTTATCTAAATGCCTTTTAAAGGACAAAATTGTACCCACCTTTATTACTATCTCTGGCAGTTTGTTCCAGATACTCATCACCTTTTCTGTGAAAACATTGCTTCTCTGAACACTTTTGTATCTCTCCCCTCTCACTTTAAACCTATGCTCTCTAGTTTTAGACTGTCCTACCTTTGGGAAAAGATATTGACTATCTAGCTGATCTGCACCCCCTCATTATTTTATAGACCTCTGTAAGATCACTCCTCAGCCTCCTATGCTCCAGAGAAAAAAGTTCCAACCTCTCCTTATAACTCAAACCACCAAGTCCCAGTAACATCCTAATAAATCTTTCTACACTCTTTCTAGTTTAATAATATCCTTTCTATAATAGGGAGACCAGAACTGTACACAGCATTCCAAGTCTGGCCTTATGAATGTCTTGTACAACTTCAACAAGACGTCCCAACTTCTGTATTCAATGTTCTGATCGATGAAACCAAGCATGCTGAATGCCTTCTTCACCACTCTGTCCACCTGTGACTTCGCTTTCAAGGAACTATGAACATATATCACTAGATCCCTTCGTTCTGTAACTCCCCCAAATGCCCAACCATTAACTGAGTAAGTCTGGTTCAGTCTACAAAATGCATCACCTCGCGTTTATCTAAATTAAACTCCATCTGCCATTTGTCACCCTACTGGCCCAATTGATAAAGATCCCATTGCAATTGGAGATAACTTCCTTCACTGTACACAATGCCACCAATCTTAGTGTCATCTGCAAACTTACTAACCATGCCTCCTATATTCTCATCCAAATCATTAATATAAATGACAAATAACAGTGGGCCCAGCACTGATCCCTGAGGCACATTGCTGGTCACAAGACTCCAGTTTGAAAAACAACTCTCTACAACCACCTTCTGGCTTCTATCAAGAAGCCAATTCTGTATCAATTTAGCTACCTCACCCTGGATCCCATGAGATTTAAACTTATGCAAC
The DNA here is from genome assembly GCA_024679065.1 of Sphyrna mokarran. Classification (NCBI taxonomy): domain Eukaryota; kingdom Metazoa; phylum Chordata; class Chondrichthyes; order Carcharhiniformes; family Carcharhinidae; genus Sphyrna; species Sphyrna mokarran. The sequence continues at coordinate 16,224,278 of JAGIQG010000009.1, forward strand.
AACCTATCATGCAGTATCTTATCAAAGGCCTTGCTAAAGTCCATGTACACAACATGTAGCTCCCTTAATAAAACCTAACAAAATTGTTCATATCTTGGATACTACAAATTAACAATTAATCAGGCTGCCAAATTAAATAAGTATCCAGCACTGAAGGTTGAAGACTTGTATACAAAGCTGGCCTGAGGTCGGCCTTATACAAATCTGGATATGAGCCACTTAGAAATGGAGATGGTAACATTCTTTCTCAGTTTTCCAATTAAGGTCTATTTAAGTAAAAAATGCAAGCTTTGAAACAACTGATTTCATCATATGTAGCTGAAGGAGTTAACAACATAAACACAGGACTTGTAGAGAAAGGAGGGGCAGGACCATTGGACTCAGGAGGAGTTTGAATTCAGATGATTTTGAGTCATGCACTTGGACAACACAAACAGGGGCCCCTGAAGCATTGGCTGTTGTCTTCTTTTTATTTATTTGTGGGACATGGGCATCGTTGGCTGGTCAACATTTATTGTCCATCCCTAATTGCCCTTGAGAAGGTGCGGGTGAACTGCCTTCTTGAACCACGGCAATCCATGTGCCATGGTTTGATCCACAATGTTGTTAAGGAGTGATTGATATTACTGAGTGACTTGTTAAGCCATTTCAGAGACAATTGAGAGTCAACCACATTGCTATGGCTCTGGAGTCACATCTATACCAGATCGGGTAAGGATGGCAGATTTCCTTCCCTAAAGGACATCCATGAACCAGATGGATTTTTCCGACAATTAACAATGGATTTGTGGTCATCAATAGATTCCTAATTCCAGTTTTTTTTATTGAATTTGAATTCCGTCATCTACTGTGGCAGGATTCAAACCCAGGTCCCCAGAACATTAGCTGAGTTACTGAATTCATAGTCTAGTGATAATACCACTAGGCCATTGCCTCCCCCTGGGTATGGTATAAAAATAAAGTTTATTTATTATTGTCACAACTGGTTTACATTAACACTGCAATGAAGTTATTGTCAAAATCCCCTAGTCGCCACACCTGTTTGGGTACAGTGAGGGAGAATTTAGCATAGCCAATGGGCCTAACCAGCATGTCTTTCAGACTACGGGAGGAAACCAGAAAATCCAGGGGAAATCCATGCAGATCCCACACAGTGACCGAAGTCAGGAATTGAACTTCACAGGGCCAGGGACCAGGTCTGGGAGGCAGCAGTGCTAACCACTGTGCCACCATACCGCCCTGATGTATACACTAGGGTGACCCAGATAGCACAGGAGTAAAAGATACAATGTTTAATGCTCTCATTTTTGTTTATAAAAATACAGCTGTGGATTTCTTATTCAATTTCCTTCTGTGATGCAGGTTCTCTTGGCGTTATCAGCTTCAAGAATTTAAGAGTGACTTCCGAGTGGTTGCGGTGGATTTACGAGGATACGGGGAATCGGATGCACCCATTGGTCGAGAAAACTACCAGCTGGATTCTTTGATCACAGACGTAAAAGACATTGTGGAGTCCCTCGGTAGGTTAGGGAGAAGATGCAGAGTTGGCTTTCAGTGGGGTCTTTTGTTCTGTGGCTGCATGCAAGAAAATTCAGAGCACTGTTTCCTCTGCTCCTCTTTCTGCTTTCCATAATTATGTTTTTTCCCTCTGCAAATCTCCTAGCAGAATGCAGATATTGCGCTTGTGTTGTAACCAATGGTTACCAACTTACACTGTGGCACTTGAGCTTTGTTCCGTAGCCATGACTAACTTTGTAAGTGTGTTGGAAACCAGGGAGCAGTGTGTTGATTGCCAACCCTGTGAATTCTGTAATGCTCACATCATTTTGTTCCAAGATAGAATTAAATCCTAGGATTTAACAATCATAGTCTGACCTGCTGGTATAGCCATAAGCCATAATTCTTTAATTATGCTGTCAATAACAGGAAAATTCCCATTGATAATTTAGGCAGCAATTTTTCCCCAAACACTTCAATTTTTTTTTACTTTTGCAAAAATAAAGTGTTATTTTGCTGTAGATCATTAATTTTTAACTATCATGCACCAGGTGATGGATGAACATTATTTTGTTTTCCATATTTTCAAACAATCTCATTCTGCCAGTGGCAGAAATGAGAGAAACCTGTCAACTACAACACCCATTAGGAACATTGTTTCCGTATTTCTTTTCCAGTTGGGAATACTCAACTCTTGCTGGAGAGAAGGAGGAAAAGAATTCTCCTTTGCAGATTGGGAAATCAAGGTCCTCATTGTTCAGAAAGAACTTTCCAGTCGAAAGACTGGCCCACAAATCTGGACCAAGAGGGCAAAAGGCAGTAATTTGCTGACCAGCTCAACTTGGCATCATCCTTGATGGGGGATGACGTTGGCCTTAATTATATGAGGGCATTTAGAAAAAAGGCATGAGAAAGACCTGGATAGAATTCTCCTCTCTGGAAACCAAGTCCTCATGTGAGGAAGTAGGGTCTGTCGAGAAAACACGCTAAATCTTCCAGCCCTGAACTTATTAATTATGCGCCTGGATGTTCTGTGCTACATTCTGTGGTGGGGCAGGCCACAGTCTACTGTCCTATCTGGGCGCAATGTTGACAAGCCTCCCAACATCACTGACTCGCTGTGGAAGAAAGAAGATGGACATCCGGAGAAAGACGGATCTCCAGGAACATTCTGAGGCTGGAAAACAGACCCCCCCACGACACCAATTCAGGAACATTTACCTATAGATGCTGCCCTTGCCCACTGCTGTGGCTTTCTGGGGTCCAAAGTTGCCTTTGGCCTCCATTCTGAATTTTGTAGGCAGCCCCAGACATTGGAGGAAGTCCCAGCATCTGCACGTCACGTGGGTTCCAAGCATGTTCCACACTGGCGTATTTTCCCACTGGTGCTGCGGAGAATCGGGCATTCATCTGCATCCTATTAGTGGAGATACCGGTGAGTTTCACGTCAGTCTTCAGTGGGTTTCCTGATCCGCCATGGTGGGCACCAGCGGAAAATCCCGCTGTAAATTCACAGCAGGATAAACCCAACTTTTGGGCCTCCTGATGAATCCTGACCTGAGAGCTTTTTGTCACTTTTCCCAGAGGCTTAAGGACCCCAATGTTGGACCAAATGGAAATCCTGAGCACCCCCTTGCTGGCGTAAGAATGTAGAAATTAGGAGCAAGAATAGCAAATTCACCCTTTCGAGCCTGCTCTCCGCCATTCAGTCAGATCATGGCTGATATCTCCCTGGAATCAAATCCACCTCACCACCTATTCCCCATATTCCTCTTTCCCTTTTTATTATTAAAATATATCTATCTCCCTCCTGAAACTGTTTAATAATTCAGACTCCACTGCGCCATGGGGTAGCGAGTTCCACAAACTCACCACGCTGTGCAAAAAGTAGTTTCTTCTCATCTCAGTTTTAAATCTACCGCCTCTCACCCTATACCTGTGACCTCTTGTTCTAGGTTGCCCCATTAGAGGAAACATTTGGTCCACATTTACTTTATCAATCCTTTTTAAAATGTTTTATACCTCGAACAGACCTCCTCTCATCTTTCTAAGCTGCAGTGAGTGTAAACCCAAATTGTTTAATCTCTCCTCAAATGTCAACCCTTTTATTCCTGGAATTGATCTGGTGAACCTCCTCTGAACTGCCTTCGATGCCACCATATCCTTTCTCAAATAAGGAGACTAAAACTGGACACATTACTCCAGATGTCATCTCACCAACACCCACACAACACTCCTCTACTTTTATATTCCAGTCCCTTTGCAATAAATACCAATATCCCATTTGCCTTTTTCATTATGTGCTGCACCTGCGTACCGACTTTCTGCAATTCATGAACACTGACACCCAGATCCCTCTACCTAGGTGCATTGTGAATTTGCTTTCCATTTAGGTAATAATTTGCCTTTCTGCTTTTTCGCCAAAATGGATAACTGCACTGATCCCTCAATGACAGCGAGAGTTACTCAACAATCCCTTAGAGGTAACCTCTTAATTGAATCTACACACTTGTCATCCAATTAGGGATGGCAGACAGGCTTGTAAAAAGCCTACTCAGAAATATTATGGTCCACTGCACACAGCAAGTACTATTTTGCTGCAGATCATTAATTTTTAACTATCATGCACCAAGTGATAGGTGAACATTATTTTATCTTCCATATTTTCAAACAATCTCATTCTGCCAGTGGCAGAAATGAGAGAAACCTGTCAATTACAATATCCAATAGGAACATTGTTTCTGTATTTCTTTTCCATTCGGGAACACCCAACTAAAACAGAGAACAAAGAACAAAACAGCACGGGAAACAGGTCCTTCAGCCCAATGAGCCCGCGCCGCCACCTCGATGTTCCTATTGCTGGAGAACGTGTCAAAGTGTCAAACGATAATGGTGGAGGCTCAGTCAGAGGTCTGGCAACTCTGGAGCTTCACTGGGAGAGGTTGAAACTACTGAGGCAGGTCGAGACTCACGAGGGCCCCTCAACATGGAGGCATCCTCACTGGTCTGCACTGCAGTGCATAGATTAAGTTAATCAATGCCGGAAGCACATCAGAATGGAGGGGATATCCCTCTGCAGGTTTGGAATTGGCTGCCATTTTAGCCATTTGATGTGGTGAAGCCTGGAATCTCTAGTTCTGATGGCCACTGGGCCTACTGCAGGGAGGCTGCTTTCATTGAACCAACACACGGGATGAGGGAGGATGCTCACGCAACATGGTGGAGGGAGACAGAACCATCTCTGATCGGGGTCTTATTCACCTTAATTGGCTACCCCAACTCCACGGCGATAGCTGTCGGCCCTCTTCCCAGCCTGGCCCCTTGTCCTCGGCAGCAGGAATACATTGGGAGCTACCCTGATGTAAATCCTCCGCACTCCCCCATTTTATCCCACTCCCACCCCCAGCTTGCCTCCGACCCACTCACTTTGGGAAAATCCAAACTATAAATGTTTGGAATGTGATTCTTATTCTTAAAACAGTTAAATATAGCACAAGATAAATTAAGTACCAGCTGAGCCGAGGTTTGGATATTGTGTTCGCTTCCTTTTTCTCACTGAGTCACAGGTGTGAAGTGTGACTTAATAACTCAATTAGAATTTAGTTCCCACCTGATGATACGGGTGCTACGATGACAAGTGGATATTTTGGAAGAACGAGATTAGAATGATTGGCAAACCTCCCTCACGTGGCAATTTTGGAAGGTGTCTTGATTTTCTACAGGTTGATGTATTTTCACTCCAAAATATATCTTCATTTTCCAACTGAAATTACAGAGTCAAAGTTCACATTCTTTGATACTTGCTATGTGTGCAGTGGGCCACAATACTTCCCAGGCTCCTGTGTAGGTTTTTTACAAAACTTCTGTTGTTCCCAGGCTGGGTGACCTTTCTCTCGCTCCCTCAGCAAGATAATAACTGGCTTAATTGTTGCCTGCAATTCCCCAGCCTTAGCCTATTATCACTGTATTAAATTCCTGGAGAAAAAGGCCGCTTGCCAGGAATGTGGGCAACATCATCCTTGGCATCAAAATTATGATTTTCTGCTCACCAGTAAGTAGGTGTTAAGAATGTTCGATTTAAAACAAAAATCCATCTTTTTTTTTTGTTGAGTTACACCTCTACGTTCAAGGGGTTTTAACTAAGTAAATACCAGAATGAAGACTCAATTTTATAAACGATGGTTAAAAAAAATTGCCCTTAGTGACCCAAAACATATTGGTTAGATGCATTGGCCATGGTAAATGTGTAAGGTCACGGAGATAGGGTATGGGAGAGGGCCTGAGCGAGATACTCTATCAGTGAGCTGGTATAGATCTGGTGGGCTGAATGGCCTCCTTCTGCACTGGAGGGATTCTATGATGTGAACATTCAAATTACTTGAGTGAACAGGGAAAGTAACCTGGCATCTCCTAAACCAATCATATTGAAGATTCCTTACTCCGAAAACCCCTCTTTTCTTTGGGAGTGGGAAACAGAAATTAGGAAGTTTCCAACATCCATCCCATAGTCAGGGAAAACTGTCGTGCATTTGGATTTTCACAAGAATCCAATCCAATTAACAGTGGCAGGTGGGGACAATAATCGGGATTAAGAAAAGTAGATAGAAGGAAAAGGTTGTTTTAAAAATATTTTAAACCTGCAGTGGTAATTAAAATATGAAGGAATGAGACTCCACACTTGTAAGAGTTATTTTTCAGTGCCAGCTAGATTGGCAGTAATTAAGGCTCATCACACCTTTATAATTTTACTTCAAATGAAATGCATAAGTTGAAACCTTTTCTAACAAATTCAGTGGCTTTTTCTTATGTCAGGACAGGAACTTCACACCACTCAGTATGTTTCTAGCTCTCTGCAGGACACTGTTACAGTGAAGCTTCGACAAGTACAGGATAACTTCAACAGCAACTTCCTGATTTCCCATTTTAATATCATTAACACAGTTGCTGGAAGTTGCTGTCTGCTTTACTAATGCTATTTATCAATCGTCTCTCTTTTAGTTTGACTCCAAAATGTGGGTTTTTGGACCTGATTCTCTGACCTTGCTCACCATTGGGATTCTCTAGTCCCACTGCAGTGAATGAAGATTTGGCTGAGCGCCAAATTCTCCATCCTCCCTGGCAGTGGGAGTGGGATGTGAATGGCCAGAGATTTCTGACTATTATTTATCAACGAAAACCAAAACACAAAGATACTTTTGGAATTATCATTAAAGAATAAAGATTTCAAAATACCCAGCTTTCAAAAGCAGCAGCTGTGACATTATTTATTTATTAGTCGGCTTACATTAACACTGCAATGAAGTTACTGTGAAAATCACCTAGTGTCATACTCCAGCATCTGTTCGGGTACACTGAGGGAGAATGTAGCATAGTCGATGCATTTAACCAGCACGTCTTTCACACTGTGGGAGGAAACCGGAGCACCCAGAGGAAACCCACACAGACACAGGAAGAATGTGCAGATTCCACACAGACAGTCACCCAAGCTGGGAACTGAATCCTGGTTCCTGGAGCTGTGAGGCAGCAGTGCTAATCACGTGCTGCCCTTTAAGGAAGAAGATCTGCCATCTTTACCCAGTTTGGTTCACCCACAGCCATTCTGTCCAGCTCTTAACTGCCCACTGAAATGGCTTTGCAAGTTACTCTTTTGAAAGGCAATTAGGACTGAGCAACAAAACCTGGTCTTGCCAGTGATGCCCACATCTCATGAATGAATAAAAAAAGGACTCCAAATTTTTTCTAAAAGGCACTGAACAGAAATGGATCTCTGATCAAGTTCCAATGCAAAGTCTTCAAGATAGCTGTAACCGTAGGGAACATGGAAACATTGAAGATAGGAGCAGAAAGAGGCCATTTGGCTCTTCTTGCCTGCTCCACCATTCATCACAATCATGGATGATCATCCAACTCAGTAGCCAAATCCTGCTTTCCCCCAATAACCTGTTTGTCCTAAGTGCTATATCCAGCCACCTCTTGAGTACATTCAATGTTTTATCACCAGCTACTTCCTCTAGTAATGAATTCCACAGACTCTTCACTCTTTGGGTGAAGAAATGTCTCCTCATCTCCATCCTACGTAATTTACCCCGTTTTGGCACTGGTCATTCATCACTGACTGAAAACCTCTGGCCTATTGAAAAAAAAAACCGTGTGATTTAATTTGCTTTTCCATGTTGTGAACTATCTATCTTTTGATGTATTTTTCTAATTTTAAATTTGGTCTGAAGGTTGTCTGCACAAGGATCAGAAGAGAGTTTCCAAGATTCTAAAACACTGGTGAATGCATTGTGTGGGCTGTGGTAACCAGCTTTTAATGAAAGCTTATTTTGTGACTTTACTTGTCTAGATGTTTTATTGTATAGCACAGCTTACTGCCACCCTGAAAGCCAGCTGCATGGTCAAACAGATTTTCAGCCAAGTGCAATATTTGCTTTGGGTTTAGAAACAGATGTATCAATCATGGAATGTCTTAGAATTGAATCATCAGTTTTCTGATTGAGTAGATTCTGTTTTTTCCAGTTTAATTTCTCAATTCTGTGTATTGAGATGTGGGCTTTTATCTATCTGCACAGGCTACAAGAAGTGTGTCCTGATTGGTCATGACTGGGGTGGATTAATTGCCTGGTGTTTTGCTATCTATTATCCTGAGATGATAAGTAAGATTGTCATTTTGAACTGCCCACATCCTAAAGTCTTTTGCGGTAAGTTTCATTTTTTAATCCACTTGATTCTGTTCGCTTAATGATGAGCGATTGATGTCCGGATGAATGAACTTTTCCAACAGGTTGTCGAACCTCAGCCTCCGGGTGACCCTTTCCCTTGTTGAGGAGGTGGGTCTCCTGGTTTGGGCACTCCAATGGGTCTCACCGTCAAGGATAAGAAACTGGTTATCCAGCAATACTGGCTGGAAATAAAGACAAGGTTAGGCTCAATAGTCATGCCCCTGAGTGCCAGTCATTTAGCAAAACTCCCAAAGTCCACAAGCTCCAATGGAATGAAACATTAGCAAAGAATAGCATAAAAGGTCAATGGACAAAGTCCTAGATGACCATAATCTGCTCTCCCCTTTGAGGGGGAGGGCTGACTGGTGATGATTTAACTGGTGATGATGGGATGGCACCGTGGTTAGCACTGCTGCTTCACAGTGCCAGGGAGCCAGGTTCAATTCCCGGCTTGGCTCACTGTCTGTGTAGAATCTGCATGTTCTCCCCGTGTCTGTGTGGGTTTCCCCTGGGTGCTTCTGTTTTCTCCCACATTCTGAAAGATGTGCTGGTTAGGTGCATTGACCTGAACAGGCAACGGGGAATTTCACAGTAACTTCATTGCAGTGTTAATGTAAACCTACTTGTGACACTAATAAGTAAACTTTACTTTTAACCTGAAGATTACCATGACTCAGGCAAGGTTAGGCAGGCTCCTTAAGGTTGAGGAGGGGCTTTCATGAATAGTCTCAGCTGGTACAGGAATTGAACCCACGCTGTTGGCATCACTCTGTATCATTAAGCAGCTGTCCAGCCAGCTGGGCTGATAAATCCCCAATTTGTGGTCATCAGCAAATCATTAATTCCATATTTTATTTTGAATCCTAATTCCACGAGCTGCCGCACTGGGATTCGAACCCGGGTCCCCAGAACATTAGTTGAGTCTTTGGATTAATAGTCTAGTGATAATACCACCAGGTCCTGCCTTCCCATCAACTCCACCCTGCCACCATAAGCTGCCACCTCCCACCCACTCTTCTCCCCGACCTTGGATCATCTCACCTCACCCTTACCCTGCCACACTCGCTCTTCATTCCCTATCCCCATCTCAGTCCGCTAACCAGCTCTGCCCCAGAACCTGTGAATTTTATACCTTCCCTGAGGACAAAAATAGCCAGCAATTCACCAGCACTCCAGCAAAGATTCTTCCGGTTTTGGCTGCAAACTTTCACAATTAGCAGTGGTTTAACTAGAAGCAAAGTTTTCATTCTTCTTCACCTGGTGACCCTTCCTAAGCTATTCGAATCCAGGTTAGGCAAGCCATCTGCACAGTTTTAGAGATGGAATTGACCCATCTCTAGCTCCTCTTCACTCAGAATCGAACATGAACATTTGACAAAAGATAAAAGCTAAGCATTGTGGATGCTGGAATCTGAAACCAAAAAAGAAATGACTGGAAAATCTTAGCCGGTCTGGCAGCATCTGTAAGGAGGGAAAAGAGCTGACATTTCAAGTCCAGATCTCCCTTTGTCAAAGCAACAAAAAATTCTGGACCTCAAACCATCAGCTCTTTTCTCTCCTTACAGATGCTGCCAGACCTGCTGAGATTTTCCAGCCTTTTCTCTTTTGGTTTATGAATATTTGACACATCTTTGGGGTGGGAATGGGAATTTGGAACTCACTGCCTGAAAGGGTGATAGAGGCAGGAACTCTCACAACACTAAAGAAGCATTTAGACAAGCGTTTGAAATACCATAGCAAACAAAGCTATGGACTAAGTGCTGGAAAATAGGATTAGAATAGATAGATAAGATGGACCAAAGGGCCTCTCTCTGTGCTGTAAAACTCTATGGCTGCATGACACTATTTCCTTTTGGATATTTTGGAACACTGTTTTCCAGTTGAATGTTTAGCTCTATTTCTACCCCGTGTGTTTATTATAATGTTAAGCCATCCTGGACAATCCCCTACTATTATCCACTTTCTCTTGGAGCAGATGCTGAGAATCTAATTATCACAGCTTCAACAATGGGACTCAGTTACACTCAGACAATCTCTAGTGATTCATCCCTCCTGTCTTGTCTTTCTTCTGGTTCCTTTTTTATTTGAATTCAGTGTTAATTAGTTTCTATTTCAAAACTGTTTCTAAAAAGATTTTTTTTTTCTTTTGTTAGGGTTAGGGGCTTGTCAGGTCTTTGCAGTTTACAACTAGGTTTGAGCAATTAAATAACTCTTAATGCAAAACATATCAGCTCCGATGATTTAAAGAAGACACAAAGTAGGTGGTAGAGTTATTCATTTGTCCTTTCCAGCCTGCTTCAACATTCAACAAAATAATGTTCTATCTCAACTTACCTTCCCACACTATCTCCAAATGCTTAATCTCCTTAGTATGCACAAATAGGCACGGCGACACGATGGTTAGCACTGCTGCCAGGGACCTGAGTTTGATTCCCAGCTGGGGCCACTGTGTGGAGTCTGCACATTCTCCCCATGTCTGTGTGGGTTTCTTCTGGGTACTCTGGTTTCTTCCCACAGTCAGAAAGACGTGCTGGTTAGGCTCATTTGTCATGCTAAATTCTCCCTCGGTATACCCAAACACTGGAGTGTAGTGACTAGAGGATTTTCACAGTAACTTCATTGCAGTGTTAATGTTCATCCTACTTCTAACACTAATAAATAAAATCTATTGAGCTCTGCCTTGATGAGGGGAAAAGGATCACAACACAAAACACTACTCTGCACGGCAATGATCGTGAGAAGTCATCCTCCATTTTATACACAGTGATACAAGGTAAATCCAGACTATTACTCCAAGATACATCTCTCAGTTATCATGAGAGAAAAGCTTCAAAATAGCATGGGGCAAATTTAGCAAAAATAGCTGGAGATTCTTGCATGCAAAGGGCAGCATGTTGAATGATGTTCAATAAAGGAAAGTGGAAGTGAAAACCTAATATTTATTTAAAATATATTTAGATACCATGAGGGGGGCTGCCGATTTTTCTAGATCACGGTTAAGGTGCCTGTAATTATGTCGTGGAGGGGAGGCAACTGGGGATCTCAGAAATGTTTAAATGTCAGAGCCCCATGAAGCAATTGGGACCCCGTCATTAACAGCCTGTGATACAAATGGTGTTCAGTGGCAGGCCCGAAATCAGGTACCAAAGTGGGTCAGGACACACTCGGCTAAAATTCTAACAGGTTCCTCATGGGCCATCAGAAACAGAATTGAATACCAAATTCCCTGTCCTCGCTGACAGTGATGGCGGGGTGTGAATGGCTGGAGAATTCAGGCCAATATCTTGTATATTCTCTTTAGTATTTTGTATTCTAACTAATTTAATAACTACCTCGGGAAGTTAGTGATGGTAATGTCACAAACCTTGTAACACAAATCCCACCACAGCTAATGGTGAAATTTGAGTTCAATTAAAAATAAAATCTAGAATTCTAATGATGACGGTGAAACCATTGTTGGATGGCACAGTGATTAGCACTGCTACCTCACAGCTCCAGGGATCTGGGTTCCATTCCTGGCTTGGGCCACTGTCTGTGTGGAGTTTGCACATTCTCCTTGTGTCTGCATGGGTTTCCTCCAGGTGTTCCAGTTTCTTCCCACAGTCCAAAGATGTGCAGGTTAGGTTGATTGGCCATGCTAAATTTCCCCTTAGTATCCCAGGATGTGTATGTTAGAGGGATTAGCAAGGTAAATATGTGGGGTTAAGGGGATGGTACCTGGGGGGGGGATTGTTGTCAGTACAGACTTGATGGACTGAATGGCCTCATTCAGCATTGTAGTGATTCTATGATTGTTGTAAAAATTAACATCTGGTTCATATCCTTTAATATCCTTCAGGAAAGGAAATCTGCCATCTTTACCTGATCTGGGCTACGCGTGGCTTCAGACCCACAGCAATGTGGTTAATTTGTGGCTGAGCAAGGCACTCAATTCATGGGCAAAGGGATGGGCAAAAAAAGCTGACCCAGCCAGTGACACCCACAATCCATGTTCCACTTCCATCTACTACAATTCCATCAGGGTGTTTTCACCAAGTTTGGTGCCTGTAACACCAAAGCAGAAGCTCTAAGGAGGTTTTCTGCTTGTAATCAAAACTAAAGTTTATTTATTAGTATCACATGTAGGCTTACATTAACACTGCAATGAAGTTACTGTGAAAATCCCCTAGTTGTCACATTCTGCCATCTATTCAGCTTCACTGAAGGAGAATTTAGCACGGCTAGTGCGTCTAACCAGTAAGCTTTTTGGACTGTGGAAGAGAACCAGAGCACCCGGAGAAAACCCTGCGGACATGAGGAGAACATGCAGACTATGTACAGAGAGTGACCCGAGCTGGGAATCGAACCCTGGTTTCTGGTGTCACTATTCCGCTCACCGAAATGATTCACCATTTCCCCCCCAGTGTCAGTTGTCTGTGAGGCATCGTTATTGCAATGGCTATAGCAGATGCACCACTTTAAAAGCTTCAGCTGCCAACACCAGATGTTGTATTCATAGTTTCTGTGCCTAGAAGCTCATCTAATAAAGGAGAAAATGATGGACAGCAAGGCTCCAGGTTTAACCATGAGGCAAAATGCAATTTGCCACATTCTTACTGTGACAGAAATAGCAACACAGCCTCTTTGTTCCTTATCAGTAGAAGATTGCATTCCTGAACTATATCATTCCTGCTGCAAAAAAAGAGGGATCATTTCAAATCTATTTTCATCAGTCAAGGACAAATATAATAGTACCATGGCAACATGCTTACAATGCGCACATTGCAGAAATGTCTGAAAAATATTCTTACTGATGTCAAATAGCATCTGGTTCATGGGCTTGTCTTTGAGGTTAATCGAAGGTAATAAATTAGTTCAAGACGGATCGTGCACTGTTGTTTGCACATTAGGAATCTCTCAGAATGTAGCAGACCCATAGTGAGAAACAGATTTGCTTTGTTGCTCTTTATGCTGCATGGGTGGGTGTTAATCTGCATCTAATTAAATGCTTCTTCAAATGGAAAGGCCCCAGCTAAGAAATACACATAACCTGGCCTGAAATGTAAAGGTACGAAGGGGAAATAATTGACTCGACATGAGGGGGTATGATTTCCTCTTGCTTACACCCACTGTGATCATGCCAGGGCTGTTTTCATTCACCTATTTATTTTAAATGGGATTATAATTGCGTTAAAACAGCACACGTAGGGATGTAACACCTATCTATTAATCAGTGCGCTGAGAAAATTAATATCCTAAACAATTGTACAACATAGCTTCCTCCTGATCAGTTAAACGTAAATGAATAGTGAATTAATTATTAATGTTTCTAAGTCAAAGCTGGATTATTGATTAGTTCAGTAATGAAGAGGTGCCTATAGTGTGGAGGGGTAATGAGGAGCTGTTTAGTTCTTGGAGTCCTATGATGGGAAGGGATGTGAGCCAAACTCGCTGGACTCCGGGAAAGTACTGGAAGATTGGAAAACGGCTAATGTTATGCCCCTGTTTAAAAAAGGTAGCAGACAGAAGGCAGGGAATTATAGGCTGGTTAGTTTAACGTCTGTAGTCGGAAAAATGCTCGAATCTGTCGTCAAAGCAGAAATAACGAGGCAGCTGGATATGAACGGTTTGATCAGGCAGACGCAACACAGATTTGTTAAGGGGAAGTCGTGCTTGATGAATTTATTGGAGTTCTATGAGGAAGTGACTAGTGCGGTAGATGGAGGGGAACCGGTGGATGTGGTGTTTTTTGGATTTCCACAAAGCGTTTGATAAGGTGCCTCACAAAAGATTGCTGCAGAAGGTTAAGGTGCAGGGAGTCAGGGGTAGGGTGTTAGACTGGATACAGGATTGGTTGTCTAATGGGAAGCGGAGGGTAGGTATTAATGGGTGCTATTCTGATTGGCAGCTGGTGACTAGTGGAGTGCCCCAAGGTTTGGTGATGGGGCCTCGACTATTTACCATTTACATAGATGATCTGGAGGAAGGGGCTGAGTGCAAGGTGACGAAATTTGCTGATGACACGAAGATGAGTGGAAAAGCAAATTGTGTGGAGGGTGTGGAAAGTCTGCAGAGGGATCCGGATAGGTTGAGTGAGTGGACGAGGACCTGGCAGATGGAGTATAATATTAGCAAATGTGGGGTTATCCACTTTGGTAGGAATAACGGTAGGAAGGATTATTATTTAAATGGCGAAAAGCTGCAGCATGCGACGGTGCAGAGGGACCTGGGGGTCCTTGTGCAGGTGCAGCAGGTGATTAAGAAGGTGAATGCAATGTTGGCCTTTATAGCTAGGGGGATAGAATATAAAAGTAGGGAGGTTCTGTTGCAGCTGTATAGGGTGCTGGTCAGGCCGCAGCTGGAGTACTGTATGCAGTTTTAGTCGCTGCATTCGAGGAAGGATATATTGGCTTTGGAGGGGGTACAGAGAAGGTTTACTAGGTTGATACCGGAAATGAGGGCGTTGGATTATGAGGAGAAACTGAATAGGCTAGATTTGTACTCTTTGGAGTTTAGAAGGCTGAGAGGGGATCTTATAGAGACGTATAAGATAATGAAGGGGATGGATAGGGTAGAGGTTGAGAAACTCTTCCCGCTTAGCAAAGATAGCAGGACTCGAGGGCACAGCCTCAAGATTGGAGGGGGGGGAAGGAGGGTGGGGGGTTCAGATCAGAGTTGCGGACGAATTTCTTCACGCAAAGGGTGGTGAATCTTTGGAATTCTCTGCCTGATGAGGTGGTGGAGGCTTCCTCGTTGAATATGTTCCAGTCGAGAGTGGATAGGTTTTTGATTGACAAGGGAATTAAGGATTATGGGGAGAAAGTGGAAAAGTGGTACTGAACCATTACAGGTCAGCCATGATCTTATTGAATGGCGGGGCAGGCTCGAGGGGCTGGATGGCCTACTCCTGCTCCTATTTCTTATGTTCTTATGTATCTGGGATATACCATGGTCTGCTTGATCTAAAGGGCCTGATTCCAGCTGTATTGCTCTATGACTCAATGGGTGGGATTTTACAGCCTCGCTGAAGCAAGACTGGAAAATCCTGCCCTAGGTCAATAGACATTTCCATTGTCTGCCCCTTGCCTGCTTCAATTCTGCGGCAGGCGGAGTGATAGAATTCCAGCACATAACTCTAGGATTCAGCTGAGTGTAACCAAGGAGATTTATGAGGTTTTCAGCAGAACTAGTGAATCTTAGCTATGAGGAAAAGTTGAGTGCTGTCTCTTTTTCACCTATTAACACATTCAGTTATCTTGCAATGCACCACCACTAGGACCTTTTTCAGTCTTCAACACTCCTTTAGTATTGTGTCTATGACATCTTTGTTAATCTCCCCGAACTCCCACCCATCCGTGACCTATTTTGCTCCACCTTCTCCATCCCGTTCTCCCATTATAAGATCTATTACATTTCTGCCCTTCTTCAGTTCTGAAGAAGTGTCATATGGGTGCGAAATATAAACTCTGGGTCTCTCTCCATGCATATTGCTGAGTCTTCCCAGCATTTCCTGTTTTAATTTCAGATTTCTAGCATCCATATTATTTGTTTTTATACTGGAAAGGCTAATATTCTTTTTTTTGGAACAGCACGAGCTGAGGAGAGATTTAACTGAGGATCATGAAATTATGAGGAACCAAAATAGTAGGATGGATTTCCTTTAGCATTAATAGAACATAGAACATAGAACATTACAGCGCAGTACAGGCCCTTCGGCCCTCGATGTTGCGCCGGCCAGTGGACCCTCTAACCTAAACTATTCCAATATCATCCATATGCCTATCCACCGAACATTTGAATGCCCCCAAAGTAGGCAAGTCCACAACTGCTGCAGGCAGGGCATTCCACGCCCTCACCACCCTCTGTGTGAAGAACCTGCCTCTGACATCCGTCCTATAACTACCACCTCTTAATTTAAAGTTATGTCCCCTCATATTGGTCATCACCATCCGAGGAAAAAGGCTCT
Organism: Sphyrna mokarran; assembly: GCA_024679065.1. Classification (NCBI taxonomy): domain Eukaryota; kingdom Metazoa; phylum Chordata; class Chondrichthyes; order Carcharhiniformes; family Carcharhinidae; genus Sphyrna; species Sphyrna mokarran. Next base: position 16,240,442 of record JAGIQG010000009.1, read on the forward strand.
CACTATCCACCCTATCCAATCCCTTGATCATCTTAAACGCCTCAATTAGGTCACCTCGTAACCTTCTTCTCTCTAATGAAAATAACCCCAGGTCCCTCAGCCTTTCCTCATAAGGCCTTCCCACCATACCAGGCAACATCCTGGTAAACCTCCTCTGCACCCTTTCCAATGCTTCCACATCTTTCTTATAATGCGGCGACCAGAACTGTACGCAATACTCCAAGTGTGGCCGCACCAGAGTTTTGTACAGTTGTAACATAACCTCACGGCTCCTAAATTCAATCCCTCTACCAATAAAAGCTAACACACCGTACGCCTTCTTAACAACTTTATCAACCTGGGTGCCAACTTTCAAAGAGCTATGTACTTGTACCCCAAGATCCCTCTGCTCGACAACACTATTAAGGGTCCTTCCATTAGCCCTATATTTCATATGCCTGTTATTCCTACCAAAGTGAATCACCTCACACTTATCCGTATTGAATTCCATTTGCCACCTCACGGCCCAGCTCTGCAACCTATCTATGTCCCTCTGCAAACTGTAACATCCATCCTCGCTATCTACAACTCCCCCCACTTTGGTATCATCAGCAAATTTACTAATCCAACCCTCTACACCCTCATCTAGGTCATTTATAAAAATGACAAACAGCAGTGGCCCTAAAACAGATCCTTGAGGTACACCACTTGTAACTGCACTCCAGGTTGAATATTTCCCATCAACCACCACCCTCTGTCTTCTATCAGCTAGCCAATTCCTAATCCAAACTGCTAAATCACCTTCAATCCCATGCATCTGCACTTTCTGCAGTAGCCTACCATGGGGAACCTTATCAAACGCTTTGCTAAAATCCATATACACTACATCAACTGCCTTACCCTTATCTACCTCTTTGGTCACCTCCTCAAAAAACTCAATAAGGTTTGTGAGGCACGACCTACCCTTCACAAAACCGTGCTGACTATCCCTAATCAATTTATTTCTCTCTAGATGCTTATAAATCCTATCCCTTATAATTCTTTCCAAGACCTTGCCCACAACAGAAGTCAGGCTCACCAGTCTATAATTTCCAGGATGGTCCCTACTCCCCTTTTTGAACAAAGGGACAACATTTGCCATCCTCCAGTCTTCCGGCACTATACCTGTAGCTAATGACGACATGAAGATCAAAGCCAAAGGCTCTGCAATCTCCTCTCTAGCCTCCCAGAGAATCCTGGGGTAAATCCCATCTGGCCCAGGGGACTTATCAATTTTCATGCCCTCAAGATTCGCTAACACCTCCTCCTTATGAACCTCAATCCTGCCCAGTCTACAACCTAGTATCGCAGTATTCTCCCCGACAACATTGTCTTTCTCCTGCGTGAATACTGACAAAAAATACTCATTCAGTGTCTCTCCTATCTCCTCAGGCTCCACGCATAACTTCCCACTGCTATCTCTGACTGGCTATCAATAACCAGCATGTATGGACATGAAGTAATTGACTAATGTAGAATCTGGTCGATGGTAATAAACATCAAGGATCCAATGAATTGGAACAAAGATATGGACAATTCTCCCAATACTCAAGAGGCAGCTGGATGTAGCATTTGGGGCAAATGGGATCAAAGGTTATGGGAGAAAGCAGGATTAGGCTATTGAGTTGGACGATCAGCCATGATCATAATGAATGGCAGTGCAGGCTCAAAGGGCCAAATGGCCTCCTCCTGCTCATATCTTCTATGTTAATATGTTAATACTCTGTCACTGGAGCAGATTCAGGTTAAGTTACTGACAATCAGGCTCTGTGTTGAACATATTTTGCAAAAAAAAGTATATTTTTTGAAAGCATGTGAATGAAACTGAATGAATTCTTTTTTTCAGATTATATGATTCATCATCCCTCCCAGCTGATAAAGTCAAGTTACTTTTTCTTTTTCCAAGTGCCCTGGCTTCCTGAGTTTGTTCTCACAATAAGTGATTTCAAGGTGAGCAATGTTGCAGACATCAATGGTTTGGTCATAAGAACCTTTAAGAGTTTTAAACATACACTGAATATAATCCATTTACCAGTTTACTTTGCAACACAAAGATGTTTCCTGTGTCTTTTACCTAGCAGTAAATTGAGTGACTTTATTAGCCCAGATGATGAAATGCAAGAAGCTGCCTAGTCTTCAAGTAGGTCAATTATAACGTCAGTTTTGGATGTGGAATGCTTTATTTAGAATTATACTAAGTTTTTTGAGGAGATGACAAAAATGATTGCTGAGGGAAGGGCCATGGATGTTGTTTACGTGGACTTCAGTGAAGCTTCGACAAAGTCCTTCATAGCAGGGTGGTGCAAAAGATAAAATCTCAAGGGGTCAGGGGTAGTTCGATGGATTCAGAACTGGCTTGGCCATTAAAGACAGAGAATAGCGAAGGAAGGGTGTTTTCCTGAATGGAGGTCTATGACTACTGATGTTCTGCAGGGATTAGTGCTGGCACCTCTGCTGTTTGTAATATATATAAATGATTTGGAAGAAAATGCAGCTGGTCTGATTAGTAAGTTTACGGATGATACTGAGATCTCTAGAGTTGCTGATAGTGATGAAGATTGTCAGAGAATGCAGCATGTTATAGATAGGCTGGAAAACTAGGCGGAGAAATGGCAGATGGAATTTAATCCGGACAAATGCGAGGTGATGCATTTTGGTAGATCCAGTTCAAGTGGGACTATAACATAAATGGCAGGAGTATAGACACACAGAGAGACCTGGGAACACAGGTCCACAGATCCTTAAGAGCAGCAGCACAGGAGGAAAAGCTGGTGAAGAATGCATAAACATGCTTGCCTTTATCAGTGGGGAATCGAGTATAAAATTAGCAAATTATGTTTTAGTTCTATAAAACATTGATTAGGCCACATTTGGAATACTGTGTCCAATTCTGGTCACCACACTACCAGAAGTATGTGGAGACTTTGGAGAGAGTACAGAAAAGGTTCACCAGGATGTTGCCTAATATGAAGAGTTTTAGCTATGAGGAGAGATTGATTAAACTGGGATTATTCTTCTTGGAAAGACAGAAACTGAGGGAGAAGTTTATAAGTTTATGAGAGGTATAGATAGGGTGAACAGCTTTTTCCCCAGGGCAAAAATGACAATTAGAAAGGGCACAAGTTCAAGATAAGGGGGGGAAGGGTTCAGCGGAGATGTACGGGGCAAATTTTTTTACACAAAGGGTGGTGGGGGCCTAGAATGCACTGCCAAGTGAGGTATTTGAGGCAGTTAGTTATATCAGCCACGTTTAAGACTTATCTTGATAGGCACATGAACAAATGAGGAATAGAGGGATATTAGTGCAACTTTACAAGACCCCTTGTCAGATTCCACTTGGAGTACTGTGTGCAGTTCTGGTTTCCTCACTACAGGAAGGATGTGGAAGCTATTGAGAGGGTGCAGAGGAGATTTATAAGGATGTTGCCTGGATTGGGGGGCATGCATTATGAAGTTAGGTTAAGAGAGGCAGGTCTCTTCTCCCTGGAGAGACGAAGGTTGAGAGGCGACCTGATAGAGGTTTATAAGATGTTGAGATAGATGGATAGAGTGGATTCTCAGAGGCTATTTCCCAGGCCTGAAATGGTTGCTACGAGAGGACACAGATGTAAGGTGCAGGGCAGCAAGTACAGAGGAGATGTTAGAGGTAAGTTTTTCACTCAAAGGGTGGTGAGTGAATGGAATCGGCTGCCGTCAGTGGTTGTAGAGGCAGACTCCCTGGGGTCTTTTTAGAGACTTCTGGATGAGTACATGGGATTTAATGGGATTGGGAGTTACAGATAGTTCTATGGCCTGGTAGATATAGATATGATCGGCACAACTTGTGGGCCAAAGGGCCTGTTTGTGCTGTAGTGTTCTATGTTCTATGTTCTAAGTGGTTGATCTAGATAGAATAATGTGATCATGCAGGCTTGAAGGGCTGAAGGGCCTCTTCCTGTTTTTGTGTTCTTTGTTTGTTCTTTGTTCTATAGGCAATATTAAGTTTCCGCCTGTCATTTAATCTTGGAAATCAGACCACATCCATTTACTAATCTAGTTTACCTAAACTCTTTGAGTAAGTTACTTCCTGATAATGTAGTCACAACCATGCAATTAGGACCCATTTCACTGGATGCCACATTAACAATCTGCAGGATGTATTTTGATAAATTTGTGTTGAATTCAGAGTGCACTCAGGCACATTATTAAGAAAGGCACACAAACAGTTTGTGGTGCACAAAGACCCTAGGGGCAGATCTTTGTGCAAATGTGAAACACATGATGATAAATCAACAACCAATTCTAGATTAGCCATGATCTTATTAAGTAGCACGACAGGCTTGAAGGGCTGGGTGACCTACTCCTGCTCCTATTTCTCATGGTCTAATGATCTTAATCTCACACCAGTTTGACTCCTGTTGATTTCAATGGAAATATAATTCAAGGGTTGCCAACCAAGTTAACCTGTTTTCTGCAATCATGGAATCCCTACGGTGCAGGAGGAGGCGATTCAGCCCATCTAGTCTACACCTACTGTCCAATAGAATATCCTGCCCAGGCCCTATCCTGTAAGACATGTTTACATATTTACACATATTTACTCCACAAATTTCCTTAACCTATGGGACACTAAGGGACAATTCAATATGGCCAATCCACCTAACCCGCGCATTTTTGGACTGTGGGAGGAAACCGGAGCACCCAGAGGAAACCCACACAGACACGGAGAGAATGTTCAGATGCCACATGGACAGTCAGCCAAGGCTGGATTCGAACCTAGGTTCCTGGCGCTGTGAGGCTATAGAACCATAGAAAGAACCATAGAAAAATTACAGCTCAGAAGCAGGCCTTTTGGCCTTTCTTGTCTGTGCTGAACCATTTTTTTGCCTAGTCCCACTAACCTATAGAACCGTAGAAAATTTATAGTGCATAAAGTCTATTTGCATAAAGTCACTGTTTATTCTTTAAAGACTGGAAGAATTTTGAAAATATATGCATATTGATCAGGTATTACACAGAAATAATTCTAACACAAAATATGGTTCCATGGTACATCCCCGTGTAAAGTGTCGGGAATAACTGCGAGTGTGTCAACAGCAGTTAACCGATTTTGTGTTCCAGGTGTTGAAGTATTTATTCACAAGTCAGAGCACAGGCATTAGAACAGAAGACTGCAAGATGACCGCTGATGAGATCGAAGCCTATCTCTACATCTTCTCCCAACCTGGAGCATTCTCAGGACCGCTCAGTCATTTTAGAAATATATTCAGGTATGTTGTTGACTAGTTTGTAAGAGATAAAGCCTGTGCAAAAATTTAAGTACAAAACCATGATTCTGTTAAAAGCCCTGTGATTATGTGTCCCACTGCACTGGTTTGACTTCATATTTGAATTTGAGTTACCATAGCTACCGTCCAGACTTGGCACATATTTTTAGAGCCTGTCAGGCAATTCGCATCGCTGAAGAGCAGCAAAAGTCTAGAAAGATTTACTCCTCTCTTTCACTCTCTTTTACCTCTCTATTTCTCACTAATTATTTTTAGCACTAAACCTTCTCGATATCAATACCTTCCCTCAGGGGGACAGAAAATAGGCTGCAGCCCAGATTGGAATCAGGTCAGATTTCTGCCTGATATGTGTGCCTGTCAAACACCTTGAGACTTTTTTGCTATTTTATAAGGGCTATATAAATGCACTTGGTTACTGTTGTTGTCCCAGAGCTCAAAAAGACACATGGGAAACCAGCACTGTTTTTGCGAAGGTTATGGCATGAAAACTGTGCCATCTTCTTCACCGTTTTACTGCCACCCCTTCACTGTCTCTCTATCACCCCCTTCACCATCGCTTATCCCCCCTTCACCATCTTTCTGCCATCCCCCTTGCTGTCTCTCTGCCACTCCCCTCACTGTCTCTCTGCCACCTCCCTCGCTGTCTCTCTGTCACCCCTCTCACCATCCTTCTGCCATCCCCCTCACTGTCTGTATGCCACAGCCCTCACCATCTCTCTGCCATCCCCTTCACCATCTCTCTCCTATCTCCCTTACTATCTCTCTGCCACCTCCCTCACCATTGCTCTGCCATACAGTTACACAGGCCTAGCACTGGTTACCTACATGCCTTTGTACTTATGAATACTTTGTGGGGACGAAATAGTTTGCAAGGGAAAAGGGGTCATTTATTTATTTGAAACTTTTTTTTAAAGCTCTCTGGATGTGCTCACCACTGTCAAGGCTTGAGTATGTTTAAGTGTGAACCATGTTGGATAAGATGTGGCACAAAAGGCTATTTAATAAGAGCCCATGGTGTTGAAGCTAGGATATTATTATGGATAGAAGATTGGCTAACTGATAGAAGACAGAGAGTTAGGATAAGAGTGGATTTTTGGGGAATGCAACCTGTAACTAGTGGAGTGCCCACTGGGGCCACAATTATTCACAGTATGTATTAGTGACCTGGACAAGGAAAGTGAATGTATATTGTCAAATTTGGGGATGACACAAAAATAGATAGGAAGAAAAGTGTTAAGGATGACACAAAAGGCGGGTTTTACAGCCTCGCTCAACTCAAAAACAGAAAATGCCACCAGAGGTCAATGGATCTTCCCATTGTCCACCTCTCACCCATTCCAATTCCCATGGCAGATAGGCTGGTAAATGAGTCTACAGACTGATATAGACAGGTTAGGTGAGTGGACAAGTACTCAGCAGTTGGAACATAATGTAGGACAATGTGCAGTTATGCATTTTGGTTGGAAGGATAAGGAATCAGAATATAATTTAAATAGAGAAAGACTGCAGAAAGCTGCAGCACAGAGGGATTAGGGAGTCCTTGCATATAAATCACAAAAAGTTAGCATGCAAGTTCAGCAAGTGATAAATGAAGAGTTGGCCTTTATTTCAAAGGGAATGGGCTATAAAAATAGAAAAATCTTGCCAAAGCTAGACAAGATATTAGTTAAACAACACCTGGAATACTGTGAACAGTTTTAGTCCCCTTATCAAAGAAAAGATATTGGCATTGGAGGCAGTCCAGAGAAGGTTCACTAGGTTGACCCTGAGTATGGAGGGGTTTTCTTATGAGGAGCAGTTGAGTAAGTTGGGCCTGTGCTCACTGGAATTTGAAGAATGAGAGGCAACCTTATTGAGATAGCAGATTCTTAGGGGGCTTGACATAGTACATGCTGAGAGGTTTCTTTCCCTTGTGGTAGAGTGTGTAGGATCAGAAGGCATACTCTGAAAGTAACAAGTTGCCTGCTTAAGACATGGCATGGTGGCACAGTGCTTTGCACTGTTACCTTACAGCACCAGGGACTCAGGTTTCATTCCCAACTTGGATCACTGTCTGTGTGTACAGTCTGCACATTCTCCTCATGTTTGCATGGGTTTCCTCTGGATGCTCTGGTTTCCTCCACAGTCGAAAAGATGTGCTGGTTAGGTGCATTGACTAGGCTAAAAATTCTCCTTCAGTGTGGCATCTAGAGGATTTTCACAGCAACTTTATTTCAGTGTTAATATAAGCCTACTTGTGACAATAAATAAATAAACTAAAAATAAACAGAGATGAGGAGAACAGAACATTGTTGGTATATATAAAGCATTTGCTTCAAAATTGCTCATTTTGACTCACACTGCATCTCTTAATAAGGTCAATGATTTAAAACACATTTATTTCCATTATAACATGAAGATTGAAGAGGCTGTAAGAATCTAAGTAATTCACTGCATAGAGATTGCTTCCAAGAAGCATGAGGATCTAACAAATTCAACATATTTTCTAAAACAATTTGAAAACATTCCTGTTTTATGAACCATGTACCTGACATATTTTATTGTATTTAAATACCACAGGGATTGGATCTTTAACCTTGGAAGCTGATAAATTATTTCTATTTGGCAGATGTAGATGATTTGCTTGGCTAACTGTTTATTTGTGTTTTTTGGTATTGTTTGAGTTCATGTCAATATCCAGTTTTTGATCTTTGACCGAAACACCTCGCTGGTAAATTTTAATTGCTTATTAACAACCCTTTCTGGGTTTTGTTTCTCCTCTGTTTAAAGGGCATGTAGTTAAGCCCATAAGAAAATATTCATTCAGATGGCCATAAGTGAAATTTAACACTGCCAATTGGATAAGATGGGTAAATAATTATGATTTAAGAAATTAAGGTGCAGAAAATTGAATAAAGGTCAGAAGGAATCTAGTTACCAAGGAAGACTTGTAGTCGGCTGGGGAACGGTGCCTGTTCACACTCAGTTTGAATTCGCACACGATCATCTTGGAAATAAACACTTTGGAAATTTCTCATTACACTGTTTTAATTAAGCCATTACCTTGTTTAAAATGAATGGATTATTGTGTTAACATGGTTGTTAATAGCATCACACATCGCAATTCCAGCCAACAAGACATTCCAGGGTGACTCCTTGCTAATACACAGCCAAATAGACAGTGATGAAGAATCATGTGGACTCAAAACGTTAACTCTGTTTCTCCCTCCACAGGTGCTGCCAGACCTGCTGAGCTTTTCCAGCATTTCCTGATATTATTTCAAATAGACAGTATTAATCTAAGAAAGGCTTGCATTGATCTGGCACCTTTTATGAGTGCAGGACATCCCATTGCTTTCTATCCAAATAAGCCCTTTTGAAATGCGGCCATCATTATAATGCAGAAAAAATCCGTTGCCAATTTGCGCATAGTGGTAGCACAGAAGCTGCAATGAGATAAATGGCCAGATTATCTGTTTAACTGATGTCGATTGAAGAATAAATATACGGGGTGGGATTTTTCCGGCTGTACTTGCCCCAAGACAGGAAAATCCCACCCGAGGTCAACGGATCTTTGCATGGTCCTGTACTATTCTGTGGCAGGAAAATTCCACCCGCAGTCTTTATATCCATGACCTTTCATTTTTACTGAACTTACACCCTGATATTATTCTATTTAATTTGCTGTAAAGATTAGAAATTTGACTTCATTGCAGTCTTATCATTCTGGTACCAAATCTAATTAAATAAAACCAGGCTGCAACGATGCAGACGGAGAATGAATTGTATTCTGTTAATCTCAGGCGATTTTATTAAGATCATCATATGAAGATGAACATTTTTTCTAATCTGCATAAATTTCACCTTATAACATTAAGGACCACAAGTACTGAAGGTTGAATCTTCGCAATTTGAGCATCAAGAACTTTCAGTGAGCTGGTTTGATGATGCTGGACTCTAGTAGGATTATTTTATGGAGCTAGAACGGATTTCCCAAATAGTTCCTAAATTGGCCGCAGGATTATTTTTTTCTTCTGTATTGTTGTCTCTCTCAGAAGATTGTGAAGTTAAAGGATGGAATGTATGCAATTGTGTCATATCTGAATGAGATAAGTTTGATGGGTCCCTTCTGGTTGTTTTCCTGTTCACATGGTCACATACAGAGCGATGCTCCCTCAAAACTACCCCATCAATGCTTCTTAAATCAAATCCTGAAAAATGATATAGGACTGACTTTACCCTTGTAGTCTGCCTGATCATTACCACAATAATCCCTTTATCCCAACTATAAATTTAAGCAAAAGCGTAAATTTGAAAAAATAAACCAACTCTATCTTTATCCCACTCACACCTCATTCAAAATTCATTACATCTCTAACTTTTCCCAGTTCTGATGGAAAATCACTGAGCTCAAACTATTTTTCCCTCTCCAGGTGCTGACTGATATGCTGGGTATTTCCAGTATTACCTGTTTTTGTTTCAGATTTCCGATATTCTGCTTTTCACAGTTGTTTATCTTTATAGTTAGTTGTTATATAGTTGTTTATCTTTGTTTATAGCAAGATCATTTGAATTCCATTTCTTTTTCCACTTGCAGTGTTGTTAATTCACTCGTTCTAAGCAAGACAAGCTCGTCAGAATAACAGAACGAATAGATTCACATTTCGGAGCTAGCTTTCATCCTGGTGTTGTTCTATTTTGGCCTCCATCTCATAGTCATGGCTCAGGATAGAGAAAGATAGCTCAATTTATGCTAAGTCCATTCAAAAGCTTGTTGGCAGCAGGGAAGAAGCTGATGTTGAGTCAGTTGCTATGTGATCTCAGATTTTTGTATCTTTTTTTCCCAATGGAAGAAGGTGGAAGAAAGAATGTCCGGGGTGTGTGTGTTCCTTGATTATGCTGACTGTTTTTCCAAGACAATGTAATGTGTAGACAAAGTCAATGAATGGGAGGCTGGTTTGCATGATGAACTGGACTTTGTTCATGACCCTTTGTAGTTTCTTGTGGTCTTGGGCAGAGCAGGAGCCATACTGAGTTATGATGCAACCAGAAAGGATGCTTTCTATGCATATGTAAAAATTGGTGGGAGTCACAGTGGACATGCCTAACTTCCTTAGCCTCCAGAGAAAGTAGAGGCTTTGGTGAGCTTTCTTAACTGTAACATTGGCATGAGGGATCAGGAAAGTTTGTTGGTGATCTGAACATCTAGAAACCTGAAGCTCTCAGCCATTCCCACTTCCTCACCATTGAAGTAGATGTAGGCGTGGGTAATTGTCCAATGAAAGTTGAAATTTGCTGGACTTCCCATGCAATCCTTGCAAGAAGACTTACGGAAGAGCCATCCAGTGTATTTTCCAGGGTATGACCCTCCAGATCTGGGCCTACAGTGTTTGAACGCAGTTATTTGGGGTTCCTCTATTCTGGAATTGAGTTGGATGTATGAAATATTTTCAAATTGGTTGTGAACTTCATTTGGAATTTTTCTCTTTGGTCAGGCTGCTTTAAGACTGAGGCATGGACTTTCTTCATCTTGGACTTTTGGGCCTTGCAATGCAGAGAACCTGAGAGTGTCTGGTCAAGAACTACACACAGGCAATAGATTCACATTAACAAAGACTAGGATACGGTGTTTTATTACCTGCTATCTCTATTTCTCCTACCATCTGTAATGAGTTAATATACATATACTCAAGCCTCTCTGCTCCTCCATATCCTTTAGCATCATGCCCTCCATTTTACATTAGACAGAATTCTTTGACCTCGCCTGCAGATAGGATTCTCAGGTCCCACTGGTGCGAATATAGATTTGTCCAAATTCTCTGTTCTCACTGGCTGTGGCAAAGGGGCAGACAAGGCCGGAGAATTCCCACCAATGTCTCTCCATGTCCTTACTGCCAAAATGAATCACTTCACATTCCTCTACATTGAGCTTTCATCTGTCACCTATCTGCCCATTGCACAAACTTGTCAATGTCCTTTTGAAATTCTACACCGTCCTCCTGACTGTTCATGGTCCTGCTGTCACAATCCTGTGGGGCAGTCGATGGAAGCCCAGTACAGGAAAGCACACTGTCGGCTGCACATGAGCTTTTGCAGGGGGTGTTGCCTTTGCATCTCCTAATTTGCAAAGCCAGTTAAACACAGGTGACTTTGGTTCAAACGTTGCTAGGGATGCATGCATCCATGTACATATTTCTGAGTCCTTTCTCTTGAAGTTTGACAGTGAGAAAGTGCATTGGGGACTGAAAGAATAACATTGTTGTTGTCTATTATGCCTATATGCTCAGTGGAAGTTGGATTGTCTTCCATTCAATGTGTCTCGGCTATCGTTGCTGACAATCCAAGGTGAATATTACAGAGACTGCTGCCGTTTCTGACAAGCTCCCAGTGCATGCTGGGAGACAGCCACTCTAGCCTATGGAAGAATCTAGAAATGTAAATGCCAGTGCAATCCTCACTTTTATTATCACTGTTAAAACATTTTGGTCGACCGTATGATCAGACCTAGATGTAGGGTAATTTTCTGACGTAGGCTGGAATCTTATCTCTGTTCATACCGGTGGGATTTTCCGTTTCCACTGCAGTGAATGGAGATTTGATTGGGCGTCAAATTCTCCTTGCTGCATTGAGAGTGAGGTGTGAACGAATGGTAATATCGTTCCCTATATCTTTGTTAATATTCCAGAGTTTCCTTTCCACTGTGTGCTGAGGTGCCCTTCTATACCCTACCTGCCTCAGCAGTGGCACCCCATCACCCAATGGAGCTTCAGAGGGTACTGGAATTGCCAGTCCTGTGAGAGGTTCGGCAGTATCCATCGGTCTCCCTCTCCCTCAGCACAGGCGCCCCAGTAGGTCCTAACCATGAGAAGGGTTTTTTTTTTTGCCCCTTAATCCTGATTGGGTCTCCGCTGATGCTGCCAGATTTGCTGAGTATTTCCAGCATTTTCTCTGTATTATAAGTGGAAAGATACGCTTAGAATAAGAATTAAACGGGGAAAAATGCAGCAGAATCAAAAAGCAAATGACCCCATTCTTGATTTTCAAAGAACCAGAAGCAAAGAAAATTACAGCACAGGGACAGGCCCTTCAGCCCTCCAAGCCTGCACTGACCACGCTGTATGTCTGAAATAAAGCCTCTTACCCTTCCAAAGACCATATCCTTCTATTCCCATCCTCTTTCCATTTTATTCATGCATTTATCAAGACGTCCCTTAAAACTTATTATCGTATTTGCTTCCAGTACGTCCCCTGGTAGCGAGTTCCAGGCACCTATCACTCTCTGTGTAAAAAACTTGACTCATGCATCTCCTTCAAACCTTTCCCCTCGCACCTTAACCCTGTGTCCCTTTAGTAATTGACTCTTCCAGCCTGGGAAAAAGCTTCTGGCTATCCACTCTGTCTGTGCCCCTCATAATCTTCTATCAGACTGTCCCTCAACCTCCGTCGTCCCAGTGAGAACAAACCAGGTTTCTCCAATCTCTTCTCATAGCTAACACCCTCCATACCAAGCAACATTCTAGTAAATCTTTTCTGTATTCTCTCCAAAACCTCCATCTTCTGTTAGTGTGGTGACCAGAATTGAACACTATATTCCAAGTGCGGCCTAATCAAGGTTCTATAAAACTGAAACACGACTTGCCAATTTTTAAACTCCATGCCCAGCCAATGAAGGCAAATATAGAATCATAAGATCATAGAATCCGCACCGTGCAGAAGAAGGCCATTCGATCTGCACCGACCACAATCCCACCCAGGCCTTAACCCCATAACCCTGCATATTTATCCCACTAATCATGCTGATCTACACATCCCACGACACTAAGGGGCAATTTATTGGGCATATTCATCCCCTGACACTGGGGTCAATTTATTATGGCCAATGCACCTAACCCGCACTTGTTTGGATTATGGGAGGAAACCGGAGCACCCGGAGAAACCCACATAGATATGGGAAGACTGTGCAAACTCCACACAGATAGTGACTCAAAGCCTGGAATCGAACACAGGTCCCTAGAGCTGTGTGGCGGCAGTACTCACCATTGTGCCACCATGCCACCCTATGCCGTATGTCTTCTTGACTATCTTCTCCACCTGCACTGCCACCTTCAGTGACCTGTGTACTTGTACACCTGGATTCCTCTGCCTATCAATACTGTTAACGGTTCTGCCATTTACTGTATATTTCCCATTTGCTTTAAAACTTTCAAAATGCATTACCTCACATTTGTCTGGATTAATCTCCATCTGCCATCTCTCCGCCCAAGCCTTTTTTTTACTATAAATTTTCCCATTTGTATGGATGGGAGTTTGGAGTTTTAACTTGATACAAACCATAAACCCATAAACATAGACAGGGATCATGGGTGGAAGTGGGAACGTCGAGGTGACAGCGGGGGCTCGATGGGCCGAAGGGCCTGTGCTGTTTTTGTTCTTTGTTCTTTAAATGAGAAACCTGAAATCCTGTGTATCCGGAGTTTAAAGCTGTGACTGTTCGCCCTGAGACAATGATTACTTTTATTTTACAGTAGCCTGCCCCTGAATCAGAACGAGGTGATGTCGCCCACCCTGTTGCTGTGGGGAGAAAAAGAGGAATTTCTGGAATTCAGAATGGCCGAGCTGACCAAGACGTACGTGAGGAACTGCTTCAGACTGAACATTGTGCCTGAGAGCAGTCACTGGCTTCAACAGGATCAACCAGAAGTCGTCAATAATTTAATCTGGGCATTTCTAAAGGGGGTCGACCAGTAAAACTTGTTGTCACTGATGATATGATTTAAGACGAGAAGATTTTGCGACGGATCCAGTGTCAAAAGTAAATGTTTTTCTGTGCCGCTTAACTGTAGCCAATCCCCTTTACGTGTGCTGTCTGAAACCTTCCAGTGGTCCTGATTGAAAGTCTGCTTGTAAGGTCCTTACTTTGTTAACGCACTATTTATTAGGCTACCTGTAATTCTGCGCAGTAACCATTTAAAGCTGTGGTGTCCCTTTATAAAATGTGCATTAACATTTATAACTGTGTGTATATATAAATATATATACACATACGTATATCTACAAGTACAGGTAGATATGTCTATGTGTATATGTGTGTATATATAAAACTAAGATTCCTAAATTACAAATGACCACATTTCTGTGTACTTGGACTGACTGAGGGGTTGAAACCAAGAAGAATGCCGCAGGAAGTAATTGGGCACATAAAACTTTTGAAAGTTTTCTTTGTTTTCAGTGTGGAGCCGGGGTGGGGGGGATGAGGAGGGTGCATGGGGGATATAAGGGATGTGGCAGCTTTAAGTCGAAAGAGGTCTGGTATCTTCTGAGGCAGCATTTTCGCGTATATATTCCTGAATCTTTGCACATGAAAACACCAGCCTTAAAACTTGTAATTAAGAAACAGTGATGTCACCATATAAATGACTGATACAATGCTCTTTACTGCTTTCATTCACTTGGTGGTGCCTTTCACTACTTTCTTACTGAGAAAAGAAGAGTGCCATTTCCAAAAATTTAAATGGGGATGTTTATATTTTATATTTATAAGTTGTATAGATTGATGTTTTTATTGACAAAGATCATGTATTGAAAATAATGCTGTAACTTACAATCTGGTTTCCATTTAGACAGTTTATTCATCCATCGGATATTGGAAACAAATTATCTACCTGGTATATTCCAAGAACAACAACGTTGTGAATGTGGTTATAGCTGATTTTCTAAGTAGGAATAAGCCTGTGCAATGCTCCATCTACTGGACCAATTGTGATCAGGCCAGCCTCACCGATGTGAAGGGGTTGTCAGATATGTCTGAAAGGTAGCTTTCAGGTTTGAACCTGTAAGATGTTCGGGAGATAAGCAGCAGGAATTTCCTTTCGAGTGTTCTGTTGATCAAACACCATAACCTCAGGTTACACAATTCCAATCTTCCGCTCATGATAATGTAGCCAATCTGGAGAGAGCCAGTAAAAGTCCCAGCAAAGCAATTTAAGGCTTCATCTCTGCAGTCATCTGATGGGATGATGTCCAGTGTTGGGCAGGAGGGAGGTGGAGAACAATGAAGAGTCTAAAATACAGGGTTTAAAAGCAAACTGCAACAATTGAAATACAATTAAATTCAGGGTAGACAGAGTTTCTAATCTCAAATGAGACATCTACCTATTTAACTAATGGTTTGCTTTGCACTTTCAACATTTAGTTCATGGGTGAACACTAATTCCCCATTCCCGAAATCCTGATGATACACTTACCTATTCAGCTAATTTTTAATTGCAACCTTCAACTCAGAACAAATGGTTTTAAAAAAAAAGAGCAAAATCCTGTAGGGTAGCAACTTAGTTTCCACACAATGAACTGCTGAGGTCATTAATATACATCCCAATTTAATGAGAGCTGAGCATGCAACTAATTTTTGTCCCATTTGTTGACAACTGAGCCATAGGGCAGGATGCATCAGGAACTGAAAGATGGCTGGACAGCAATGGGGGAAAGCCAGGGGTATCTTCCCTGCTTTGCTTTATCTGAAGCAGTTGGCTTGCCCTATTAATCATCTAGGGCTAGCTAGGGTAAATGCTTGGGGTTATAGGGATAGGGTGGGATTGTGGTCAGTGCAGACTTGATAGGCTGAATGGCCTCCTTCTGCACTGTAGGATTCTATCATTCTAAGTATGAAGCAGTATCCTTTTGATGGACCATTGGGAGGACTGTGACCTATTTGCTTGCCTTCCCACGGTGTCCGGTAGCCAGTATTCTGTAAAATAATCACTAAAATAGTCTTCTACAAAGCAAGGTCAGCTAAGGGCAGTACATTTCCGAGATGTGTTCAAAGATCAGAAAATATAAATACAAGGAAAATGTACAGGTAAATTTACTGATTTCCTGCTTCCACAGGTTGGGAATTAGGCTCCAGTTTATATTCCCTTCAGTGCTGGGAGCACAGATCCAGCGAATTTACCTGGTAATAAGTTTTGTATTTCAGATGTATCAACATTTTAAATACAATTTTTTTTGGTGATATTGCACAATGGAATTTCTGTCGATAAAAATGTGTTTTGCTGCTAGTTTCTAAGATTGAAAGTTATTGCACTCTTAATTTTTACTTAAAATATTGATTGATTGTACTTTCCATAAATCACAAGTTGTTCTCACGATATATATTTTCTGCTTCATTGAAATATTTTCACGGGCATCCTTGCATCACAAACTTGGACTGCAAAAGGACAATAGGCACATGGGCACACCACCACCTGCATTTTCCCTTCTAAACCACACACCTGGCTGGGAACTGTATCGCCATTCCCTCACCATCACCGGATTAACATGCTGGAATTCTCTCCCCAACAGCACTGTGGAAATAGGATGGCAGTGGTTTATGAAGGAGGTCCACCAGCACCTTCTCAAAGACGATTAGAGATAAGCAACAAATACTGGCCAAGCGAGCAATGCCCACTTCCTATGACATTTTTAAAATATTAGAACAAAGAACAAAACAGCATGGGAAACACGCCTTTGGCCCAACGAGCCCGCACGGCCACCTCAATGTTCCCACCTCTACCCATGATCCCTGTCTATGTTTATAGATCTATGGATTGAAACCAAATTTGAGACAATTTAGGGAGAATTTGTTTTGCCAATTAGCCTAAGAGCACATCTTTGGGATGTGGAAGGAAACCGGAGCGCCCAGAGAAAATCCACGCAAGCACGGGGAGAATGCGCAAACTCCCACAGACACAGGCCCAAATCCACGTATCCGCACAGAACAGCGATAGTCACTGAGCTGTCGTATTGTCCATCAAATGGTCCAGATCAAGCGTACACTAACGATGTGAACACTAGGATACTCTGGAAAAAAAAAATCCAAGGCCAGCCCTTTCATGACCCATCGCGTGTATGCCCCTTGTTAGACAACAAGGTGGACCAAAGCACCTGTAGGATAAAAACAAGTACATCAATATCATCATCTATTTACACACTTCCCAGGGACTCCCAAGGCTCATGATCCCTATTTTAAATCAGTTTTTTATATCCCTCCATTCCCATTCTGTTCATGTGGCCCATCTAAGTATTTCTTAAATAACTCCAGAGTGCCTACCTCCACCACTTTACTTGGCAGCGCATTCCATACCCCCATCATCCTCTGTGTGAAAAAACTCCCTCTAACATCCAAATTATATCTTACCCCCCTCACCCTAAGACCATGACCCCTCCTGCTATTTGAGTCCATCCTAGGAGAAAGCTTAACCCTGTTTACTCTATCTATACCCCTCATAATCTTGTACACCTCTATTAGATTTCCTCAAAGTTTACGCCTTTCTAAGGAAAACAGCCCCAATTTGCCTAACCTCTCCTCGTAACTCAGACCTTCCGTACCAAGCAGCATCCTGGTAAACCTCCTCTGCACTCTCTCCAGAGTCTCCACGTCCTTCCGGTAGTAAGGCAACCAGAACTGGATGCAGTATTCCAAATGAGGTCTAACTAACGTTTTATACAACTGCAACATTAAAGGCCAGCTCTTGTACTCTATACCCCTTCCTATAAAGGCTAGCATACCATATGCTTTCTTCACAACCTTCTCCACCTGCTCTGCCACCTTCAGAGACTTGTGCACCTGCACCCCAGGTCCCTCTGCATTTCTATACTCTTAATATGTAGCTAAGGGATGCACTGGAGTTCTGTGCACTTTTCACTTCAAATCATGGCAGAAGTATAAAGGAATATTGATGAAATTCCACATCTGATATGGTATTTATTTAATGAGGGGTTAATATTTTAACGGAGAGAGATTAATTATCCACTTAGGTCTAAGATAAAAGTGTCCTCCATTCTGCTAAAATTGCCCCTTAGTGTCGAGGGATGCGCAGGTTAGAGGAATTAATGGGTAATAATATGTAGGGATATGGGAATAGGGCTTGTGTGGGATTGTGTTTGGTGCAGACTCGATGGGACAAAGGGCCTCTTTCTGCAGTGTAGGGTTCTATGATCAATGATGCTCCTCTGCTACTTTGTAGAGTCTGTGGGTGGGATTTTCCAGCCCTTCCTGCCAGCAAGATATTCCAGTCTCACTGAAGGCCAGTGCAACCGTTGAGCAATACAAATGGCCAGTGACTTTGATGGTTCTGGAAAATCCCATTGGCTGCTAATGGCGAGCTGCCTTCACTGCCAAGGGGGTAGTGGGGAGGGAGGGGAGATTCCCGGATCCCTGCCTATTGGTCAAACAACAGTAGGACGTATACAGTGAATGGTAGGGCCCTGGGGAGAGTTGAAGAACAGAGGAACCTTGTTTGTTAAAAGCGGCATCACAGGTAGACAGTGTGGTGAAGAAGGCATTTGACACATCAATCAGGACATTGAATACAGGAGTTGAACATAGAACATAGAACATTACAGCGCAGTACAGGCCCTTCGGCCCTCGATGTTGCGCCGGCCAGTGGACCCTCTAATCTAAACTATTCCAATATCATCCATATGCCTATCCACCGAACATTTGAATGCTCCCAAAGTAGGCGAGTCCACAACTGCTGCAGGCAGGGCATTCCACGCCCTCACCACCCTCTGTGTGAAAAACCTGCCTCTGACATCCGTCCTATAACTACCACCTCTTAATTTAAAGTTATGTCCCCTCGTGTTGGTCATCACCATCCGATGAAAAAGGCTCTCACTATCCACCCTATCCAATCCCTTGATCATCTTATACACCTCAATTAGGTCACCACGTAACCTTCTTCTCTCTAATGAAAATAACCTCAGGTCCCTCAGCCTTTCCTCATAAGGCCTTCCACCATACCAGGCAACATCCTGGTAAACCTCCTCTGCACCCTTTCCAATGCTTCCACATCTTTCTTATAATGCGGCGACCAGAACTGTACACATTACTCCAAGTGCGGCCGCACCAGAGTTTTGTACAGTTGTAACATAACCTCACGGCTCCTAAATTCAATCCCTCTACCAATAAAAGCTAACACACCATACGCCTTCTTAACAACTTTATCAACCTGGGTTCCAACTTTCAAAGAGCTATGTACTTGTACCCCAAGATCCCTCTGCTCGACAACACTATTAAGGGTCCTTCCATTAGCCCTATATTTCATATGCCTGTTATTCCTACCAAAGTGAATCACCTCACACTTATCCGTATTGAATTCATTTGCCACCTCACGGCCCAGCTCTGCAACCTATCTATGTCCCTCTGCAAACTGTAACATCCATCCTCGCTGTCTACAACTCCCCCCACTTTGGTATCGTCAGCAAATTTACTAATCCAAACCTCTACACCCTCATCTAGGTCATTTATAAAAATGACAAACAGCAGTGGCCCTAAAACAGATCCTTGAGGTACACCACTTGTAACTGCACTCCAGGTTGAATATTTCCCATCAACCACCAACCTCTGTCTTCTATCAGCTAGCCAATTCCTAATCCAAACTGCTAAATCACCTTCAATCCCATGCATCTGCACTTTCTGCAGTAGCCTACCATGGGGAACTTATCAAACGCTTTGCTAAAATCCATATACACTACATCAACTGCCTTACCCTTATCTACCTCTTTGGTCACCTCCTCAAAAAACTCAATAAGGTTTGTGAGGCACGACCTAACCTTCACAAAACCGTGCTGACTATCCCTAATCAATTTATTTCTCTCTAGATGCTTATAAATCCTATCCCTTATAATTCTTTCCAAGACTTTGCCCACAACAGAAGTCAGGCTCACCAGTCTATAATTTCCAGGATGGTCCCTACTCCCCTTTTTGAACAAAGGGACAACATTTGCCATCCTCCAGTCTTCCGGCACTATACCTGTAGCCAACGACGACATGAAGATCAAAGCCAAAGGCTCTGCAATCTCCTCTCTAGCCTCCCAGAGAATCCTGGGGTAAATCCCAATCTGGCCCAGGGGACTTATCAATTTTCATACCCTCAAGATTCGCTAACACTCCTCCTTATGAACCTCAATCCTGCCCAGTCTACAACCTAGTATCGCAGTATTCTCCCCGACAACATTGTCTTTCTCCTGCGTGAATACTGACGAAAAATACTCATTCAGTGTCTCTCCTATCTCCTCAGGCTCCACGCACAACTTTCCACTGCTATCTCTGACTGGCCCTAATCTTGCCCTAACCAATCTTTTATTATTTATATACCTGTAAAAAGCTTTCGGATTCTCCTTAATCCTATCTGCCAAAGTCTTCTCGTGTCCTCTTCTAGCTCTTCTCAACTCCCTCTTTAGCTCTTTCCTGGCTGATTTATAGCTCTCTATTGCCCTAACTGAGCCTTCATGTCTCATCATTATATAAGCCTCCTTCTTCCTCTTCACCAGAGATTCAACTTCCCTAGTACACCATGGTTCCCTCACTCGACTACTTCCTCCCTGCCTGGCAGGTACATATTCATTAAGGACATGCAGAAGCTGTTCCTTAAATATGCTCCACATTTCAGATGTCCCCAGCCCTGCAATTTCCTGCTCCACCCTATGCATCCTAAATCTCTCCTAATAGCCTCATAATTACCTTTCCCCCAGCTATAACTACTGTTATTCGGTATGTGCCCATCCCTTTCCATCACTGAGGTAAACATTGGGACATTAGTTGCAGTTATATAAGTCATTGGTAAGATTGCACTTGTTGCATACAATTTTGGTTATCCTGTTATAGAATATAGAAACCTACAGTGCAGAAAGAGGCCCTTTGGCCCATCAAGTCTGCACCAATCATAATCCCACCCAGGCCCTACCCCCATATCGCCACATATTATATCCACTAATCTCTCTAACCTACACATTCCAGAACACTAAGGGGCAATTTCTTAGCATGGCCAATCAACCTAACCCGCACATCTTTGGACTGTGGGAGGAAACCAGAGTACTCGGAGGAAACCCACACAGCCACGAGGAGAATGTGCAAATTCCACAGACAGTGACTTGAGACAGGAATCGAACCCAGATCCCTGGAGCTGTGAAGCAGCAGTGCTAACCGCTGTGCTATCGTGCCACCCATATTGAGAGAGCACCATAGTCGGCATGGACCATTGGGGCCTTAGGGCCTGTTTCTGTGCTGTATGGCTCTATGACTCTCTAACAGCCATTTGGTAGTCCAAATAAATGCATATTAAGAAACAAAGTAAGAAAAATTTCATTTACAAAACAAATATATATAATTGAGCTTGCAATGCTGAGATTATGTACCCACACTGCTATTAAGCACATAGATTGTGCAAGATTAACAATGAGATGGAGAACCTGTGCATTACAACAGTTAAGGAGGAATTGGGAAGGAACATATTATGGGGATCAAGGATTAGAATAAGCTGTTCCGATTCTTCATACGCAAGCCCATCTACAAAGGGCAGGGTCAGAAATTCCCTGGTTGATAACTGCAGTGTGGAGTTAGCTTAAACACAATGGGCCAAACAACCTCCTTCCCTGCTGGAATTTGTGTTCCTGTGACACAGTGAGCTTCGCTGCCATTCCTGTTTCCATGCAGGACAGCAATAGTGCTGAATCCCCATTGGTTTAAGCAGACAATCTGGCAGCTGTGTAATGCTTGTGCACATTATGGAGATTTATGTTAATTACTGAGGGAGGTGAACAACAAAAGTACAGTTTTAGTCAAGCATTCTTTTCAACAACTTTGCCATTTAGCTAAAAATAAAGTACCCACACAGCTACAAAAAAAAGAAGCTGCAAAGACATTGTATGTGCCAGCATCTGTAAATGTTCGCAGATGTAAGCACAATCTATATTTGTTTATAAATAGTTAGAAATGAATACCTATGGAGACTGATTATCATCCCTTGTTTTCACAGCGTCAATGCCTCTACCAATGTTTGCCTCACCTCCATTTCTGTGACATCTTTAAAATATGTGATCTAAATTGTGCAGTTTGGCTTAATCTCATTGAATAAAAGGGGCAGACTTGATGGGCCAAATAGCCTTCTTCTGCTCCTGTGTCTTATGCATGGCACAGGTGGCATAGCGGTTAGTACAGCTGCCTCATAATGCCAGGTACCTGGGTTCGAGCCCTGGCTTGGGTGACTGTCTGTGTGGAGTCTGCACATTTTCCCCATGTCTGCCGGGGGACTAACTAGCGTATTTGCACTAAGTTATGGGGATAGGGCCTGGGTGGGATTGTGGTCAGTACAGATTCAGTGGCCTGAATAGCCTTCTTCTGCACTCATGAGATTCTATGATCTTGCATCGGTTTCCTCCGGGTGCTCTCGTTTCCTTCTGTAGTCCAAATGAAATGAAAGTTGGATTGGTCATGCTAAATTCTCCCTCAGTGTACCCAAACAGGCGCTGGACTATAGCAACTAGGGAATTTTCTCAGTAACTTCATTGCAGTGTTAATTTAAGTCTATTCGTGACATTAATAAATAAATGGTCAAATTGAGTTCCTCTGATATCAATTTTGTATTCGGCATTCAGCAACCAAACATATTGTCTTTAAGGGGACCATGGTCAGCCAAAAGTCTCCACATGATGATTTCTGTGAGGCTAGGAGGTACAACATCACCCAGCTCTCCCCAATTTAATTCAGCCCATTCAGCCTTGCAGAGGAGCTGGAAGAATTCCTACCATCCCAATTGAACTGCCCTTCAGCACTGAGAGCTCGCTGGTGTTATTTTAATGGTCAGTAAAATCGATCAGACCACTATCCAGCATCTGTTAAAACTGTAAAGTTTTCTCCATTGTGCCTCCTTGAGAGAGATGAACCATCTACTAGCCGTGACCACAATGTAGAATGGGAAGTAAAATGGCAAGAAGTCAAAAATCAATAAGCAAACTCGTAGATATCAGAGTTTCTTACACGTCGCAGGGAAATATTTTCAAAACTGCTGAGGAAACCGATTAGTTAACAGGCGAAAACAGAACTATTAAAAGAGCAATATATTCAAGAGGAGGTTAGATATAGCAATAGAGCAAATGGGATCAAAGGTTATGGGGAGAAAACAGGATTGGGCTATTGAGTTGGACAATCAGCCATGATCGTAATGAATGACGGAGCAGGCTTGAAGGGCCAAATGGCCTCCTCCTGCTCCTATCTTCTGTGTTTCTAAGAATTGGTCTGACTGGTCATAAATCAACATTTGTTTAGGTAGATAATGTCTAACAACATTTTAATTACCAATCCTATCAGCAAGAGAAAGGATGACAAGCTTGATATGTTTTCCATCAGCCACTCTGTGTATCTATTCCATCTTCACTGACATTTGATAGCCTGCAGACAAGCAAAGTGGCAAAACTAACTCATTTATAACCGGTAAGTTTACAACACTCAAGATACCCAATTCCATAGTGATTGACTTCTACTGAATCTCTTCAGTCTTTAAGATGTTTCTGCTTCCCACAGGGTTTATGATGCAATGGGTGCCAGTTTATGAAGCCTACTTCACTGGACTTGGTGTTTTCTGGCCGTGCTAGCCCCAAAACAGGCAGGTCCCATCCAAGATCAATGGACCTTTGCATGGTCCGTCATCCAGCCCACTACAATTTCCGTGGTGGGTGGGATGAGAAAATTCACAATCCAGTGTGTAGTATCTGTCGTGCATTTTAGCACGTGAAATTGGAAGGAGCAAAAGACAAGATTGATTGGCATAAATCAAGAATGTTTGAATAATCTACTTCACACAGTCCAATGGCACAAATATATTTTTGTATCGATGCTTATTGAAGATGCACTGTGTTTCAGGCTGATCTCTCAGTTGAATGCATAGCATACTTTATGTATAATAAACTCCCTCTTTGCTTATATTTTGTGGAACATATTCAAGTAATTTATGATTATTATCAAAGCTAAATTATTTTTCAAAAAGGCCATTATCTCTCAGTAAGGTTGAAAAATGTTATTCCTTCATGAGATTAGATGGCATTTGATGGTATTTATTATATTTCTTCAAACACATACAGAGCTAAATTTTGTTGGGGCCTTCCACAAAAGTGATTAAATTTGTCCAATTTATCGATACAGCAGAATTTATCCACAAGAAACTCAAAAGTAATTTGTACTTGTTTCCATTGTAATGTAACACATTGTATCAATTTAATAAAGTAATGAATGCTTTAGGTCTGACAGTATCTAATTATTGTCATTTCTTTGAGATTTACTGTTGCAAAATTGCTAGATTAATCTTTTTCCAAATGTCTCGAAGATTGTGAGATTTAGGTTCTGATGATAAGATATTTTTATTATCAAGCCTTACTTTTCTTCTCAGTAAAACGTAAAGGTGCCATATCCCAGATGACCATAGCTGATGCTTTAACCTGAAGATCTCCACATCTCAGTCAAAGGGTAAAGTTGAGAAGGTAAAGTAAAAGTTTATTAGTCACAAGTAAGACTTACATTAACACTGCAATGAAGTTACTGTGAAATTCCCCTCGTTGCCACACTCCTGTTTGGGTAAATGGATCTAACCAGCCCGTTTTTCAGGATGTGGGAGAAAACCGGTGCACCCAGAGGAATCTCGAGCATCCAGGGAAGCCCATACAGACATGGGGAGAATGTGCAATCTCCTCACAGACAGTGACCCAAGCCAGGAATCAAACCCGTATCTCTGGTGCTGTGAAGTGCTAACCACTGTGCCACCATCGTCATGAAGATGAGGTCTTCATGAATAACCTCAGCTGGTATGGAAATTGAACCCGTGTTATTGATGTTGCTCTACTGTTCAGCCAAGTGAGCTAACCGACTTCACTATCTACCTGAACAGGCATACTGCATTCTCAATTCCTGTCAGCTCCTGTTAACTAGAACACGGATTCTTTTCAATGGGATATTTTTAACAGCTTTGTTGTAATTGTTTTACCATTGTCACTCTGAGATCAATATTGACATTTTGAAGACACAGTAAGATGGATTCTCTGATCCCACTGAAATTCATTGTCATTGAATCTCACTCTTGAATAGAGATTTATCTAGCTTTTTTTTTCTCCAGGAGTTAGTATTCACTACTCTATAGTCAGAAAGCGTTTCTTCCCATTTCATTTAAGTATTGCTTCGGCTCTCATGCCCCACAGATTGATAACTGATGAAAGAGCAGTGCTCCAGAATCTCGTGATTTCAGATAAACCTGTTGGATTTTAACCTCGTGTTGTGAGACTTCTTACTGTGCTCACCCCAGTCCAATGCCAACATTGATGACCTCAAGGCTAAGTAATGTGAAGTTGGACTTTACACACGCTGCTATCTTTAGCAAACTAGTGTGTAAAATATGAGGGGTGGCAAGTCTGCCATCTTCCTGCCCACCCCTGACCTGTCCCCTATGTTATGAAGTGGAGGTGGATGCCTCCCCTCCTCCGAGAGCTAACATCTAATTACTCAAAAAGGAATATCTCGTCTCATAATCTGAATTATGAGCGTGAATATGAATGTGAAGTGGTACAATCTGCCCTTCAGCAACTTTTAATGGTTAAATCAAAATAATTCTTAGACACACTGTCAAGTCAACAAGTAACAATTTATTTATCTAACAGTGAACAAGTTAACTAAACTATTAACAAATCAAATATGATTCTAATGGAATGTTGTTCAGATAAATACAATTCCCACTTATTAATAGAAAAAAATTAGAATTTTAGTCACTCTCTAAATTACAACCAGGTTTTGTGTCTTCCAGGATCTTCTGGTCTTCTCTGTTGATTCTTTTTTCTTCTTTACTAGCTAGATAAGGCTTTGAGCTAAAAGCTATGAGCTGTGGCAGGTGGGAGTTGCTGTCTTCTTCTGTCACACACTCTCTTCCTTTTATACTTGTAATGGCATATCAATATTCTCCACAACAGGATTGGTATTGGTTTACCAAAACCATCAGATTTAAATTTAATAGATTTTTGGTATCTAAATGTCTAATTCAAATTGATAGGCTGAATTCAAATAATTTGAATGTCTGAAAGCCTGTTGCCTTGGTAACCCTGCTGCTTGGCCTTCCAATATCAATGTTTCATTCTGGGTACTCCATATGTACTTGTTTTTTAAAAAAACTTTCTAATCCCAGAAAAAAGCTTTTTAAAGTGACCTCACAATGCTTTTGCCCTAGCATTTTACAAACACCAATCTACAATTACTCTATTTAACTTTGCAACCATTATATGGTAGGTGGGTGAGTGCCAGAATCAGCAGCCCACCTATCATTTTTAATTAAATAATTAACCATCAATTGAGCTTGTACCAAACTAATTGATTGTATTATACACATTGTGATGTACGAGTTTGTAGCTGATCACTCGATTCATAAGTGCTTTAAATACAAGAATCTTTCTCTTTCTGTTCCTGATTTTATATATGGTGTGTATCCTAGAAGACTTTTGCCTCTAGCATATAAATTAGGATAACATTTTGCAAAGTCTTGTACAGGTCAAAGCACTTAACCAAAACGTACTTTTCTTGGCTCCTTGCAGTACATCAGCAGCTGCCTGAGGCTCAGTTTTATCTATTTTGGATAGATTAATATAGGTTAACCAAGAAACTGCACGAACACACATGGTGACACATCTGAATGGGTCCAAAGTCAGACATAGAAATAAAGCTTAAAAGGTTTATTTTAATATATATTTTAAGTTAATTGCAGAGACATTACAAAGAACAAAGAAAATTACAGCACAGGAACAGGCCATTCAGCCCTCCAATCTGTATCGACCATAATGCCAGAATGAACTAAAATCCCCTCCTCTCCTAGGGACCATATCTCTCTATTCCTATCCTATTCATGTATTTGTCCAGAAGCCCCTTAAAACTCACTAACATACCTGCTTCCACTACCTCCCTGGCAGCGAGTTTCAAGCACCCACCAACCTCAGTAGTAGCACTCTCATCTTTAAATTCAAAACTGTGATTTCAAGTGCCACTCCAGAGGCTTGAGCACAAAAATCTAAGTTGACTCTGCAATGCAGTACTGAGGGAATGCTGCACTGTTGGATTGGATGTTAGCAGAAGCCACATTTTGCCATTAATCAAAATCTGAGCTAGACCAGCCATACAAATACTGTAGCTACAACAGCAGGTCAGAGGCTAGGAATCCTGCAGCAAGTAACTCACCTCCTGACTCCCCAAAGCCTGTCCGCCACCTACAAGGCATGAGACAGGACTGTCACTTTAATATTCTCCACTTGCATGGATGAGTGTAGTTCCAACACATTTAAGAAGCTTGATACCAGTCTGCTTGGTTGGTACCTTATCCCAAGCATTCTCTTTCTCCACCACTGACACACAACGGTAGCTATGTGTACCATCTACAAAATTCATTGCAAGAACTCAACAAGGCTTCTTATTTAGCACCTACAAATCCATGATCATTACCATCTAGAAAGACAAGGGCAACAGACATCACACCTGGAGGCTCCTCTCCAAATCAATCACCATTCTGACTTGGAAATATATCACTTTTCTTCACTATCGTTGGGTCAAAGTCCTGAAACTCCCTCCCTAACAGCAGTGTGAGTGCACCTACACTAAATGGACTGCAGTGGTTCAAAAGGGCAGCTCACCACCACCTTCTCAATTAGAAATGGGCAATAAATGCTGTTCTAGGCAGCAATACCCACATCCTGTGAATTTCTTTTTTAAAAATCCCAGGGCACAATTTCAAATAAGAGAGAAGACAGCCGGAATTTTACTGTCTCGCCCGCCAGGGGAATTGGAGCAGGTGAGGGGTGGACAAAGGGAAGGACCATTGACCTCATGTGGGAGTTTATAGTCTCAGGACTAGCAAGGCTATAACATTTCATCCAATGTCTCTGATTCCTGACCAGCATCAGTAAAACAGATTATTTGGTCATTACTGTCTGTGGGAGCTTGCTGTGCACAAATTGGCTGCCTTGTTTCCAACATTGCAATAGTGACTTAAAAGGTATTAGATTGGCTGCAAAGTATTTCAGGATATCCTGATATTATGAAAAGTGCTAGTACAAATGCAAGTTTTTTTCTCCATGCGGGATAGATATTGCCATAAAATAGTTAAAGATGAATTAAGTTATCTCCATCCTGTTTGTTTTTGATAACTATCAATATAAACAAACTGTACATCATATAAAAAGATCTAAAAAGCACCAAGCAGAGTAATTGTCTGTTATATTGTTCGATGATACCACACAGTGAATAATTGCCCTCAGCATCAATTAGCATTAACTGTGTCGCCTACATTGTCTTTTCAAGCAATCAAATTTACTCTGCCTTGGAGTGATGAACAAGAGACACACTCTTCCCAAGACATTATTGTCGCACACCACAAACTCATGATCCAAATGTACTGTTGGGTAATTTTGTAACACTTATTTTCACATCCAGCCTTAAACTTGAGAGGAAACGCCTTCTTTATTCTTATAGTTAAGTGAGGCCAACTTCACCCTGATAACATCACAAAACCATAGAATTCCTACAGTGTAGAAGGAGGCCATTCAGCCTACCAAGTCTGCACCAACCACAATCTCCCCCAGGCCCTCTTCCCCGTAACCCCACATATTTACTCTACCAAACCCCCTGCCACTAGGGTCAATTTAGCATGGCCAATCCACATAACCCGGGCAGCTTTGGAGCGTGGGAGGAAACCTGCGCAGGCACAGGGAGAATGTGTGAACTTCACACAGACAGTGACCTGAGGTCGGAATTGAACCCAGGTCCTTGGCGCTCTGAGGCAGCAGTGCTGACCACTGTGCCACCGTGCCATCCAAAGCAGCAACACTAATTGTGTTGTTATTCTGACAAAGCACTGTGGGCAGCAGTAATACAATGGAAACATTTCTACCTTACGAAGGGTAAGTGTGTATTGATGGGGCGGGGGGGGGGGTATTTTCTCCATCTCTCTACTGAAGGCAGAGACACGTATTGGGCTGCAGTTCTGTAAATGCAGGTATTTCCACACGGAAGCACCGGTCTGTGGTCGCTATTTCATTATCCCTCTCCAGGCATGAATTTACATATCCAAAATATAACCTCTGGGAATGATGAGCAATAGCATCTTTGTATTTACACACTCTGACTGGAGGCACCAATTTGCGTTATAAATAGTGCTGTTGGTGAACATAAAATATACTCATCCAACATCAAGATTATGGTATCAACGGCTGCTTGTTAATTGGCAAAAACAAATGAGAAGCATAATGCGTTCTATTGTTCTCCAGAAACTAATGGGAGTGAGCCACTGCTGAATTAACTGCACACATCTGTTAACGTCAGTTTGCCTGCAGCGCCACAGCAGCCAATTATAATAGCTTATTATTTACAGAGAGAAATTTGGCCAAAGGAGATCCGGGAGAGAGTAACTGCCCTTGACGGTAACCGCCTCATCTGACTCCAGGCATTTTTGAAGTAATCAGAACAATTGCAACATTATCGGTCCAAGGCAGTCACTCTCGCTCCCCAATGTGAAATCAATCAGTTCCGTGTGACTAGACGGAATTTCAGATTTGCAAATTACTGCCTTCGTGAATGGTGATTTTTCTCTCTTCCCTGAGGGGAATTCACACTGTTTGTCGCTGATCAAATTTATAGCTGTCTGGACAAACTTTCATTGGTAAATAGTCGTTTCAGAAAGTTGACAACGTTAGCCAGAAGCATTAAAATCCCCTGCTTTATATTTATGAAACTGCTGTTTTCCTTCACTTCCTTTCTATTCTATGTGCCGTTAACACCATTTCCCCAAACAGTATCTGCCAATAGCTCTCTGTAACTATCAGCGCTCAAAGACCAGTGTTCCAGATACAGTCACTATCTGACTTCGGCTCCCAGTTGGATTGGGTAAGATAATCGTGTAGGGAAATGAACCAGCATTTTCTTGTTCTATGGAGTGTTCTGTGGGTGTTATAAAAGCACCAATTGCTCATAAGGAATTGTACAAAGACGTTGTGGGTTAATTTAGTGAGACTAGGCATACGGGAAGAGGTAAACACGGACAGAAAGCTTAAAGACATTATCAGTAAATCTGAAAGCAGTGTGCTCCATGAAAATCAAAAGTGAAACTAAACCGGATTGTTATAATTCCTTTCTAGTGACACAGTGGTTAGCACTGCTGCTTCACAGCATCCAGAGACCCACGTTCAATTCTGGCCTTGGGTGACTGAATGGAGTTTGCATATTCTCCCTATGGACATTCTCCACGTGCTCCAGTTTCCTCACAGTCTAAAGCTCTGCAGATTAGGCATTTTGGCTACACTAAAATTGCCCCTTTGTCTCCCAAGATGATGGATTAGCCATGGGAAATGTGTGAGATGCGGGGATAGGGTGTGGAAAAGGGCCTGGGTGAGATATTGTCAAAGAATCAGTGCAGATTCCATTGACAGACTGGCTTCTTCTGCACTCCAGGGATTCTATGATTTCATGCCTTATACCTTAAAGACATATGACCACAAGGTTCTTTTTTCCTTAATTAGTATTTTTACAAGTTGGTAGAAACTGGTACATTATGTCAACCCTAGAAATTAGCTTTTGTTGTCTTATTTACATTTCTGTTCCTTTGGAATATTCATCTGATATAGTGATGCATCTTAGAGCAGATAGAGATGGAAAATTGGACATTAGATGCAAAGTTATACTATTCAGCTTCATACAACACAACATATGGCAGAAATAAACATTGATTTCTTTGAATAGTGAGTCTGTTCCTGTCAAGGAAGCACAATTAGAAGGTAGATTGAGTAATAAAAGTTTTGGTTTCTGCTTTTAGGATTATTTTAGTGTTGATTCTGTAATAACAGCTGAAACAATCAATGGCAGGCCAATTCAAACAATTTTAGTAACTTCAAGTTTCCAGAACCTCAAAAGGAAGTTCAGTGACACCAGGAAGAAGAGCAGCAGCTGGTCCCAAAATACAAGCAATATAGACAGGAAAAGAGAACATACAAATAATGACCTTACGCCACAACTGGGAGTTACTCCAGAGATGTACACATGCTTGCAAAAATAATATAAACTGGAATGCAATATTAATGAATAATGACAAGTCAGAGGCTCTGAGCTTCAATCTGGATTGCTATAACAAAAAACTGGTAAGAGGCAGGAGCTAGAAACTGCGGTAGCATCAAGACCCAATTTAAAGTTGTCCACCCACTATACCTCAGGATCGTTGAGTTGCTTTACACACAAGTTGCTTTAATAGAAGCCAAAAGAAAAAGTGTTGCATAATCTCAGCAGGTCTGGCAGCATCTGTAAGGAGAGAAAAGGGTTGACACTTCAAATCCAGTTGACCCTTTGTCAAAGCTCAATGGGTATACAAGGGTTTTTTTTTGTATGCTTTCCCTGGCCTCCTCCTGGACCAGTTTAAGACTTGGCAAAACATGACAAAATAAATAACAGTACTTGTTGAAAAACAATTAAACTTCCCATGACAGAGTGAGCCAGTGAAGTGCCCCCAGTCTTACAAAAGCAGGTATCCATTCAATTCCTGATCTGTGTTTGCTTGGTTGGTATCAACCAGGGTCAATGATGAGAGACTACTGACCAAATGAAGATGAGAAAGCAGCTATTGCTCCAACTCTTGGTAACTATCAAATGATGACAGTGCATACATTGGGTAAAAACAAAGTTGAGATCATTTGCAATGCCCTTCACGGCAAGTAACTTTTCAAAGTTATTTTACTCTTTCACAGAATGTGGTCCTCACTGGCCAGGACAGAATTTTTATTGTCCATCCTTAATTAACCTGGAGAAGGTAGTGAGTGATGAACTGCCTTCTTCAATCACTGCAGTCCACCTGGTGTAGGTACACCCACAGTGCTCTTAGGGAGGGACTTCCAGGATTTTGGCCCAGCGACAGTGAAGGAACAATATAGTTCAAAGTCAGACTGGTGTATTGTTGGTGGGAGACTTGCAGGTGGTGGTTTTCCCATGCATCTGCTGCCCTTGTCCATCTAGTTAAAAGTTTATTTATTAGTCACAAGTAAGGCTGACATTAACACTGCAATGATGTTTCTGTGAAAGTCCCCTAGTCGCCACACTCCTGCGCCTGTCTGGGTCAACGTACCTAACCAGCACGTCTTTCAGACTGTGGGAAGAAACCAGAGCACCTAGAGGAAACCCATGCAGACACAGGGAGAATGTGCAAACTCCACACACACTGACCCAACCTGGGAATCAAACCTGGGATCCTGGCACTGTGAGGCAGCAGTGCAAACCACTGTGCCACCCCAGGTGGTAGAGGTTGGGGATTCTGGAGCTGCTGGCAAAGGAGCCTTGGTGAGTTGCTGTGCATCTTATAGATGCTACACACTACTACCACCACGCATATGTGGTGGAGGGCATAGATGTTGAGGGAGGTGGATACAGTGCTAATCAAGCAGATGTGTGTGTCCTGGTAGTATTAAGCTTCTTGTGTGTCATTGGAGCTGTCTTCATCCAAAGTATTCCATCCCACTCCTAATCTGTGCCTTGTAGATTGTGGATAGCTCTGGGGAGTCAGGAGATAAGTTACTCTCCACAGAATACCCAGCCACTGCCTTGCTCTTTTAGCCACAATATTTAGATTGTTAGTTCAGTTCACTTTCTGGGCAATGGTTTCGTGGCATCAAGTCAAGCATGGGCAAAAAAAAAAAAAAACACCTTCTGGTTACTACCAAAACCTCCCCACCTCCTCTCCAGCCAACCCAAACTGATGAATCAGCGCTCCTATGTTGAGCACGAGTTGGAGGAAGCACTGAGAGCGGCAAGGGCATAGAATGCATTTTTAGTGGCAGACTTCAATGTCTAGCACAGAGTGGCTCAGTAGCTGGCTGAGTCTGAAAGAACATGGCTGTAAATTGAGCAGTGTGGAAACCAAGAAGATAGAAAAATCTACTTGACCAAGTTCTTCCCAATCTACTTGTCACAGATACATCTGTCCATGACATTCCTTGTAGGAGTGACCACAACACAGACCTTGAGGAGACAAAGTCACATCTTCACATTGAGGAGATCCTGCATTGTGGTGCATGGAACTACAACTGTGCTAAATGGAATAGATTTTGAACAAGTCTAGTTACTCACAATCTGCAGCAGTAAATTGTTCTCAACTACAACTAGCAGCCCCATGCTCTGGCATATACCCCATTCTACCATTACTGACAAATGGGGATTAACTCTTGTTCCATGAAAAGTGCAGATCATTCCAGGAGCAATGCCAGGCATACCTAAAAATGAGATGTCAACCTGGTGAAGCTACAACACAGGATTACTTGCATGTCAAACAGCATAAGCAGCAAGTAATAGATAGTTCAACAATTTCCACAGCCAATGGATCAGATCTAAGCTCTGCAGTCCTGCCATACCCAGTCATGAATGGTAGTGGACAATTAAACAACTCGCTGGAGGAAGAGGCTCCATAAATATCCCCAGCCTCAGTGAAGGAAGAAATCAGAACATCAGTGCAAAAAACAAAGCTAAAGCATTCCCAGCAATCTTCAGCCAGAAGTGCCAAGCAGATGATCCATCTCAGCTTTCTCCAGATGCATCTGTTAGGTCTCCAGCATCAGAGATGTCAACCTTCAACCAATTCAATAAATTCCCTGAGATATCAAGAAATGGTTGAAGGCAATGGCTTCTGAAAATGGTGCAACCTGACAATATTCCAGCAATAGTACTGAAGATCTTTGCTCCAGAAATAGCTGTGCCCTTTGCCAAGCTGTTCTAGGACAGCTACAATACTGGCATCTACACAACAATGAGGAATATTACACAGGTATGTCCTGTACACAAAAAGCAAGACAAATCCAACCCAGCCAATTACTGCCCTTTAACTCTACTCCCAATCATTAGTAAAGTGATGGAAGAGGCCACCAACAATTATCACAATCAAGCAGCACTTGCTAGCAATAATCTGATGCTCAGCTCGGGTTCCACCAGGGCCACTCAGCTCCTGACCTTATGACAGTTTTAGCCAAGCACGGACGTTAGAATTGAACTCAAGAGGAGGTGAAATTGACTGCCCTTGACATCAAGGCAGCATTTGACTGCTATGGCATCACAAAGCTCAAGCAAAACTGGACTCAATAGGAAGCAGGGGAAAACTCTCTGCTGGTTGGAGTCATACCTGGCACGTAGGAAGATGGATATGTTAATAGAGGCTTCACTGCAGGACACCTTCAGGATAGTGTCCTAGGATCAACCATCTTCAGAAGCTTCAACAAAGATCTTCCATCTTAATGTCTGAAGTGGGGATGTTTGCAGATTTTGCAGATGACTGCACAATATTTAACACCATTTGTGACTCCACAGATACAAAAGCAGTCTATGCCATATGCCCTAGAACAACTTTCAGGCTCATACTGATAAGTGACAAGTAACATTTGTGCCACACAATGGGGTTCAGAGATTGAGAACTCAACAGCGCTAGTGCCTTTTGTCAATTGTTGTGGAAGAAGCCCTCCTTTGTTAACAGTGTTGCAAACAGCGATCGATTTTCAGGGAAGTGCATTTAGGTGAGAAAGATCATGTTAGGATCCTTAAGAATTGCAAAGCAGACTTAAGGAATAGAATGGTCTCCTCTTGCTACCATTTCACAGAATTATATAATAGTTACAGTGCAGCAGGAGACCATTCTGCCTGGCCATAGCACACAAGAAATAGGAACAGTAAACCACTGCCCCTACACACAGCCACACCATTCTGCCTGCACCCTGCTCCCACTCACACAGCCACGCCATTCTGCCTGCACCCTGCTCCCACTCACACAGCCACGCCATTCTGCCTGCAACCCTGCACCCACAGTCACACCATTCTGCCTGCACCCTGCCCCAACAGCCACACCATTCTGCCTGCACCCTGCTCCCACTCACACAGCCACGCCATTCTGCCTGCACCCTGCTCCCACTCACACAGCCACGCCATTCTGCCTGCAACCCTGCACCCACAGTCACACCATTCTGCCTGCACCCTTGCTCCCCCCACAGCCACACCATTCTGCCTGCACCCTTGCTCTCCAAAACAGCCACACCATTCTGCCTGCACCCTTGCTCTCCCACACACAGCCACACCATTCTACCTGCATCCTTGCTCCCACACACAGCCACACCATTCTGCCTGCACCCTTGCTCTCCCACCACAGCCACACCATTCTGCCTGCACCCTTGCTCTCCCCAAAACAGCCACACCATTCTGCCTGCACCCTTGCTCTCCCACACACAGCCACATCATTCTGCCTGCACCCTTGCTCTCCCACACACAGTCACACCATTCTGCCTGCACCCTTGCTCTCCCACACATAGCCACACCATTCTGCCTGTACCCTTGCTCTCCCACACACAGCCACACCATTCTGCCTGTACCCTTGCTCTCCCACACCATTCTGCCTGTACCCTTGCTCTCCCACACCATTCTGCCTGTACCCTTGCTCTCCCACACACAGCCACACCATTCTGCTCCCCAAATTACAGACGGGGGCGTGGGGGGAGACGGGGCGGGGAGTGCCCAGATGTGGACGGGGCGGGGAAAAGGCGGCGGCTACGGATTGGACAGGTGGTAGCACGTGAGGTATGACTTGAGCCAATGAAAGTGGAACGAGGGTGGGGCCCTATTGTGACATCAGGCGGCCGGGGGTTCGATGTGTTTTTGTAGCCAAACGGAGCTTAGCAACAATCAGCTGGTGGGGGAGGAAAGATCTAGTGGCTGCTTTAGCCCATCTGGAGAGAGAGATACACTGACCGCGGTAGTATTCTTATAGAGCCGCTACAGCCCAGTGCTACCTCTCTCCTCCCATACACTAGCGCCTTGCTGCTGGGAGTCTCCTCCACGCTCTCTCGATTCTTTAAACCCACCTTCCCTGCTTCATTCAGGTTATCTGTCACTTCTGTAAAGAGAATTTTTTTACAGAGACAGCTAATCCATCCCCACTCCCCATTTAAACACCTGACTGGGTGCTCTCGTTCCCTGCTGTGGGCTTGGCCTAAACCCTTCGGTGTAACCGTGGGCGCTCGCCCCGTGCGTGCAGCCGAAGAACTTAACGTTTTCGCTGACACCCCAAGTGACTTCTACCGGAGGTAATGTGAACTGTGAGCTGAGGTCGCCCGCCAGTCTTTCCCACTTCAGTTTCTTATTTTCTGCCTCTTTCACCTCCCTCCATCCCCCAGTCACCAGTATCTTTTATAATGCAGCGTGTGTAACGTTGGGCAGATTAAAGAACTGGGTCACCCCTGTTAAGCAGCTGCTGGGTTTGTTGCTGAAGTTATGATTGAATTTGGGGAGGGGGCGATACAAGATCACTTTGTGCTGTTAAGTACATGGTATAAAGGACTAATTAAATTTGCAACTGTATTTGCATATTTAATGGTATTTTATTTGCAATTTACTCCCAAATTAATACTCACATTGATTTATGATATAAAGGTAGCATTCAGTTTTTAAAATATCACTGCCGTTTAGATGGTGATAATGTTGCTGAGCTAGTAATCCAGAGCTGTGGGTTCAAATCCCACCATGGCAGCTGGTGGAATTTAAATTCAATTAGTTCTTAAAAGTCAAATTGAAAATTAGTCTTAAGAATAGTGACCATGAAACAATTTGTTGTAAAAATTTATCTGGTTCACTGATCTTCTTTGGGGAAGAAAATCTGCCATCCTTACCTGGTCTGTCCTACACTGACTCCAGAACCACAGTAATGTGGTTGACCCAACTGTGCTATGAATTAGCTGAGCAAGTCATTCTATTTGAGGGCAAATGGGGATGTGCAACAATTGCTGACCTTGCCAGTGACACTGTATGTGTAAAACTAATAGTCTGAAATGGGGAGAAAAATTACAAAAAATACAGAAAAGTAAATTTATATTTAAACTTGTGTGCACGTTATTTACATTTTGACACTAACCCCTTGTGGGCAGTTGTCAGCTCAAAACAGGTGGTTAATATTAGCAAATGAATATAGTTTAAAGAATGAAAATAATTGTACAGGTTGGAATCCAATCACTCACTATATGATCTGGATAAAAGCCAGTTAAGCTTCATTCTTGTGGTTGATGAGCTCATCAAAATCACAATAATTGCCACTTAACTCACTATCATTAATACATTTTACAGAGCATAGGGTTTAATATATCCACAATTTTATTTGGTTGTGCTGTACCAAGAACATTGCTGTTAATGTAGATGTATTGTAATATTTTCAAATCCAATAATATGAAGGAAAAAAAATGCAATCATGAAAATCCCAAATCATTCAACAAATTTGAAGTGTAACATTGTCAATGTTGTCATGTAACCATAAAGCAGAATAAATTCCATGTAGTGAATTGCACTCTGCAAAGTTGTTACTGCATTTGAGTGATAGCACTCTTGCCTCAATCAGAAGATTGTGTTCAAGGACATGCACTCATAAACAGCAGTACAGAGGAAGAGCTCTTTAATGGTCTTTTGACTAAAATATTCAATCAAGGCCTTGGCTGCTCTTGTAGAAATAAAATATCCCATGATGCTATTTTTTTTTAAAAAAAGGGGAATTTTTGTTGCTGACCAAGAAAAGCAGCAAAACAGATTATCAGGCTATTTATCTCTTGCTGTGCATATGTTGTATTTCCGGCATTGCAACACTGACTATGCACTACACTTCAAATTTGTGTGGGATCTGTGTGAGGCGATGATGCAAGTTTCTCATTACCTTTAAGTTGATTGGTTATGCCCTCTGTGTTAATTTAAATGGATAATTGATGAGGGTAAATACAACAGTCTATTAAATTGAAATAGCTGCCACATAAACCCCTCTGAAATTTCAGTTGATTGATTGTCAATCATCAAAGTGCATGGTGGAATAGTGCAAGATTTAGTAAGTAATTTATTGTAATTGTGTCAGATGATGTTGCTTTGTGATGTGAGTTATAAATAGTGGAGTCTTGAGATTGAAATGCAGCTAATGACAGATTTCATATCTATTTTAAATGATTGCACTGCTGTTTATAACTGTACATTAATGACTCAAATGATAGAGCAAAAATGATACCAACATAACATGTTGAGAGAGAAATTCAACCCCCGGCCAATGATTTTGGAAAATGGCAGTTGAGAGACCTGGATTGGAGCTGTCAGGATCAGTAATCCAGGTTTCCTGGGTTACAGCAATGTCAACTGTGGCTGCTGCAACAGAATTGGTCAATTTTTTTTTTAACATTTTTATTCTAGATTATTTTCCTTTTGAGATGAATAAGAAGAAATATCAACAAAACTCTTAAGGACACTGGAAATGGCAACATGGAACGGGGGAATTGTACAGAGAGTACCAAATCTAGAAGACACTGATGGCTTCCAAGAGAGAGTAAAAAATGAAAGACAAATATTGAAAGAAACATTGGCACAGCAGTTAAACCGGGATCTTCTTGGGTAAGAAAGTTCCTTCCCATAATATTTAGTGAAAGAAATGTTTTGTTTGATAAATATTCTTGTTATTGCCAAATGTTTATAGAATCTCTACAGTGCAGAAGGAGGCCATTAGGCCCATTGAGTCTGCACTGACCACAATCTCACCCAGGCCCTATTCCCACAACCCTATGCATTTACCCTAGCTAGTCCCCCTGACACTAAGAGGCAATTTTAGCATAGCCAATCCACCTATCCTGCACGTCTTTGGAGTGCGAGAGGAAACTGGAGCACCTGGAGGAAACCCATGCAGACATGGGAAAAATGTGCAAACTCCACACAGATAGTGACCCAAGCCAGGAATTGAACCCAGGTTCCTGGCACTGTGAGGCAGCAGTGTGTCACCTGTGCCACTATGTTCTTTCATCGTAAGCAGAGTATGGGGCTCTGTTGTTTCACATATAATAAATTAGCTTGAATTCACTTACCTTGATAAAGGTAAGCGTGGCAAAATATTTCATGTATGTCAGATTTTCCTCTTGTAAAGGCACTTACCCTTCCCCCTTTCTTTCCTCAGTTTGCAGACTATTGAGACTATCTCTCTAGTACTCCCTTGAATAGGGGTGGTATCAGTAGAGAGTGAGCTGTTGACATCTCCTTTTTCCTGAGATCCATCATGGACAAGATGGTGGTGTCCTGGTCCATTCTCAGTCTTCCTAGTGGATTGCCCATGTTGATTCTGGCCTTTATCTTCCTTCTTTTCTTCAGTCTGTTGTTTCATCCAGCCCCCCCCCCACTCTCTGACTGCTGTGTGTGTTTGGTCTTCCTCATTTGTTGTTTCCTCCTTCAAATGCTCTTTTGTTCTTGCCCTGCGATGGATTTTGTTATTTTTAAAAGGGGAATTGAGTACTGCCAGCCCAGAATGCAGGTACGGCCTCCTCCCACTCTCTGGGTAGAAGTTGCTTTTGGCTCACCTTTTTACAAAGGGAGGGAAACACCTGGAGGAAATGAGTAAGATTAAGATGAATGGGTGGCAAAGCTGGAAGTGGGATTGCCTTTTGAAAAAAAAACTGGAAGAGGAGATGGTAAGATGAAGTGATTTGGGACTACGTGTACCAACTTGGTAGCAACGATTGAAAGATCAGCCTCCGGGGAGTGAGTGGTAGCCCAGGGCTAGAAGACGATGTGGCTTTAACTTTGTATTGAAGCTGTTAAATTTTGAACCACTGGTTCAGTTGAACTACAGGCAGGAAAACATACGAGAGGCCAGATACA
The DNA here is from genome assembly GCA_024679065.1 of Sphyrna mokarran. NCBI lineage: Eukaryota > Metazoa > Chordata > Chondrichthyes > Carcharhiniformes > Carcharhinidae > Sphyrna > Sphyrna mokarran. Next base: position 16,280,201 of record JAGIQG010000009.1, read on the forward strand.
CCACTCATTTATAGTTGAAGAGCAGAGAGAATGTAGCTAAATTTCATACTCAATTAATCCATTTCAATTGGAATTGACAGAAGGTCCATAATTTAGGTGCCCTTTGATGAAGGAAAAGGCAAAACTGTCAGAGTTTCTGTTTCAAATGGTATCTATTGACCCTGGATGTTGTGTGTGTGGGTGGGCGGACTCTGTTAGCGTGTAGGCATTCTCTAGGCTTGCAGGAGGCTCTGATGCTGTTGGAAACAAAGTCTCAAGGAGCTACGATTTGAGTGGGGAGAAAATGTGAAGTGGCAGAAAATATTTATTCAAGGTTGAAACAGTTTGGAAAAACAAATTGAAATGATTGGCTGGAATCAAATAATCAATATTGTGCGAATAACTTGTACACATTGTGTTGCAATTTATATGCAAAGTATTTTGCGTTAATGGAAGTGGAATGAAAAAAGAAATCGATCTCAGTCATTTCTAAGTGCAATTATTTGGAGCAAGTGCACTTGGAACTTTGCTGACAGCAAGGGAACCTTCACGTAATGGTTCAAATGGATGTGTCAGTTGTAAAAGTAATTTCCTAGAGTGTTGCGGTTAAGTCAGATGAGAGTCTTGTATAATTTAAATATTAATCTTTGAATTGTTCACCAGAAGGCCTGAGTGATTTTTCTCAACTGAGCATTTATTAGGAATCATAACATTGGAACATTTTATATCTAACATTTGCCACACCCACTGTCATTGTGGTTAGCACTGCTGCCTCATAGCGCCAAGGACTTGGGTTCAATTCCGATTCCTGGTCACTGTCTGTGTGGAGTTTTCATGTTCTCCCCCTGTCAGTATGGGTTTTCTGAGTAATCTGGCTTCCTCCCACAATCCAAAGATGTGCAGGTTCGGTGGATTGGCTATGGTAGATACATGGGAGTAGGACGAGAGGAAGGTTGCTGCACGGGATGCTCTTTTGAAGAGTCATGATGGGCTGAATGGCTTCCTTCTGCACTGTAGAGATTCTACTGACAACTGAATTGTTAAATGAAACAACAGAAGACTCTCTATTGTAAAGGGATTTAAGGAATTATTCAAAATTAATGGATTTTAAAGAAGTTCTGCCTTGTGTCTTGGGCATAGCTGCTCGCTTTTTCTCCCCCTAACTAATCTGGTTGTCTGGCAATGGATGGGAGATGGCAAGAACAAAACAGCACGGGAAACAGGCCGTTCGGCCCAACAAGCCTGCACTGCCACCCCAATGTTCCCGCCTCTACCCACGATCCCTGTCTGTTTATAGATCTATGGATTAAAAACCAAATTTGAGACAATTTAGGGAGAATTTGTTTTGCCAATTAGCCTAAGAGGACACCTTTGGGATGTGGGAGGAAACCGGAGCACCCAGAGAAAACCCACTCAAGCACGGGGAGAACATGCAAACTCCCACAGACACAGGCCCAAATCCACGTATCCGCACAGAACAGCGATAGTCACTGAGCTGTCGTATTGTCCATCAAATGGTCCAGGTCAAGCGTACACTAACCACGTGAAGCACTAGGATACTCTCAAAAAATCCAAGAGCAGCCCCCTCACGACCCATCGCGTGTAGGCCCCTTGTTAGACAACAAGGTGGACCAAAGCACCTGTAGGATAAAAATGAGTACATCAATATCATCGTCTATTTACACACTTCCCAGGGACTCCCAAGGCTCATGATCCCTACTTTAAATCAGTTTTCTATACCCCTCCATTACCATTCTGTTCATGTGCCCATCTAAGTATTTCTTAAATAACTCCAGAGTACCTGCTTCCACCACTTTACTTGGCAGCGCATTCCATACCCCCACCACCCTCTGTGTGAAAAAACTCCCTCTAGCATCCAAATTATACCTTACCCCCCTCACCCTAAGCCCGTGACCCCTCGTGCTATTCGAGTCCATCCTAGGAAAAAGCTTAACCCTGTTTACTCTATCTATACCCCTCATAATCTTGTACACCTCTATTAGATCTCCTCTAAGTCTACGTCTTTCTAAGGAAAACAGTTCCAATTTGCCTAACCTCTCCTCGTAACTCAGACCTTCCATACCAGGCAGCATCCTGGTAAACCTCCTCTGCACTCTCTCCAGAGTCTCCACGTCCTTCCGGTAGTAAGGCGACCAGAACTGGATGCAGTATTCCAAATGAGGTCTAACCAACGTTTTATACAACTGCAACATTAAAGGCCAGCTCTTGTATTCTATACCCCTTCCTATAAAGGCTAGCATACTATATGCTTTTCTTCACAACCTTTCCACTTGCTCTGCCACCTTCAGAGATTTGTTCACCTGCACTCCCAGGTCCCTCTGCGTTTCTATACTCTTAATAGGTCTACCCTTTATCATATACCTCCCCCCTACATTCTTTCTCCCAAAATGCATCACCTCACATTTATCAGGATTGATTTCCATCTGCCATCTGTCTGCCCAAGATATCAGCCTATCTATGTCCTGCTGCATCGCCTGACAATGCTCCTCACTATCCGCAAGTCCAGCCATCTTTGTATTGTCTGCAAACTTGTTAATCACTCCACTTACTCCCTCTTCCAAGTCATTTATATATATTACAAATAGAAGAGGTCCCAGTACTGAACCCTGCAGCACAACACTTGTGACCAACCTCCAGCTAGAAAAACACCCTTTCACTATTACTCTCTGTCTCCTATTACTAAGCCAGTTACTTATCCACCTAGCTACCTGTCCTTATATCCCATGAGCCTTGACCTTCTCAACTAACATCCCACGAGGGACTTTGTCAAATGTCTTACTGAAATCTATATAGATGACATCAACGGCTTGCCCTTCGTCCACCGTTTTCGTCAACTCCTCAAAAAATTCTACTAGATTTGTAAGGCATGACCTCCCCTTAACAAAGCCATGCTGTGTATCACACAGATACAATCAGATCGCAACGCTCTAAGTGACTATACATCCTATCTCTAAGAATCCCCCTCCAACAGCTTCCCTACCACTGACGTCAAACTCATCAGCCTATAATTTCCAGGGTTATTCCTACTACCCTTTTTAAACAACGGTACAACATTAGCTATTCTCCAGTCCTCTGGGACCTCACCTGTGTCCAAAGAAGAGTGTGCCAAAATAAGATGGGTGGAAGTGCAAAGTGTGTAGAGGATGCTGAAATTCTGCAAAGGGATATAGATAATCTAAGTGGGTGGGTGAGGGTCTAGCAGATGGAGTACAATGTTGGTAAATATGAGTCATTCCATTTTGGTAGGAATAACAGCAAAATGGACTATTATTTTAAATAGTAAAAAATTGCAGCATGCTGTTATGCAGAGGGACCTGGATGTTCTTGTGCAGGAATCTCAAGGAGTTGGTTTGCAAGTGCAGCAGGTAATTAAGAAGGCAAATAGAATTTTGTCCTTTATTGCTAGAGGGAGGGAGTTTAAAAACAGCGGTTATGTTGCAGCTATGTAAAGTGCTGGTGAGGCCACACCTGGAGTAGTACTTGAGAAAGGATATATTGGCACTGAGGGGGTGCTGAAGAATTTCACTAGACTGATTCTGGAATTGAACAAGTTGGCTCAGAAGGAGAGACTGAGTAGAATAGGACTATACTGATTGGAATTCAGAAGAATAAGGGGCGATCTGATGGAAACATAAGATTATGAAGGGAATGGATAAGATAGAAGTAGGGAAGTTGTTTCCACTGGTGGGTGAAACTAGAACTAGGGGGCATAGCCTCAAAGTAAAGGGGGCAGATTTAGGACTGAGTTGAGGAGGAACCGCTTCACACAAAGGATTGTGAATCTGGGGAATTCCCTGCCCAGTGAAGCAGTTGAGGTGACCTCATTGAATATTTTTAAGGCAAAGATAGATTTTTGAACTATAAAGGAATTAAGGGTTCTGGTGAGCGGGCGGGTAAATGGAGCTGAGTCCACAAAATGATCAGCCATGATCTTACTGAGTGGTGGAGCAGGCTCGAGGGGCCAGATGGCCCACTGCTGCTCCTGGTTCTTATTAACACAGCTTTAGTAAGCTAATAAGAATTAATACAAATCCATAATAGGTAGATTTTATTTGACAGGCACAAGTGAATATGATTATGAATGAGAACACTTTGTGTAGGTTTTTCTATTATATTCACCCTTTACACTATCACTTTTAATCAGGTCAAAAAGAATAGGCCAAACTAAGATAAATGGTGAAAGGAGAGTTATTTTCTTTTAAATATGTTTTGATTCTTTTTATAAAAAGAACAGACATCCCGATCTTCTAAAGAGAGCTGTAAATATCTGCTTGGATGCCTGAAAGATGTTGATTGATTAGGTGCAAAAAAGGGGGAGGGGATTTGTATATAGGCAAACATATGAAATAGGATCAGAAATAGGCCATTCAGCCCCTTGAGCTTGCCCTGCCATCCAATAAAATCATGGCTGATCTGTTTGTGTTGAGTTCCACTTTCCTTATCAACCTCCAATGATATTTGATTTCCTTGTGCAAATTTGCCCTTAAAAATTCAATGATCCCACTTCCACCATCCTCTGGGGCAGGAAGTTCTAATGTGCTTCAACCCTCCAAGAGAACAAAACTCTCCTCATCTCTGTCCTATAAAGGAGACTTTTGTAGGTAAAATAATACTTCCTGAGACTGCTAGTGAATCAAAATACAATGATTTTTATTTCAAAGCTCTGGCTTTTATTCCAGAGCTTTGGGAGAACTGGTTCCTAAGAATGCAAACACAAGCGGGTATTTATACATCATGAGTCTTAGTAACAAACGTGACAAAGTTCTAATTCCGAGCAGGGTTTCTGATCTTCCTCCTTCAATTACCACACCTGCGACTGCTTCGGCATCTCTGTCTTTGAAGTTATTTGTGTGATTAAGGCTTTTGTCTTTGAAGTTACTGTGTGATCACAGCTTCCTAACAGCAGCTGTTTAACGATATTCAATTGACATAAATGGGCAAGGTTTGCAATGTCTACAAAACATTCACACCTGACCGCCTGTCTTTACGTTCACATCTGACCATTTGTCTTTGAGACTTTAAAGAATGAAAGACGTGAACAAGTAATTTACATTAACACCAAGAGCAATATAAGCCTGGGAAGATCAGCCACGAAGCAGGGTTATGTTTGTGATATATTCTAGGTACAAAATTCATTTAACTCTTTCCCTATTTCAAGACCACTAATTGTAAAACATTGCCTCCTAGTTCTGGACTCGCTCACAAGAGGAATCATCCTTCAACACCCACCTTATCAATACTCTTATCTTCTATACTTCACTCAGATCACTCCACACTCTTCCAAAATAATAATATTCCAAAACTCCAGTGGAAACAAGCCCAGCTTTTCCAGCCTATACTCATAAGATAGTTCACTCATTCCAGGTATCAACCTAGTAAACCTCTGAAGCATCTCCAAAATATTTGCATCCTTTCTTAAAAATGGAGACCAAAGCTACTCGAGATGCAGTCTCACCAATGACCTGCATACCTCAAGCATGACATTCTTATTTAATGTCCAATTCTCCTCTGAATAAAAGGAAGCTTTCCATTAGCCAGCTTTGTTAAATACTGCACCTGCATATTAACTTTTTGTGACTTATGTTTGAGAACACCCAGCTTCCTCTGTACTTCAGTATTCTGCAGTTGTCCCCCACTTAAGTAAGACTCTTCTTTTATTCTTCCTGTCAAAGTGATCAACTTCAAGTTTTCCCACATTACACTCCATCTGCCAGGTTGTTGCTCGCTCACTCCACCTATCAAGATCCATCTGCAAACTCCACATGTCGTCTTCATGATAGACTTTCCTACCTATGTTTGTGCTGTCTGCAAATACAGCTACCACGACCTTGCTCTCCTCATCTAAATTGGAAAAGGTTGAGGGGTCAGTAGGACCCACTTCTCAAATCCTATCAATCAAAGACCCATTTATGCATACTTTGTTTTAGAACAATACAACACAGAAGTAGGCCCTTGGATCTTCCAAACCTGCGCCGCTCATGAGCCCAACTAGACCATTCATTTGTATCCCTCTGTTCCCAATACTCTATCCAGGCTAATATGTTGCACCCTACATCGTGAGCTTTATTTTTTTTTTCAGTAACCTTTTGCAAAATGCTTTCTGGAAATCCAAAGTACAGTACGTCTACAGGGTTCTCCTTTATCTATAGCACATGTAAGAATTCTAGTAATTTGATTAAACATGATTTCTCTTTCATAAAACAATGTTGATTCTTTGCAATTATCTTAGGCTTGTCTAGGTGCCCAGCTGAAACCTCTTAATGATTGCTTATAACATTTTCTCCACAACAGATGTCAAAGTAACTGGCATATAATTTCCTGTTTACTGCCTCACTCTCTCCCTCTGTTCCTGTAATAAAGAAGTTATATTTGCTACTTTTCAGTCTGATGGAACCATTCCAGAAACTAACAAATCTTGGAAAATTATACCAATGTATTTATTATCTCACTAATCTCTTTCAAAGATTAGAATGAAGTTCGTTAGGACCCAGAGAGGCTTGTCAGCCCACAGCTCCATCATTATCCTGTACCGTTTCCCTGCTGAGTATAACTTCACCAAGTTTTCTCTCTCCCCCACTCTTCCTGATTTACAGCTGTTACTGGAATGTTTCTTATCCTCTATAATGAAGACAGAAGAAAAGTATTTGTTCATTCATCCACCATTGTCTTAACAATTTTCATGCTCTCTTTTCACTCTCCAGAGGACTCGCACTTGACTTGCTCTTTTACTGTTTAAATACTGCAGAAACTTAGAATTTCTTACTCTTGCTTCCTTTCGTACTCTGATTTCTTTTTTTCCTGATTAGCCTTTGTCATTCTCTACTGTCGTTTTTAGTCTTGAGATGTTTTGAGAGGTATGGCACAGTGGTTAGTTGCTCACAGCTCCAGGGACCCAGATTTCATTCCCGGTTTGGGTCACTGTCTGTGTGGAGTCTGCATGTTCTTCCCATATCTGCGAGGGTTTCCTCCCACAGTACAAAGGTGTGCGGGTTAGGTCCATTTGCCATGCTAAATTGTCCCAGGATGTATAGGTTAGCAGGATTAGCATGGTAAATACTTGGGCTTATGGGGCTAGGGCCTAGTTGAGATTGTTAGTGCAGACTTGATGGGTTGGATGACCTTCTGCACTATAGGGTTTCTATAGTTCTATGAAAATAACTTGTAGTACTAGTTGTTCACATCAGAAGTAATGTTTTAAGATGGAGGAAGGGGCTCCATTATTAGAAGCTCTAAGCATTTAGTAGCATATTTAATAAAGACTTGGTTGAAAGACTTGTTGCCAAAGCCAATTTTCAGTAATATTCCAAAACTGTTTCCAGATCAATATGATTACAACACCTTCCAAACCCATGACCAATTCTAATTGGAAGGGCAAGGGAAGCAGGTACATGGGAACACCACCACCTACAAGTTCCTCGCCAAGCCACTCCCCATCCTGACTTGGAAATATATCAGCGTTCCTTCAGTCGTTGGGTCAAAATCCTGGAATTCCCTCCCTAAGGGCATTGTGGGTCAACCCACAGCACATGGACTGCAGTGATTCAAGAAGGCAGTTCACCACCTCATGGGCAACTCATACTGGGTAACAAATGCTGGCCGGCCAGTCTCTCACATGTCCCAAGAATAAATAAAACACAACACTGGCTTCAGTTGTTCTTTGTATGATCACTGCTTTTCATACTTTGCAATTTTAATTCATTGCAAAAGGAATATTCAGCTTGATTTAGAGAAATATTTCCCAATTGGTGAAGACTATTGTAACTAAAAACTTTGAATGAAGTGATCTGTTCAATCTTTTTCTTTTGAAGGATTCTTATAGACGGGAATCAGACAGATGTCACATTCCATGTGGGTGCAGCAGTGTTCAGAGCTCACAAAGCGGTGCTGCTCGCAAGGGTGCCAGAGTTTTTTGAGAGACTTTCTGGAAATCGGCCAAAACAAGATGCTGAGAACTACCCGCAAATCATCAACGTAGAGAATTTTAGACCTTCACAGTTTAAATGCTTTTTACAGTAAGTGTTTCCAGCAGTTGTGAACTATAGCTTTCGGCATGTTTGGCAGACTTGTTTTAGCGTTAAATTAGACTTGACTATCGGTGCTATTTCAGAAGTTTCTGAAGTATGTTTAATGTCAGATTGCAAGAATCTTAGGAATAAGCAGTTTTCCTTTTTACCTGGTGCTAAAGAACATTATTTATTTAGTGACTCTCACAACCTCAGGGCATCCCAAAGTGGTTTAAAATGATTGAAGTACATATAGCTAAGATGTATTTACAGTTGAAATGTCTAACCTTACACGTGAATGTGTAAAGTCTAAAGATGTGCAGGTTTGGTGGATTGGCCATACCAAATTACCCCTTAGTTTCCAGGTTAAGGTGATTTGTCGGGTAAATGTGAGAGGTGATGTTGGGGGCCCTGCATAAGATATTCTGTTGGAGAGTCAGTGCAGGCTCGATGGGCCAAATGGCCTCTTTGCATTTGGCCCATCGTTGTCAGGACTCTATGGGTGAAGAGTCTGTGGAATTGTATCAGAGTACAAATATTAGTATGAATTTTCCACTCATCAGGCAAGTACACTTGGTGGAAACATGCCGTAAGAAAGACTTGGTACTGCCGGGGTGGACAGGAAGAGGGTAAATGTGAAGGAAAGGAAGGGTGTAGGCTGGTGCTTGTAAAATGTTCCCTCATGGTGGGCAGCCGTTGTGGAGCTGTTTCAGGAGCGGATGACCTGTGACTAATAAATATCAATGTTATAATGATACCAGTGTCTGGGCAACACAATCGCATGTTGACCTCTGCCCCCAAACACATTGATTAATTTAGTTTCAGCTTGGACAGTTCATTCCTCCCTAGATCGAGGTTGCAGCTTCAATATAAAGACCACCTAACCAATCAGACTGCGAGCTGACTATAAAGACAGACTGATAGTGTAAAGACCGTGTCTATCGGTGTTTAATTGATTTAAACTGGCTGCTTAATTCTCAGGGGTGTGCACCTGTCAACTGTACTATCGTCTTCACGTGCAATTCTATATAATTCCAGGTTGGGCCTGTACCCAAACCATACATATAAAATCAAGACCATGGTTTATTCCAGGCATTTATCACAACTGTCCCAGAATCATCACCACACTGCAAAATATGGCCATTATCAATAATTTAATAAGATAAAAATAGTACAATAATCATCGTCTGTCTCGAGTATGGCCACTTAACTCGGGTCATTTTAAATTTAACTTCCAGATTTTGTTTTAGACTTGTATGTACTTTTTTTAAATTCATGGGCTATGGGTGTGACTGGTGAGACCAGCATTTATTATCCATCCCTGATTGCCCTTGGGGCAGTGGTGGTGAATTACCTTTTTAAACCACTGCTGTCAGTGTGATGTAGCTAGTGCCACAGTGCTGTTAGGGAAAGAGTTCCAGTTCCATACAGGATTCTGTAGGTGTTTGACAGGATAAATGCTGAACACTTATGCCCCACGGCGGGGGAATCTAGATCACAGGATCACAATCTCAGGATAAGGGATTAATCACTTAGGACTGAGGTGAGAAATGTCTTCACTTCCAAAGATTGTGAATTTTTAAAATTCCTCAGGTTTTTGGACACTTGAATATATTGAATGTATTTGAGGTTGAAATAGTTGGACTTTGGGTTTCAGCGGATGAAAGGATGTGGAAAATGAGTGTGAAATCCGTCTTGAGGCCAAAGATTAGCCATGAAGTTACTGAATGGCAGAGCAGGCTTGAGAGGCTATTCCTGTTCCTATTTCTAAATGCTCCTCTGAAATGCATTGAAAGGCAATTTTAAAAAAAGCAATTTAAATAGTTCACGCTATATCGTTAAAAATAAGTTTTGATTTGGTTTATTACTATCACATGTATGCAGTGAAAAGTATTGTTTCAGACAAAGCACATTCTTCATAGCGAAGGAAAGGAGCAAGTGCAAAATGTAGTGTTAATGTCTTTTGACTTGATTTATTATTGGCTCATTTATTAACGTGTGAAAAGTACTGTTTCTTGCTATACAGTCAAAACATATTATTCGTAGACAAGTAAATGAGAGAGTGCAGGATGTAGTGTTACAATCATAGCTAGGGTGCAGAGAAAGATCAACTTAATACAAAGTAAGTCCATTCAAAAGTCTGACAGCAGCAGGGAAGAAGCTGTCCTTGAGTCGGTTTGTACATGACCTCAAGCTTTTGTCTTTTTCCTGATAGAAAAAGGTGGAAAAATGAATGTTCAGGGTGTATGTGGTCCTTAGTTATGCTGGCTGCTGCCAACACAGTGGAAAGCCTGGACAGTGTCAATGGATGGGAGGCTGGTTTGTGTGATGGATTGGGCTACATTCATGACCTTTTGTAGTTCCCTGCGGTCTTGGGCAGAGCAGGAGCCATATCAAGCTATGATATAACCAGAAAGAATGCTTTCTATGGTGCAACTGTAAAAGTCATAGCCAACTTGACTATGAAAGATCAACTTAATTTAAGATGGGTCCATTCAAAAGTCTGATGGCAGCAGGAAGAAGCTGTTCTTGAGTTGGTCGGTGCATGTGATGATTCTAAATAGCAATCATCAATCCTAAAACCGAATACTACAAATGATAAAAATCTGGAATAAAAATGGAAAATGTTGGGAATCCTCAGCCTGGTAACGTCTGTGGCGAGAGAATGAGTTTAACGTTCAAGTTTGTGACCCTTCATCACTATTTTATCTGATGATATGTTGCAAAACTGGTTAACTGTGTTTCTGTCTCCACCAGCACTGCCAGAGCTACTGAATATTTCTAGCATTTTTTAAAAATGTTGCTTATTGAGCTTTTGGTTAAAATGCACTTATTCTGTAATTACTCGAGACCAATATTGAAGGATGTATTTAACAGATGTGGTTCCCTCAGCGTTATCCTGAGTGAATCCAGTTCCCACTCTAGACAGCCCTGATGAGTGGAAACTCTGGCCTCTGACTGGACACTCAGCATAGAGAGCTTGGTAATCGTACTGTAAGATTTGCTGCACTAAATCTCGCACTGCAGGTAAATCTTGCAGCTTAGTGTGCTGGTGAGGTAGGGATTGGGTACGCACTCCAATGGATGGTGGGGGTGGGAGTTGGACATTCACTCTAGTTCCAGTGGGGGTTAGGGTATCCACTCCAGCAGCAGTGGGGTTGGAGAGAGATGGTCGGGGTGGGTACCTGCTCCAGCAGTGGTAGGGTGAGGATGGTATTGACTACAGTGGCAGCTGGTTTGGGGAGGGCAATGGCAGAGGGGTGTTTAGGTATTGACTCCAATGGCAGGAACAGCAGTCGAACAGACTGTTCTATCCAAGGTGGAATTGAATTTGAGTATTGTTATGGCTGTAGCCATTCAGGTGGGTATTCTGTGACATTCCTGAACTGTCCAAATATTAAAGCAGCTGTTCTGAGTTTGGAGGTGAGCCATAAGAGACAATATCCAAATTCTATCTTACTGTTGTAACAGTGCTGCTGATGTGGTCAATTGGGTTCAGATTGTGGTCACTACGATATTAACACCGGGGAATTTGACTATGACGACATTGGAAGTCAGAAATAATGGGCTGTCATCTTGAAATGTTGGCTACTGGTCGTTTTTTTTAGCTTGGGTCTTGCTGTAGGAGTTATTTTTGTAGATGGGGGTTCAAGAAGAGGCCAGATCCTGTGTCCCATTGATGCAGAGTGCACTTTCACCTCCCCACTCCACATCTAGTTAAGTGGTGGCATGTCCTGTATATCCACTGTATGAATCTGTAGTCCCCAAGTAAGCAGCAGTTTTGTATCTCTGCTCACTCAGGGCTATGTTGCAGTATCTGCTGACCTTCTCGGTGGACTTGAGTGCCAGTCTTTCCCCTGACTGTTCTGTTCCACTGACTTTTTGCACTACCCAATCTCGCTGCATGTGCACTGGGTAAATGGGTCACCTGAACAACTCATCCATGGGATAATAACAGGACATCTGCTCGGCACAAACACCTTGCTGGAATATTGTGCCAGCTCTTTTCTGCGTGGAAGGCAGACTAAATAGAAACAGGCACAGCAATGAGCCAACTGTTGGTTGGTTCTACAGAAATCACTGAATGGGAATTGGGGCAATCAATTTTTCTTTGTTGCTCAGCAATGGGAAATGTACAAAATTTTTATTTCCATAGACGTGGATTTACTTCTCTAGTGAAGCCATTCAAAGCTGATTTAGATTTTGTAAAGTGCAGGCATCTTCTGTGCTAATGCTTGTAGCAGGCTTGTTGTCCCCAATGTTGAGGAAGTGGTGGAGAGGGAACGGAGGGTTTCTTTCCCTGTTGCTCCAAGGGGCTCCACACAAGATTGTTCACACTTTGATATGGGACTGCATAGTGGTTAGCACTGCTTCCTCACAGCACCAGGAACCCTGGCTCAATTCTGGTCTTGGATCACTGTCTGTGTGGAGTTTGCACATTATCACCATGTCTGCGTGGGTTCCCTCTGTGTGCTCCAGTTTCCTTCCACAGTCCAATGATGTGTGGGTTAGGTTGATTGGCCATGCTAAATTGACCCTAGCATCAGGGAATTCGCAGGGCAATATGTGGGTTTGAGGATAGGGCCTGGTTGGGATTGTGGTAGGTGCAGACTCGATGGGCTGAATGGTATCCTTCTGTACTGTAGAGATTGTATGATGTTAGAGAAAAAGGCTCCTTGATGTCTGGGTAAGTTCCTAGCTCAGGACTTCAAATGGCACAACACCAGAATCTCCAACTGTTTCAATTGGGAGCCATCTTATTCTGCAACATCATGCTCTTATAATAATTTCCCCCTTCCTTGAATAGGCGACCGATCACCATAGTCATAATAAGGTGGCGTAGTGATTAGCACTGCTGCCTCACAGCGCCCAGGGACCCAGTTCAATTGCAGGCTTGGGTCACTGTCTGTTTGGAGTTTGCACATTTTCCTTGTGTCTGCATGGGTTTCCTCTGGGTGCTCCAGTTTCCCCCCTCAGTCCAAAGGTGTGCAGGTTAGGTGAATTGGCTGTGCCAAATTCTCTCAGTACCTGAATAGGTGCTGGAGTGTGGTGAATAGTAGATTTTCTTTCAGTAACTTCAATGCAGTGTTAATGTAAAACTACATTACATGAACTACATGACTAATAAATAAATTTTAACTTAGATTTAGGATGTTGGTTTATTCAAGGTGGTGGCAGGGAAATAGCAAGAAACGTGTTTTTGTTTTTCTAACCTCAGTTTAGTCTCAATCCAAGTTGTTTTGCAGACTATTTCCCTCATCTTAAGAGTCAATTCTTCACTAGTGTTTGTGTGAATTTTGTGTAGAAGGTGAATTCTTGAGATGTGGAAATAGTGCTGAATTCAGAATCAGCCCAATTTGAGCTGTGATTCAGGGATGTCAGGTGATCATTGGCAAGACCAACACTTAATACCCAACTGTGAGTCACTGCTTTGAGTCTCTGCAGCCTGGGAGGGGATGCATCTGCTGTCCTTAAATTTCAAGGTAGTAGTGGTCATGAGTTTGGAAGATGCTACTGAAGGACCCTGTTGAGTTCTTGCAGTGTATTTTGTAGATGGTGCACGCAGCTACCACAATGTCAGAAGTGGAGGGAGTGAATGTTTGAGATGGAGTGCCATTATAGCAGTCTGCTTTGTCCTGGATAGCCTGGGGCTTGTGGTCTTGTGTAATTAGAGCTGCATTCATCTGGAACACATGTTTTTATACCCCTGACTCTGTCTTGTAGATGGTGGACAGCATTTAGAGAATTGGACATGTTAAACACCACAGAACCTTTGACCTGCTTGAAGTCATTATATTACGTAGTTGGTTCAGTTAGGTTTCTGGTGGTGATGTGTATCCCCACCTAGTTCCTGTATGTTGATTGGAGTGTGATGATGCTGTACCTTTTAAGACATATATTGATATCGTGTTTATTGTAAGGGGTATGTTTAAAATTCAGCTGTTTTGTAGAGTGACAGCCCTATAAAAGCCTTTAAATTAATAGTGGGAGAACAAGCTAAGCATTCTGGCGTGTCTGTTTAAGCAGAGCTAATGCATTTATGTTTACTTAGGTTCCCCTAGGATTTCAGGGTAGAGTTTTGATTAGATTGATTGACAGGGACAGAGTCCTTTGCTTAATGGGAAGAGCTAAGCTTACAGGAAAGAAAAGATTTCAGTTTTATTTTCAAATGCAAAGAGTTTGCTGCCTGAGTTACCAGAAGAAAGCAGAAGGTTGCACGCTGTTTTTTTGATTAAACCTTCTTGATGTGTCAGTTGAATTGCGCCTGGAGTGAAACGTCTTATCCTCACACTAATGCCAAAATAGACAATAGCTGGTGTCTAGTCTAACTTCATAATGTACCTTCAGATTTCTGATCTGGTAATGCCAGTGAATGTCAAAGGAAGATGATTAGATTCTCTCATTAGAGTTGATCACTGGCCTTTTTCCTTACTATTACCACGCGTGCATCTAAGCTCTGATTGTTCTCCAGGGTCTTGCTGAATATGGTGCTGATTCAGTATCTATGAAGTTATGAATGAATACTGTAATCATCGGTGATATGATCTTTAAATGGAGGGAATACTAATTGAAGTTGGTGAATATGCTTAATTGGGCCTGGTGCTTTAAAGCTTGAGGAAAAGATGCATCTTTGATAGATTACTGAAGTGAGCTCCAGTATTTGGTGTCTAAGAGATGCATCCTTTAGGACACAGGCAGCTCAGTCATTAGTGCCACTGCAAATCCATTCCTGGTGATGAATGTTGACATTCTGTCACCCTTGTGTTGTACCTGATATCCAGCATGGAGTTGTATTGACTCATCATTTGAGGGAGAGCAGGTGGTTTGCCTTTCCATGTTTACCAGTGAAACAGCACGTGCCCAGAGTTGGTGATGGAGGAGTCTGGGATATTGGCTGTAAGGTATGATCTGAGAAAATGACTAACAAACTATTGCTTGACTTAGTCAGTTCCCCCAATTTTGGCTTAAGGCTTTAGATGCAATGAGGACTTTGCAGGATTGGCTAAGATTCCAGAATGAAATACTGGCTCAGTAGATTGTAACTTTTTTTTACTGTTCTCTTAGAAAACACAGTCATAGGGCTACCAATTAGCTTCTGGCAACAAAAAAAATGAAAAGTTGGATTATAACCACAAAACTCCTTTACTTCCCTCTTAGTTTCACAAATGCAGGCGATTTTCAAAGATAACAGCCCACTCTGAAACCAAATGGCCAATGCCACTCAACTAATAATCCATGAATTTCATCTCAAAATCCTCCCAGATGATTGTCGTAAGTGCTGCCATTTCTCTCTCAAAAAAAGACTTCTTTCAAACAATGTTTTCCATCAGCTGTTTATATCAAAAATCATAGAACATAGAACATTACAGCACAGAACAGGCCCTTCGGCCTTCGATGTTGTGCCGACCAAAATAAAAAGCAATGCCCCTCCAAACTAAACCATTCCCTTCTCTTCCATATACTTATCAACTAACCTCTTAAACGCCACCAAACTTGGCGCATCTACAACAGCTGCAGGCAGGGCATTCCACTCCCTAATCACTCTTTGAGTAAAGAACCTACCTCTGATATCCGTCCTATAACTCATATCAATCCCTTCCAGATTTCCCAACTATCCTGTCAAGCAAGACCTTGCTCTACTTGTAATAAGGAATTGAACATTAGGTTTTCCAGCACTCCTTAAAGTTAGGCTTTTTTATGCTGAATTGCAACACGTACCCAAAATTCAGTTACTCAGTCCTCGGCAAGATACCATTGCTTGGAACACTTCAAATAAAGACACCAAACCTTTCAATTTCTGAGTTTGGACAAGCACGGTGGCACAGTGGTTAGCACTGCTCCTCATAGCATCAGGGACTTGGGTTTGATTCCTGGCTTGGGTCACTGTCTGTGTGGAGTTTGCATGTTTCCCCCACGTGCTCCTGTTTCCTTCCACAGTCCAAAAATATGCAGATTAGGTGGATTGACCATGCTAAATTGCCCCTTAGTGTTAGGGGAACTAGCTAGGATAAATGCATGCAGTTATGGGGATAGGGTGGAATTGTGGTCAGGCCAGAGTTAATGGGCCGAATGGCCTCTTTCTGCACTATAGGATGCTATGATTCTTAATATGTGGATTGCCTGTAGACAACCTCATCAGCTCTTCTCTTCCCAGATTTGACTTAACTGCCATAATCAATATTCTGTTCTCAGGGAAGTTCCTCTTTGATCCTTTTTACTTTAATATTCCTGGAGTTTCTTTTCCATTCCCTGGTTTCTACAACCAGTTGTCCATTAGTTTTCCTGGATCTTATGTTCGTGCACCTTACTCCATTGTACGGTTGTTCTGCTTCTAGCAGAGCTGTGAGAACTGCTTTCTCTCTCACTACCCACTCCAACTGCTGTAAATCCAGCTAAAACTAAACTCAAAATGCCCTCCTACAATAAAGGCATCCTTGGTTACTAAACAATGATTTTTTTTTTCAGTTTTACTTTACATGCCATAATGCTCAATAGAAACACAGTTTGTGCTGATCAACCCTCCGTACATATAAACACCTTGTCTAGCATGAACCTAATTATAGGTTTCCCCTGAAACACTGAATGAAATCCACTTAAATCTATACTTATTTTTAATGTGTAACAGTGCAAATGTAGTTCACTTATAACAACTGCAATAAAAGTAAATTACTGCAGATGCTGAATGTGAATCTGGGGTGAAGGTGGAGGAAAGCAGTCTGAAGTTGTTGAACTCCATGTTAAGTCCAGAAGTCTGCTGTGTGTTTTGGAAGATGAAGTGCCGTTCCTCCAGTTTGTGTTCTCATCTTATTTCCTGTTCTCTAGATCTGACAGAATCATCTAGACTTGAAATGTTAGTTCTATTTTCTCTCTGTCCAGATGCTGTCAGACATGCTGATATTTTCCAGTACTTTTTGTTCTTGTTTCACTTAAAACTAATCCTGCTTTCCTGGTAAAGCGCTTGCTCAACCATTGTGGAGAGTGGTTTTAAAAAATCAGCCACAATGCTGTTGATTTGCAGTCACATTCAGACTAGCTGGGAAGGATGGCAAATTTCCTTCCCTGAAGGATGTTACTTAGCCAGATGGGTTTTATGAAAGTCTGGTAGCTTCATCGTCATTACTCCTGATTATAGCTTCTACTCAAGATTTCTTAAATTGATTGAAGTGGGTGGCACAGTGGTTAGCAATGCTGCCTCTCAGTGCCAGGGGTCTGGATTCAATTCCGACCTCAGGTGACTGTGTGGAGGTTGTGTGTTCTACCTGTGTCTATGTGGGTTTCCTCTGGGTGCTTCGGTTTCCTCCCACAGCCCAAAGATGGGAGGATTAGATGGGTTGACCATGCTAAATTGGCTGTTAGTGTCAGGAGAGCTAGCAAAATAAATACATGGGGCTACAGGGATAGGGCCTGCGTGGGATTGTTGTCTGTGCAGGCTCAGTGGGCCAAATTACCTCTGCACTGTAGGAATTCTATGATTCTAAATTAAGTGCCCCACCGCAGTGGTAGAATTTGAACAATAATGATTGCCGGAGCTTTAGTATTTTAGAAACAAAATAGTGATTGTGTAAAGGTCAGTGCTTTTATTTTATCCTACCACAACAGCTGGGGAATTTAACTTCAATTAACTAGTAAATCTGGCAATATTAACCATTGTTTTTTTTTTAAAAAAAAACAATCTGGGGATTTAGAGGTAATTATGCTATCCTTCACTGCAACTGTACGCATTGGAATTTAGAAGAATGAGGGAAATCGTATAGAAATATATAAGATTATGAAGGGGATAGATAAGATAGAAGTTGTTTCCACTGGCAGGTGAAACTTGAACTTGAGGGCATCTCCTCAAGATAAAGGAGAGCAGATTTAGGACTGAGTTGAGGAAGAACTTCTTCACACAAGGATTGTGAATCGGTGGAATTCCCTGCCCAGTGAAGCAGTTGAAGCTCATTGAATGTCTTTAAGGCAAAGATAGATAATATTTTGAACAGTAAAGGAATTAAGGGTTATGGTGAGCGGGCGGGTAAATGAAGCTGATTCCACAAAAAGATCAGCCATGATCTTTTTGAATAGCGGAGCAGGCTTGAGGGGACAGATGAATATTAACTATGCTTTGAAATGGCTAAGCAAACTACTCCGCACGGACACTCGGGAATGAACAGTGTTGCTGCCTTAATTGCCAGCGGTGCTCACGTCCCAAGAACAATAGTCCACATCCAGGCTGCATCTTTTAACATCGTAAAGTATCCCATGGTGTTTGCAGATTGCAGACTGACTGGGGTCTATTCATCAATTTTTCAATTAAAAGCTCTGGAAATTGTGCTGTAAACACTGAAGCAAGAAGAATATGATCACTGATTCTGCTGCTCACTGGAATAATCTGTTTATTCTGCTGAATTTGTTCCTCCGACTTCCTGCAGCAATCTACTTCATGATTGATTACATCTTTTTAAAATATTGCATTGAGTTTAGGGAGGTCTGATTGGGGAGACAGGATTTTTGCGGTTGGGGACAGGAAGGTTCCGTGATAAAATACGTTCTCATAGTTTTAGCAATTGCCACGCTACTGGGCACGCTGTTCAAAGTCCTGGCACTAAACAACACATTCTTCTGGTTTTCAGACACAGAAATGTTGAATTAGTATCAAGAATGAGCTGTTAAAAAGCTCAAAGTCTCCTTCAGGGATGCAACTATCATCTTCCCCACTTCTGTGTAAAATTCTTCATCTCCAAGTTACATTTGGAGACTGTCTGCCTGTGTGGAATTTGCGCCTTCTCCCCATGTCTGCATGGGTTTTCTCCAGGGGCTCTGGTTTCCTCCCAACCTCCAAGGATATGCAAATTAGGTGGATTGGCCATGCTAAACTTTAGTGTCCAAAAACGTGTGGATTCAAATAATTAGCCATGATAGATGTGTGGAGTTACGGGAATAGGGCAGGGGAGAGGGACTGGGTAAGATCCTGTGCCAGAGTCAGTGCAGACTCAATGGGCTGTACTGCCTCCTGCTGCGCTGTAGGGATTCTGTGTATTACCCACTCAGTTTCAGTATTGTTACAATAAGATTAGGTTCCTGTTTTACCTGGAGGTAAAACTGGTCAATTTCATTTTGGGAAAATTTCCAACAACAATAATTTTTATTAAAAAATTGTCTTTAATTAAAGAGCATTTGGGCAGTAAAGGCAAATTGCATTTTGAGCTTTATAAAGTAAGAAAATTTTGCCACAGCTACAGGGAATTTTGAAATCAAAATTAATAGAATTAACATAGTGTTGGGAGACAATAATACGTGTCAAAATTAAATTTAAAAATATTAAACAGCCAAGCTTTCAGAGCAAGAAGTTCTGATTTGCTGAGCAGAGTATAATTATTCTTTAGCTAGATAGTGTGGGTACACAGTAGCACGATGAATACAGTGACGATTTAAGTCTTGGGTATTTAAAGTTGTTTTGATTCCAGCATCAGAGTATTTTGTGCTGATTTGGTATCTCTATTTAAGAAAGAATTTAAAGTTTATTTGTTAGCGTCATAAGTTGACGTATATTAACACTGTGAAAATTCCCTAGTTGCCGCATTCCAGCACCTGTTTGGGTACACTGAGGGAGAATTTAGCATAGCCAATGCACCTAACCAGCACATCTTTCAGACTGTGGGAGGAAAATTGGCACTCAGGTTGATAAGGTCATTAAGAAGGCATATGGTGTGTTAGCTTTTATTGGTAGAGGGATTGAATTTCAGAGCTGTGAGATTATGTTGCAACTGTACAAAACTCTGGTGCAGCCGCACTTGGAGTATTGCGTTCAGTTCTGGTCGCCACATTATAAGAAAGATGTGGAAGCATTGGAAAGGGTGCAGAGGAGGATTACCAGGATGTTGTCTGGTATAGTGTGAAGGTCTTATGAGGAAAGGTTGAGGGACTTGAGGTTGTTTTTGTTAGCGAGAAGAAGGTTAAGAGGTGATCTAATTGAGGCATACAAAATGATCAGAGAATTAGGTAGGATGGACAGTGAGAGCCTTTTTCCTTGGATGGTGATGGCTAACATGAGGGGACATAGCTTTAAATTGAGGGGTGGTAGTTATAGGACGGATGTCAGAGGTAGGCTCTTTAGTCAGAGGGTGATAAGGGCATGGAATGCCCTGCCTGCAGCAGTTGTGGACTTGGCAGCTTTAAGGGCATTCAAATGGTCAGTGGATAGGCATATGGATAACATTGGAATAGTTTAGGTTAGAGGGTCATCAGATTAATTGTTGCACTGGTCAGCGCAACATCGAGGGCTGAAGGGCCTGTACTGCGCTGTTATGGTCTATGAAGCCAGAGCACCAAAAGGAAACCCATATAGACAGTGACTCAAACCTGGGTCTGTAGCTCTGAGGCAGTGGTGTTAACCACTGTGCGACTGTGCCACGTAGGAAAATGGTGAAGAGGCAGTAGGTCTACATTGATTGTATTGAATAGTGGAGCAGACTTGAGAGACTGTGTGGTCTCAGTCTCCTCAATCTTGTGTTCTTTGTGGTAAAACTAATTTGTCATCATGGTAAGACTGGTGCCAGCATAATGCTCAGTGGAACTGAAGTGGCAATGCAAGGAATGTAGATCCTAAAGATTAATACTATACAACAGGTAATAAATAGTGATGGCCTTTACACTGCACTGGACATCTTAACACTGCAAATGCTGCTCATGTATCATGCCGATGGTCAGGTAAAACTATATCACAAATGACGGGATCAGAGTTTAAAAAGAAGAATAAGAATTTTCCTCTGCATGCTGACTGTTTATCGCCGAATCCCTACAGTATAGAAGGAGGCCATTTTTATCTAAACATTTCCAGCCACCCACTTACTTTCTTTGTCCCTCATCCCTCCTGGGAATTGCGGCGGTGAGAAAGAAGTTGAATTAATTCTGGAGCAGAAGTGTATCAACCTGGAGAGGCACAGCATTCAACTTCTAAAGAAGAGGTGATGGCCTGGTAGTGTTCATCGGTGGGCTATTGATCCAGAAATTCAGCTAATATTCTGGGGACCCAGGTTCAAATCCCACCACAGCAGATGGTGGAATTTGAATTCAATAAAAACTATCTGGAATTAAGAATCTACTGATGACCATGAAACCATTGTCGATTGTTGGGGAAAAAAATCCATTTGGTTCACTAATGGCCTTTAGGGAAAGAAATCTGCTGCCCTTACCCAGTCTGACCTACAGGTGACTCCAGAGCCACAGCAATGTGGTTGACTCTCAACTAGAGATGGGCAATAAATGCTGGCCAGCCAGCCCATGTCCCACCAATAAACTAAAAAAGTATAAAAGGCCAATAAATATTGTGCAAATTAAAAGTTATAAAGCTCTCCTCAAAGGGAAAAGGTAAGACCTTCCCCATTACCCTAAAGCACTGTGGGCTTGAGCTGCCTATCTCCAAATCAATGGAACCAGAAAAATAATTCATTTCCCACCCTCTCCCTCACCCCCACTAAAGAACCAGAATTATACTGTTCCCCAACAACACTCAACAATCACACGTTTCCACTCATTATTACTAACTTAGATAAAAACGTATGTAGGGAGTAACTCGCATTGGTTTAGTTTGACCAGTCACATTTGGAAATTGTCTTTCATGAAGCCACATCAGAGAAATCCAAATTCTTCCCTTTCGAAATTGAGTAACCTTGTTTTGAGTTAGTAACAACCTGAAGGCCATGAGCATTTAGTAAAATTAGCTTTGAGTGTTTGGAAATAATAATGCAGATCACATTTAAGTTTAAAAAGAATTAAGCAGCCAAGCTGTCAGAGCAAGAACTGAGCAGAATAGAAGTTTTTTTTTGCACTATACAGTGTGTGTAAAGCCAGGCCAAGCAGATTCAGCAATGATTAAGTTTTAAAAGGTGTTTTGGTTGCAGCAACAGGTTGTTTTTGGTCCAATAGTTGGCAGGGACTGAGGGGGAATCAGTTCTCTGGGGTCAGAGAGAGGAACTGTCATATATCAACCCTGCAGTGCTAAAGGAGAACTACACCGTTTGTACTCCTTTGTCTTCAAACAACTTTTAAAGGTACCATATTTAATAAAAAGTTGTATTAAGATCTAAGATGGTCAAGGTTGTGTGTTTAGAAATGCTCCCAACTTGGGTTCTGGGGTATTGAAGATGTGTCCAGCAAAGGTGGAGTGATTAAATCAGTGCAAAAGTTAGAGGCATGTAGATGTCTGAGGAAATTGCGTTTAAAAATGAGGATGAAGGTTTAAGATGTGTTTGACCAGGGAGGCAATATAGATCAGTAAAAGTGACACTGGAGAGGGACTTGCTGTGAGTCGTGATATGGGCTGCAGAGTCTTGGCTGACAAATTTAGAGAGGTATAATGTGCAAGACTGGCATTGGAATAATCTAATCTAAAGGCAACGGAGTCCTGAATGAGATTTTCCTTCCACAGGTGAGCTGGGCTGGGTGAAGCCTGAGATTACTGGGGTGGAAATAGTTTAGATAATGGTGCAGATATGAGTTTAGAAGCTCATCTCAGGGTTGAATGTGAGGTTAAGGTTATGAACAAAGTGGCTGAATCTCAGGGTAAAATCTGTAGTTAGGCAACAGAGTTTAGAACAGGAACAATCACTTTAGCCTCCTACTATTGGAAGGAATTTCTGCTCCTCCAATACTGGATTTCAAATAAATTGCCTGAATTTAGAAATAGTGAAGAAGTCGAGAGAGTTGGCGATGAAGTGCTGGGTGCATAAGTTTGAAGATGATGCGCATAAACAAGCATAAGTTTGAAGATGAACTCTCTTTCTTCCATTATGTGCTAAGGAGCAGCTTGTAAATGAGAAATAAGTGGTGACTAGGAAGAGATCTTTGGGGGGAACAAACGTAATAGTCCAGGAGAAAAAGTAGAAACTGTTGCAAGTTATTGTCTTGAGGCAGATTAGAGTCAAGAGCAGTCCTGCCCAACTGGCAGATAGGGGAAGAGATTCTGGAGGAGGATGGTGTGGTGAATCATGTTAAAGACTGCAAATGGATTGAGAAACAAGAGGGGGGGGCGTAGTTCAGCTTTGTCACAGTCACACAGAATGTCACAAACAGGTTTAGAGACTTTTCTGAAAATCCAGTTTCAAACTCGGTAAGCTGGGGAACAGTACAGGTGCCAGTCAACCTACTGAAGCGTTAAAATGTTATTCCACAATCATTCCTATGGTTACATTTCTATTCATAGTCATATCCTATTTATCAAGATTTCTCTCTTTAAAAATAAAATCAAACTCCTTGATTCAGTCGCTTAAGTTTTGGAAGATTCAATCTACTTGATGCTAACTTTAAAAATAAAATAAAATTCAGCTCTCCGGCAGAAAGAAAATCCATCATTGCACTAAAGCCATGTCTACTTTCTGAATGATTTAAAATTGGAAATGCTGCATCAGTAGCAGTGGATATATCCCACTTAATTTGATCCCATTCTAGTTTTTAAAACTGAGTGAAAACCAATTGTAAAGATTTGAATGACGGACTCATTAAAATGGTTCAAGGGCATTATCCTGTAGGCTGTGTCAAAAATCATTCAACTCCCTGCCTGTATTCAGACAATGCTCTGTATGGAACCAGTGACCCATGTGAAGGTCCAGTGTCAAATCTGTGGCCTACATTTTACAGGGAAAGCTATCTTGCTTTTCAGTTTATTTTGTGCATGAAGGCAAATTGTTCAGATTCAAAAATGTTTCATTTGGTTTTAAGGTTTTAGGTTAGTGTCGCAAAAAAATTATGATTCCTGTCCACATGTGTGTAAACAATGGGCTGCTGATTTAACTGGTGGGGGGAGGGCAAAGAGAGGAATCAATTCCTTCATCTTGACAGCATGAGAAGGCAGAACTCCTACTGATAAATATAGCTGTCGTCCCATGGAGCTTCAGGTCTCCATTTCAACAGATTGTATTTTTGGCCAATCTAGGCCTCAACACCTCATGATATCAAGAAAACAACTCAAAAAAAAAATTAGATCAACAATCAACATAAAGCATCTAATTTCTGCCCTAACAATTTCACTTTTATATAAATGCTGTCGATGACAAGATTCTCATCAAAGTGACTATTGTTAAAAATTCTTTCATGGAATGGGGATGTCATTGGCAAGACCAGCATTTGTTGCCCATCCCTAATTGCCCTTGAAACGAGTGACAAGGCATTAGTGAGCCAGATGGGTTTTTATAACCGTCAACATTGGTGGTCATATTTTTAATTCCAGAGTTTGTTTACTGAATTCAAATTTCGTCATCTGCCAAGGTGGGATTCAAACCCAGAATCCCAGAGCTGTACTCTGGATTACTAGTCCAGTGGCAATTCCATTTACACCACCACTTCCCCTGTCTGTAAGTGAGTTGTGTCTCGATGTCCATATCTGTTTTCAGAGCACTCGGTTGTTTAAGAACACTAAAGGAATGGGTCATTCAGCTCTTTGTATCTGCTTCATCATTTAATCTGATCATAGTTGATCAAACCTTTATCTGATTTGACCACAATAAGGACATGCAGATGGATTTCAGAGGTGGTGCCTTTAGCCATTAAACAAATCTCAGTCCAGGAGATTACAATTTCCCTTGCACTTTGATGGAAATACTATGTGTATGAATTCGTCATGATGTGGAGATGCTGGCATTGGACTGGGGTAAACATAGTAAGA
The DNA here is from genome assembly GCA_024679065.1 of Sphyrna mokarran. NCBI lineage: Eukaryota > Metazoa > Chordata > Chondrichthyes > Carcharhiniformes > Carcharhinidae > Sphyrna > Sphyrna mokarran. The sequence goes on from JAGIQG010000009.1 coordinate 16,304,846, forward strand.
AGCCTCACAACACCAGGTTAAAGTCCAACAGGCTTATTTGGTAGTAAAAACCATAAGCTTTTGGAACGCTGTTCCTCTGTCAGGTGAGTGGAGAGTTTGGATCAGAAATGGGGCATAGAAAAGCCCATGCAAATTCTAATCAGTATTCTGTAAACAGTGCACCTTTATGTACCCTGTTTCTGATCAGAACTCTCCACTTACCTGACGAAGGAACAGAGTTCCAAAAGCTTATGGTGTTTACGACAAAATAAACCTGTTGGGCTTTAACCTGGTGTTGTGAGGCTTCTATGAATTTGTGTAGCACGGTTCCCAGGTAATGAAGTACCTTTCTGAAGTGTCGTCACAGTTGTAGAGAAACCTGGCAACCAATTTGTGCACAGTAGTGGATGCAGCACTGAGATAAATCTCTAGATGACTTGTTTTCAGCAGTAATGTTAATTGTTATTGACCAGGACACTAGGAGAACTCCTTTTGTATTGTTGATATCCACTTGAGACGTGATATCTGATCTGAAAGATGGCAGCTCTGACTGTAGTACTACTTCAGTCCTGCAGTGTCACTCCTACATCAAGGCTCCTTAGCCATAGGCCCACTTCCCCCTAATCTGAAGGTTAAAGTGTCCAACAAAAATACATTGCACCTGACTTGCACTTTGTGTTTCAATCTATCCATTTTAAAAATGTATTCCCTAGTTGGGGAAGGGTAGGGGAAGAGGGGGAAATCATTTATCTTTGTAACCCATAGGCTGCTGGTTTGGCTGGTGGAGAAGGGAAGAAGGAAGAGTAGCAAAGCATATTTGGGCCTTAAGCGCTCAGCTGCAATACTTATGTCAGTAGTTTATGGATTGGAGCTCCACCCAGGGAAATACATATTGCCTAGAGCAAGGGTGGTTCTTTTGTTCTATTCATACCTGGGCTGTGGACTTTGCTGGCCGGGTCAGCATTTATTGCCCAACCCCCTATTTGCCGTTGAACTGAGTACATTTCAGAGGGCATTTTAAGAGTCAGTCACATTGCTGTTGATCTGGAGTCACAAGTAGATCAGGCCAGGTAAAGGAAGGATGGCAGGCTTTCTTCCTTAAAGGGCATGAGTGAACCAGGTGGGTCTTTACAACAGTCCACAACGGTTTCATGATCATTGTTAAACTTTAAATTCCAGATTTTAACCAAATTCAAATCCCGGTCCCCAGCGTTTTACCCTGGGTCTCTGAATTGATAGTCCAGTCACAAACCACTACAGAGTGTTTTTTTTTAAGTAATTTTTTTTGTATAAGATGTATCTACTGATTCAAAAGCAGCTCATTAGAACTCCCATTTTCTGTTCCACATGAGAGTTCTGGGAATCAGTTTTTGTTTTGCTTTTGCTTGGAAAAATACTTGCCAAGGATTTTATTACTTGATGTATTAAGTTGCAGATTGTGCACATGAAAACCAACTCCTATTAGCATTTTGATTTCCTGTGGGAAATCCAGAGGAGGTTGTTGGTGTTCAGCAAATCCCAGAAGGAGCTATGCATTGCCAGTAAAAGCTGGTGTACTAAATCGGAAATGTGCATCCTGAAACTGAAAATTGGCTATTGCCTTTCAGAAGGTTTATGGCTCGGCTGGGAATTTGGTGATGGGACATAAATTAGCGGTTAGCTCGCAAGACTTAACTTAATAGCTCCTGCGTGTAACAACGTATGAGATAAGATGAAGCGCTCCATTCTCCAAGCTTGCAAGACAGTATCACTAAAGGTCAGGTAGAGAGAAGGCTATGTTTTTCATACATGTAAGCGGGTGGGCAGTGACAGTATACTGGACCTGGCAGAGCTAATTCTAAATACATGGTCTGTTCTGAATATTGCATAGAATCATAAAAACCCTGTAATGCAAAAGGAGGCCTTTGAACATAGAACATAGAACATTACAGCACAGAACAGGCCCTTCGGCCTTCGATGTTGCGCCGACCATTATAAAAAGCAATGCCCCTCCAAACTAAACCATTCCCTTCTCTTCCATATACTTATCAACTAACCTCTTAAACGCCACCAAACTTGGCGCATCTACAACTGCTGCAGGCAGGGCATTCCACTCCCGAACCACCCTTTGGGTAAAGAACCTACCTCTGATATCCGTCCTATAACTATCACCCCTTAATTTAAAGCTGTGTCCCCTCGTGCTTTTGGCCCATCGAGTCTGCACCAACCACAATCCCACTCAGGCCCTATTTTGTAACCCCACGTATTTACTACACTAATCCCCCTGACAGTAAGGAATAATTTAGTATGGCCAATCAACCTAATCCTCAATTCTTTGGACATGTGTTGTTTGAAAGAGGGTTTATACACTTTCTTAATGTAAAACAAATTCCACATGTAGACCAGATCAGGTGCAGTATGTGAAGTGTGGACAGTTTCAAAGAAATATTAAATGTATAATTTGAGAGAATTTGACCTGCTGTTCAGTTTTTAAACAAACTCCAGTTGTAAGGAAGTTGATTTGTGTTTTTAATAAATTCTCACTTTTATTAAGGATTTTGCTGATTTTGAAATGATCTGCATTTTCTGATTATTGTTGAGTTGAACCTGACCCTGCACCTGAATACAATTAGCTTTTACAGTTAAATTATAGGCTTGCTGACAAACTCTGGAATTAATGACTTAAATTAATCTCTACCCCTGTTACTTCTGTTCCCTTAAATTCCAAAGCCTTGACAGCTCGAATAGCTCAGTCCCTTTCTTGTTACCAGGGCTCCACTTAGAAAAGAATCTTTATTTTAAAAGGTCACACGAATAGATAACTGGCTGCAACAAATACTGCGAAGACTGTGACTTTAGTTTTTCAAATCAACTCATTGCATGAATCTAGTTTTAGACCAAATGATAGCAGTGCGGAAGTATAAAATGTGATTATTGGGAATTAGCAAATTGCTCGTGTTGTTTGCAGTCAGTTGATGAATGTTTAGGCAGAAAGACACAAACGAACAAAGGCAGGGACAGGCATTCAGTCTAACAATTCATAAAAAAACAGAATAACAGTAAATACTCAGCAAATCAGGCAATAGCTGAGGAAGAGTTAACCAGTTGCCATTTTACATCTAAGGCAGAGGTATTTTTTAAAAGTAAGTTTATTAGTGTCACGAGTAGGCTTACATTAACAGCACAATGAAGTTATTGTGAAAAATCCCCTAGTCGCCACACTCTGGCACCTGTTCAGGTACACAATTTTAGCGTGGCCAATGCACCTAACCAGCACGTCTTCAGACTGAGGGGGAGAATCAGAGCACCTGGAGGAAACCCATGCAAACATGGGGAGAATGTGTAGACTCCACTTAAACAGTCACTCAAGCTGGGAATTGAACTCTGGCAATGAGGCAGCAGTGCCAACCACTGCTGCTGTGCTGCCCTCTTAATCCTTCCAGTCTCTGCAGCATTTTACTTTTTTGTTTATAAACAATGAAAAGCTATGATACGCTTGACTAAAAATTGCAATGACAAGTGTATGCATAAATAAGATACCCATTAAGTAGATGCACCGAAAGACTTATTCGGATGGTTATCTTCTGTGTGTGCTTTACCCAGCTCGTTTCACCCATACTTGCCCAATGGACACTGATAAACTGAATATATTGGGAACATGATTTACATCTCACTTGCTGACTATAATAGTTGACTGTGTTAATTATCAAGGTATGATTTATATTGCCAAAATCCTTTGGTGAATACAAAGGATAACACAAAAGGGCTTATTAAATACAAGTTATTATAGCATGCAGAAAGTACTGTTGGTAGAATGATTTATCTTATTCTGTAATAGGCAGATTTATACAGCAGATCGAAAAGTAGACCATCTTGAGGAGGAGCTGCTTCTGAACAAGGAGCCCAGTCAAGCAAGATTGCCGGAAGGAAACAATTATTCCCTCAACAGTGTGTTTCGTAATGTTGGGACGTGCAATAGAGGAGAAACTGACAGAAATATGCCATCTAAACAGGTTCCTCCTGATAATGGATCCTTGGAAGTAAATGAGGAAATGTTGACCTCAAGTCTGTTGGAAGATGACATGCCTGAACCAATGTTTGATATGCCAGAGGAAATGGGAGCAGAGTGTGAAAGCCTATTCAGTGGTGGGTAACTCCTAAAGTAATTAGCTGTTCTTTTCCATTTGTCTCTTCCATTATGCCTCTTGCTTGCTTTTCACACTCCTGAAATTTTAAAAGGTTCTAAAGCTTTGCTTTTCATTTGTACCTAAATTATAAATGAAATAGAATAAAAAAGGTACTTTTCCATTCAAACCCCACTTTTCCATTTAAACCTCAATTTATCTTGGAGGAAAGTTGTTCTAACTCCTGTGGATGTTTCATGCAATGCCACCAAGGTTTCATTTTTAGGATCCCACCCCTGCCCTCTTCTACGTGCTGCCTTTTGATGCCATCTTATTAAATGACTAATTGAGCAGGCTCAAGGAGACATGTGAACAACTGCCCCTATTTCTAGTTTTTACTTCCAAGCTGATATTAGACTACCAAGGTAAAATAGAACATCGGTCCATGCTGGTCAATGTTACAAAATACTAACAGCCGTTATGTGAATTGCATTAGATAGTGATCATAGAATCCATACAATGCAGAACAGACTCTTCAGCCCATCGAGTCTGCACCAACTTGCTGACAGATTATCTCCCTGCCCGGTCTCTGTAACCAAACACGTTTACTATGGTTAATGCATCTAACCTGCGCAATTTTTTTCTCACAGGATGGTGAAGGTCTGAAACAAGCTGCCAGAGGTGGTGGTAGAGGCGGGTACAATTTAGTCTTTTAAAAAGTGTTTAGATAGTTACATGGGTAAGATGGGTACAGAGGGATATGGGCCAAATGTGGGCAATTGGGACTAGCTTAGGGGCTTAAAGAAAGCAGTGTGGACAAGTTGGGCTAAAGGGCCTTTTTTCTATGCTGTAAACCTCTGACTGTATCTTTGGACTGGTGGAAGGAAACTGGAGCACCACTTATTTGAGGACAGTGGCAAAACTATGACTCTGAAAACGACTCTCAGCTGAAAGTTCAGTCTGGCCTCACCAGGTTTGCTATGTGGGTTGTGTTTGCTGTGAGGTTCGCCGTGTGGATTGCGGTGACTGGCTTGTGAGACCACGCTCAAGTTATGATATGACATTTCTACCAATGCAACAATGAACAAAGAACAAAGAAAGAAGAACAAAGAGCAACACAGCACGGGAAACAGGCCCTTCGGCCCAACGAGCCCGTGCCGCCGTCCTAACGTCTTAATGACATAGCCTATTGTGGAACATTCCCATGTAGGGACCAATATAGGGACAATTTGTTACCCAATCTGCCTAAGAGCACATTTTTGGGATGTGGGAGGAAACCGGAGCACCCGGAGAAAACCCACGCAACCACGCGGAGAATGTGCAAACTCCCGCAGACACAGGCCCAAATCCATGTGTCTGCACAGCAACAGCAATAGTCTCTGAGCTGTCGTGTTGCCCAGTTTAAGCATACACTAACGACTTGAAGCACGAGGCCACTCCTGAAGCAACATCCAAGAGCAGCCCTTGCACGACCTGCCGAATGCATGCACCTTGTTGGTCAACAAGCCTGTGGAAACAAATAAGATATTTAGACAGTCCTGCTATATCCCTCTATCTGCAGACTGCTCATGTGGCTGTCCAAGAGACCCTTAAACAACCCTAGCATGCCTGCTCCCACCACCCTACTCGGCAGTGCATTCCACACCCCCACTACCCTTTGTGTGAAAAACTGCCCTCTAATATTTGTCTTGTACATAGCCCCCCTCACCCTAAGGCCATGACCCCTCGTTCTATCCATTTCTAATGGTGGAAAAAGCTTACTATCGTTTACTCTATCTATACCCCTTATAATCTTATATACCTCTATTAGATCCCCTCTCAGCCGACGTCTTTCAAGGGAAAACAACCCCAGTGTGTTCAATCTTTCCTCGTAAGATGGAAACCACCTCCTGTGACGCAATGTTCACGTCTTGTCTTGAGCAGGTGATGATCCCTCGCCAGAGCCGGCATCTGTGTTGGGTGCTGATCTGTTAGCTCTGTATAGAAAAGGATGGTGTCCTGACATAACCCTTCATGTTGAGAACAGAACTTTCCATGCACACAGGTACAATCATTTCATGGCTGTTGGTAAGAACATTTTGACGTAAACTGAAGAACTAACTTAGAAATGTTGCCTTCATTTATTGCCAATACGCTGATAGAGGTAGTCAAATGTGTGTGGATCTACAGCTTTGAACAAAATTTGTTTTGTTAAGTCACTGCTGTAAGGAATTTTATTTAACTGCTTTTTCTAAAGAAAATAAATTATTGTGCTGATCTTTTCCTGATTTTTTTTTTTAAATCTCATAAATTTATCATATTCCATTCTTTTTGCTCCTCAGCATTGCAATTTTGCAAACTAGCTGCTACTTTGCACTTTGGAAATTCTTTTGTTTTCTAATCATTTTAGTTTCAGTAGCAAAGACTTTTAGAAGTTTGTTTATTAGTCACAAGTAGATTTACATTTACTGTGGAAATCCCCTAGTTGCTACACTCCGGTGCTTGTTCAGGTACGCTGAGGGTGAATTTAGCACGGCCAGTGCACCTAACCAGCACGTCTTTCAGATTGTGGGAGGAAACTGCAGTGGTCGGAGAAAACTCATGCCAGCACTGGGAGAACATGCAGACTTTGCAGTGACCCAAGCTAGGAATTGAATCAGAGTCCCTGGTGCCATGAGGCAGCAGTGCTAACCACTCTGCTAACGTGTCATTACTGTAAATAATAGCTACTTGATTTTAACATTTCTGTAAGATAACTAGTGCCAAACTAAGTAATTGAATTATGTACTTAGTGCATAAGGATGCCATTCTGCCCATTGGGTCTGTACCGACTCTCCAACAGAGGACCTTATCCAGGCTCTATCCCCATAACCCCACGTATTTATCCTGCACATCTTTGGTGGATATTTGTGCACCTGGAGGAAACACTTGCAGACACAGAGAACGTGCAATCTCCACACAGTGACCCAAGTTGTGAATTGAACAGGGTCCTTGGTGCTGTGAGGTATCAATGCTAATCACAGTGCCACCCACCAATGAGTCCATAGACTGCACTATTTTTAGGTTAAAAGAAATCTTCTCAAATTAAAGATTTATTAAAACTTTTTGAAAAGAACAAAATAATGTTAGAGTTTGAATTGTTAAGCCTGTCATGTGTTCTCTTACCAGGGCCATCCTGTGTGCGCGTTCCAGCTATTTTTCAGCAATGCTAAGTGGAAACTGGATTGAAAGCTTTCAGAAGTCGATCACTCTTGCTGGGTAGGTATGATGGCATTGGTAGGTGTGTGGAAAGGCTATAATTGTTCTTGAAGGACTTTCACATACAAATATCTCTACTTGGGTCATACAAATTTGACAAAGATCTAATTAGATATTTTCACAAGGAGAATATTTGGCTTTTTCTTGCCAGGAAACAGTGCACTCATGTTCGAGTGTTCCGGAAGCAGCAACTGATATCTGTGACAATTTAAAGGAATTAATAAATGTTTTGAAATTTTTTATTTTTTTTCATGCGGAACAAATTGAATATAGCAGTTTTCAAGATTGATCCAAGATAAAAAGAATGTGAAAGGCTTTTTTTGGTGGGACTCGAGCATCACTGGCTGGCCAACATTTATTGCCCATCCCTATTTGCCTGAGGGCAGTTGAAAGTCAACCACACATTGCTGTAACTCTGGAGTCACATGTAGGTCAGACCAGGTAAGGATGGCAGATTTCCTTCCCTAAAGGACATTAATGAACCAGGTGGGTTTTTCTGATAATCAACAATGGTTTCATGGTCATCATTTGATTTTTAATTATAGTTTTTTTATATTGAATTCAAATTCCACCATCTGTCATTTCTGGATTAATAGTTGAACAACAATACTGCTAGGCCATCACCTTCCTAATGTTTAGCACTAATTGAGGGTAATGTAGAATGCTTAGAGGTTAAGGTAATTCATGTCAGCAGTGAAGTTTAAGGGACTATATTGTGACAAATTTCCAATATCTGGTGGCCTACATCTTAGGGTTCTAAAAGAGTTAGCTGCAGAATTAGTGAATATGCTAGGTACAATTTTCCAAAATTCTTCAGCTTCTGGAATGATCCTAGCAGAACAGATCTATTCATAGAATCCCTGTGGTGCAGAAGACTACCATTCAGCCCATCAAGTCTGCAACTGTTCTCTGTTAGAGTACCTTAGCCAAGCCCTCCCCCCTGTCCCATCTTTGTAACCTCACACATTAACCATGGTTAATCACCTAACCTACATATTATGGGACCCAAAAGGGCAATTTCACTTGACCAATCCACCTAACATGCATATCTTTGGACCATGAAAAGAAACCAGAGCACCCATGTAGACATGGAGAGAATGTGCAAACTCCACACGGGCAGTCACGTGAGGATGGCATTGAACGCATCCTTGGTCATAGATAATCATAATAGTGTTGGCAGAGGCTGGGAATCTCTCACTAAGAGGCAATTTAGCATGACCAATCAAACAAACCTGTACATCTTTGGAGTGTGGGAGGAAACCCATGTTGATAAGGTAAAAATGTGCAGACTCCACACAGTCACTCAAGACTGGAATTGAGCCTGGGTCTCTGGTGCTGTGAGGTTGCAATGCTAACCGCTGTGCCACCTTTCCATCCTGTTGGCAAGTGTAACCCAGCTATTCAAGGAAGGAAGGAGAGAGAAAACACGGAACTGCAGGTCAATTAGCCCAACATCAGTCTTCCAGAAAATGCTGCAATCTATTATTATGGAAGCGAACATTGTTTTCCCAAAGGGAAATCATGTTTGACAGATTTTAATATTTGTTTTTTGCATATGTAGCAAGTAGGATAGACAATGGGAAAGCAGTAGATGCAGTACACCTAGATTTCCAAAAGGCATTTGACAAGGTGCTTTGCAAAAGGCTTTTAGAAAATAAAAGAAATCGTGGAATTGGACTAGTATATCAAAGGTGGAGGATGGTTAACAGATGGAGAAGAATAGACATAAATGGGATTTTTTTGGCAAGCTGTGACTAGTACAGTGCTGTAAGGATCAATGGTGGATCAATGTATCTTCATTTGCTGATGATATAAAGCATATTTAATTAATTTATTAGTGTCACAAATGGGCTTACCTTAATACAACGAAGTTAGTGTGAAAATCCCTAGTCGCCACACTGCGGGGCCTGTTTGGGTACACTGATGGAGGAGAATTTAGCATCTAATCATAGAATCCATAGAATACTTACAGTACAGGAGGGAATCATTGGGCCCGTCAAATCTGTACTGACCGCTATCCCTTCAAGGTCCTATTGCTGTAGTCCTCATTTACGCTGCTAATCCACTGATTCTAGGGTCAATTTAGCATGGCCAATCAACCTAATCAGTGCACCTGTGGGAGGAAACCAGAACACCCCGAAGAAGCTTTGCAGACACTGGGAGAACATGCAGACTTGGGTCAGTGACCCAAGCCAGTTTTCGAATCAGGTCTGTGGTGCTGTGAGGCAGCAGTGCTAACCATTGTGCCACCATGCTGCCCTGGGTGAGGAAGGCTCAGGCTGCAGAGGGATTTAGATGAAGTGAACGTGCAACAAGGTGGTAAATAGACTATAATGTGGGGAAGTGAGAAGCTCTTCACTTTGATAAGAATAGAAAAGCAGAATATTTTTAGAAGATGTGAAACTCCCCTTTCAGAACATCAATATTTACATAGATTTGCCCATACAAGGAGCACAATGTTAGCATGAAGTACATCAAGCAATTAGGAAAAACATCATGGCTTTTATTGCAAGAGGTTTGAAATACAGGAATAAAGAAGGATTGCTATAATTATTACAGGATTTTAGTAGGACCACCATCCAGGTGCAGTACTAGTTTCCATGATTAAGGAAAGAGAGGCTTGCGTTGGAGGCAATAAACTCAAGGTTGACTAGATTGTAATGAGGGAGTTGTCCTATGATGAGGCTGAATAAATTAGGCCTGCGTTCACCAAAGTTTGGAAGAATAAGAGTTGATCTCAGGGAAATGTACAAGGTTCTGAAGGGATTTGATTGGATTAGACATTGTTCATTTCAGCTGGGTGGGTAATATAGTCATGATGTGGAGATGCCAGTGTTGGAGTGGGGTAAACACAGTAAGAAGTCTGACGACACCAGGTTTAAGTCCAACCAATTTATTTGAATGTAAACTCACGAGCTTTCAGGATTTGTCCTTTGTCAGGTGAATGGAGAGTTCTGGCCTCAGACAAAGCATATAACAGCACAGACAGTTTACAGATTACTGATTAGAATGTGAGTCTTTACAAAGAGTCTCAAGGGGTTGTTTTCCCTTGAAAGACGTCGGCTGAGAGGGGATCTATTAGAGGTATATAAGATTATGAGGGGTATAGATAGAGTAAATGGTGGTAAGCTTTTTCCACCATTAGAAAAGGATAGAACGAGGGATCACGGCCTTAGGGTGAGGGGGGCTATGTATAAGACGAATATTAGAGGGCAGTTTTTCACACAAAGGGTAGTGGGGGTGTGGAATGCACTGCCGAGTAAGGTGGTGGGAGCAGGCACGCTAGGGTTGTTTAAGGGTCTCTTGGACAGCCACATGAGCGGTCTGCAGATAGAGGGATATAGTAGGACTGTTTAAATATCCTATTTGTTTCCACAGGATGTTCGGTCCACCTTGTTGACCAACAAGGGCATGCATGCGGCAGGTCGTGCGAGAGCTGCTCTTGGATGTTGCTTCAGGAGTGGCCTGGTGCTTCACGTCGTTAGTGTATGCTTAAACTGGACCATCTGATGGGCACCATGACAGCTCAGGGACTATCGCTGTTGCTGTGAGACACATGGATTTGGGCCTGTGTCTGCGGGAGTTTGCGCGTTCTCCCCGTAGTTGCATGGGTTTTCTCCGGGTGCTCCGGTTTCCTCCCACATCCCAAAAATGTGCTCTTAGGCTGATTGGGTAACAAATTGGTCCCTATATGTCATTAAGACGTTAGGACGGCGGCGCGGGCTCGTTGGGCCGAAGGGCCTGTTTCCGGTGCTGTGTTGTTCTTTGTTTTAAAAAGAGGTTAACTTCCCAGTGACTGGTAAAAAGAAATGGTGGACAGAATTTCATTGTTAAAGATTTTTACTGTAACAAACAAAAATAAATATCAATTAACATTAATAGCAGGCAACTAATACTTGCATCAAACCTCTTTAAAATAAAGATCCTTTCACATGAATTAACTAATGCAACTAAATGGTGGAGATGGTGTAGTGGGAATGTCATTGGACTAGTAATACAAGCTAATGGGGCATGGATTCAAATCTCACCACTATAGTTGGTGGAATTTAAATTCAACTAACACAATTGGCAATTAAAAGCTAGTTTCAATAATAGTGACCATGAAGCTATCATAGTTTGTCATCAGGTTTGCTGATGTCCTTTAGGGAAGGAAATCTGCATCTGTAAATAGTGTGACCTGTATGTGACTCCAGGTCCGTAGTACTGCAGATGATTCTTACACTCCCTCCTTGAAATGGTCCAGTAAGCTACTCAGTTCAAGGGCAATTAGGCGTGAGCACCCGAATGCTGGCAATGCCAGTGACACGCGCATCATTTACTCAAAAGGAATAAATTTAAAATAAAATTCTTAGAAAACCCACACTTCTGACAGATATGTAGCATTAAAAAGAACAGCTTAACAGTCACTACTTTTCTCCCAGCAAGATACACCTTGGTGACTTCCTTTGTATCTGTTCTGCTCTGCTGTTTGTTGAGATCTTAAAAAAAAATGCATCTATTTTGCTTTTGTAACAGATATAAATCTGCGCTTTTTATGTTGGATAGTGGTAAGCCTACAATGTATTTCCAGTATTCTTAAAGTTTATTTATTGGTGTCACAAGTAGGCTTACGTTAATGTTGCAATGATGTTACTGTGAAAAATCCTCTGGTTGCCACACTCCGGTGCCTGTTCGGGTACACCGAAGGAGAATTTAGCGTGGGTGATGCATCTAACCAGCGTGTCTTTTGGACTGTGGGAGGAAATCAGAGCACCTGGAGGAAACCCACACAGACAACGGAGAACATGCACACAAACAGTCACCCAAGTCAAGAATCTAACCTGGGTCTCTGGCGCAGTGAAATAGCAGTGCTAACCACTGTGCTACCACGCCACCCAGCTTATTTTTCCATCTTGTTGGGTTCACTCTTTTTATTTCCAGCTATTATTTTCTTTTTTCAGTGTGCATTTGAAATCTGTTGCTGTGTCATTAATATGATCTGTGGTTTTGAAGAAACTGGATAAAGAGGCAGTAGGAAATTCGTAATTCATGCCCTCGAAGATTTCCTCAAATATAAAGCACTTAAAGTATCCATTTGCATTGAGTGCTCCTTTTGTCTGTGAACGATTTTATCCTTGTCTGTCGCATTTTCTGGCTGATGCTTTTGGATTTAGTGGAAAATATTCCAGAAGCACAGAGCGAGTAGTATTCATGATTTTAGATGGTTAATTGTAACACATCTTGGCAGTTCAATAATGTAAACCCATTTAAAGGCCTGGTATTCATTAGTGACAGCAGAACTTGGAGTATATGAATTTTGAAGTGATTTTTAAGAAAGTATATTCATCAGGCATTATTAGCAATGTATCTGTATTTCTGAGGAAAAATACATCACAGAAGTAGCTTAAATTTATTTCAAAGGGATTCAGGAATGTGCTGGAATTCTTAAGCTGTTCACGTGCAGTTTAAATTTCAGCACCAAGGTGCTGGCTTCAGGCAGAAATTGATGAGCTGTGACTGGAAAATTGTGTGTTAAATGCACATGCAATTTAGTCACTGATAATTGGTGCAGTAACTGACTATGCTATTTGTTTCATATACTCATTAACTGATAGAAAGTGATAAATAAAGGAATGTATTACAAAGAACAAAAAAAATTACAGCACAGGAAGAGTTTCTTCGGCCTTCCAAGCCTGCACCGACCATGCAACCCAACTGAACTAAAACCCCCATCCCTCTATTCCCATCCTAGTGACGAAAGTCATTACCATATCTGCTTCCAGGCACCCACTACTGTGTTTAAAAAAAAATAATCTGCCTCGTACATCTCCTCCTTTAAATTTTGTCCTTCGCACCTTAAACCTGTGCCCCTAGTAATTGACTCTTCCACCCTGGGGAAAAGCTTCTGACTATCCACTCTGTCCGCGCCCCGCATAATCTTGTGGATTTCTATTAAGTCTTCCCTCAACCTCTTCTCGCTCCAGTGAGAACAAACCAAGTTTCCCCAACCTCTCCTCGTAGCTCATGCCCTCCAGACCAGGCAACATCCTGGTAAATCTTTTGTTTCCTCTCCAAAGCCTCCACATCCTTCTGATAGTGTGACAATTAGAATTGAGCACTATTCTGTGTCGCCTCACTAAGGCACTATAAAGCTGCAAGACAACTTGCTGATTTTTAAACTCGAATGCCCCAGCCAATGAAGGCAAACATGCTGTTTGCCTTATTAACTACCTTCTCCACTTGCATTGCCATTTTGTTATATTGCAGAATATTTTGATTTCCCCAAGATATCACTTTGTAGGCATGCAATATAGAATCATGGAACCATCAAACGGTAGCAGCACAGAAAGAAGCCATTCAGCCCATCACATTTGTGCTAGCTCTATGCAAGAGCAATTCAGCCAGCCTTTTCCATGTCTCCCTGCAATTTTCTTGTATGCTCCAATCCTCTTTTGAAAGCCAAGAATGAATCCGCCTCCATCTCAATGGATTCTGAATTCTAACCACCGTCCATTGTGTACAAAGATTTTTCCTCATATTGCCATATTTTTGCCATTTGCCTTGCGTATGTGAACAAAGTTCAGTGGCAGTGTATTACCCAACAACGTCCAACAAAGTGATCCTCATCTTGACTGTCCTAAGGGTAGCTATCTCTGTCAACGGTTGACAAGCTAAGTCAGACCATTAGCCATTCTTGGATCAACTGGGGAATGTGGGGGAGTATTAGGCAGACCTGAAAGCATAGGTTGTCTGCCTGGGAACTTTTTAGAAGTGTTTGATTTTTTTTTTAAATTCTTCGTTTCTAATTGTCTTTGTTCGGTTGTTTTCATTATGACCAATATAAAGATGTTATGTTTTAATTACAGCGTGAGCCATATAGAAGTGGAAATCATGATGAACTTTTTATATGGAGCCATTTTAGACTTGCCCAAAGAAGTGCTCCCACGGTAAGTATTTTTGTTTTGTATTTAAATACATTCAATGGAAAGTATCTGTCTGTCTGATTTAAAACTGTCATCTATAATTTAGGAAATGTAGGAGGACTTTACTATGAAACTTTCTGAATTTGCTAATCTCAGCACAAGGGTCTCAGTCTATCTCTCAGGAATAAAATATTTAAATGCGAAGGGAAGCTGGTAACTGGACGAGAGGAAGGGGAGGTGATGGCCCAGTGACATTATTGCTAGACTATTAATTGAGGATCTCATGGCAGAGGGTGTAATCTGAATTCAATTTTAAAATATCTGGAATTAAGACTCTACTGATGACCATGAAACCATTGTCGATTGTCGGAATAATCCACTTGCCCTTTAGGGAAGGAAATCTACAGTCCTTAACCGGTCTGGGCTACGTGTAACTCTAGAGCCTCAGCAATGTGGTTGACTCTCAATTTTATTACTGTCACATGTATTATTCTACAGTGAAAAGTATTGTTTCTTGCATGTTATTACAGACAAAGCCGTACCATTTATAGAGAAGGAAACAAGAGTGCAGAATGTAGTGTTATAGTCATAGCTAGGGTGTAGAGAAAGATCAACTTGATATGAAGTAAGTCTAGTCAAAAGTCTGACAGCAGCAGGGAAGAAGCTGTTCTTGAGTCGGTTGGTACGTGACCTCAGACTTTTGTATTTTTTTCCTGGACGGAAGAAGATGGAAAAGAGTACACCCTAGGCCAACGAGGGATGCTCAGTAAATACTGGCCATCCAGCAATGCCCATGTTTCACAGATGAATAAAAAGGAAGGAACTTGATGCTCCTTAAAAGTAGGAAATCAACTTTTGGTGGCAAGAGGAACTTAATGGAGTTATCAAACAATAATGAAGGGAGAAGTGGCTGGAAGACATGACTCCACATTTTACTTTGTTTGCTCAACAAATTTGCTTTTGAATTTGTTGTCATGGAAATACCACCAGGCATTTGACATGCTGTTGTTACTGGCACTCACTCGCCTTAATGTCAGATGAACAACTTGTTGACTCCAGAAAGATTTAAGGTTCAGATTCTCTGATCTGGAAGCACATATTCTGAGTAAATTGGCAAAAATGAAGCCTTCTGCAGACAGCCAGGAATTGGGCATGTTTGCTAGCTAAGATATTTAAATAAAAAAATTGATTAATTACTGATGTATGAAAATATTTGAATTGTACAATTGGTGTTGAGGTTAGATGAGCTAACAAGAAGCAGAGATTAGGGTGGAAAATGGGTCTTTCTCTGGTTGGTGGGCTGTAACTAGTGGAATGCCACAGGGATCAGTTCAGATTCACTTGACCCATTTACTGGGGTGACAGGCCTATCCTATGAAAAAAGTTTGGACAAGCTGGGTCTATGCCCATTAGAGTTTATAAGAATGAAAGGCAATTTTACTGAAACATACGAAATCCTGAGGAGATTTTTAGAATGGATACCAGGGAGATGTTTCATCTTATGAGGCCAATGAGAACCAGATGCAAGAATGAGAGAGCTCCCACGTCGGGCAGAGAAATTTCTTCTGAGGTTGTTAGTCTGCAGAATTCTCTTCCGCAGAAAACACTGGTGACTTAAGGATTTTGCAAATTATACATCTAACTCCTCAGTATCCAATCAGAAATCCAACGTTCCTGATCATTGTGCTGGTGAAATTAATTCCTTTTTTTGTGTCAGGAGGAGACAAATCTGCTTTTCTCTTCCCAGGCATGGGATATGCAGATCGCTTAGAGGCAATTTTGAAATCTTGGAATCAACAAATGTTTGATATTCAGTAATTTACAAAACCAAAGGAGTTGGTATTGGGATTCTTAAGAAACACTAAGGTAAACAACTACCCAGGGCCTGATGAGATATATCCCAGAGTACTGAGAGAGGCAAGAGAGGAAGTTGCCGGGGCCTTGAGAGAAATCTTTGTATCTCACTGGCTACAGGGGAAATCCCAAAGGATTTGAGAATAGCCAATGTTCTTCCTTTAAGAAGGGTAACAAGAATAATCCAGGTAATTACAGCCTGGTGAGTGGTAGGGAAATTATTGGACAGGATTTTTCAAGACAGGATTTATTCCCACTTGGAAATAGTGGACACATTAGTGAGAGGCAACATGGTTTTGTGAAGGGGCGGTCTTGTTTCATGAACTTGATCGAGTTTTTTGAGGAAGTGACGAAGGTGATTGAGGTTTGGGCAGTGGATGTTGTCTACATGGACTTCAGTAAGGCCTTTGACAAGATCCCTGGTGGTAGACTGGTGCAGAAGGTGAAGTCACATGGGATCAGAGGTGAGCTGGCAAGGTGGATATAAAACTGGCTTGGTCAAAGAAGATAGGCTGGCAATCGAAGGGTGTGTTTCTGAATGGAGGGCTGTGATAAGTTCCTCAGGGATCAGTGCTGGGACCTTTGCTGTTTATAATATATAAATGTAACAGGATTGATGAGTAAGTTTGCAGACAACAAAGGTTGGTGGGTCTGCAGATAGCAATGAGGACCATTAGAGGATACAGCAGGATATAGATCATTTGGAGACTTGGGAGGAGAAACAGCAGATGGGTTTTGTTCTGGACAAATGTGAGGTAATGCATTTTGGAAGGTCTAATACAGATAGTAAATATTACAGTAAATGGCAGAATCCTTAGGAGTATTGATAGACAAAGGGTCCTGAGCATTTTTATGTTGCCCTCCCACAAATAAATTCATAAGATATAGCAGCAAAATTAAGCCATTCAGCCCATCAAGTCAGCTCCGCCATTTGATCCTGGCTGATATGCAGATACAGAGGTCACAAAGTGACAATGCAGGAGAAAGTAGTCAAGAAGGCATATGGGACATGCTTGTCTTCATCAGATAGGGCATTGAGTTTAAGAATTGGCAAGTCATGTTGCAGCTTTATAGAACGTTAGGTTGCACTTGGAATATAGTGTTCAATTCGGGTTGTTACACTACCAGAAGGATATGAAGGCTTAGGAGGGGGTACACAAAAGATTTACCAGGATATTGCTTGGTGTGAAGATTATTAGCTGTGAGGAGAGATTGGAGAAATTTTGTTTGCTCTCACTGGAGCAAAGGATGTTGAGAGGCGACCTGATAGAATTCCACAAGATTGACAGGCATGGATAGAGTGGATAATTAGAAGCTTTTTCCCATGGTAGAAGAGACAATTACTAGGGGGCGTAGGTTTAAGGTGCAAAGGGCAAGGTTTAAAGGAGATGTACGAGGCAAATTTTTACACAGTGGTTGTCTGGAACTCGTTGCCGGGGGAGGTAGTGGAAATAGATACGGTATTGACTTTTAAGGGGTGCCTTAAAAGTACATGAATAGGGTGGGAATATGAGGGAAATAGTCCCTGGAATGGTAGGGGGTTTTAGTTAAGCTGGGCAGCACGGTCGGTGCAGGCTTGGAGAGCTGAAGAGCCAGTTCCTGTTGTAATTTTCTTTGTTCAGTTGGGCTCAGCACCAGTCACTGGAAACTATGAAACTTGATCATGGATTTCACATTAAATTTCTAACGGAAGCATTGGTGTTTTATTATGAACTGCTATTTGGCTAGTTTGTCTTTAGTATGAAGTGCCATTTGGCATGATCCCAAGAAATGTACAGCAGATACTTGCAGCACCATATGTCTCTGATCACATTAGAGTCAGTCTCTGTTTTTAAGTTGCCTCATTTAGCAGCATCCTGTTTTAGCGATGTGAATATAATGGGGCCAGTATGCATACTCGGCATCGGAAGCTCTGCGCTAGCATTATTTCACTATGGGATCAGCACCGTACGAGTGAGCTAACTAGCTCCATTTTTATGCGGCGTCTCCTACAAATAAATTCCTAAGATATAGCAGCAAAATTAGGCCATTTGGCCCATCAAGTCAGCTCCGCCTTTTGATCATGGCTGACATGCTCCTCCCCTTTTTCCTGCCTTCTCCCCATAACTCTTGAACCGATTACCAATTAAAAATCTGTCCAATTCCCCCACACTCCTGCTCCCCGACTCTCAACGAGGGTTTGAGCGCAGGTCAGCGACTGGAGGACAAGTAGAAAGGGGCTGGCATATTTTTAAATTAAATTTAATTTATCTTGAAAGTTATTTCACTTAAAAATTTGGGAATGTATAGTATTTTAACTTGCAAGTGGAAGAGGTTCTATAGAACCAAACTGTAGCTTCTAAGTTGGCTGTAAGGGAAAAATCTGATTCATTTAAAGTTAATCCACTTAGGTTTTCAGTTATCAGAAATGCAGCTACAATGCAAAGTGAGGAATTGCTAGAATGTAGGATGACTAGAAACTAATTGAAGCGGAAGGAGAGAGAGTTTTTAACGTACAGCCTTGTAATACAGCCAGAAAGATTTTTGCTAGCTCTGCCTTTTACCTCTGAGCTGAAATTTAATTTTTTTAAATTCAAAATAGCTGAAACATGCTGTGGCTATTACTTTAGTTGTCTATAATTACTCAGCTTTGAAGAAAATGTGAGGTATATGCGTACAGCAAACATAACAGTCTGACATTTCTGCTCTTCACTGGATTCTGGTACAATTTGCTTGGAATCAACAAAAGCACTCTCACAGAATCTGAAGTGTGAGTTGAGTTTCTATGACCCTTTTTATGTTAGTTTTTTTAAAAAAAAACATTGGTTTTAATGAATTCAGGTGCTCTGAGCCTGTAGATCAACTCATCGAGCCCTTTGCCTAGCTGGAGTAAGCACTTTCTCAGCCTATGGGCTGCGATCAAGGCCACAATTTTACCAAATCAGCTCACAGAATGGAAACTTCCATTGATCTCAATGAGATTTTGACCCTCACCTGAGCAAGGTCGTAAGATATTGGCGTAAGTGTCAAATCAAGCTCAAGATTAGGTGTGCAATGCCCTTTCTTGTCAGCTTGGATCTTGTATGTCTCTTGTTGGGGGTGGGGGGGGGGGGCGTCTATGAATTGGATTCAGTTTGAATTGTTTTATTTTTGAAGAAAGCAGGGAAATGGATTCTGTCTGGTCTGGTCTCCTCCGCCCATTAGCTTTGTAACTTGAAGAATAGAAGCATTCACTGTCTGCATAACCAACCACACCCCCAGACCTATTTGGCAATTTCTGGTTACTCCTCTTATTTGAGGGAGCTTTCAAAGTTGATCTGGTTTCCTTGGATACTAATAGGGATGTTTAGCATATATGCATTTTAATTATTGAGAAGCTGATTCTGTCCCCAGTATAACTGGAAAATTGGTTCTGTGCAATTTATTTTCAAATCATTGGTCATTTGAAATCAAAATATTCGCAGATGGTGGACTCTGATTAAAAGTGCTTTTTATGAGGCACAAATATTTTTAGCTGTATTAATTAAAGGTGCATGGATACCACCCTTAATTACATCCAAATAATTTTACACCCAAATAATTTTACACCAACAATCTTTTTAATGTGTCCTAAAACACTGCCTGTCTGCTCTGGTCCAGTGCAGGTTTTGCTTTCAGCAATTAGTGTGTTTGAGCAGAAACCTGAGGGGAAAATAAGGACTGCGTGAAAGTAGTAAACTTCAGATGTGATGTGTATCCAAAATGGAAACTCTACCCCAAGCCACCTCAAAACATGCAGCTGGTATTTGAAAGTCATTCCCTCTTCACAGCCCCAGTATATTGACGGGTATTTTATTTGACAAGGTTGCCCTTTGAAAATGATTAATGAACAGCCATTGTTAGGGGTCCATTGGTCAGACACACGCTGCTCACACTGATTCCAGGCACCTCTAAGTGACGCACAAGCATATTTAATGAAGAAGAATCCCAAACACACCATGTGAAAGGAAGGTGACAAATTGAGTGAGTCTTAGTGCTAATTTGGCTAATTTTTTCCTCTTCAGGTCGGTGCTTACCTTAGCAGATATGTACAACTTGGATGGGTTGAAGAAAGTTGTCCTACATGTTCTCAAGAAAGATTATTGCAAATTTTTTCACAAGGTAACGTTTTGCTTTTGTTTTAATAATGATGTAACAATATTTTTCTCTTTGTTAATACATGTGGCAATAAATCAAATTAAAATGTATAGCAAGCCAGAAGTGCAGTTTATGCTGGAAGTATGATCACAATTCTTGTTTTCAGATGTTTGTTAGTTTTCTTATTTCATTGTTTTTTTGGGCTTTTCATATTCATGCTGTTGCTTTAGACAGACAGCAATATTGCCTTGTGGAATTTTTTAAAATATAAGATTTTACAATAAAATGACCTAATTCATGACATGTAGGAGCAGAATTAGACCATTCAACCCATCGAGTCCACCCTACCATTTGATCATGGCTGATATGTTTCTCATCCCCTATTTCTGTGGAACAGTTTAATTTGGATATGAACAGTTGGTTCTCTATTTAAAAATAGGCAAACAATGTAATTTCTGAGATTTTGTTTTGTTGAGGCAAAAGACACCATTTGTTTTTAAAGTATACATTGTGTACCTGTGAATTTATTAGTGTTACAAGTAAGTTTACGTTAACACTGCACTGAAGTTACTGTGAAGATCCCCTAGTCACCACACTCCTGTGCCTGTTCAGGTTAATGCACCTAACCAGCGAGTCTTTCAGATTGAGAGAGGAAACTGGAGGAAATCCATGCAGACACGGGGAGAATGTGTGCTATATATACCTAAAATGACTTGTGTTACATTCACTGAGTTCTCAGTTTGTAATCCCTTCCACCATTCATTATATTAAAAAAATCCTCCTTTTAAATGTATGCACTTTTATAAGAATCTGCAGCTATTACAGCATTTCCCTGGTCGAGACTGAAGATTGTCTTGAGGCCAACTATCATGCTTTATGTTCTCCAATGGCCTGCCATCAGAGTGCATTGAAGAACAAAAAATAGACTAAATACTCTGGTATTTAGTAGTCTGGTTTCACTTCAGGCTTGTCTGCTCAGCAGTTACATTCCTCAGCATCCCAGTGGGCTACTCCAAAGATTCTTTTTCAATTTGTTTTTCTGACTTTTGTTTTCCCCTGCTGATGCTATTTTCGTATTTTGGACTCCCACCAATCCTTGAAATTATGCAATGTGCCTCCTGTCACCTCAAAATTAACTGTTGCTGCCTCTGCTGTTTTTGCAAGAAGATGCCGAAAGTTTTCAGCCTCCTTGGACCTTGAGTGAAATCCCTGAAAGTTAAGTTACCCCTGCCGTTACATGACTGCTGGTGAAATTTGAATTTAATTTCAACACACTATCTGGAATTAAAAATCTAATGATTAAAGCATTATCAATTGTTGTAACAAAAAAATACTGATTATCTGGTCATTATCACAGTAAGAAGTCTCTCAGCACTAGGTTAAAGTCCAACAACTTTATTTGGATTCACGAACTATTAGAGTGTTGCTCCTTCATCAGGTGAGTGATGGAGCTGCGCTCCAAAAACTCATGATTCCAAATAAACCTATTGGACTTTAATTTGGTGTCGTGAGACTTATTGCTGTGCCTACCTCAATCCAATGCAAGTATCTCCACATTGTAATCACTTTATTTAGTGGTAAAATGGTGAGCAAGACTGCCTTCTAAGCCATTAATGTAGCTTTAAATCCCAGCCATCATAATCTCTAAACATCTCAAATTTGAAGCCCTAAGCTTAGAGCTGAATTTGATGTGTTTTGGCGAGATTTTGCCACCTGATATATGTTAGACTACCTAGCTCCTACATCTCATTACTTTTACAAGGAGATGTGTATTGGTAATCTCGCTGGACTAGTAATCCAGTGGTTTTGGGGGGCATGGATTCAATCTCATCACTGCAGCTAATGAAATGTAAGAGAGTTGAAAGCTAGTCTCTAGTGACAACTATCATTGCTGTAAAAAAAAACCAAGAAGCATAGAATAAGGAACAGGCCATTCAGTTAGATCATGGCATACTTAATCACAACCTTGGCATGCATCTTTTGTTGATGCAGTTGTTATAAATAGTGCTTTGATTATCAGCGTATGTAACTTGCTTAATGCAGAGCTTGGAGCATGATCCAATTGTAAACATCCATTGAATAAGGGAATTTTTTCTAAATCACAGCCAATGACTAGATCTAGCCTAAGTTTGAACTCTGGAGAGTAGATTTTATTTTGTCACTGAAGCTTTGAAACGAGTTGATTTTAGTGGGGACTGAGGGAGGTGTAAATGTAGCTTTCTGATCTCGGAGCCCTGATTACAGGTTAGCTGCAGCAGGCAAAGTATTAATATTGGTGCTTTATTAATCTTAGTTTGAATTGTTACTCTAGCCATCCCCTGAAGACTCTGCAAGCGCAGACATCAGAAAAGTTCGTTCAAAATTCTTTCCAAAACACATCATGCACAGTTCAAATTACATCAACGAAAGCTTTTGTCTTCCAGTGGCCAGTGATGCTGCCAGGGATCCCTTCTGGGGGCTTTGACTTTTCAATGTATTTATTAATAACTTGGTTGAGTGAATAGAGAACTGTCTATCCAAATTGACAGATTCCGTTGAAAGGAGACGCAGTCAGTTGTGCAAATAGGAAGTTACAAAATGACAGATTATGTGAGTGAATAGCACTGCAAATGGAGTTCACAGGAGCTGTGACTCGTTCGCTTCAGATCCAAAAGAAAGGTGTATTTGAATCTCTTTCTTAACGGACAGAATTTAGGAACAGTGAAGGAACAAAGATTTGTTGAATATCTGCACTAAACACCAATTGAAATGTCTAATAGTAATTAAAATAGCAAATGGATTTTATCTTGAGGGAGCTAGGTTGCAAAGTAAAGGGGATATGGGTGGGTGTGGTGGGGAAAACCATTAGAATTATCCTCCAATTCTACACAACTTTGGTGTGACATTGTATTCAGTTTTGGGCACTGCACCTCATGTATTGGGCTTGGAGAGTGGTAGCACTGGCTGATGTTTACCATTGGAGTTGTGAAATGGGCTGGTGTTCCCTAGGGGATACTGAAAGATGATTTGTTTAAGTTAAGTTAATTTCAGTGTCACAAGTAGGCTTACATGAAGTCTTTGTGAAGATCCCCTAGTCGCCCCACTCCGACATCTGTTTGGGTATGCTGAGGGAGAATTTAGCATGGCCAATGCATCTAACCAGCATGTCTTTCGGACTGGGAGGAAATTGGAGCACCTGGAGGAAACCCACATAGACATGGGGAGAATGTGCAGGCTCCACATAGACAGTGACCCATTACGAATATTGAACCTGGATCCCTGGCATTGAGGCAGCAGTGCTAACCACTATGCTGCCCTGATCAAGATGCTTAAAAGCTAAAAAGATTAACTTGGGTGGATCACGGTATATAGGTAGTACTAAAGAAAAGCCATGCAGCGTGCCTTAACGATTATTAGCTGATAGCTCTGACATCTATCACTATGAAGTACTTTGAACAGTTGGTTAATGCACAAATCAATTCCAGCCTCCTGGACTATCTGAATCCACTACAGTTTGCCTATTGCTGCAATAGGTCCACAGCAGATGCCATTTCCCTGGCCCTGCACTCAACTCTGGAACATCTAGACAACAAGGACACTTATGTCAGACTCCTATTTATTGATTACAGCTTGGCTTTCAACACCATTATTTCTACAAAACTCATCTCCAAACTCTCTAGCCTGGACCTCGGCTCCTCCCCCTGCAATTGGATCCTTAACTTCCTAACCACGGACCACAATCAGCAAGGATGGGTAACAACAATCCATGACATCCTCAGCCCCATGTTGCTGTGTCTTCAGCCCATAATCATACACTCCTTATACACCTATGACTGGCCAAATTTTCAAGTTTGCTGACAACACCATCATAGTGGAACAGATCTCAAACAATAACAAGACAGTACAAGAAAGAGATAGAGAATCCGCATGGAGTTTAATGCGGAAAAGTGTGAGGTAATTCACTTTGGCAGGAATAACAAATGTGTAGAGTATAGGGCTAATGGTAGAACTCTTAATAGTGTTGATGAACAGAGGGATCTTGGTGTATATATGCATAGATCCCTGAAAGTTGGCAATCAAGTCGATAAGGTTGTTAAGAAGGCATACGGAGTCTTAGCTTTTATTGGTAGGGGGATTGAATTTCGGAGCCGCAACGTCATGTTGCAACTGTACAAAACTCTAGTGCGGCCGCACTTGGAGTATTGTGTGCAGTTCTGGTCCCCGCATTATAAGAAAGATGTGGAGGCATTGGAGAGGGTACAGAGGAGGTTTACCAGGATGTTGCCTGGTATGGAGGGCAGGTCTTATGAAGAGAGGCTGAGGGATTTGAGGTTGTTTTCGTTAGAAAGGAGGCGGCTAAGAGGAGACCTTATTGAAACATATAAGATGATTAGAGGTTTAGATAGGGTGGACAGTGATAGCCTTTTTCCTAGGATGGAGAAAGCTAGCACGAGGGGACATAGCTTTAAATTAAGGGGTGGTAGTTATAGGACGGATGTCAGAGGTAGGTTCTTTACCCAGAGGGTGGTAAGGGTATGGAGTGCCCTGCCTGCTGCAGTTGTAGATGCGCCAAGTTTGGTGGCGTTTAAGAGGTTAGTAGATAAGTTTATGGATGAAAAGGGAATGGTTTAGGTTAGAGGGTCATTGCTTTTTCTTAATTGGTCGGCACAACATCGAAGGCTGAAGGGCCTGTTCTGCGCTATAATGTTCTATAATCTGGTGAACTAGCGCAATAATAATATTCTCTCATTCAATGTCAATAAAATGAAGGAGATTGTCATTTACTTCAGGAAGTGTTGTGGAGGGCATGCCCCTCTATACATCAACAGGGACTTAAGCAAGCTTCAAGTTTTCAGGTGTTCAGATCACACACAATCAGTCCTATTCCACCTCACCCCACCCCCCTCCATGCCGACACACTAATTCAAACGCCCACCACTGCCTCTAAATTTTCAGAACAAGGAAATTTGACGTAACTAAGATTCTTTCCAACTTTTACAGATGCACCATAGAAAGCATTCTATCTAGTTTGTATCACAGCTTGCTATGGCTCCTGCTCTGCCCAAGACTGCGAGGAACTACAAAAGATCATGAATGTAGCCCAATCCACCATGCAAACCAGCCTCTCATCCATTAACTCTGAACACTTCCCGCTGCTTCAGAAAAACAGCCAGGATAATTAAAGACCCCATGCACCCTGGACATTCTCTCTTCCACCACCTTCCGTCGGGAAAAAGATATGAAACTGAGGTCATGTACCAACCAAGAACAGCTTCTTCTCTGCTGCATCAGACTTTCAAATGAACCTACCTCGCAATAAGTTGATCTTTCTCTGATGACTGTAACTCTACGTTCTGCACTCTCTCGTTTCCCTTCTCTATGATCAGTATGCTTTTTCTGTATAGTGCGCAAGAAACAATATTTTTCACCGTTAATACATGTGACAAATCAAATCAGTAAAATGGTGTGAAATATGCAGGTGTTCCCTTGAGTGTAGGATGCTGAAAGGTGATTTGATCAAGGTATTTTAAGCTAAAAAGATTGACAAGATTGGGTACATCTGCAGAAAGTGTTTCCTGTGCATAAAATGACCAAGTCATGTATGAAATGGACAGTTAGCACTGCTGCTTGATAGCTCCAGGGACCTGGGTTTGATTCTTGGCTTGGGTCAATGTCTGTGTGGAGTTTGCACCTTCTCCTCATGTCTACATGGGTTTTCTCTGGATGCACCGATTTCTTCCCATAGTACAAAGATGTGCAGTTTAGGTTGATTGGCTATGCTAAAAATCACTCCTTAGACTGGTGAGACACATAGATTAGTGGGATGGGAGGGTAAGGCCTGATCAGTGCACACTCAATGGGCCAAATGGCCTCTTTCTGCACTGTAGGGTTTCTCTGAAGATGTGGATTGATGGCATTCTGTTCCTTCCCCCACGTTTTCACATCTTATTTTGATTATGATACCATAGGTTGATATTCTGAAAAATTAATTGGTCAAGGTGAAATGAAGGTAAAATGCAAAATAGAGCTGCAGAATGTTCAAAGCCAATGCAGTCAGAATAGTTGGGAGATTTTTTTAAAAAAAAAACTTCAAGTAAAGCAGAGATGATCTACGTGATTCAAATAAAACATCTCACCTGAAGCTGAAAAAAGTATTTTATTTCTGGCTGAATCAGTCTCCGAACAATACGTTTTTAAATGCTGACCAAACTACATCTTTCCAGCATTTTTGTTTTGGTTTCAGTGGTTAGTAGCCTCACAGCACAAGGAACCTGGGTTTGGTTCTGAGTTGGGGCACTGTCTGTGTGGAGTTTGCATGTTCTCCCTGTATCTGTGTAAGTTTCCTCCGGATGCTCCAGTTTCGTCCCACAGTCCAAAAGATACACTGGTTAGCCATAGTAAATTCTCCCTCAGTGTACCCGAACAGGCACAGGAGTGTGGCAACTAGGGGATTTTCACAGTAACTTCATTGCAGTGTGAATGTAAGCCTACTTAACATAACATAAGAAATAGGCGCAGGAGTAGGCCATCAGCCTCAAGTGTGCCCCACTATTCAATAAGATCATGGGTGATCTGTAGTGGTTCAGTACCACTTTCCCGCTTCCTCCCCATAACCCTTAATTCCCTTGTCAATTAAAAACCTATCCACACTTGACTGGAACATATTCAGTGAGGAAGCCTCCACCACCTCATCAGGCAGAGAATTCCAAAGATTCACCACCCTTTGCGTGAAGGAATCCCTCCGCAACTCCAATCTGAACCGCTCCCCCCACCCCACCCCCCAATCTTGAGGCTGTGCCGTTTAGTCACACTAATAAGTGAACTTAACATTAAGGTATGTAGTGATAGGTGCCAAAAAAGTCAAAAACTATAGCTTTGCCTGTTTCCAGCAGAACTATAAGAAGACTAGTTGACCTCGCTCTGATTTAATAGTCAGTATTTTACTTCTTTCCAAGTCATTACTTTCACACACTCTGAACTTTCACAGAATTGCTATATAGTGAAGGATTGAAGAATGCCATTTGTTCCCGGATATTTCAATAATAAAGAAGACATGGTGGCACAGTGGGTTGCACTGCTGTCTCACAGTGCCAGGGACCCGGGTTTGATTCCCAGCTTTGGTCACTATCTGTGTGGAGTCTGCACATTTTCCCCATGTCTGCGTGGGTTTCCTCCCACAATCCAAAGATGTGCAGGTCAGTTGGATTGGCCATACTGAATTATCCCGTAGTGTCAAGGGGACTAGCCGGTATAAACATGTTGGGGTATGGAGATGGGCCAAATGGCAGCCTCCTGCATTATAGGATTCTCCCAACAACTGACTCTCTTGTTGCTGATAGATGATTTTTCTGAAATTGTTGGAATTTCATTTGTAGAGTTAGCAGATCCTGCTTCCTGCCCCCCCCCCCGGTGGTTACGAGTGTGATTTGTGAGGCACAGCAGAGCTCTTAACTGAATAGGATATCCGCTGTGTCTTCGCAGAATGCATCGCTGCTTGATATTGCTGAGCAGGGGATGGGAGCAGCATGTGTTTAAGACCAGGAATGGTGTATTTGCCAAACAAATCGAACTTAACCTTTAACTTGGTTTCCAGCACTCGCGAGCTGTTTGTTGCCTTTGGTTTTCCTTTTTGGGTGTAGGGTTTTGGGGTTGGGGAGTTGTATAGATTTTGTTGAAATATAAATGTTATGTTGCCAGTATGCTAATTATGGAGGGAGATGTATTTAATATTAATTGCATTCAGTAAATGCAGTCTGTTTGCCTCCTATCTGATTGCTTTCCTTTTGATTAATTTATAGCCTGTTATTGGAATGCAACAATCTATCCTGGAATGCCTGCAAATATCTCACTCTGTTGGAATTAATGGCCTTTATAATTCCTGCATGAGGTAAAATAATGAATGTGGTAAAATAAAGCATGTGGTGTAAATCTCCAGGTGCCTAGCACAACTTTTGTTTTTGAAAGAAAATTGTGCTGAAAATTTGTGGGTGTTTTTTTCTCTTTGCAGATGGATCGCCAAATATTTTGTGAAGTGCTGGTCAGGGAAGAATTTTTCCCGTCTACCAGTGGAACTGCAGAGAGCCTGTTTGATGTCCGTAGTCCAGTCTTTAGTAAGTCACTTCCGTCGACACTTTTCATTATCTGTTCAAATTGCATTGCAGTATCCATTGCGAAGGCTGCTCAAAGCCAGAATGGAGATAATTGGATATCTCCCTACAACTGGAGACCACACTGGGCTTAATGTTATCCACATAGTCCCTATTATTATGGGCGGCACAGTGGTTAGCACTGCTGCTTCACAGCATCCGAGTTTGATTCCCAACTTGGGTCACTTGTCTCTGTGGAGTCTGCATGTTCTCCCCATGTCTGCCTGGGTTCCCTCTGGGTGCTCCAGTTTCCTTCCATAGTCGGAAAGATGTGCTCGTTAGATGCATTGGCCTTGCTAAATTTTCCTTCAGTGTACTCAGGCAAGCGCCGGAGTGTGGTGACTAGGGGATTTTCACAGCAACTTCGTTGTAGCCTACTTGGGACACTAATAAATAAATTTTATATAGCTGTCCTCCATTCTGCACTTTGCTGGTGCTGTAACCCTATTTCTTTGGGAGATTTGGCCCTAGTTTTTAGAAACTCTAGTTGGTTTGTTGTGAGAATCTCTTGACTGTTTTGATATGAATCCCATTCCACCTCCCATCAGTACCAATGTTCATTTCCAAATTCAGAAGCCCATTGAGTATGTTGATGTTGACAATTGGTAACCCCGAGCCTTACTGTGCTTGTTTGAGTATGGGAATTATTTGTGTTGCATACCTAGGATATATGTTACAGAAATGGTCCAACCAATCTCTTAAATTCAGAAATAAAAACATTGGCACTAATAAATGTGGCCTTGTAGCTGTCAGATTGTTTCTGTAAGAGGGAACATAGGGTAGAAACCTGACATTTTTGTTTGGTTTGGACATGTACAAGTCCCACACCAATTGTGGTTGACACTGAAGTGACCTCAAGCTTCTAATTTACAGGATGAACAATAACTGTTGGCCTCACCAGCAGTAGCCACATCCCCAGAAGCAATGCTTTAAAATGGTATTGTATTTCGTGCAAGACTCTCTCTCAGGATGATCAAGTTGTGGGGAATTTTGTAAGCGATTGTCTTTTAGCTATCGGTCAATTTAATGAGAAGTTCTGCTTGTGTATAATTCCAGTATTAAACTACTAAATCTATCTGTAAATGTTTGAAGCCCTGATCTCTGTGGTACTCTACAGTTTGCCAATCCAAGAAGACATTTATTGCTGCTACTCTGCTTCCTGTGGGCTAACCAGTCTTTTATCAATACTAATGTTATTTCCTCCACTGTGTTCTTGACTTGTGTAGTAATTTTTTTTTGTGGTTCCTTATCAAGTGCCTTTTCAAAATCCAAATACATATTTACAGGTCCTGTTTATCCTCATTGCTTGTTACTTTCTCAAAAAAACTCATAAATCAGTTAAACATAATTTTGCTTTTGTAAAACCATGCTGACTCTGCCTTGATCACATTGTGATTTTCTAAGTGCCCTGTTAAAACCCCCTTAAGGGTTTCTAGCAATCTCCCTATGGTAAATGTTAGGCTAACTGGCTTATAATTTTCTGCTTTGTCTCCCTCCCTTACTGAATAAAGGTGTTACGTTTGCTATTTTCCAATCTGCTGGGACCCTTTCAGAATCTAAGGAATTTTGGATGATAACTAATGCCTCTACAATCTGAAGCCACTCGAGATGCAGGCCATCTGGTTCTGTGGACTTGTCAGTCTTTAGTTCATAGCTTTCCTAGTATCCTTTCACTGGTCTTGCTGATTCTTTTATGTTCCTCCCTCCCCTCACCTCTTGATTCTCAAGTATCTTGAGAAAGTTTTCTAAGTCTTTGACAGTAAAGACAGACACACTAAGTGTTATATGCATCCACCATTTTGTTTTCCATCATCAGTTCCCCAGGCATTCACACTAACAGGCCAACACTAGTTTTAGTTACTCTTTATTTAGCTAAGGGATGATGCATTCTTATCGGTCTCTCTTTCTTACTCGGATGAATTTTTGCTGAGTTATTAAAAGTCACCTCAAAAGTCTGTCACTTTGATTTAGCCAGTTCATAGCCTTATAATTTTTTAAAAAATTTTTTGGACATCACAGGCAGGGCCAGTATTTGTTTCCCATCCCTAATTGCCTTTGAACTGAGTGGCTTATTGGGCCATTCCAGAGGGCTTTTAAATGTCAACTACATTGCTATGGATCTGGAGTCACATGTAGGCCACACTGGGTAAGGATGGCAGATTTCATAGAATCATACAGTGCAGAAGAGGCCCTTTAGCCCAAGTCCATACTAACACATTAGAAAAGTCTGAGCTCCCACTTAACTTCATCTGCCAACACTTGGCCCGTAGCCCTGAATGTTATGATGTACCAAGTGCTCATCCAGGTGGTACTTAAAGGATGTGAGGCAACCGGCCTCCACCACCTTCCCAGGCAGCACATTCCAGATGGTCACCACTTTCTGGTTGAAAAAGCTTTCCAGCTAAACCTCCTGCCCGTCATCTTGAACCTATGTCCCCTCATGACTGACCCTTCAAGCAGAATAGCTGTTCCTCATCCACTCTGTCCATCTCTCTCATAATCTTGTACACCACGATCAGCTCGCCTGTTTTCTCTGCTCCAACAAAAACAATCCAAGCCTATCTAAACTCTCTTTATAACTTAAATGTTCCATCCAGACAGCATCCTGGTAAATCTGCTTTGCGCTTCTTCCAGTGCAATCACATCCTTCTGATAATATGGTGACCAGAACTGTACACAGTACTCCAGCTGTCACCTCACCAAAGCTCCATATAACTCCAACATGGCTCCTCTGCTTTTTAATCTATGCCTCGATTGATAAAAGTAAGTGTCCCATAACACTTTTTCACCACCCTACCAACATGGCCTTCCTCTTTTCAGAGATCTGTGGACAAACAGACCAAAGTCCCTTTGTTCCACAGAACTTCCTAGCGCCCTAACATTCAATGAGTACTTGTCAAATTACTCCATCCAAAGTGTATTACTTCCCACTTTTCAGGATTAAATTCTGTTTGCTACTTACCTGCCCATTTGACCATTCCGTCTATATCTCCTTGTAGCACAAGACGCTCCACCTCATTGTTAAAACCTGTTCAAGCTTTGTGTCATTCACAAACATACTAACCCTATCTCCCACCCACCCTCCCCACATGGTTATCAATGTCATAGAAATCATAGAACCTTACAGTGCAGAAAGAGGCCCTTCGGCCCATCAAATCTGCACCAAACGCAATCCCACCCAGACACTACCCCAATATCCCTACATATTATACCCACTAGTCCCTCTAACTTACACATCCTTAGACACTAAGGAGCAATTTCTTAGCATGGCCAATCAACCTAACCTGCACATCTTTGAACTGTGGGAGGAAACCAGAGTACCCAGAGGAAACCCACGCAGACACAAGGAGAATGTCATTTATATAACTGACAAATAACAGGCGGTCCAGTACGAATCTGTGGTACACACCACTGGGCACTAACTTCCAGTCACTAAAGCAGCCTTGTGTCATTACCCTTTGTCTCCTACAACTGAACCAATTTTAATCCACTTTATCAAATTATCATGTATCCTATGTGAATTTATCTTCTGTGAGTTTCCCATGTGCGACCTTGTCAAAGTCTTTGCTGAAATCCACAAACGACATTGACTGCACTGCCCTCATCTACACATCTGGTTACCTCAAAAAAAATTCAATCAAATTTGTTCAGCATGACCCCCCACGCCCTCTCTGATGAAGCCATGCTGACTATCCCTGATAGAGTTTTGCCTCTCCAAGTGGTTATATAGTTGCTTTCCTTAAGATGTTTCTCTAATAGTTCCCTGACCACTGATCAGACTGGCATGTATTTCCTTGATTTATCTCTGCAATTTATCTCCAAATAGTGGAACCACATTAGCTGTTCTCCACACCCCCCTGTGGCCAGTGAAGAATTGAAAATTTAGTTCAGAGTCCCTGCTATCTCTTTCCTTGCCTCCCACAGCAGCCTAGGGCACAATTCATCTGGGCCTGAGGATTTATTCACTTTTAAGGCTGCCAGCACCTCCAATATCTTGTCCCTTACGTCAGTTTGCTCAAAACTTCAGTCTTTCTGCTGAATTCCGTACCATTGTCCTCATTCTCTTGGGTGAAGATGGATGTAAAAATTCATTCAACACTTGACCAATGTCCTCTGGCTTCACCTACAGATTGCCCCCTTCATCCCTACCCTTTCCCTGGTTATTCTTTTTTCTCATTTCTATATTTATAGAATATCTTTGGATTTTCCCTACTTTTACCAGCCAGAGCTTTCTCATATCCCCTCTTTTCATTCCTCATTCTTTTCTAAAAGATGTTAACGAACCAAATGGGTTTTATAGCAATTGACAATGGTTTCATGGTTATCCATTGGATTTTTAATTCGATTTTTATTGGATTCAAATCCCAACATTTGCCATGGTGGGATTTGAAACCTGGATCCCTAGAGAAGTGCCCCTGGATTGCTAGCCCAGTGACACTGCCACTGCCTCAAACCAATGGGCAAGGTTAACTCAATAGCAAGTAGAGTCTCATGAGATTCTTTTAATTTTAAAATAGCTCTGAGCATGCTCTACACTGGAAGCCTTGTAACTTGCTGCACATGCATTGTAGTCAGTTTGAGAAGTTCCCACCAGCTACACTTCCCCAAAATGATATTGTATTAAACTAGAGTGGGGACTGGCCATTTCTTTAATCTAGGAAGTGTGTGTGTGTAGCAAACTGAATTTTAGGCACAGACAAAATATATATTTAATCAACTGTGAATTTAGTTGCCATTAAATGGGGTCACTGTCTGCTACTTTGGAGGAGTTGCCAGACCTCGCTGGTAATCATTGATCTGTGGTTTGTCTGCTTTTAGTATCTGTTTGTGCCTCAGTCAGAGAGCCTGTAAGTGAAGCTACAGATGGGGTGTAATGAGGATGTTGGAAGAAGCAATCTTACAGCACAGTGGTTAGCACTGCTGCCTCATAGTGCCAGGGAGCCAGGTTCTGTTCCAGCCTCAGGTCACTGTCTGTGTGGTGTTTGCACATTCTCTAATGTCTGTGTGGGTTTCCTCCAGGTGCTCCAGTCCTCTCCTGCAATCTAAAGATGTGTGGGTTAGATTGACTGGCCATGTTAAATTGTCACTTAGTATCAGGGGGACTAACAGGGTAAATTTGTGGGGTTATGGGAATAGGACCTGGGTGGGATTGTGGTCAGTGCAGACTCGATGGGCTGAGTGGCCTCCTGCACTAGAAGATTTTGATTCTACTCATGGTATAGACAGATAAGGCACTTGATGGACTTTTCAATATGTTTGGAGGAGGAGCAGACATGTGGTTCTAGTAATTATTTTTTAAATGTCATATTGGCTCAGATTTTACTTGTGGGGACACAGGAATCTTGCTGAGGTGAATGGGAGGGATGTAACCACAGACTAATTTCATTCCCAATAAGGTGCTTTGTGCTGCATGGGGAATTGGAGGGATGAAGGGGGCAGTTGTTAGCTGGATGTATTGGCAAGTTTCTAATTGATTGTTTTCGTTTTGGGAATTTGAAGAAGGTTGCGGATGAGAGCCTGTCCTGGGGATGGTGTTGAATTGCTGGAATATTCTTTCTGGTGTCGTTGAACATAGAACATTACAGCGCAGAACAGGCCCTTCGGCCTTCGATGTTGCGCCGACCAATTATGAAAAAAGCAATGACCCTCCAAACTAAACCATTCCCTTCTCTTCCATAAACTTATCAACTAACCTCTTAAACGCCACCAAACTTGGCGCATCTACAACTGCCGCAGGCAGGGCATTCCACTCTCTAACCACCCTCTGGGTAAAGAACCTACCTCTGATATCCGTCCTATAACTATCACCCCTTAGTTTAAAGCTGTGTCCCCTCGTGCTAGCTTTCTCCATCCTAGGAAAAAGGCTATCACTGTCCACCCTATCTAAACCTCTAATCATCTTATATGTTTCGATTAGGTCCCCTCTTAGCCGCCTCCTTTCTAACGAAAACAACCTCAAATCCCTCAGCCTCTCTTCATAAGACCTGCCCTCCATACCAGGCAACATCCTGGTAAACCTCCTCTGTACCCTCTCCAATGCCTCCACATCTTTCTTATAATGTGGGGACCAGAACTGCACACAATACTCCAAGTGCGGCCGCACTAGAGTTTTGTACAGTTGCAACATGACGTTGCGGCTCCGAAATTCAATCCCCCTACCAATAAAAGCTAAGACTCCATATGCCTTCTTAACAACCTTATCGACTTGACTGCCTACTTTCAGGGATCTATGCACAAATACACCAAGATCCCTCTGTTCATCAACACTATTAAGAATCCTACCATTAGCCCTATACTCTACACATTTATTATTCCTGTCAAAGTGCGTTACCTCACACTTTTCCACATTAAACTCCATTTGCCAAATCTCCATTTGAGGAGAGAATCACGCAACAAAAATAAAACCTAGAGCATTTGATGGGGAAATTGCACAATAATTGATATAAACGTGCTCAACGATCACAATGTAGATGACAACCAGCTTTATGTACAAGAACTCTGCTCTAAAGATAGATACCAACCACTGTTTAAATCTTTCCATCTATAAACTTGAATGTAATAAGGAAAGGAAGATTTACTGAGCACAAAAGACTGTTAATAAAATCAAAATAGATACCAGATTTGTTTGCTTTGAATGTGGTTGACTCGATATTGGCTTAGAAGTCCCGAATACAAGTACAACACAGTTTGAAATCTAAATCTCCTGCTGATATGAAATCCAATTACAGCTGCTGCAGCATAACTGGGGGAGGAATTGTGAAGATTTATTTCCTGATCTTGCCAGAGTTCATCTACAACAGTACTCTGAATCTCCCCAGACTGAGCAATCACTGGATATTTCTTCTCTTGCCTGGTTTTTTTTGGGGATGAACAAGGGAGGGAGCAAAATTTGTGTCCTGAACTTTTTTGGCCAAATAAGCTTCCATTGCTCATACAGAGGAAGGCTTTGGCTCCTTTCTGTGGATCATTTCG
The DNA here is from genome assembly GCA_024679065.1 of Sphyrna mokarran. NCBI lineage: Eukaryota > Metazoa > Chordata > Chondrichthyes > Carcharhiniformes > Carcharhinidae > Sphyrna > Sphyrna mokarran. The sequence goes on from JAGIQG010000009.1 coordinate 16,340,114, forward strand.
GAAAAAGAAACTATTGTTAATCTTGAATGTCGTGCCATTTACAGAACCTTCTGGTGCAAAAGGGAGACTATTTGAAGTCAAGCCCATACCGGCTGTTTGAAAATTGTCCAATTTAATCCCACTTCCCAGCCTTTTCCCATAACGGTGGAAATTAATCGACTTCAACTGTCCCGTTGCCTTTTGGAAATGACTATGGAATCTGCTTCCTCCACCCTTTTCAATGCGTTCCAGATCTTAAACACTCTGGAAAATAATTTATCTCAATTCCCCCCTGGCTCTTTTGACAATGATTTTAAATGTATGACCTCTGGTTACTGACCCATTTGCCAGAGGAAATCATTTGTCCTTCCTTGTTCCAGCAATGTTCCCTCATAATTTTGAATTAATGCTTTTCGTTTTCCCCCCTAACTTTCTCTGCTCCAAGGAGAGCTATCTCAACTTCTCTATCCAAGGCCTTAACATTCCTCCTCGGGTGTAGTACCCAGCATTGTCTACAATACTCCAGTTGAGACCCAAAGAGTGATTTGTAAAGGTGAAGCAAGATTTACTTGATTCTGTGTTCCCTATTCACAAAGCCAGTTAATTCCATTTGCTTTCTTACCTGCCTTATTAACCTGCCCTGCTACCTTCCAAAGATTTGTGAATATTTGCCCCTCATTGTCACTGCTCTTGCATCCAACTAAAATAGTACAATGTGATTATACTGCCTCTACGTGTTGTTTCTCTGAAGGTGCATTACTTCACACTTATCTTCATTAAACTGCACAACTGACGATTTCATCTGGTCCCTGTTCTCCTGCTTCCTCAATATTTACTGTATTGCCATGTTTTGTACCATCTGCAAGCTTCGCAATTTGTCATTTCTACATAGAAACATACTTAGAAAATAGAACCAAGAGTAGGCCATTCAGCCCTTCAAACCTGCTCTGCCATTCATTTTGATCATAGCTGATTATCAAATTCAATATCCTGATACTGCCTTCCTCTCATTTTATAAGCAATGATCCTAATACCAAACTCTGGGGATTATGTTATGATCGCTATTATCCAGATGTTCTTTCAGTGAGGCACACTGGGTTGTCATTATTCCCAAGAATGAAATCCAACACTTCTTCTATTCCTTGGGCTATAATCATACTAATTCAAGGAAGACCTCCAATGCACATTTTAGGAATTCTTCACTGTTCTTGCATTTTATTATTTTGTGTTTTATACCTGTCTGTTTTCAGGAAATTGAAGTGTTCTGCTATTATTGCTGTATTTGGCCTCTGATTTCCTCTACCTTCTGTATTTGGAGATTTAAAGTAAACACTTGGAGCTTTTTCTGTTTCTTGGCTGTAACCGTATAGATTCACCTGCGAGTATATCACCTGTGTACAACTTTATCCTTGATCCATTCTGTCACCTTCCCTCCTATTAGATAAGTGTAACCTCCAATAAGACGATAATGGTTCATTTCTTTGGCTGTTTGGTTAATTAATTTATTTACGTGTCACAAATATACTTATATTAACACCGCAATGAAGTTATTGTGAAAAATTCCCTGGTTGCCTCACTCTGGTGCTTGTTTGGGTACACTGAGGGAGAATTTAGCATGGCCAATGCACCCAACCAATACATCTTTCAGACTGTGGGAGGAAACCGGAGCACCCGGAGGAAACCTACACAGACATGGGGAGAATGTGCAGACTCCACACAGACAGCGACCAGAGCCAGGAATCGAACCTGCATCCCTGGTGCTGTGAGGCAGCAGTGCTAACCACTGCCACCCACTATTTAATACTTAATTCATGTGGCACTTTGCTTATCAAAAATTTTGAATTTTAGTTCAAAGGGTCTATTATAAAGACAGATTAAATAAAATGGTAAAGTGCACAGTTTTCTTTTTAAGAAGAGACTCTTGACTAAACTGAGCAATAGAGCATACAGACGATTGGAATATGTACTTGTCTTTCAGCATGTGAAGAATGTGGTTTCGGTGCTGATGGAAAGTGACCGCTTGCTGTGGAGCCTTCCTGAGGTAAAATGGGCAGAACAAGCTATTGCTTTGACACAAGAACTACAGGATGAATGCATCAAGTTTATTGTACCACACTTCCTCGAGATCATCAGGAGTAAAAGCTTCCTTCATCTGTTAAAAGTAAGATCTGTTTTTCTTATCCATTATGCACCCGTTACGCTTTAACGTGATCGACTCAGCTTTTGGAATGATGAATAAAAGCAAATTACTGCGGACGCCGGAATCTGAAACAAAGAGAAAATGTTGGAAAATCTCAGCAGGTCTGACAGCATTTGTGGCCAGACCACTACCCTGAGGAACTCCTGCAGGGATATCCTGGAGCTGAGATGACTGACTTTCCACAACCATCTTCCTATGGGCCGGCTATGACTCCATCCAGTGGAGTTTTCTCCCAATTCCAATTGACTCCAGTTTTGCCAGGGTTTCTTGATGCCACATTCGGTCAAATGCAGCTTTGACATCCAGGGCAATCACATCTCAGCTCAGCTCTGGAGTTGAGCTATTTTGTCTGTGTTAAAACCAGATCTGGGGCAGAGTGACCTGGGCAGAACCCAAACTGAACATCAGTGAGCAGGTTATAGCTCAGCAAATGCTGCTTGATAGCATGATTGATGGCCCCTTTCATTATAGTCCACTAGGTTTTACAACACAAAAAGTGGCCCATTGTATCTGTGATGGCCATCAAGAACTTATCTATTCTAATACTTATTTTACAGCACAGTCTATAGTCCTATTTGCTATGGCACTTCAACTGCTCGTCTAAACTTTACAGAGCTAAACAGTAGATTTGTTAGGCAGTCCGTCTGAGTTGAGAATGATTTACTTCTATATTGAAAATGAATTCTCAGGTGACCTACAGTCTCTATCACAGGTGGGGTGGACGGTGGTTGGAGGAGAGGGGGGGTGGATGCCTGGGTTGCCACGCGCTAGTTTCGCTGTTGACACTTGGCTTCAGCTTGCTCTCAGCTAGGAAACTTGGTGTTCAGGTCCTGTCCTTCGTTTTAGGCAGTCTTGATCCCAGGATTCCCAGGTGTGTCAGTGGGGATGTTGCACTTCTTCAAGGAAGTTTTGAGGGTGTCCTTTGAAACGTTTCCTCTGCTCTCCTGTCCTCACCTGCTATGTGGAAGCTCTGATTCAGAAGTTTCGTATCAGGCGTGCGGGACGTGTGGTCCACCCAGCAGAGCTGATTGCGCATAGAAAACGCTTCAATACTGGGGACATTAACCTGAGTGAGAACACTGCCATTGATACGCCTATCCTGCCAGTAGATTTATAGGATCTTGCAGATGCAGTAAGAGTGATAGTTCTCTACGGTTTTGAGGTGTCTGCTGTGCATGATGAACCATATAGGAGGGTCTCTACTGTTCTCTACACATGAACTTGGTGCCAGATGTGAGTTCTAGTCTTCCTTGGGCGATTGAAGGCAGTGCTGGCACACTAAAGGCGATGTTCGATCATGTGATCGAGTTAACCTTGTTGACAAAGGGCTCCCAAAGTAAGGAAAATCGTTCACTTTGTCCAAGCTCTGGACATGAATTTTAATAACTGAAGCAGTGCTGCCTAGTGGGGGTAGGTCGGTCACCATCTTATGAATTTAGTGTAAAGCTCGTGCCTCAGTGAAGGTGTTAACGATGGCTTGGAGCGCAACCTCAGTGTGCACAGGCACAAACATCATCTGCATCCTGTAGTTCAATGACAGAATGGGATGACCTTGGATCTGGCCTTCAGGCGTTGGAGATAGAACAGATTCCAGTTTGTTCTGTGGTTTGGTTTAGTTCCATTCCAGTGGGGAACTTCCCGAGAGTGAGATGGAGCATTGCAGCAAGGAATGTCGAAGAGCTGACACAGCCTTATTTGGCCCAAGTCTAAATGCAGATTGGGTCTGTGTGGATTCGATGGTCAGGATTATGGCTTGTCTGTCATTGTGAACAAGACACAGGATGGTGACAAACGCTTTGGGGGCAGCCAAAACAGAGGACATTCCATAATCCTCATGGTTGACAATATCAAAGCCCTTTTGTGTGGTGAAAAAGACCATGTACAAGGGTGGGTGCTATTCTCTGCATTTCCCTTGAGTAGTTGCCACGTGGTGAAGATCATAGAACATTACAGCGTAGAACAGGGCCTTTGGCCTTCGATGTTGCGCCGACCAATTAGGAAAAAGCAATGACCCTCTAACCTAAACCATTCCCTTTTCGTCCATAAACTTATCTACTAACCTCTTAAACGCCACCAAACTTGGCGCATCTACATGTCCCTTGCATCCCTTGGTGGGTGGAATCCATGCCATGACTTTGAAGGAGTTCTTCGTCAAAGAGAGAAGGCAATTAAGGAAGCATCTGTGCCAGGCAGGATAGTGAGGATGAAGTGAAGTATGTTTTTTCCTCTTAGTTCCTTTACCTCCTGTGCAAACCTAGTCTTTCAGCTATGTCCTTTTAGAACTCGGCTAGCTTTCTCAATATTGGTGCTACTCTTGGAAGTCCCCCCACTTAGTACTTTCTGCACCCTTGTCACTCCCATTGCTTCCTCCGAGTGGCCTTCAGCTTAGGGGGTGTTATGTGTGATGAGCAACTGGAGGCTTCCTTGACCATGTTTGATCAGATTTTTGAGGTCTAGAATCAATATTGAGGACTTGGGCAACTCGCTCTTGACTCTCTACCACTGTAGAAATATCTCTGCTGGGCCAGTCTTACCAGTGAGACAGGACAGATGCAGGCATGGTGATGTGTGCAAAATTGTCATACTCATCGAACTATGCCTTGCAGGGTGGCACACGGAATCATACCTGATAGACCAGGCTATTGTTTGACTCATCTCCCAATTTTGGCACAACCCCCCAGATGTTAGTAAGGAGACTTTCTAGAGTTGGCTGGGTTGAGTTTGCCATTGTAGTTTCCGCCCCATGTCAATACCAGATGGTCCATCCAGTTTCATTCTTTTGAAACAACTGAGTAGCCTCTTGGCCATTTCAGAGTTGAGTTAGCCACATTGCTGTGGGTCTGGATTCACATGTACGCCAGAGCTGGTAAAGGTGGCCGATTTCCTTCGCTAAAGGACCTTAATGAACTAGATGGGTTTTTACAACAATCAACAATGGTTTCATGAGTATCAGTAGCCTTTTAATTCCTGGTTTTTGTATTGAATTCTACCAACTGATGTGAGTTTTGAACCTGGGGAACTGATCTGATGTTAATGGCTGTGCCTTTAGCTTCCAGGATCCTGACCTAAAATCTGGGAATTCCATGCTTCTCTAATTCCTTTTCCTCATTTTATGGTTGTCCTTTAAACTACTACTTTGGCCAAGTTTTTGATTATCTGCATTAATATCTGAGTATTCAATTTTAACTTTAACTTCGGCAATTCTTTTTTTAAGTTTATTTATTAGTGTCACAAGTTGGCTTATATTAATACCTCAGTGAAGTTACTCTGAAAATCCCCTAGACACCACACTCTGGCGCCTGTTTGGGTACACAGAATTTGGTGTGGCCAAAGCATCTAATGCTCCTGTGAAGCACCTTGGATTATTTTATTGAGTTAAGGGTATTGGAGAACATCTCAAGAGTGCAAGTTGCAAAAAAATGCTTGTTACAATATCAGGCCAAAGCAGTTAAATTGTTGCCTCATCTCTGGCCTGTTCCACATGAATACGAGATAGAAGAAGCTTATGCTACATCTCTGCGGAAACAAGTAGTCAATTGCCTTATCAAAGAGCTCTCTCTTACTGTGTGTAATTGAGGACAGTTGAGTACTCCTAATGCAGGCCGTCTTTGCAATTATCCAGCTCCCACTTCATTCTTCTTGTTGGATGCTCTGAGCTCAACAGCAGAGGAATAAAAACACACAGAAATCCACAATGATTTTATTTTTTCAACTTGGGTTCTACTTTCAAAAACCTAATGTGCACCTTGCGAAATACCTTGCTGGCAGCCAGCTTTGATCTTCCCTATTGGCATGGTGTGAAATGTTTGCTTGCACGTGTTTTGGCAGCTAACAGATGGATCAAGGGCTCACGCAGGCGAACTGCTCAACTTGCTCAGCTACTGTTTTTCCTCACATTTCAAATTGGCATAAATGTATGAAAATACAAGCACACTCATCTCAAGAGTGCATGGAGCAGGCAGAGGGATGAATGAACAGTAAGGAGAGAATTTTAACAAAAGATTAAAAAGGGAAATGTTTTTAATCATGCTATCAAGACAGTTAGTAGTGCCGAGAATTTCAGCATTCTGCAGCACTGTGTGAAAGGGTGAGTTATCACTGCCAAGATTCTTGATGCAATGTTCTCAAAGTTTGTTTATTGTCGTAAGTAGGCTGACATTAACACCGCAATAAAGTTACTGTGGAAAATTCCCTAGTCACCACACTCCAGCGCCTGTTCAAGTACACTGTGGGAGAATTTAGCATGGCCAGTGCACTTAACTAGCACATTTTTCGGCCTGTGGGAGGAATCTGGAACATCCAGGAGGAAACCCACGCAGACTCTGCATAGACAGTGACCCCACCTGGGTCTCTGGTGCTGTGAGGCAGCAATGCTAACCACTATGCTACAGTAGTTATCCATCTTTGGATTGTAGTTTGGGGGAAGTAACAAGCAGAAATCAAATGTCTTCCTAGAAGAAATGTGCACATGCCTGACTGTTCTGTCACAAACTCTTGCGGTCAGAATGTGCAGAGTAGGTTTGGGAACAGCTCCTTTCTCTACTTAATAGTGTGCATGGTGCAGGATAGAAAAGGAAGAAAAGTAATGGAAGCACTTTGAGTCTCTTACACGAGCATTCAAGGTTTTCCATCAGAACAGGATGACTGTTATACACAGGTTCAGGCTGCTAAAAATAAATCATGCTTAAGTTTCACATGTCCTGACTCCAGAGCTTTCATATTTGTACTGCTTTTGATTTATTACATGGCACTAATTACTTTGGGATTTTTTTAAAATATAATTTGGAGTTAAGTTTAATGTGATCTTTCTACTTGAATATATAAATGTAAAAGTTCTGGACCAAACTTAACCTCTTGTGTGGGAACATTTGCATTTGGATGATGGATATTTGTAACAGGTAAGAGTATGCAGTAGATGATTTATTTTTAACAGACGTCTGTTTCCTTAGCACAATCCATCTTATCTGTCATCTTCTCCAGGCTACAGATTCAGCTGTCCTGGGGAACACGTTACCTTGGTTTCAAGTATCCTTTGGGGTAAAGTACACTAGAAATGGAGCAAATGAGAGCACACCTGGTAATGTGCTCATCATTCCTCCTGTACAAGACTAAATTAGCTGCATATTTGGTGTGCAGAGTTTCATCCCATTTGCTATTTAATACAAAAGCCAGATTCAACATTTCTTTTCACTAGTAGGCGAAGGAAGGAGTTACGTTTGGTTTGAAAATGCCAGCTATAAAATAACTCCCATCTTCTAGGCGCAGAGGATGAGCAGAAGGCCATATCTAGTGGAAAGGATTTTTGCAGCTATCGAACAAAACATTACAGTGACAGACGGTTGCTTGCAATTTATCGCCGTGGACTTGTTAAGGAGCCAGGTGGCTTCCAAAGAGTTGGTAAGTATTTAATCATCTGAACAGCTAGGCTTGAGTTTCTGAGAGTGAGAGAGTGTTTTGAATAGTTTGTTTCCAAAGCAATGTACAGCACACTGCTGGCCATTAACACAAGCCGTTGCCAGAATGTATTTGCTCCCTGTGATTCATTATTTACCATCTTAACAAAGAACAGCACAGCACAGACCCTCCAAGCCTGTGCTGATCAAGCTTACCTATCTAGACCAACCATTTATATTCCTCTATTACCCCTTTGTTCGTATGCTGATCAAAATAAGTCTTAAATGTAGCTAACATATCTGCCTCAAGCACCTCATTTGGTACTGCATTCCAGGCCCCTAACGCCTTCTGTTTAAAAAAAAAACTTTGTAAGAAGTCTCACAACATCAGGTTAAAGTCCAACCAGTTTATTTGACAGTAAACCCACAAGCTTTCGGAAACGGTGTTCCTTTGTCGGGTATGTGGAACCTTCCACATATCTGACTAAGGAGCGGCGTTTGAAAGCTTGAGGGTTTACTATTAAATAAACTGGTTGGACTTTAATGTGGTATTGTGAGACTTCTTACTGTGTTTACTCCAGTCCAACACCGACATCTCCACATCATTTAAAAAAAACACACCCAGCACATTTCCACTGAACATTTCTCCCCTTATCTTGAACTTGTGCTTCCTTGTAATTGTCATTTCTGCCCTGAGAAAAAGCTTCCTACAGTTCACCCTATCTATATCAAAATTTTATTAACTTCTATCAGGTACAGTACAACTTCTTACTGAGGTTGCATCTACCCGACACACAACTCTTGGCCACTTTATTTCAGCAACAAAGACTGACATCTCCCCTAAAGAGAGCAGGAGGATTAATTAGTTTAATATAGTGGCTTCCATGTGGAAACTTTTTTCTCTGCCAGCGGCATGAATCGATCAGTTCATTCATCTGGGGAGAATTTGACCTTGTGGCACCAGGAAATAGCAGGATGCTGCTGGTTATTAAACCACTGCAGCAAACAGAGGGGATTAGACTGTGATTTCTGCACTGGCTGAGTCTGTGGTTAAAACTGGGGCTTCATTTCTGGGTTTTTTTTTCAAAACTCTACTACACCAGCCGACTGTCCAGGGACAGCAAGTGACATCATTGATTAGCTGGGGGAGTTAGCAGATTCTGGAGTGGAATAATGATTCGGTTACTATAGTGACGTGCTTTTTACCAGCTCCTGATTCGTTCTCCTTGCACAGGGTTTTGCGAGTGAGATCTCGGCCCTCTTTGACAAGCTCTGGACGTTTCTGGTTCAGTCTTTTTATGCAGTTCGCCACACGGAAGGCTGGAAGCTGATGAAACCTGAGGATCAGGAACAAATACAAGCAGGTTTGTAACACTGCTGGAAGAAAAATAAATTAAATAAAGGTGGGGGGAGGGTCTGGCTCTCATTGGAGTTTTGTCACCTACGGCATTGCTTTTGCCAATAAATCTGCATGATTGCCTTTGTTCTCCCGAGCAAGTGTAAAAATGTGGGTAGGCTTTGTGTGTGTGTGCACTGATTGTTTTTTTTTCTCTCTCATGTTACAATCCAGAGAGGTGCATAGTAAAATTATCAATAATTGACCAGTTTTCAGAGAGGGGTTTGACATGTGCTCTTTTAACAGCAATAACCATTTACATTGTTGGGCTGAGAATATCATAAAACAAGAATGGGGTCAGTCTTAGTGTTGCAAAGTGTGTGACTGGGGTTTATCCTATCTCGATCCAGCCTTGCTTTTTATAGTATTTTGTTCAGTTTGAGTAAGTAGATAATTCAACTGCTTATTGCATCTTTTATTCCCCTCCTTCTCCATCCTATTAAAAAGGTTAGGAGAACCTTGGACAGGCGGTGCTGTGATGGCGCGCATACGTGATTTTTGTCCTGGGCGATTGGGAGTCTTGATTTATTTTGCAGGTTGCTGTTATTAAGTCAGTTAAAAGCGTCCCCAAGGATCTGGCTGGTTACTTAATAGTTTTTACACATCACCTTGGTCCAGCATATTTGGGATGAGATTTTAATTGCTGAATGGGGTGTGTATTGTTGTTTTTTTTTTTGCAAAGTCTAACGCAAGCATGAATTAGACTTTGTTTTATGGGTGTGAGGTTAGAGAGCAAGTGTAGTTTGAAGTCTGCTATTTATGCTTTGAAAGAGACTAGCAAATTAAAAACTGTTAGATTGAAGTGGTGACTAAACCTATTTATTAATAGCTATGCTACAAGATTAATAAAAAGTGATTAGGACATTCCCACGAATGCAATCTGTAATCAAACTTGACTGTGTACATGTGGGAATCGCCTTTAGATAAATGGTTGTGTGTGGGCCACCGTCTAGACCCTGTCCCAAGCAGTTGTAGCTGTTTCACCCTCTGCAGACTAGCTACAATAAGTACAAAGAAAGTTTATCCCTGTGTTTAGCTAAACAAACTAAGAAGATGTTGTATGTAGATGGGTTTTAATCTTGTTTGATGTCAACAAAGAGCTCTCAGGACAGATAGCACTCTGCTAATATTATACACGCCAGACATTTATTCTGGATATTAAACAGCAAGGAGACAGCAGTGCAACTTCAATCTGCTGGATGCTGAATAAATGAGTATCGGTTTTCAAATTAAATATTGTCTCTCAATTATTTCATTCCAAAATGTGTGTTATCCAAGCTTCGTGGAGGTAATGAGACAGATTTAGTATCACGAGATCTTGGATTCAACTTTCGTCTGTCCGGTTGTTTCATTTATTTCACTGTAGAATTTCCAGAATAAATTTAAACAGTAACATGGATGCAATATACAAAATATTTGCTATTGTAGCTTTCTTGGGTGAGGGTCAAAAGGTGATCACTATTGGTTTATTTTTAGTATCCCCTTGTACTTATGTTTCACATTATATGGGATAGGGGGTTGTGGATTAGTGTCCCCTGTTTGAGGCTTGCTGTGGATCAGTGATACCAAGATGGGGCAATTAGAAACAAATTCCACAGAGCTCCTTGGCTAGTGTGGAGGATTGAACCGTTGGCATTATTAAACACTGCTGTTAACCATCTCTGAGCTATCCTGCTTCAAACACACATCACTGCTTGAGGCTTGGTCTGAACATTTTTATTAAAAAATGTTCATATTTTTGTACTGCATACGTCTTCCATAATAAATAGCAAGAAATAATGAATGTTCTCATCCACATAGTCTGTACCCTGGTATACACATTTTAAGGAAGAGTTTACCTGAAGAGAAATCAATTGCTTTGCAATGTCATGCCTTGTTACAATGATGGTGATTATCACAGAAGACCTTGAATAGATATAATTTTTCAGTTTCCTTACTCATGCGTACATCTCAAATTATTTAACGAAAAAGTGGTAGAAGCATTTGGAATGGTTGTAAGTAATCCAGTAAGCTGACTGATAAATAAGCAGCAATTTTTATTTTAATGCTGATGAGGATACCTGGGCAAATGTAAGCCTGCAATGTAAAATCTCTCCTTTTTTTATTTCAACACTTGGTTGCCATTCCACCTGCTTCCAAGTGTCTCAAATGTGACTCTTTAGGCAGTTGCAAAAGAAGCACAACAGTGATTCTCCCTCGCTCTTCTTACACTTGCTGCCTCACTATCATTGAAATTAGGAATGTGCTGGAATGGAGAAGCTGAAAGAACAAATTGACAATGTGGAAACTGTTTTTATTTTTCACTCTGCCTCTGCACCCTCCACCAAAACATCACCCTGTCAGTTCCAATTTTAAAACAACCAACTTCTAATTCCTGAGAGGAACACATTGTAAAATAATTACTAGCAATTATTTAGAAGCAATCCAAGATAGCGCCATGAAATAAAATTTGATGCTATAATTACCAGAAATGTAAGGATAATCGAGGACAATCTACCACTGCAGGAGATGTATAATTGGCCACTTTTTGTCAGTGTTATGTCCTTATTCACTGAAGTGTAGCAAATGTGCTGGAACCGATTTGAAGCAAATCACAGGCTAAGCTGTTCTTAAAAACTCATAGGATTTCAGTTCACTTATTAAATCTTTTGAGTGTTTAATGTATGCAACTTCCTTTTTCAAAGGAAGATCCATTGTCATAGTGCACTCATCAGTGCCCCATTGTGCTGTGGGGGTGTGCTGACACCTGCGACGGAGGTTTGCCTAAGCTATGGTAGAGTAAAGGATCAGGCTAGCCAGTGAGTTAAACCAAGGCTTTACCTGATGCAATTTTTCAAAGCCATCTCGGTTTAACAATGTCTCATCCTGTCAGTTTGGATCTTGTTTCCCCTTCATCTGGGGACTGTGTTTGGACTTTATTTGATTAGAATTAAAGTACTGAGAGATACCAATTTAAAAAAAAGGTCTGTAAAACAATTGTGTTCAAATTATGTTAAATACCACAAGAATATCTTGAGTGGCTTTGCTTTGTGATCCACAAAGGAATGGGTTTAAACACAATCCAAGGGCATTTTTTTTAAAGAAATATTTTAGATTTGTATTCCATTTCAGTACATCACTTCTGGAAGGCGGTAACAATTGTATTTCCCTGTTTCTTTGTCCAGTGATCTAATTTCCATTACTTTCCCTTCTCTTGGGTTTTGCTTTTGAACCTTATCCATTTATACTCCAGAATGGTTCATGATGGCATGCTCGAATATAAACGGGCTTTACTGATTTTAAATTAAGCATTTTAAGAAGGAATAGTGGAGAGGTCCTATGTTTGTGTTGCTAAAAATTACCTGATTGTTAAGTATCGAGCAATAATTTTCCACCATTTGACCTACTGAGATTTAAACAAGGAGATTTACAAACATTTAACAAGTTTGGAACACCCAACTTCTAATTTTTAGAACAGAAAAAGTTGATGAATCATTTCCTATTCAAGATTATAAGTTTTGGTCGAGTAAGTAAAGAGAAACTGTTCCTTTGGCAAGAAGATTGATAATCAGATTTGAGATCATTGGTGAAAGAATCGAGATTCAGGATGGAGATGAGAATTTTATTTTGACAATTGTTATGATCTTGAATCCATTCCCTGGAAAGGTGATGAAAGTGGATTCATTGGGAACTTTTTGAAGGGAATTGGATATATACAGAACCACTAGGGCACGGGACTACTAAATGGCTCTTTCAAAGAGCTGGCACTTGCATGATGGGCTGAATGGCCTCCTATACTATAAAGCTTCATTCATGTTAAGAGCGACTTTGATAGGATTCAAGCTATTCAGAGCAGAGACATCTAAAGATTCATTTTAGTCTCATATTTCAAGTCATAACTCATTGCAAAATTAGTCTGATTTTAATAGCCACAGTATTTGGGCAGAAGTGTCCAAGCTTTAAGAAAGTGATACTTGATCACCAACATTTTTACACGTAGAAGATTTGCCTGTTTCTTTTTTTAAGACTACATTTGAAAATGACTGGAGGCAGATGGGGGTCATACAGCAGTGTCCCTTCACTTCTAAAAGGTTTCTAATGTACTACAGGAGATACTCTTTGCAATGTAATTTGAAGTATAGGAGTAAGTCAACTCAAAATAATGAGGCATGTTAAGAATTGATACAGCAAATTCTTCACAAGGATTGGTTAACATATTGAATAACCTCTGGAAAGAGTAATGGGGCAACAATAAATAATTATTGAACCACTTGTATGCTGCTTTGACATTTGGGCTGTTCCGTCTGGATGAACTTAACATTTGGCTGCCTTCTGTATAAGCCAGGGTCTTTGCTCGATTAGTAGATTGCTAAAAGGAAGAATGAAAAGGATGTAGGATGTAAGATGTCTAGGGAGTGACTGTTGAAGGTGATAGATGGGATGCCATTTGAGCCTACTTTGTCCAGATGGTGTTGAGCTGAAGGAAGTATTTGAGTTGGGTGGACAACAATCCTGACTGTTAGTACATCTATTCCTGTTGTATACAAGTGACCTGCTTCACAGTCTAGACACAGGTAGTGGTATCAAATACGAATTCTTGAGAAAGCAACTTAAAATTTTTCAGTGAGAGCTCACTAGGATTTGCTGATCTTTAGCTAAATGTGTTGTTCTGGCAAATGCAAGGTACCGCATATATTTGAGTGGAATACAACTTGCAATGGGGAAAATTTAAAAGACCTAAGGGACTTGTATGGTGAATAACGGGATGCTAAGGTTATATTGTCAAATCTGTTGTATTCACGGTCTTGGAGTTGATAGTGTCGTGTTCTGGCTGGGTTGTCACTGGAGTAAGTTTTTTTTTATTTGCTGCCACCTAATGGGCCCTCCAGGCTGTGAAGCTGATCTGCTGTGTTCGCAATTTAGAGAATTAACGATATAAGCATGAAAGCAGTGTTTCTGTTTGTTTCCAGACGTGCCAGAACAGAGGGCACTGGTACAGACAAGATTGAGAGATTAATATTGCTTTACATAAAGTCAACCTTCAGAGTCCCTACAGGCCAGAAAGAGGCTATTCAGCCCAATGAGTCTGCACCACTATTCCCATAACCCCACACATTTATCCTGCTGATCCCCCTGACAGTAGGGTCAATTTAGCATGGCCAGTCAACCTAACATGCATGTCTTTGGAGGAAACTGGAGCACCTGGAGGAAACCCACACAGACACAGGGAGATTGTGCAAACACCACACAGACAGTGACCCAAGGCCAGAATTGAACTCAGGTCCCTGGTGCTGTGAGGCAGCAGTGCTAACCACTGTATTGTCATGCCACCCCTGAGTGGGATGGGTTGTTCCAGATATTGTTACTGGTTTGAAGGGAATATATTCAGCTTGGCATTCTGAAGGGGGGACAAAAATAGGTGAAATGGGCTAAAGGTTCTTCATCCAAATTAATCTTGTGACGAGCAATGGAGTAATTTCAGCTGAGTGGAAACTGGCCATAACTGCATGCAGATGGGGACATTTCTCATTGGCAATTTTGAAAAATGTTAATTTCCAGGTGAGTTTTCAGAAAGGCTCTATTTCAGAATCGCAGCTTCTTCTGTGACATATGCAAAGTATTTCAGTCTGTGCTGAAAACCTGATCAAGCAGGGAATTTGCCCGCTGGACCTGGAAACTTTTCAGATCCATGTTGAGAATCTCGGCATGTCAGATTGTGGCCAATCTGCATGTGAAACACTGTTCGCATCCAGGAATTTCTGAAGAGCTTCACTCCCTATATAAATCCAGGACTCCAAGAAATTGTGGGAAAGCTGTTGAAGGTTGAATGTCGACAAGTAATGTCTTAAAATTTAATACAGTACTAAACAATATACAGTATCAAAGTTAGTGGACTTAGAGGGATAGGCTGTCTTACAATCTTTGCACCTTTGTTACTTTCCATGTCATGGAATTTGATTGTAATTATACTAATTAGCAGATTTCAAAAATTTATTCCTTATAGGATGAGGCCGTCACTGGTTAGGCCAGCGTTTATTGCCCACTCCTACTTGTCTTTGAGAAAAGTGGTAGTGTGCTGCTGCCTTGAACCACAGCAGTTCGTGTGGTGTAGATACACCCACATTGCTGTTAGGGAGGGAGTTCCAGGGCTTTGACCTGATAACAATGATGGATTGGTGATATATCCCCCAGGCAAGATAGTATGTGGCTTGGAGGATGGTGGTGTTCGCAGGTGCATGCTGGTCTTGTTCTAGGTAGAAGTCATCAAGGTTTGGAAGGTGCAGTCAAAGGAATCTTGGTGATTTCCTGCAGTGCATCTTGTAAATGGTACATTCTGCTACCTCTCTGCACTGATGGTGGAGGGAGTGACTATTGAAGTTGATGAATGGGACACCATCTGAGCCTGCTTTGTCCAGATGGTGTTGAGTTTCTTCAGTATTGGAGCAGTTCTCATCCAGACAAGCAGAGACCATCCCATCTCACTCCTAATGTATCCTGTAGATGATGGACAGGCTTCAGGGACTTGGAAGGTTAGCTACTCAACATAGAATTCCCAGCCTCTGATCTGATCGTAACTGCAGTATTTATATAGCTGGTCTAGTTTGTTTTCTCTCAATGGAATCCCCTGGGATGTTGAGAGTGGAATATTCAGCAATAGTGATGGGATTGAATGTCATGGGGAGAAGGTTAGATTTAGCAAATTTCTAATCGGGATACCAATATGTAAACTGGGTTCAGGTGGTTCTCACTCTTCATTAAACTAGGCAAATCTTCAGTGAAGAAAATCACTGGTTTCCCCTTTGGTTCTGTATTTGTTTCTGACTGCTGATTACTAGTCTTGTCTATAATCTTCATCCCAGTTTATCTGGTCTTTAATGGCTTCATTAATGAGTTTTTTCCCTATCAAGTCAGTATCCCATCTGAAAGTTGGCCAAATAAGAACAGAAGACTTATTCAGTTCTTTGTAATGTTGCTTAATCTGGTTTAGATAATTGTGGTGGAGGAGGAGTCATTAGGCCGACCTTCTTGAAGATTAATGCATGTATTTAAATAACCTCAGTGATTAGTAGACCTTAGTACATGTTTTAATTCAAACTTGAGTGTTCTAGAACTGCAGCTTTGGAGACTGAAGAATTAAATTAAGAATAGATAAGTTATCCTGATCCCTACACTTCACTCCAACTCACAGTCTGGAGACATGCTATTGGAAGAATCATGGGATCAAAGGGATTGACAAATAATAAAAGACCCATTTGCTTTGCTACATAAAATCCCTACAGTTCAGAAAGAGGCCATAGAGTCCATAAAGTCTGCACCTACTCTCCAAAGAGCTTCATATCCCAGGCCCTATCCCTGTAACCCCACATTATTTACTCTGCTAATTTTCCCCTTCCCCCAGCCTACATATCCTAGGCATCAAGGGGCAATTTAGCATGGCCAATCCATCTAACCTGCACATCTTTAGACTGTGGGAGGAACTGGAGCACCTGGAGGAGAACATGCAATCTCCACCTCCTAAGGCCGAAATTGGACCTGGGTCCCTGCTGCTCTGAGGTAGCAGTGCGAACCACTGTGCCATCGTGCTGGCCCTGGTAGCTGCATGGTATAACGTTAGAGCTGTTGACCCATCATGGTCATTGACCCCTCTCAATTAGCTTACAGTAGATTTAGCTAGATATGATGAGGAAAATCATAAGGGTGGAGAGCTTTGGGACAAGTCCAATGATACTTATTCCTCCCAAACGTACTGCATTTACCACATGTTGCAATTCAAAATACCCATATACTGTATACTACTGTTTAGATAATACTACAAAGGTAATACTGCTATCTCTGCATTAAGTTTTAATTTTGTTGCTGAAATTTGATTGATTACTATACTGCCTTTTCATCACTAGTAAGTTGGCAACCCAGTCTAGACTGAGATACTCCTGAGGGGATGTATGTTACTGTATGTAGATTGCCAAATGTGTGTTGCTCACTTTATCTCTTTAGAAAAGAGATTTCCGGTTGCATGAACAGAGTATAAAGAATGTTCAATTTCCCCTCTGTTCCTGGCGGTTCAGGCACTAGAACACTTGTGAATATTGAAAAGGTTTCTTGTGTATTCAGAACGCTTTCAGTCACTTGCTTCTGCTCGACAGAAAAGGAAGCATTTTGTGTAATTGTTTAACCTTTCACTGCTGATTTTCAACCATCTGTCAAATTATTTGTATCAACATTGGAAGCTTTTAAAGTCTGAATATTCCAAGTGCCAATCAGGTGAATAAGGTGTTTGATCTTTATTTATGTTCCTGAAAGTAATAGATTTGTCTTATTGTACTTCATTTTGTTCCATTTCTACTTAAAAGCCATTTGAAATTTGTCATATATATTATGTCTGTATCAGGTGTTATGCATCATTCAACCCATTGAATGTGTTCTATTATGTTAGCCAGGCCACATTTTCCAATGAATAGGTGAATTTTGCTTGGCAATATCTGCAATTTTGATGCCAGTAACGGGGCATCTCTCTATCTTGACAGTTCAGTGTATGATTTGCTAATTCGTATCATCTTTTCAGCTGCTCTTGATAAAGGAGATGATAGAAAACTTGGCAAAAGACCAACCTTAACTAGTTCACAGGTAAGATGTTGACTCAATTTATCTATACAGCACACAAGAAACAATACTGCTCATCGTATCCCATTACATATGATACTAATAAATCAAATATTGCAAAATGATACAAAGATGCTTTTATTTTCTTGCATGTTTTGCCAATGCAATTTCTGAACTGGACATCAAATTAATGTACCATTTTATATTTTCAAATTGCAAATGTAACCAGTACATTTGGAACTGTAGCTGTAAATCTAAAAGTACCAACTTAAAAAATGTGGAGTTGCTGGTGTTGGACTGGGGTAGGCTCAGTAAGTAGTCTGTCAACACCAAGTTAAAGTTGAACAAGTTTATTTGGTTGCACGTGCTTTTGGAGCCCTGCTCCTTCATCTGATGTGTTGTGAGACTACTTACTGAACTTAAAAGATAAATTTGTAAATAGCGCATCATCAGTAAATATCATCTTGCAGAACATTGTATCTTAATCTTCATCTCTTAACAGCAAAAGAAACGTCTATTTGATCTTCCTCCATTTGACCTGGTGGAGCAAGTGTCTAGAAAAGGAAGGCTGCTGTCAACAAATCCGATTGTCTCTAATAGTCAATTAACGGTTGCTTCAAGAATGAAGTCTGAAAGTTCGTTACATACAGCAAATGGACGCCTGTCAGCTGGAGCTTTGAGGAAAGGTGAAGCAAAAGGAAAGGATATTAAAAAAGCAAATGATAAAGCGCCAAAAATTGGGAAAGTGAACGAAAGGAGCACCTTGACAAAGGTGAACATTCCTGCAAAAAACAGACTTGAAGCCAAGGCAAGAAGTGAGAGCATTGTCGGTAAAGTGAAAGCATGTCCTGATGGTGTGGGTTCGACAGTGAGCAGCAGAGATGGTTGCGGGCAGGATGGAAAAGCCAACGCGGGTGCACGACCCAAAGTATCTCTCAGTTCTTCCAGTCTGCAGGCAAAGCCTGGAAAACCAGCAAAGAAAACCGTCCTGCCGCAGACAGAAATGTCACAAGCAGAGAAACATGGGAACAAGTGGAACTCTGACAAGCTGGAACTTTCAAACAAGGATGCTGCTGTGGGCACAAGTGGACACTCCACTGGATTGCAAGAGGGGAATGCTGTTGAAGTAAACTCCCGAGGCAAGAAAATCCCATTTGTGAATAGTCCTGTTGAAAATACTGCAAAGGAGACAGCAAAGAACCCGTTAAATCAGAAGCCTACAGGTTTGTATGATTAATTATTACTTCCATCCTCCCTGTTGCTTCTTTTCCACAAGTATCCGGCACGGTGGTTAGCACAGCTGCCTCAGCCGCAGGGAGTTCAATTCCAGCCTTGGGTGACCGTCCGCTTGGTGTAGATTACAAGTTTTGTCTGTGTCTGCATGGGTTTGCTCAGGTTTCCTCCCACAATCACACAGATGTACTGGTTTAAGTGGATTGGCCATGCTAAGTTGTCCCTTAGTGCCAGGAGGATTAGCAGGGTAAATACATGTGGTTACAGAGATGAGGTCTGGGTGATATTGTTGTCAGTGTAGGCCCGATGGGCAGAATGGCCACCTCCTGCACTATAGGGATTCTGTGACTCCATGCTGCTAGGCTTCAGGATGATGAATGGGTATGAACTGTACAATGAAAAGTACTTGAAACGCCTGTATGGTGTATCTTTACTTTATTATCAGTTCCTTCTTCTGCCCTGCCCCCCTCACCAAATCTTTCTCTCTCGTATGCTTGTTGCAATAGTCAGCATGCTGTGTCAAATTGAGCTTTTTTAATTGAGAGCTGAGATTTTAACTTTAATCCCTCCAATTGGGGACTAAGGCCTCCATTATTTGTAAACCTTTTTACAACGGCTGGGATAAAATGTACACGTGTTGGCCTTCTCATCTAGTTTCATATTTCTCATCTAACTTCGTATTTGTGAGCAGTTGTATATTTAAATAACTTTTTTTTTTACTGCCTTGCAGTTAGTAGACCAGCAAGTGTCATCAAAGTAACCAAGACGCCTGCTGCAGCAACGAAACCTAGTAGACCACTTTCTAATAGGTAAGCAAAGATTTTGATATATGAATGTAGGTCACTACTTAAAATTTCACTCCTCTCTCGCTTTCTCACTCTCTCTCTCTCTCTCTATGGCACTGATGGGATCTTAAGCATCAATGTTCAAAGTTGCTGCTGTGAGAAATGTTGCCCTAGTTAATAGTGCAATATTAGGAATTCAAACACTTTGAATCATAGTATTCTACATCACAGTGGCGGACCATCAAATCGGCATTAGTTAACCATATTTGAATAGCATTGTAAAGTAGAAAGCAACATGTACCCTGAATGATTACAGTATTACTGAACTTCAGATGTGGAGTTAAAATAAGAATTATTCAATATAAACAAGACCACATTCAG
Organism: Sphyrna mokarran; assembly: GCA_024679065.1. Classification (NCBI taxonomy): domain Eukaryota; kingdom Metazoa; phylum Chordata; class Chondrichthyes; order Carcharhiniformes; family Carcharhinidae; genus Sphyrna; species Sphyrna mokarran. Next base: position 16,360,061 of record JAGIQG010000009.1, read on the forward strand.
GTATATAAATTGAATCTGATTTGTAGATGTGGCCCCCAGGGATTGCTCTACCTTTGATTGAGGATTATTAACTGTGACTCACATTTTGCAGCAAGAGTAACCTGTGAGGTTGTTGACAAGCACTCAATACTAAAGTGCAAATTGGACAGTAACCTCCACTGTACACACAAATGCGGTTAAACATAGGATTTAGGAATTGCTGGCCACGTTTCCCTGGCTCCCTCAAACTGTTCTGTTAATGGCAATCTCGCAAGAGACTTGACAATGAAACACATGAAGAGAGTGAAGTTGTGTTTGGCATGGTACATGCACATATACTTGCACATACATTTGCACACATGCAGGTAGATAATCATAGAGGTTTACAGCATGGAAACAGGCCCTTCAGCCCAACTTGTCCATACCACCCTTATTTTTTTAAACCCCTAAGCTAATCCCAATTGCCTGTATTTGGCTCATATCCCTCTATATCCATTGTATCCATGTAACTATCTAAATGCTTTTTAAAATATAAAATTGTGCCTGCCTCTATTAATACCTTTGGCAGCTTGTTCCAGATACTCACTGCCCTCTGTGAAAAATTTGCCCCTCTGAACCCTTTTGTATCTCTCCTGTATCACCTTAAACCTATGCCCTCTAGTTTTATACTCCCCCTATCTTTGGGAAAAGATATGGACTATCTAGCTGATCAGTGCCCCTCATTATTTTATAGACCTCTATAAGGTTACCCTTCAGCCTCCTACATGTCAAAGAAAAAAGTCCCAGTCTATTCAGCCTCTTGTAATCAATCCATCAAGTCCCAGTAGATCCATGCAACTTATCTATTCTAATGTTAAATATTTTTTTACAGCGCAGTAAGTCTCAACTCTCTCCTCTATTTTATTTTCTATCCATAATTTGATGTGGAATTGCGTGTCTGTGGAGATTTGTTGCTGTAGATGGTTAAGGGCATGGTATTTGCCCTGCAGGTCTCAAATGTCCTGTAGAAGACAGTGTGCTAAATTTGTTCATCACTGACAAGGTCAGGTTCAGTGTCTTGGAAACATAGATTTAATTCCAATAATAGCAGAAATACTTCCAAATTTAAAGAAAAAATTCCGATTATATCTCAGATAAGACAGTACTGGAAAACTAATTGGCTTAAATTGTGGACCCTATGTTCAAACAGTTATTTTCAGCAGCAACATAGAAACTGGGGTCAGAAGAATAGAGTTATGCTTGAACTCTGGGAGGAGATTAGAGGAGGAGATTGGGGCAAAGCAGTGAAAGAATTGATAAATTTGAGAATCTTGAATGAGGTCCAGAAGGTTTTTCAGGGAGGGTGGGGTAATACATGAGCAAATTTGAAGCTGAGAATAAACAGTGTTTTAAAGGGGCAGCAATTCAGCAAAGTAGAGCATGGGCTCAATTAATTCTTTATGACAAAGACGTGAAGGCTTATGAGTCTATGTTGGAGGTGAGTAAGTGTTAGTAGTGGGCTAATGGGCAGAATATGGGGTTGAATAAGAAGCCAGCATTGTGAAACTTCTGTATCAACTTGATATAGCTGAGGAAAGGTGAAGAAGTCTGTGTTGAGGGCAAGGGTTCACAGCCAATGGATTTAGTCTTCCCACTGTGTTTATCAGGAGGTTCATTCTGGAACCTCTTCCAACACACAGGCTGGAAAGAAATGATCCAGAGCTATCAGGGTAAATGTGGGTACACAGTGAAAGCTGTTGCCCAGGATTAACCTTCAGTCAAACAGAATCTTGGGGGTACACTGGAGAGGTATTGTGTGGTTAGGAAGTGAAACTCCAATCAGATGGGTAATGGAGCCATGTTAGTGCAGCCTCATTGAACTCGATGAAAGAAGGTGATGTGTGTGATTGGTCAAGGATTGCAGAGAAGTGGAAGAGGAAGTGTAATGATAATGCTCCCCTGCCACACTGTGATCCCAAAACACTTCTTGAGGCTGGGAGGATGGAAAATGATCGCTTCCAGTTGTGCCATGTCAGATATTGCAGAATTGGAATGGATGGTCCTCTAAACACCCTGACCCAAATTTTAGTGTTGCCTCCACCTGATCAATTGCAGTGTTTTGCCAAGGAAGGCAATCTGCAATGTAGAAGTTTGACACATTTTAGTGTGTCCTTGCCTATTTTATACTGACTGCCTTAGTGTTGTTTTCCCTGAGAGAGATTTCCAATTCAGATCTCTTGGGCATTCTGCAATCATCCAGACAATGGCAGACAAATTTCTGAATGCTACCAAAACTTCTGGTCTCTGATACTGAGACTATGGGTGAAATTTTCTAGCCAGCAGTGTTTTCTAGTCCCCGCACCAAACAGAGATATAGCTAAGCGCCAAATTCTCCATCCTCACTTGCAACATTGGTGGGCCATGAATGGCTGGAACATTCTGGCCTATGTTTCAGCCAGCATCAGGCCTACACGATGAAACACCAGAACGTTAATGGCACTAGTCTCCAGGCTCTGGAACAATTCCCTGCTCTGCTGTGTGCGCTCCAGGAGCAATGGAGGTATGTGCCCACGCTCAGAAAGCAAACTCTGCCAACCACCAACTCCCGTGATCAGTCCGGGTGCAGCATGGCATTGAGCTGGAGACTAAAATCAAACTCTCCCAGGCCATTATCTTTGTCAGCCTGCTGCATGCCACAGAATCCTGGATCTGTTATAGGTGGCACATCAAAGCATCAGAATACTAGCATCAAAGAGAACGAACTTCCATCATAATTTGAAGTCAGGGCAGGTCAAAAATGACAAGGTTCTCCATCGGGCTGGATCCAACAGTATGGAAACCATCCTCCAGAAATTCAAAAATTCCCGAGGTGAGGAAGAAATAGAATTGGCCTTCTCTCCTCTTCTTTCAGTTATCCCTATGGAAAATATATTGATGTCAAGTGAAAACAGGACTTGTTGTGTAGCCCTCTCAGCTAATTTGTTAGTCACTGGTATAAGGTGATAGAATGCAACTGTTGCTTTGGATTGTATTCCCCTCCTTACAGGAGTTCAAAAAAGGAGACAAAGTTGCTTCTTGTGCTATTTCTATTAATTAAATCAGCCATACTATAAAACAAAACCTATAAACTGTGAAATTGAAATATAAATTAAATTATTTGTGGAAGGAAATAGTCACCTACATGACCTGTTTTAACATGAATTGTCATCTTTAACTTGCAAGCAAATCTTTGAACTCGATTTATTTTAAGATTTAATTTCACTTGGTACTGTCATTGATTGGATTGTGTCCCTCCAGTGTTTGCTTTGCCTCAGGAAAAAGCATGGTTGTTAAAATATCTACAGCGCATTTTGGCCTAACAGGCTGATACCATCTATATCACTTTTAACTAATGGTTTAACCTGTTTCAAGGCTCTAAATTCTCATAATGAACCTAATTGATCTGCAATGGCAAATCTGATGCTAGTTGAAACCTTGCCAAGGTTTGAGAGGTTGCATATATTTCATTCTTTGAGCGGCACAGTGGTTAGCACTGCTGCTTTGCAGTGCCAGAGACCTGGGTTCGATTCCCAATTTGGGTCACTGTGTGGAGTTTGCACATTCTCCCCATGTCTGTATTGGTTTCCTCCCACAGTCTGAAAGATGTGCTAGTTAGGTGCGTTTGCCATACCGTAAATTCTCCCTCAGTGTACCCGAACAGGCACTGGAGTATGGCAACTAGGGGATTTTCACTAATTTCAAGCCTTACTTGTGACACTAATAAATAAACTTTTTTTTTAATTGCTACTTTTATAGCTGGTACTTTTTCAAAGACATGAAGGGGAATATGCAATGATTTTTTGTTGTGTCTGTCTTTTGACAGTGTGCCAAACAAACAAAGAGCACAGAATAGAGATGAAGGGATGTCACAGGCTCATACGAAGAAAGTCTGGAATAGCAGCAGTAACTCACTTGTTCAGCACAGAGCAAGGAGTGCATCTGGGACAGCAGGCAAAGCTAAAGGTACCAAGAATATCCCCCTGATTTTATTTTTAAATTTTATTTCTGTGTGGTAATCGTAAAATTAAATGGCTAACAGCCATTGCAAAATCCACATCTCAATCTCATGTGGTTATCAGAATCTTTTGTGGTGACAACCTGATTATGTAACTCAGTGAACGTTTGTAGTACTGCTCAAGCAAAATCTGTTCAGCAAAGCCACTTAAATATGTTGACACCTTCAGCTGAACTACTTACCAAAATTCTATCTGTGCTGATATAAGGATTTGTTGGTAAATCCTCATTGATTACACAAGCCTAGTTTTTGCTTCATTATAACAATAGCATGCTGGTCTGGTGAAAAATATCAGAAATAGGAATAGACGATGCTTTCACTTGGGCCCAATTCATCACACAATATCATGGCTGATCTTCTACCTTCAATTCCAACTTCAATTTCCTGCACTTTCCCCTTATTCTTACTGTCATTTTAATGTTCCAAAGTCTTAGCAATCTGTCTTGAACATATTCTGATTGGAATTTTATATCTAGAGAACGCTCAAACATTCATAGCTCCTGAGTAAAGAAATTTCTCCCCATCTCAGTCCTGAATGGCTAATCCTATATCCTGATCCATGATCCCTAGGTTTAGATTATTTGGCCAGATGAGCCAGCGAGAATTTTGATTGTTTCAATGAAGTCACCTCTCATGCTTTCTAAACTCCAAAGAGAGCAAGTCCATTGTACTTGCTCTCTCCTATATGACAACTCTCTCATTCCGGGAATCAATCTAGTGAAAAGTATACTCCCTTGAGTAAGGAGATCAAAAGTATACACAATTCCAGGTGTGGTTTTGCCAAAATCCTGTGCAGCTGTAGCAGAGTCTCTAACTGCTTTGCAACAGAGGTTAACAATAGGAGCAGCACAGTGGTTAGCACTGCTGCTTCACAGTACCAGGAATCTGGGTTCAGTTCCCAGCTTGAGTCAGTGTGGAGTCTGCTTGTTCTGCATGGGTTTCCTCCGGGTACTTCGGTTTCCTCCCACAATCCGAAAGACGTGCTGTTTAGGTGCATTGGCCATGTGACGTTCTCCCTCAGTGTACCCGAAGAGGCGCCAGAGTGTGGCAACCAGGGGATTTTTCACAATAACTTTAGTGCAGGATGAATGTAAGCCTACTAGTGACACTAATAGTAATAAATGAACTAAAAAAAAAAGTACCATTTGCCTCCCTAGCTTGCTTTTTTTGAATGCTAACTTGGTGAACAAGGATACCACATTTCTCTGCTTATAACATTTACAAGCCTTATGTATTAAATAATGACTCCCTTTTTGCAAATGGTATCAAATTAATTCATTAGTCTTTTCTGTATTCGAAAGTATTCTGTATTCGAAAGCACTGTTCCTTGTGTTTGAATGTTTCCTTGCATGTTTAATATCCTTTGGCGAGGAAATGCAAGCCAATATTTTTCTATGCACAGCATAATAAACTGTTTTAATGATTAAAAGTCCATGTTGAATAAATCTTTGTGTGCACAAGTAATTTGGATTTCTTATGGATCATGTGCTGGCCTACTTGGTCTTATGGATCAAAACCAGAAGACTGGTTCCATTCTCAGACTGTGCTTTGTTGTTAACCGGAATGCTAGGGAGGGGAAAAGTCCAACCTAGTTGCTGATTTAGACTGCATTGTGATTTTAAATCTAGAAATGTGTACGGTAATTGTATTGAGCACTGAGTGAGAATAGGGTTAGCGTTTGACTATAATTTTCGACAGATAAAATGGACGATCCAAGTTCAAAACTAGGCTCCTCACCTGCATGAGCTAACAGAGTTTAAAGTTGGTCTATTGTGTCATAAGTAAGCTTATATTAACACTAATGAAGTTACTGTGAAAATCCCCTGGTAGCCACACACTGGTGCCTGTTCAGATACGCTAAGGGAGAATTTAGCACGCCAATGCACCTAACCAACATGTCTTTTGGATGGTGGGAGGAAACTGAAGCATCTGGAGGAAACCCACGCAGACATGGGGAGAATGTGCAGACGCCACACAGACACAAGGAGAACAGATAGACTCCACACATGACAGTGTGACAGGGTTAGATTCCCAAGCCGGGAATCGAACCTTGGTCCCCGGGCACTGTGGGATAGCAGTACTTGCCACTGTGCCGAGTTACTCAGATCAATGAATCAGTGGCCCAAGTGGACCCTGCACCCTAAAAGGAATTTCTTCTGTCAAAAAAAAAACAATGCAATTAGAAATATATTTGCTAAATAGTCTATGTATATTAGAAATTGAAGATGACTGACTTGTCTGATTTCATGATTTATATAATTTTGTTTTAATTAAATTTCAATTTAAGAGCAAATGCAATTTACAAATGATTAAAATTCTCATCTGAAGCAAAGCTTCAGTTTTCTAGCAGCTCCAAATTAATGTGTGTCAGTTTACGAAAGTATACAGAAAGACACTGAAGCTTATGGAATAGGCACGTAGCAGCCAATTGAGGCAGTGAAGTAGTGATAATATAATTAGACTAGTAACCCAGAGATTAAGAGCACTGCTTTGGGAACTGGGGTTCAAATCCCATCTTGGCAGATGGTAGTGATTAAAGTCAATAATAATCATGAAACCAATGTTGGTTGTTATAAAAACCCATCTGGATCACTAATGCTCCTTTAAGGAAGGAAATCTGCCATCCTTGTCTGGTCTGACCTACATGTGATTCCAAACTCATAGCAATGTGGTTAACTCTTAAGTGCCCCCTGAAATATCCTACCAAACCACTCAGCACAAGAGCTATCAGGGAATGGGGAGGAAATGTTGGCCTTGTCTCTGACACACATGTCTAATAAATACAAAAAGCTGCTCTAGGCAAGTGTGAGTGCAACATTTTTTTGGTGAGAAAAAAGGCCGCATAATCCCTGGGAAATAAGTTTCCTAATGGTGTTGCTGAACAAAGGGATCTGCCATATAGATAAACAAATCCATGAAACTGGTGATGTTTAAAAAATAAACAGGGCACTGGGATTAATTTCTGGAGGGATTGTAAAAGCAAAGAGGGCAAGCCATTCTTGTATATTGAACCTTGGTTGCAGTGCACGCGGACCAGAACTATTCATCGTGTTCTGTACTACAGAAAGAACATAGAACACTACAGCACAAACAGGCCCTTCGGCCCACAAGTTGCGCCGATCACATCTATATCTACCAAGCCATAGACCTATCTATAACCCCCAATCCCATTAGATCCCATATACTCATCCAGAAGTCTTTTAAAAGACCCCAGCGAGTTCGCCTCTACCACCACCGATGGCAGCCAATTCCATTCACTCACCACCCTCTGAGTGAAAAACTTACCCCTAACATCCCCTCTGTATTTGCTTCCCTGCACCTTAAATCTGTGTCTTCTCGTAGTGACCATTTCAGCTCGGGGAAATAGCCTCTGAGAATCCACTGTATCTATTCCTCTCAGCATTTTATAAACCTCTATCAGGTTGCCTCTCAACCTTCGTCTCTCCAGGGAGAAGAGTCCCAGCTCCCTCAACCTATCTTCATAAGGCCTGCCACCCAATCCAGGCAGCATCCTTGTAAATCTCCTCTGCACTCTTTCAATAGCTTCCACAAGGATATCAAGGGATTGGAAAAAGTGAAAATATGTAATAGGTGTATCCTCTCAGTACCACCCTATCAGAGAATTGAACAAGATGAGATTTTTTTGACTGAGGGAATGACTAACAGAGGTTTTTGAAGATTTATGAAAGGTTTTGATAGGGTAGACGTAGACAAAGGCAGAAAATGTTGGAAAATCTCAGCAGGAATGACGGCATCTTGACCCTGTCGTGGTGGCACAGTAGTTTGCACCGCTGCCTCTCAGCACCATGGACCCAGTTTAATTCTCATCTTGGGGCACTGTCTGTGTGGATTTCCTCCAAGTCCTCTGGCTTCCTGTAACAGTCTGAAAGACATGCTGGTTAGATGCATCGACCTGAACAGGAGCTGGAGTGTGGCGACTAGGGGAACTTCATAGTAACATCATTCCAGTGTTCGTGTGAGCCTTACTTGTGACTAACCAGTAAACTTTACTCAGATATGGAGAGAGAGTAGAACCAATGTTTCAAATCTAGATGACCCTTCATCAGAGCTCTGACGAGCAATATTTTTGGTCATAATGCTGTCCTTTTGTGGATATGGCACTTCAAATGTATTTTTTTTAGAACTGACATACAATAACAATTTTAATATTCTCTTGTCATTCTAGATTCAAAAGGAGAGATGGTGAATTTGGAGAAAGACCCTGCTTCTGACCGAAGTGACTCATCAAAACAGGCGGCCAAAGTTTCAACCAGTGAAATAACAATTGGTAATGAGATGCTTACAAAAGCTCACTCTAAACCAGCAAAAGCAGCTGCCCTCACTACTGCGAAGACAAATACAAGGAAAATGGCACAAATTGGCACCACAAGTCCAAGGACACCTATTAATTCCAGTAAGTTTGCACTGAAAGAGAAAAGTACATCTCTTCCCAACGTAAGGAAGCCATCAACCAAACTGCTTGCAGCTACAAACAAGGCCAGTTCCAGCCTGAAAAGATCCATCTCTAGCTGTCATGACAAAGCAGCTCCAAATTCTCTGTGCCACGATGTGAAAAGTGAAATGCAGATGAAAAATGATCAAGCGGAAGCAAATAATCAATCAGCACGTAGCCAGCATACCGAAGAGTTACCAGCTGCTTCACAAGATAGCAAGTTGGCAGGAGGAGACCAGATTTTGACCCATGCACTTTCAAACAATCTATCTAGCTTTGGTAAAAAGGCAAATCATTGTGCATTAGAACATACACCTACTTCAGTTGTGACAAACGTGTTTAATTCTGAAGGTCATATAACACAGGAACCATCTGAAGATATTGGACTAAAGTCAAATCTGCAAATCACTCAAGCTCATTCATCAACTGCAAATAAGGAATCCCCAAGTGATCTACCTTCTGAAACAAAGCTACCAGTGTTTCATGGAGGTGATAGTACAAAGGAGGGCCCTCTTCAAAGAGAAGGTAATTGTGCGATAATAGTTAAATTAGACCATCTTTTGCAAGATGATGAGCATGAAGGAGAGTCACTTCTAAGTAGAGACGTACTTGAACCAAACGATGCAACAATGTCTGCTGATTCATTTGGCCAAACCAACGATGCTGCAAATTGTAGCATCAAACAAGACGTCAACCAAGTTCTGTCAAACTCACCGAAAGAAATAGCTGAGACGGGGATCACTGAAAGTCATGCGCCTACAGAAACTCCGCTAGTGGAATCTTGGAGTTTGGGTACTAAAGTCTCTCCAGCTTCAGACGCATCTTTCCCAAAACAAAGCCCAGACACAGACACTGGAAGCGCAACAACATCATCAGATGATATAAAACCCAATTCCGAGGACTATGATGCTGGAGGTTCCCAGGATGACGATGGATCGAATGGGCGGGGTGTTTCCAAGTGCAGCACGGTTGTATGTCATGACTTTCTCGGGAGAAGTAGCAGTGACACAAGCACACCAGAGGAACTGAAGGAATATGACACTGGATTAAGAGTAGACGTGAAAGTGAAAGGTATCGAGCCTCATGGAAAGACACGAGGTATGAATATGAGAGAATCAATGAGTAATCACTGTCCCAGAGCATCTCCAGGGATTAAAGTAGTGGAAAGGGATGCTGAGGAAGATGCTCCTGTCGTTGAGAAATTAGATCCTGTCTCTGACCTCTTGTCGTCCTCATGTGAAGTGACTGAAGAAGATAAGTCAGAAATTGAGAATGCAGAAGAAATCTTCCCTTCCCCACTTCCTGTTCCTCCTCCCCTGCCCCCTTCCAACCAGGACATGTACCATTTTCAAGGTATTGACAACCTGGCTTTTGAAGATGTAACTGAAAATGAGACAGAGGTCACAAACTTTTCTTCAGCTGCAAATTTCAAGCGTTCTGTTTTGCTGTCAGTGGATGAATGTGAAGAGTTAGGTTCTGATGAAGGAGAAGCGGAAAGTCCCCTTGCCTGTTCTTTCGATTCTCTGACTCCCTCTGATGTATTTGACAGTGGTTCCCATGAGGGTGGCTCCCAACGTTATGGGAGAACTTACTATTCGCGATACTCACTAGAAATCGATGATGATTTTTTGGTATGTGGCCAACCTCATGTGGAGAAGGGCAAGAAACAATCAAGAGGTCCAAGTCCTTCAGTAGATGTGGATGAAAGTAACATGCTAGCTAACAATACACTGCCCCAGGTTGCTCCAACAGAAATGGAGCAGGCAACAAGCATCAATACTGCACCAGGGTCAGACCATCTTGGCAGAGGAGAAAATGAGCACGTAGGAAAAGATTGGATGGAAGGAAGCGTACTCAAGAACCAATACGAGGGTAACATGTTGCCTGAAAAAAATGATATCCAGCCTGCAGGTGATGGCGGTGATGATAATAGACATCAGGAAAGACCCTGCCATTTGCATCTCTGCCAGAAAGGGCATAGTTCCAGTATACACGAAGGCGACTTTGATGCAAATGAGCTTTTAGCTAACGTGGATAAAGAGCATGTGCAAGGTTACTACTCAACATCCAGTGAGCAAACTAATAATACTTTGCCAGCAGGTAATGTATACTGTAATTAACCTTTGATACCAACAGAAACCACTTGGTCTGAAGACAGCACTTGATCTTCTGTGCCACGTTGCCCAAACATAGGGGAATAAAAGTAAGACCACATCAGTTTAGTTTGTGGAACTGTGGGGAATTTTAAGTCGAAACAACAAAATGTCAAGGGGGAAGGTTTTCGAGGTACAAAAAGTGGGGAGTATGCCTTGTATTATTAACCGTGAACATGTACATTTTTTTCCAGTAACCTTTAGCATGAATACTGAGCACTTAAGTTATTTCATATCTAACTATAATGACTTTTGAAAGAACATATGCACTCCAGGATCCTCTGGCCATTTTCTATGTATGACAAAAATCATTTAGCCAATACCATGTATTTGATATGTGTATTTAATGTATTAAACCAGATGCTGGTAAGTGGACCTTCTTGGAGACCTATTGCACATTGAATTTACGGAGCTAGGCATGCGAGATCAGACCAACACAACCCTTCAAGCAGTTGGAATGCCAAAGTGTTTTAGAGCTAGTTGCAAAGTCTGAGTTGCAAGCAAGTGTGTTTTCACACTCGAACAAATTAAAGTGGTGTGGTCTCAGGACATGCGGGAAAATGTTACAATGCCAATTGATAAGTGAAACTAAATGACATTTGCACTGAAATGTTAATAGCAGTACTTGTACACAGTTCTGTAAATCAAAATTAATTAGGTTTAAGGTAACTGGCCAGCTGCAAAATGTATTATGGATGCTGTATTTGTTTTGTCCAGGATGTAATTTAAAATTATTTGTGCTTGTATTCCTAATAAGTTAAGTTCTGCCAAATGTATTTCAGTGTTTGTTGGCTTTCTGGTTTGCTTAGCAATGACAATTAAGATTTTTGCTGAGTTTTATTTTGCTTGATGAATGATTGAACTTTTAACTGGTTTACTAACCTAATAAACTGCATCAGATTTTCCTGATCTTTTTTATTTAATTTTTTTAAATATTTGAGTGTATAGCAGAATACCGAACGTCAAACTAAATCAAAGCGCAAACTATTAGCACATAGCCAATAATGACTGCAATTAGAATAATTAACATTGAGGTTTAACTGAACTTTAAACCAGCCAATCACATTTTTATCCATTTAGTAGTAGCTGAATCACGAGGGCAATATTATCAATGACCGGTAAATAGTACCACAAGGATCACGTGGAATACCATTACCCATAAAAACTACGTGATGTCTTTTCCTTTTACTGGAATCAGTTGGTTCAAAATTAGGCGATGGCCTAGTGGTATTATCACTAGTCTATTAATCCAGAAGCTCGGCTAATGTTCTGGAGACTCAGGTTCAAATCCCACCATGGCAACTGGTGGAATTTGAATTCCAGATATTTTTACTGATGACCATGAAACCATTGTCGATTGCCAGAAAAGCCCATCTGATTCAATAATGCCCTTTAGGGAAGGAAATCTGCTGTCCTTACATGTGACTCCAGATCCACAGCGATTTGGTTGACTCTCAAATGCCATCCAAGGGCCACTAGTGATGGGCAATAAATGCTGGCCAGCCAGCGATGCCCATGTGTCATAAATTAATTTTTAAAAAAAAACAACTTAATAGATTTGTCAAAAATTCTCTGCTGTTTTAACAAAGGTAAGAATTCACCAATTTTATAGCAGTGACTGCCTGTGTGAAAAGAAGTTTTTCAGAAGAATACATAGCACATTTGTACAATATTTAACACCCATTATGATTCCCTTCCAACTTGTTTCTGGATTAACTAACTGGATTACATTAATGCTTTTACTTTGATCATGCACCTTTTTATTTTGCCATGTGACTTTGTTAGTTCATGCTCTGTTAACCTGTATTAACTTGTATCCTGCTACTGCCCTTATGTCCGTCAGAAACAGCTTTATAGTTCATTAATCGTTATTGCAATCAGTCTTTTAACCAAAATATTCCACAGTGTTCTGCAGCAGCCCCAGTTGAAGTTTTTCAGTATTGGAGTTTTTACAATGTTTAGTATTATGAATTGTTTCAGGAAACTTAGCTGATTGCGACAGATCACAAAGCTGTACATTTGAGCGTCGCCCTTCAAAAACCCTCTCTCCCATATACGAGATGGAGATAACTGAAGATATGGAACGGAGCTCCGAGGTAGAAGTGAGTAAGGAGCATCGAGAAGAAAATGAACACTTTGCAGAAAGAGACTGGATACTTCTGAAGCAGCTTCTTGGAGATCAGGACCTAAATTGCGGTGTTGTTAACTGTCTACCTGAAGATGTTAACCTAGCACAGTATCTTATCAACCAAACACTCTTCCTCTCTAGAGATGCTTGCAAGACTTCAGGTAAAATTGCAGTTGAGAAAGAGGCACTATGTAAATGGACTGAACTGCTCTCTCCGTCAGAAGACTCTACAGCTAGCATTACAGTGGCGAGCTTTTCCCCAGAAGAATCAGTATCCCCACAGGGGGAATGGACAATTGTCGAACTGGAAACCCACCACTAGCCTAACTTCTAAATTGTACACATTGAGATGCAAGCGGAATTGGATTTTTGTCTCGTAGCTTGACCAGGTTTTATTGCATCACTATTGGATGCGACAGTAGATAATAAACTTATATAAATTTTTGTTGCAGAATTGCCATTTGGAGGGTGTTTGTGAAGAGGTTTTTGTATAATAACATTTGCTTTATCTCAATGTGAAACTCAGGAAAAAAAATTATTAGTCCAAATCCCTAAAACTGGCAAATAAATTTACTTTCATTTTCCTAATGTAACATGTTAGTAAAACTAAAATCAATTTGATTACTTTCAAGAATGAATCATCTGGGGAAAAAGAACTCATTAGATAATAAGGAGAGAATTTAGAAATTCCAAGATGTTGGAATTTCTTAAAACTGTTTACTTATGTAAAAAAAAATCTTGTTTTGGAATCTAGCACAGCTATGGCAACTTTATTTTTTTTACTTCTGAGATTTTTTGATACCACATCTCCTTGGCACCAAAATCTGAATTCATTTGTTTAACTCCCTCTTTGACAAAATACATGGCAGCTTCTGGCTGCTTGTAAAATGTGGATTTGTTAAAGCAAAATGGGAATTTTCTTTTATCACAGCAGATATAATTTTGATATCCTCAGCTGAATCAACATAAACTAGACCCTTTGAACATGAAGCACACCCCTTTTTAAAAAAAAAATTCATAAAATCAATCGTTTTGATTTCCAAAGCAAGGCTTGACCTTTTTGAAAAATGTTGATTTGTTTTGCATCCTATAAATCCGGGGAGGTAGTCATAGTTTTATTATCATGTCACTTGTTTTGACCAGATCAAAAATCATTCGAACAAACTGGATGGAAATTAATCGTAGAATCCCTACTGTGCAGAAGAGGCCATTTGGCCCATTGAATCACCGCCAAGTCTCTGACAGAATATCTTACTAAAGCGCCTCTGCCCTCTACTGCCCTATCCCTGTAAATCCACACATTTGCCATGGCTAATCCATCTAACCTACATACACATCTTTGAACATGAAGGGGCACTTTAGTATGGCCAAGTTTAGATCAATTTATGCCAGGGCTATTAAAATTGCCTTTTTCAATTTTGGTCAAACACTCTGATTTGATTTAGAAAACCCCTTCCAACTTCTCCTTAAACGGGACTTTGTCATCTGGAAAGGACAATTGGAAATATGTTTGGTCTAATTGTGTAATTAGATTGTAGTATTTCAATGTAGGGAAACCAGTTCACCTGCTTTCCTGTTTTCTTGTACTTACTGTCCCTGAGTTTGAAAAAGACACAATTTTCTCACCTGCATACCAATACAAACAAGCTAGCTTCAGTTCAGAGATCCAGCTTTTATATCCGAAAAATTAGATTGGTCTTTAGACTTAAATGTGAGTGAATGAATAATTAACCAATAAAAAATACTTATTACTCAAGCATTAAATTGGTCTTGATGCTCTTCACTAAATGCATTCCTAACAAGACACAGAAAAATATTATGCTGTGTGCCTTGTTCACACTATGCTGCTGTAAAGGAAATCATAGAACCCCTACAATGCAGAAGGAGGCCATTCAGCCCATCAAATCTGCACTGACACCAACCCCATTCACGCCCCAACCCCGCTTAGTTACCCTGCTGCTCTCTTTCTAACCGATCATATCCTGGGACACTAAAGGTTAATATAGCATGTTCAATCAACCCAACCTGCACACCTTTGGATGATAGCCTACATTTAAAAACTAATAGTTACGCTAAAGATATGCATTTTGGCCTGAGGGATCTTTGTGGTTCAACAGCTGCTTAACCAATTATACTGAAATGCATCAACTTCAGAGTTTGATTGCAGATGGTTTTGTATTTTCCTGCTCCTTGTTTTGAAAGTAAGGGAGGTGTTCCATCTACAAAATTCACTCAGTTATAGCTATCTCAAGTCATTTCAAATCAAAAAAGTCATCCCTCTTCTCTTCCCCCCCCCCCCCCCCCCCAACCAATTCCCTTTATGTTGTCACCTTGCACAATATTCCAACACCTCTACTTTCTCACAAAACTAAGGAAATTTGGCACGTCAACTATGACTCTCACCAACTTTTACAGATGCACCATAGGAAGCATTCTTTCTAGTTGTATCACAGCTTGGTATGGTTCCTGCCCTGCCCAAGATCATAAGGAACTATAAAAGGTTGTCAATGTTGTCCGATCCATCACGCAAACTAACTCCCCATCCATTGACTGTCTCGGCAAAACAGCCAGTATAATCCACGCACTCTGGACAATCTCTCTTCTATCTTATTCTGTTGGGGAAAAAAAATACAAAAGTCTGAGATCATGTACCAACTGACTCAAGAACAGCTTCTTCCCTGTTACCATCAGAATTTTGAATGGATGTACCTTGCATTAAGTTGATCTTTCTCTATATTCTAGCTATGTGTAACACCACATTCTGCATTCTCTTGTTCCCTTTTATGAGTGGTTTGTTTTGTCTGTATAGTGTGCAAGAAACAATACTTTTCACAGTATACTGTTACATAATAAATCAAAGGATGAGGTGCAGAAGCCTTAAAGCAGGTAAGACATATGAGAATGTTTTTGGGTGACTTTCTCAAACTATTTTTCTCCTCAATAAGAAAATAATACTTGGTGCTTTTCCTGGAACTACATTCCAAAGAGGCAGGCAAATCAAAGTTGAGAACTTGCGTTGTGTGATCGGTGGTATTCACACATCAGTGATGTGTTTTGAAAGACAGGTCATTTCTTTAGAAATGCACATTGTTCTTTGTTTTGGAGAAACATCTGATTCTGGTTATTGTGAATGTCTGTTAATATGGTAAATGTTAGTGTTTTAGAGAAACTACAAAATAGAAAATTAAGTGATGCATTCTGAATTAGTGTCATCTAATATACAGGGTTTGTGTTTTTTTACCCAATACAATAATAGGCTATCAATGAAAAACAATATGATCATTCTGTTAAGGTAGGGTCTTGTGCACAATATCCGCTTTAGCAAACCTCAGTAAAATGCTCTTCTATGAAAGAACTGAGCATCCCTGGAGGTTTCCTAACTTCAAAAACAGATGTCTGACAAACTGATATTTAATGGCTTTGAACCTCATCTTCCTTGCAGCTTATAAATACAAAAACTAGATCATGGCTCAGTTTCCATCACCTAAATTCTGCAAATTCTTGAAAAAAGGCATCAAAAAAGTTTTTTGAGAAAAATTCTATAAAGGTTGGACATGAAGTTTTAGATGCCAGTTAGAATCATGGCATCCGTACAGTGCAGAAGGCGGCCATTCGGCCAATCAAGTCTGCACTGACCACAATCCCACCAGAGCCCTATTCCTGTAACTCCATCTATTTACCCTGCTAATCCCCTGGTACTAGGTCAATTTGGCATGGCCAATCACTGAACCTGCACATCTTTGGACTATGGGAGGAAACTGGAGCACGTGGAGGAAACCCACACAGACACAGGGAGAACATGCAAACTCCACACACAGTGACCCAAGCTGGGAATTGAACCCAGGTAGCAGTGCTAACCACTGTGCCGCTCCCTATTTTATTTAGTACCTGCTATAGTTGTTCTAACTTTGCAATTTAAAATTTCATAATCATTTTAAATCTTGTCACTAATTTTGCATAATTTGTAATATGTTCACTTTGTATCTATAAATACATTAAATGATTTCCTATAATGTTGCAATGTAACTTTCTGGTGAAGAAAGTTGTATAGACTAAAACATGTAGATGCAGTTCAGTCCCAATTTTATATGGCTTTTCATCAAAAATGCAAATACAATGTGAACTGTTTTAATGTATCCTCTTGTCATTGGCACTGTTGTACCTCAGGAGGGCACAATTCCAGCATAACTAGTTTGCATAGGCAGTTCATTTTTATGAATGGAGATGGGAATTTTATAATGAAAAGATTTCAGCAGTTAGGTAGGCACAGATTTTGATACAAAAGATGCAAAATAATACTCTGGTTTGCTCCTTCACAATCTTCATATCTATAAGCGTGGTTGCTGCAGTTTTATAAGTACCTCAAATGTGTTCTTGTCTTTTTTTGATTTTAAGTGATGCCTAACAGTGGGAAGTGTGTGCGCAAAGGCAGTTTGGATGTGATCAGACTCTAACATAGAATTGACCAGCCTGTTAATGGCTGGCAAAGTAAAAATACGCAAAATTGACATTCTACAATGGCACAAGTAGATGTTCTTGGGAAAGAAGAGAAATTGTAGCAAGGTGCAATGTATAATGTAAACAATGGAAAAACCAATGTACCTCAACTGCAATGTTTTGATAGTTTATTTACATGAGCAACTTCCAAATTGAATTTAATGTGACCGTTTTTAAAAAATGTAGTGATGTATATTTTCAGATCTTGTGGTGTCCAGTTCAAATATCTATAGTAATTTTGTAGCTTATCTTTAAAGCAAACAGTGCAAACACAATTTTCAATAAATTCATTTTTAGTAATATTGTCTTGCATGATTTTAATCTCGATTTTGTGCTGATGTCATTATTTTAATGCAAAATTTATTTCAGAAAAGTTGAAAGTGATCAGAATGTTTTGTGTGTATTGGACTAACTTTAGGTAAATGAGGCAATAAGAAATGGAATAATTCATGTTACTTACACCTTGTATTCACTGACATTTAGCACGGGTATGACTCTTGTAAAAAGGCAATGGATTATATCATGGATGAACTTCCTATGCTGCCCACTGCTTGCTAAAAAATATAAAGGGATGAATTATTTTCCATTTTCTGCTTTTACTTGGCAGGTCTGACAGCAATTCTGGAGAGAGAAATAGATGGTTCTGCTCTGTCACCTTTCATCAGAACTGGGAGTAAGTTTTGAACAAAAGGGTGGGTGGGACAAGGACAAAGAAAGATCTGTGATGCGAAGGAAGGCAGAAGAGGTTGAGAGCAGAGTTAGTCTCAAAGGGCCAAAGGAAATACTGATGTGGCAAGAAAAGAACCAAAAAACAAATCTGCCTAGAACAGATGTGCTGCTGACAAGGCATAAGGGAACAACAAACCCATACAAAAAAAGAAAACAAATTGGTGAAGGGAGGAGGGAAAGAGCTTATGGTCTGACATGAGCACAGTGAGTCCAGAAAGCTGAATGTCCTCCTTGTGCACTGTAGAATTCTATGATTCTATCTTTTCATAGACTCTTCATAGAATCTTGCAGTTGAATGTGAGGTCTGGTAAGAGCAACCTTATTCTGGGAGGGAGGGGAAGGTGAGAATAGATGTGAAGGAAATGTAGTGGAGACAGATGAGGGTGTTATCAACCCTGGCAAAGAGCATTTGTGGTAAAAAGACAACTCTGAAATACGCATTATCTGAAATACACAGTGTGGGCGGTTGCTTCATTGAAACAAATCCGAGACACAGGAACTGGGAGATGGGAATGGAATCCTTACTTAACAAACTGTGAAAGATAACTACTCACTTTTACACAGAACGAGCACACAGCACTGAGATTGTATCTGCAGAATATTTACTGCTCGTTTATCTTGCTCCGATTGCATCTAACTTGCTTGTAAATAGCCATGCTTGATTGCACATCATATTGAATATTCTAAGAAAACCTTAGGTCTCCATCCTTTACTGCAAAACAGCCCTCCTAGTTATTCATCCTACTTCATTCTATGTAATATAAACATGTTTATTTTTTAGAAAAATACCCTTTCTAAAATAATAAAGGATATTGGCTATGACAAACTGGAGTCTGTATGGGTAGAGTTGAGAAAAAATACCATGGGCCAAAAACTTAGTGGGTGTCATATATAGACCCCACATGCAGTGATGATGTTGGGAATGACATTAAACATTAATTTAATGATGTGATAAGGGAATATTGGTAATCAAGGATGATTTTAATGTGCACAAAGATTGAGAAAATCAAATTAGCCACAACGTCGTAGAGAAGGAAGTCTTACCCAAGGAACCAACTAGAGAACAGGCCATTTTAGACTGGGTACTGTGCAATGAGAAGGGACTCCTTGCCAATCTAGCTGTACAAGACCCTTGGGGATGAGCTACCATAACATGATAGAATTTTTTTTTTTAATTAAGCTGGAGAGTGAAGTAGTTGATTTGGAGACTGGGATATGAGGCATGAGTTGGCCTTGACAGAGTGGGGAGTTATTTAAAAGATGACAGTGGGGGAACCACAGCAACTATTTGTTCCTGAACGCACAAAAGCAAAATGGATAACAGAGCTAATCCACGGCTTACAAAGGAAATTAAAGTGAATATCTGATTTAAGGAAAAAGCATATAGATTGGCCAAGAAAAAGAAGTCTAAGGATTGGAAGCAGTTTAGAATTCAGCGAAGGACCAAGGGATTGATTACGAAGGGGAAAATACAATACAAAAACTTGCAAGGAACATAAAGACTGATACTAAGAGTTCCTATGGATATGTGAAGAGAAAGATTGGTGAAGACAAATATAGGTCCCTTACAGACAGAACTGGGGGAAGGTATGAGGGGGGATAAAGAAATGGTCAAGGAACTGAATATTCCACAAAAGAGACACATCAGATATCAAATGTTGGAGAATGCAAGATTCAGTGAAAGGGAAGAACTGAGGAAGATCAATAGTGGTAGAGAAATGGTACTGGGAAAATTGATGCAATTGAAGGCAGATAAATCCCCAGGGCATGATAATCTACATCCCAGAGTACTTGAGGAAGTGGTTCCAGGAATAGTAGATGCGTTGGTGGGCATCTTCCAGGATTCTATAGACTCTGGAACAGTCCTTGCAGACTGGTAGTGAATGTCGCTCCAATATTCTAAAAGAGAGATAGAAAACAGAGAATCATAGACCAGTAAGTTTGGGGAAATTCTGAAATCCATTACCAAGGACTTAATAGCAGAGCATTTAGAAAGCAGAGGTAGGATCAGACAGACGTAGCATAGATTCATGAAGGGGAAATAATGCTTGTCAAATCTGTGGGAATTCTTTGAAGATATAACTAATAGAGTTGACAAAGTGGAACCAGTAGATGTTTTACATTTGAACCTTCAGAAAGCATTTGACAAAATTCTACACAAGAGATATCCCACAAAAGGAAATCCACTGCTTGCTGAAGTCCAGGTCTGAGGTGAAACTGACTTGTACGAGAAAGTCAGATATGATCTAAGGAGATCCATCAAAGATGCCAAAAGACGATACCAGGCCACGCTAGAGTCCCAGGCTAGTCACACCAACCCCTGCCAACTTTGGCAAGGTCTGCAAGCCACAACAGGTTACAAAATGAAGGTATGTAAAATTAAAATGTAAATGCACCCCTCCCTGATGAGCTGAACGCATTTAACATCTGTTTTGAACAAGACATCAGTGTGTGCATGCTGTCCATTCTGGATGAACCCATGTCTGGGTTCACCATTGCAGGCATCAGAGCAACTTTTTTTTGAAGGTCAACGCACGGAAAGCAATAGACCTGGAAGGTGTACCCAGAAGTGTGCTCAGATCCTGTATGGATCAACTGGTGGAGATATTCACAGATACATCTTCAACTTCACTTTACAACAATCTGAGGCCCCTATTTGCTTCAAGAAGATGACCATCATCCCAGTGCCCAAGAAAAACCAAGCAGCGTATCTTAATGACTATTGGCCAGCGGCTCTAACATCCATCATTATGAAATGCTTCTAAAGTACACTGTATGAATTGATTCCAGCCTCCTGGATTATCTGGATCCACTACAGTTTGCATACCATTGCAAGAGGTCCACAATGGACGCCATTTCCCTGGCCCCTACACTCAACCCTGGAACACCTAGATAACAAGGACATCGATGTCAGATTCCTATTTATTGACTACAGCTCAACCTTCGACACCATCATTCCACAAAACTCATTTCCAATCTCCATGGCCTGGGCCTCAGCACTTCCTTCTGCAACTGGGTCACAGACCACAATCAGTAAGACTGGACAACAACACTTTCTCCATGATTATCCTCAACACTGGTGTCCCACAAGGTGTTCTCAGCCCTCTACTATACTCCTTATCTATGACTGTGTGGCCAAATTCCCCTCCAATTTGATTTTCAAATTTGCTGATGATACCACTGTAGTAGGTCGGATCTCACAGTGACGAGACAGGAATGAGATAGAGAAACTGTTGCAGCAGCAATAATCTCTCTCTCAATATCAACAAAATGAGAGATTGTCATTGACCTCAGGAAGCATAAAGGAGAACATGCCCCTGTTTACGTCAACAGGGATGAAGTAGAAACGGTTGAGAGCTTCAATTTTGTAGATGTCCAGATCACCAACAACCTGCTTAATCTCCCCCCCCCCCCATCCCCGCCATGCTGTTATGTAAGCCCACCAACACCTCTACTTTCGCAGAAGACTAAGGAAATTTGGCATGTCAGCTACAACTCTCACCAACTTTTACAGATGTACCATAGAAAGCATTCTTTCTGGTGGTATCACAGCTTGGTATGACTCTTGCTCTGCCCAAGATCGCTAGGAACTATAAAGGGTTGTGATTGTAGCCCAATCCATCATGCAAACCAGCCTCCTATCCATTGCCTCTGTTAACACTTGCCTCAGTAAAACAGCCAGGATAATTAAGGATTACTAGCCCAATCCATCACGTACCCCGGACATTCTCTTTTCCACCTTCTTCCTTCAGGAAAAAGATAAAATGTCTGAGGTCATGTCTAATTGACTCAAGAACAGCTTCTTCTCTCCTGCTGTCAGACTTTTGAATGGACTTACCTTGCATTATGTTGATCTTTCTCTACACCCTGGCTATGACTGTAACACTATTTTCTGCACTCTCGTTTCCTTCTCTACGAATGTTTTGTCTGTATAGTGCACAAGAAACAATACTTTTCACTCTGTTAATACATGTGACAATAAATCAAATCAAAATTATCGTGCTAGATTTAAGCAGATGGGATTGGAGGATGTGTACTGAGATGGATTAAAAAAACTGGCAAAGAGGAAATAAAGAATAGGAATGCTTTTCAAATTGGTAGACAGTAACTAGTGGGGTGCCATACCAATTAGTGCTAGGATACCAGCTGTTCACAACATATATCAATGATTTGGATGATGGAACAAAATGTAGATGTTACTAAATTGGGTCGGAGAGTGAATTGTGATGTGGATGCAGACATCTTTCAGAATGACCTGGATAGGTTGGATGAATGGCTAATCAATGGCAGATGCAGTATAATTTGGATAAATTTGAGGTTATTCACTTTGGCAGCAAAAACAAGAAGGCAAATTACTACATGAATGGCTGTAATTTGAGACAGGGGAGTGTGCAGGGAGATCTGGGTGTTCTTGTGCACCACTCACTGAAGGTAAACATGCAGGTGGAATAGGTGGTAAAGAAGGCAAATGGCATGTTGGACTTCAGTGCGATACAGGAGCAGGGACATATTGCTGCAATTATACAAGTCATTGGTGAGGTCACATTAAGAGTATTATGTGCATTTTTGGTCTCCTTTTCTGAGGAAGGATGTTATTGTTCTCGAGAGAGTGCAGCGAAGGTATGGCGGGACTGATGTATGAGGGGGGATTGGCTCAGTTAGGATTGTTTTCACTGGAGTTCAGACAAATATGGGGGGATCTCATCAAGACTTAAAAAATTCTAACAGGCCTTGACAGGGTAGATGCAGGGAGGATGGTCCTGATGGTGGGGGGAGTCCAGAAGCAGGGGTCACAATCTGAGGGTTCAGGGTACACCATTTAGGACGGAGGTGAGGAGACATTTCTTCACTCAAAATGTGGTGAGCCTGTGGAATTTATTATCATAGGAAGTAGTTGATGCCAGAATATTGAATGTATTCAAGAGGTAGCTGGATATAGTACCAGTTACACATCGCCATAGCATGTGGAGGCTATTGTCATCCCTAGCTTTAGTAATAATACATCAAAGGCTTTGGAGAAAGAGCAGCATTTGGCTATTAAGTTGTGCAGGGTGGAGCAGGCTGGAAGGGCTAAATGGCCTCCTCCTATTCCTATCTTCTGTGTTTCTATGTTTTACTGTATAGTCAAATGTCTACAGGACATGATCATGACATAGTTCTTGCTTAAATATCTCAGGAAAGTTTTTAAATTGTGGGGAGGTTTTATTATTGCCTGTCTATTATTATTGCACAGATGTGCAGTTATTCATTTGTTGAAATTCTCTCATATTCTTTTGCATGATTTTTATTTATGTATTAAGGCTGAGAAATGGAAATGTGTAAATAACCTGTCCACTATAATCATTATTACTGTTCCAAACAATAAAACTCAGGTACAAGGCAAGGGATGCCATTTTTTTTCCCTTTGTTTGCAGCGTCCGATCTGGCGCATCTTCTAGCCCAGATCAGGTGCGTCTTTTAGCGTCCGATGTGGCGCATTTTCCAGCCCAGATCAGGCGCATACTTCAGCGTCCGATTTGGCGCATCTTCCAGCGCAGGTGACGTCAAACCCACGCGCGCGGGAAGGAGAAGAAATGCGCGCGCGTGCGACACCGCGCGCTGACGTCACGGAGCGTGTGTCATGGCGGCGGGCGGGGCAGTGATCGTCAGCGCCGCCCTGCAGGTGGAGTCGCGCACTGCTGCTGATGCAGCTTAATATCCCTGGTTTGAGAAGGAGCACCGATGTTGGTCTAAAAATTGGATCAGCTCCTCATAATTCGCTTGTTCTCTGAATGAGCGGATTACCGAACTGGAGGGGTTGATTTAACGGCTCTGGGGGAGGGTGCTTATGGTGTGCCTTGTCACCCGTTGCCAAGTGGGGATTGGCAGCGGCTGCCCAGTGTTGCGGTTCTTCCACAATGTGTGCCTGGCCAGGGTTCAAATGGGACAGCAGTGAGGGGGACAAGGCCAATGGTGGCCAGTCATCTCACTTCGGTTACACATCGCCACAGCACGTGGGAGCTATTGGTTATCCCTAGCTTTAGTAGTAATACACCAAGCACACACTTAGAAGTCTACTTCTCAAACAAAAGGCTGGGCTATCTTATCTGTTGAGGATGCTGTGCAGCACGGTGGCACAGTGGTTAACAGTGCCACCTCATAGCGCCAGGGACCCGGATTCATTTCCAGCCTCGAGTGACTGTCTGTGTGGAGTCTGCACGATCTCCTGTGTCTGCTTGGGTTTCCTCCGGGTGCTCTGTTTTCCTTCCACCGTCCAAAAATGTACAGATTAGGCTGATTGGCAATGCTAAATTGCCGCTTAGTGTCAGTGAGATTAGCCACGTAAATATGTCAGGTTATGGCAATAGGGCCTGAATGGGATGATGTAGGCTCGATGGACCAAATGGCCTCTTCTTACGCGATAGGGATTCTATGATTGGAAATCTTTCTTCCAGATGGAACCTCGATGTAAAATTGAAAAGACAGTTCCCTGGTTCAAATTTGTTTTCAGCAATGTTTACTGTTTTGATAATTTCCATTAATGGTTTGAGTTGAGCCCTGTGCACTCAGTGTCTCAACACTGTCATGTTTGCATTGGTATGTGATAAAATAAATTGGTCACTGGGACATCTAGATGCTCCGTAAATACATAAATTCAGAAAGAAATAGATTTTAACCACTTCATTAAATTTGATCTGCTAAAGATTTCCTTCTAAACAACATAAAAGTAAAAGTTATGGACCCTGACAACATCCTAGCTGTAGCATTGAAGATGGAAACAGAAAATGCTGGATGAGCTCAGCAGGTCTGACTGCATCTGTGGAAAGAATAGAGCCAATGTTTCGAGTCCACATGACCCTTCCAGACTCAACATTGCCTCTATTCTCTCTCTCTACAAATGCTGTCAAATCTGTTGAGATTGTCCCAACATTTCTGTTTTTGTTTCAGATTCCAGAAACCACAGTATTTTGACCTTTTATGTTGCATTGGTGTGGCACAATGGTTAGCACTGCTGCCTCAGCACCAGGGACCCGGGTTTGATTCCCAACCTGGGTCACTGTCTTTGCGGAGTCTACACGTTCTCCCTGTACCTGTGTGCGTTTCCTCCCATTGTCTGACAGACGTGCTGGTTAGGTGCATTGACTATGCTAAATTCTCCCTCAATGTACCTGAGCTGGTGCTGGAGTGTGCCAACCAGGATATTTTCACAGTAATTTCATTGCAGTGTTAATGTAAGCATACTTGTGACACTAATAAACAAACTTTAAACTTGAAGACTCGTTTTTGAGAACCAGTCATATCCCTAGCTGAGTTGTCCATTGGAGCCACAACACAGGCATTTACTCAGCAATATGGAAATTGCCCATGTTCTGATCGCAAAGACCAAACAATTCAAATCTGTTCAATTAGCATCAGTTGTTCTCAATTGATAGTAAAAAAATAGAAATCATCAATTGTGCTATTAGTGGCACTTGCTAATCAACAGTTGCTGACAAAGTCAGCTTTTATTGCCCACCTCTAATTGCCCTTGAACTGAGCAACTTGTCAGGGCAATTAAGGATCAAACACATCTGAAATCACTTGCAGGCCTGACCGGTAAAGATGTAAGATTTCCACTCTTGAAGAACAATGGTGAACCAGAGCAGGTTTTTTTTACACTCACCATTACAGAGCTCTCAATTCCAGATTTATTTATTAATTGAATTTAAATTTCAGCAACTGGGATTTGAATTCATGTCCCCAGAGTATTGGACTGGGTTACTGTAGTCCAATCACGTTACCACTACGCCACCATCTCCCATCTAAAACTATCACTTCCTCCAGCACCACCGTATAGTGACAGCAGTGTGTTCAATGTGCACAGCAACAACTTGCCAAGGCTCCTTCAACAGCATGTTCCAAAGCTGTGACCTGTATCGTAGAATCATGCAGTGCTGACGAGGCACTTTGGCCCATCGAGTCACGAGAAACCTCCCACCTAATCCCATTTACCAACACTTGGCCCATAAGCTTGAATGTTATGACGTGCCAAGTGCTTATCCAGGTACTTGTTAAAGAATGTGAGGCATTCCGCTTCTGCTACCCTCCCAGGCAGCACATTCCACACCATCACCACCCTCTGAGTAAAAACGTTTTTCCTCACATACCCCCCACTCAAATCACCTGCTCCTCACCTTGAATCCGTTTCCCCTTGTGATTGACCCTTCAACTTAAGGGGAACAGCTGTTCCTTACCCACTCTGTCCATACCTCTCAGAATCTTGTACATCTCATCCAGAATAACAAGTGCAGCAGATTCATGGGCACTCTACACTTTGAAAGTTCGCTTCCAAGGCTACATTGCCGTTCCTTCATTGTCACTGGTCAAAATCCTGGAATTCACTCCCTAACAGCACTGTGAATGTATCTACACCAAGTGGACAGCTGCAGTTCAACAAAGCATCCTACTACCACATCCTATCACCACATCCTATCATCACTGCCTCCTCAAGGGCATTGGGACTGAGTAATAAATGCTAGATCTTGCATTTGATGAAGGAATGAGAAAAAAATTAAACACGGACAAAACCGTGTGGTAAAAATGCCAAATATCAAATAGTACACACTTAAATAGAGATTTGGAATTAGATTTGAAATGCAAACTAACCTTGTTACAGCTTCATGTAATGTAAGAGAAAGCCCATCTTATTCCTTTTAATTTTGGGGGATTACAGTTTTTCCAAATATCTTTCAGCCTAAGATAATAGTCCTGCTCATGTTTTCTTTTGATTCATTTTATAATGCTTTCCAAATTTTGCACTTAATACCAAACTTAAAATGTGTTAACATCTACATTCAGAATATTATGAATTCCTATTTTGTTATTCCATGAATCAATATGCTATTCACTTTGATTTTCACTGCTACTGATAAGTACAGTATTTTGCTTTTCACTGTTTTCCAGCGTCATGAAGCTATTTTGTCTTTGTCAAATCAACACCAGCGAATTAGGTTCTCTGATACTGTGGTAACCGGATCAATCATTTTCCCACCTTCAGGTATGTTTGATTAAACTAGGAATTTATTGTACAATTGTTATGTTTCTGCAACAAATATGTTAGCAATTTATGTTGGAAGATAGAATATCCACATTCCATTGTATTGATTACATAGCAGAATGGCTTTTAATTGCCAGATTAATTTTGATGTGAAGATGCTAGCATTGGATTGGGATGGGCACAGTAAGAAGTCTCATGATATCAGGTTAAAGTCCAACAGTTTATTTGGAATCACTGGAATCAAAATAAATGTCAGCACAGATAAATGTGAGATGGTACATTTTGCTGGAAAGAATAGGAAAACCACAAGATTCATGGATAATGAAGGTCTGAATGGGATAGAGAAGCTATGTTACACAAATCAATGAAAATAATATAACATAATTAAAAAATAGATAACCAAGCACTGGGTTCATTTCTAGAAAGGTATATTTGAAAACAGAGAAGTTATGTTAATCTTGCGTTGAACCTTACTTACACCACAATTCTGGCTTAAACCACCAAGGTAAGTTTACACCAGTCTTTAATATGGCAGAATAACCAAAAACTTGGTCTAAGAAGTGTCTTAAAGAAGACAGCAAAGTTTAGAGGAAGGTAATTACAAGACTTAAGGGCTAAGCAGCTGAAGGCATGATCATTGATGATATATGGATTAAAACCAAGGATGCTCAAGAGGCCACAATTGGGGCAGCGTAGATGCCTTGAAGAACTGAATGAAACTACAAAGACAGAAAGGGATGAATCCGTGAGGGATTTGAAAACAAGGATAAGAACTTTAAAATCGAGGCATGGCTTAACTGGGAGCTAAAGTAGGTCAGTGAGCACATGGGTAATGAGTGAACAAGACTTGGTATGAGTTGGCAAAGTGTTGGATGACTTCAGCTTTGCTGAGCGGGTGGAACAAGGGAGGTGATCCAGGGTGACTGGAATAGTCACGTTGAGAGATAACAAAGACATGGATGAGGGTTTCAGCAGCAGATGGTCTGTGATAGAAGGACAGAGTTGAATAATGTTCAGGAAGAGGCAGTAGGTAGGCTTAATAATGATGCAGGTGTGTGATCAAATGCTTATCTCAAGGTCAAGTAGAACATCAAAATTGTGAATAGTGAATCAGCTCCTGACAGTCCCCAGGAAGAAAGATAGAGACACGGGGAAATAGAATTTTTATAGGTGACCAAAATCAATGACTTTAGCCTTCCCAGTGTAACCTTCCAGAAATACTCGGGACAAAGGGTCCAGCATGAAGGAGGAATGAAAAGAAATCCTTATAAGTCAGGAAGTTGTACTGGGGAAATTGCTGGGTTTAAAACCTGATAAGTCCCGAGGGCTGATGTTCTGCATCCTCATTTACATTCCCTTTGTCCCATTCCAGCTCTCCCCGCATCCTCAGAGTATAAACCAGCATAGACCAGATGGGCCAAATGGCCTATCTGTCTGTACATGTGATATAACTCAATACTATCTTTTACCACAAGGTAATTAGTAGTAGTGCCTTCTATAACCTGGACATAAAATATATGATGGGGACAAAAAATAGGGTAATAGATAGTGAGAGCTCTCACATACCTGCTTCCATAGAATCCTTGTGCCCCTTCTTATCCTTCGTTCCTTCAAATTGCACGTGTACATGAGGCTTTACAAAGGAATCCATTCTGTGCAGGAATCCAATGGGAGAAGTAGAGTTGATGGGCTGAGTGGCCTAATTCTTCTCCTATGTCTTATGGTCTAAACAACAAGTACAAAACTCACTAGAAATGCAAGAAAATCAGACTGGCCCTCATACTTGCTAAAATGTAAAAAAAAATCAAACAACCAAGTGCCAATTTTCTGGCAATTAAATAAGAACTGATGTGCAATGGCAAAGTAGTAACAAAATAAATATATATCAGTGTGGTTTTATTTTCTAATAACGCTCCTTTCACCTGCTAGAAATATCAAAATGGATGGCTGGAGTTAAGGATCCTTTTCTAGCTTTGTGATCTGATGCCACACTGCTTGAATTGACCCATCAGAAAAGCAAAAGGGGTTGAGGTAAAACTTTCACCTCTTGCGTACCAGAAAGATGAAAGTCAACAATACTTTCTATTCCCTCATCACTGAACCCAAGCTTCCCACTATCCAATATCAAACACTCAATTAGACTGTTCAAAAGCATGGGTCAAAATGCTCCCAAAAAAATTCAGAGTTCCCAATATCTGGAAAAATGGGAGTAAATCCTACACTTTTTTTTAACATGCTTATTAAAGCTATTCTCCTACACTCCGTGCATCCCTAAGTGATTCCCTGTAAAAAAAAACAGGAGTCTATTCTCACCCAAAGTGCCGGCAGCATAGTATTTAGTGGGCTACTGCACGTGCGTTGATCTATCAATTGGAGATTGGCACATGAGAAAAGAACCCCCATTGCTAACCTGATCACTGGACAGCCACACACCCCTACTCTCCCCCCATCGCTGTCCCTCTATTGCCTCCCTGCCCACCACCACCAATCGCTGGCCTCTCAGACCTTCCTGGGCCAGCCTAATCACCTTCACTCTCTCCCTTCCCTATCTGGGCAAAGTGGCACCAGGTTCTCTGCCTTGTTCCCGCACCCTTTGTCAGTGCTGAGGTGCCTGATGGGCAGTGTCAGTTTGCCCTTTGGACAGTGCCAAGGTGCCTGGATGGTCCTGCTAAAGACTTTCCCTCCTCTTACCTACGACCTCCCGTGGGGCCCCAATGATCTCTGCTCCTTCCAGTGGGATTGGAAGCCTCTTCCCAGAGGGTGGGGGAGGGAACACTAGCGGGCCTGGAGAATTCTAACCGGGACCACTAATCAGATGAAAATGCCAATTTGAATGACATTCCTATGTGAGAAACAGTTCTGCACCAATTATGTCAGAAAATGTATCTTGGTTTTACTTGGAGGCTGTGATGTCCATCAGGAATCTGTGAAACAACCGCTGCTCCTGTCTCCTGTCCCAGTGTGCTCATCTGTGCTGCACATATGTTTGACACAGGATTAGAATCATAGAATTCAGTGCAGAAGGAGGCCATTCAGCCCATCAAGTCTGCATTGATCACAATCCCACCCATGCTCTTTCTCCATTTATCCTAGTTAGTCCCCTTGCACTAAGGGGCAGTTTACCATGGCTAATCAACCTACCCCACACATCTTTGGACTGTGGGAGGAAACAGGAGCACCTGGAGGAAATCCGCACAGACACAGGAAGAATGCGCAAATTCCACAGACAGTGACCCAAGGCAAGAATTGAACCCGGGTCTCTGGCACTGTGAGGCAGCAGTGCTAACCGTTGTACCACCGTGCCTTCCCAGTTGTTAGAGTAACAGATTGCTGAAGTAATAAATAAGAATTGCATCTCTCTCCCCTATGCCCCATCTAATATTCAATGAGAACTTATTATCTGGTCATTACTGCCTTCAATGCATTAGTTCTTCTAAATGTAGAAACATAGAAACTGGAATCAAGAGTAGGCCATTTAGTCCTTGGAGCCTGCTCACCTATTCAAATTCAAATGCAGTATTCTGATCCCCCTTCCCCCTATATCCCTTGACCTTTTAGCCCAAGAGCTATATCTAATTTCTTCTTGAATTCATATAATATTTTGGCCTTAATTACTTTCTGACTCCACAGCCATGCCAATATATAAACTACACACTTTATATTTCTAACGTTTTCTGCTTCTGTACCAGCACATTTTCCACTAAATCCTTCACCTCCTGTTCTCATCTCCTATTACTCCCAATATTTTCTTGGCCGATCTTTCATCTTTCACCTTTCAGACTGATCATTTTATCCTCACCTGCTTCTCATATCCTACCTACACAACCATGTTCATGCATCACTCCCACCCTAACTGTACTGTCTCCTGCTTCCTATAAGTTTCAGCCACAACCACCAATCCTGGAAGTGAATATCCCCACAACCTCATTATATATACTGAATAAGAAAGCATTCTGAATACAAATTGATACTGTGTATTTTTGAGAAACATCTGAAAAGGGCATTCTTAATAATTACTTCCCTCTTGTATAACTTGCAAAGGACATTTTAACATTCTTAGATATGACGTATTTTAAGTACCACTGTTGGGGAAGATCATGTTTATTGTTGATGAAGCCAAAATGAGACAGCTATCAGATAATTCAAGCTGCATTAGACAGGCAGGCAAGAAAATGGTGTTCAGGCCACAATCAAGACAGCCATTAATGTTGGAGCAGGCTCAAGAGGGCCAAATGGCCTACTCCTTCCTGCTCCTATGTCTTATGATCTCCCAATATTTGATTTGATTGATTATTGTCACATGTATTAATATACAGTGAAAAGTATAAACAAAGCATTACCATTCACAAAGAAGGAAAGGAGAAAGTGCAGAATGTAGTGTTGCAGTCTTAGCTAGGCTGTAGAGAAAGATCAACTTAATGCAAGGTAGGTTCATTCAAAATACTGATGGCAGCAGAAAAATAGCTGTTCTTGAGTCAGTTGGCACGTGACCTCAGACATTTGAACAAAGAACAAAGAAAGGACAAAGAAAATTACAGCACAGAAACAGGCACTTCGGCCCTCCAAGCCTGAATCAGCCATGCTGCCTGACTTAACTAAAACCCTCTATCCTTCTGGGGACCACATCTCCCTACTCTCATCTCATTCATTACTTTTCAAGACGCCCCTTAAAAGTCACTATCTTATCTGCTTCCACTACCTCCCTGGCAATGAGTTCCAGGCACCCACCTCTCTGTATAAAAAATCTACCTCCTACATCTCTTTTAAACTTCTTCCCTCACACCTTAAACCTATGCCCCCTAGTAATTGACTCTTGCACCTGGGAAAAAGCTTCTGACTATCCATTCTGTCCATGTCTCTGATAATCTTGTAAACTTCTATCAAGTCTCCCCTCAATCTCTGCCACTCCAGTGAGAACAAACCAAGTTTCTCCAACCTCTCCTCAGAGCTAATGCCCTCCATACCAGGCAACATCCTGGTAAATCTTTCCTGTACTTTCTCCAAAGCCTCCATATCCTTCTGATAGTTTGGCGACTAGAATTCAACACTCAATTCCAACTGTGGCCTAACTAAGGTTCTTAAAGCTGCAACATGACTTGCCAATTTTTAAAATCAGTACCCTGGCCGATGAAGGCAAGCATGCCATATCCTTCTTGACTACCTTCTCAACCTGCATTGCCACTTTCAGTGACCTATGTACCTGTACACCCGGATCCCTTTGCCTATCAATACTCTTAAGGGTTCTGCCATTTATGTATATTTCCCATATGTATTAGGCCTTCCAAAATACATTACCTCACATTTGTAATTTTTTCCCAACGGCAGAAGATGAAAGAGAGAATGTCTGGAGTACGTGGGGTCCTTAATTATGCTGGCTGCTTTACCGAGGCAGTGGGAAGTGTAGACAGAGTCAATGGATGGGAGGCTGGTTTACGTGATGGATTGGGCTATATTCATGACCTTTTGTCGTTTCTTGTGGTCTTGGGCAGAGCAGAAACCATACCAAACTGTCTCAGGATTCTCAGGGTTGCACAACAAAACTGATATTTAGAATCTACGTTTATATTACTCAGCTGATGCTATTTCTGCTTAATTCAGAAAAATAATCCACAAGCTTGATTCAATTATTCTTCACCATAACGTAGTAAAACAATATCCATGAAACCATTTTTTTCCTATTTTTAGAAAAAAGTTGAATATTAACTATATTTATAATGTTCTCAGGTATTGCCTTTATTCTAGTGGAGATTCAAGATTTCTGTGACAATTCTGCAGAAACACAACTGCTAGAACGGATTGAGCAGTTTGTCCGGATTCATCGCAACAGTTTCCTCCTTCTGGCTGCTGCCCTTTATGGTCCTAAAGAATGGGAAATACTACTTAAAATTCAACAAAGGTGAAATTGAATGGCCATAGTTTAAACTGGATTATTTACAAATGAACTAAAAAAAGTAGCTGTTCAAAATCTAGCAAATTTCTCTGAAGAGCAAAATGTTTCGGTAAAGTGTTTCTGCATAATTACTGCTATTATTGAAGATTCGTGTTGCCTCTATTAATTTAAGTCAAAAAATCTTTGTAGAAAGTAGTAGATTATTCTGAAGCTATTTGATTTTCTGAAAATCTTAACAGAACAAAAATTAAACAAGTTTTGTACAACTGAAAGTGAAATTTGTTGAGCTACAGGGTCATTGCCAGATGCTTAAATATGAAGATATTACTTTTCTCGTAATTTTTTTCTTTGTTTTTATTCTTCTGATTTTTCATGCAGCATGTTGGTCATCTTTTAATTATGCAGCAGAAATTTAGTAATTTTTTCTGTGTAACTGAAAGATAGGCACTGTACAATGAAATCAGCTTATCTGGTATTTGACAAAATACCACTTACAAGAGTGGTGAAGAAGGCATTTGGCATGCTTGGTTTCATTGGTCAGAACATTGAATTCAGGAGCTGGGATGTCTTATAAATGTCAGTAAAGCCTTACTTGGAATGCTGTGTAGAGTTCTGATCATCCTATTATAGAAAGGATATTATTAAACTAGAAAGAATGCAGAAAAGATTTACTAGGAGGCTACCAGGACTTGATAGTTTGAATTATAAAGACAGGCTGGATAGACTGGGACTTTTTTCCCTCGAGCATAGGAGGCTTACGGGTGACCTTACAGAGGTCGATAAAATAATGAGGGGCATAGATCAGCTATATAGTCAATATCTTTTCCCAAAGGTAGGGGAGTCTAAAACTAGAGGACATAGATTTAAAGTGAGAGGGAGTGATACAAAAGGATCCAGAGGGACAGTTTTTCACACAGCGGGTGATGAGTGGCTGGAGAAAGCTGCCAGAGATAATAATAGAGGCAGGTACAATTTTGTCTTTTAAAAAGTGTTTAGACAGTTACACAGGTAAGATGAGTATAGAGGGATATGGGCAGGCAATTGGGACTAGCTTAGTGGTTAAAAAATGCGGCGGCATGGACAAGTTGAGCCGAAGGGCCTGTTTCCATGCTGTAGACCACTATGACTGTATGATTCTTCATCTGGCATTACCTGGAATGTCACAGTTGTCAGATCTTTGCCTTTCACTGAGATTTTGATCAAATGCAGAAAGGAAAATGTGGTGGTGTTCTGGAGATTACTTTCAGAAAGCAGTTATCATTAATGCAAGCAAACAAGATAATCAATTCACGCACAAGGAGTTCTTGCAAAGTAAATGAAAAACTGACCAGATGATTTGTGTTTGGTGGTAGAAGGTGCAGAAAGAAGGTTGTCAGTGTGACTTCTTGCTCTCCTAATAATATCACGAGATCTTTCAGATTCACTTGAACAGGCTGGTAGGCAGGGTTACCATTTAACATCACAATCAAAAGCTACACTTCCAGTAATGCATTAATTCACCATTACCATTACCATTAAGGTGGCACAGTGGTTAGCACTGCTGCCTCACAGCCCCAGGAACCTGGGTTCAATTCCTGGCTTGGGTCACTGGCAGTGTGGAGTTTACACATTCTCCCCATGTCTGCGGATTTCCTCTGGGTGCTCCGGTTTCCTTCCACAGACTGAAAGATGTGCTGGTTAGGTGCATTGACCTGAACAGGTGCCAGAATGTGGTGACTAGGAGAATTTCACAATAACTTCATTGCAGTGTTAATGTAAGCCTTACTTGTGACAAATAAATAAACTTTAACTTTTGACCACACTGAACTGAATATGGACTGAGTGCTAGCAACTGTCCTATGCTAACACTACTATATTGTAGTTTTATATTTTATCTATTATTGTTACAAATAGGCTTATATTCACACTACAATGAAGCTACTGTGAAAATCCCCTAGTCGTCACACTCCAACACCTGTTCAGTATTTGGTATGTCCAATGCATCCAACTAGTATATCTTTTAGACTGTGGGAGGAAACCCATGAAACATAGGGAGAATGTGTAGACTCTGCACAGACAGTGACCCAAGCTGGGAATCGAACTTGAGTCCCTGGCACTGTGAGGCAGCAGTGCTAACCATGGTGCCACCATGCTGCCTCTATACTACTCAAGAAAACAATTAGCTCAAAGAACAACTTGTTACTGAGAGATTAATATCTTTAAATAAAGCCTTTTGCTACAAGCTATCTAATTTAGTTCTTTTTGTTTCACTTCGTTGGCCATTATTTCAGCAGTGTGTTTCATTTTGCAGGTTTTTGGGTAGCAATCTGAGAATTATACCTGCACACAATGCTAGTGATATGGTCAATAGCATGCTCACTATAGCCAAGGTAAACATACCTCTTAATATTTAAGATTTCATAAATCATTTGAATGTAGCAAGTTGATAATTTTAATGTAAGGAAGTTACATAGAAGCTAAGCTTAGGCCTGGCTAAGATGCTTTGACTCGATGGGTCAAATGGCCTCCTTCTGCACTATAGGGATTCTATGATTCTGAATTACAATACACTACCTCTACTCAGCATGAAAGTAATTTTAGCACAATGATTTACTAACAGTAAGGTTGAAATTTTAATTTATATAATTATAGTTACTTGGTAGTACAGAACTTGAGCATTGTTGGAAAAAAAAGCATTTTCTTGAAGCTTTTCGTCTTGTACTTTATCAGGATAATCACAAGAATATCACTGTCAGGGGGAAAAAAACAATTTGAAAGTCCTGAATGGTAGAGATGTTATCGTGGAGAATGCACTAGTTAATGGTGACTGGCTGAGCAATAGGTGAAGTCAGCTGATTCACACTGCTCCTATGCAGTAGCAACATGTGTAATATGTTGGCCAGCAAGGCAAGAAGACATTCTGCCTATCACACAAATGAGTAATGTGATATATGAATTTCTATGCCCGTCTGATGCTAAACGTGCAAGCCATGTGTCCCAAAGACTGACTGATCATATCAAACAGCATATCCCTGCACTGTTTGCAATGGTCAGGATATAAACCATGTACAATTTGCCCATGTTTGGAAAACTCAAATATCAGTGTTCAACAAAGAACAACAAAGAGCAACACTGCACGGGAAACAGGCCCTTCAGCCCAACGAGCCCACGCCGCCGTCCTAACGTCTTAATGACATATCCTTGACTTTAGCTATGCCAATTGTTGAAGATTCCCATATAGGGACCAATATAGGGACAATTTGTTACCCAATCAGCCTAAGAGCACATTTTTGGGATGTGGGAGGAAACCGGAGCACCCGGAGGAAACCCACGCAACCACGGGGAGAACACGCAAACTCCCGCAGACACAGGCCCAAATCCACGTGTCAGCACAGCAACAGCGATAGTCTCTGAGCTGTCATGTTGCCCATCAGATGGTCCAGTTTAAGCATACACTGATGACGTGAAGCACTAGGCAACTCCTGAAGCAACTTCCAAGAGCAGCTCTCGCACGACATGCCGCATGCATGCCCCTTGTTGGTCAACAAGGTGGACCGAATTGCCTGCGGAAACAAATAAGACTTAATTAAACATGCTAAAAAAAAACTAAGACATTCCCGAGACGAAACTAAAAGATAGTCTACTACTATTTGGTCCTCCCGATATTCAAACAGTCCTGCTATATCCCTCTATCTGCAGACCGCTCATGTGGCTGTCCAAGAGACCCTTAAACAACCCTAGCGTGCCTGCTCCCACCACCTTACTCGGCAGTGCATTCCACACCCCCACTACCCTTTGTGTGAAAAACTGGCCTCTAATATTAGTCTTATACATAGCCCCCCTCACCCTGAGCCCGTGACCCCTCGTTCTATCCATTTCTAATGGTGGAAAAAGCTTACCACCATTTACTCTATCTATACCCCTCATAATCTTATATACCTCTAAAAGATCCCCTCTCAGCCGACGTCTTTCAAGGGAAAACAACCCCAGTGTTTTCAATCTTTCCTCGTAAGACAGCCCTTCCATACCAGGCAGCATCCTGGTAAATCTCCTCTGCACTCTCTCCAGGGCCTCTACATCCTTCCTGTAGTACGGCGACCAGAACTGGACGCAGTACTCCAGATGAGGCCTAACCAACGTTCTATACACCTGCAACATCAGACTCCTACTCTTGTATTCTATACCCCTTCCTATGAAGGCTAACATACCATACGCTTTTTTTACCACATTCTCCACCTGTACTGACACCTTCAGAGACTTGTGAACTTGCACCCCCAGGTCTCTCTGCATCTCTATACTCCGGATAGTTTTACCTTTTATCCTATAACTCCCCTCTACATTATTCCGGCCAAAATGCATCACCTCGCATTTATCCGGATTAAATTCCATTTGCCATCTATCTGCCCAATCTACCAGCCTATCTATGTCATGTTGTATTGCCAGGCACTGCTCCTCAGTACTCGCCAATCCAATCATCTTAGTGTCATCAGCAAATTTGCTGATCACACCACCTACCCCCTCTTCCAAGTCATTTATATACACCACAAATAGAAGGGGTCCTAGTACTGAGCCCTGTGGCACACCACTAGTGACAGACCTCCAGTTGGAAAAAGAGCCTTCCACTACTACCCGCTGTCTCCTCCTCCCAAGCCAGTTCTCAACCCATCTACATACCTGGCCCTGTATACCATGCGCCTTCACCTTTTCTATCAGCCTATCATGAGGGATCTTATCAAACGCCTTACTGAAATCCATATAGACGACATCAACAGCTTGTCCTTCATCAACCGTTTTTGTCACCTCTTCAAAAAATTCCACTAGATTCGTAAGGCACGACCTCCCCTCAACGAAGCCATGCTGCGTATCCCTGATCAGATCGCAGCGCTCCAGATGCTCATACATCCTGTCCCTGAGAATCCTCTCCATTAGCTTACCTATAACTGAAGTCAAGCTCACCGGCCTATAGTTCCCTGGGTTATCCCTCTGACCCTTTTTAAACAACGGTACTACATTTGCAATCCTCCAGTCCTCTGGGACCTCCCCTGTGTCCAAAGAAGAGACAAAGATTTGCGTCAGAGGCCCAGCA
The DNA here is from genome assembly GCA_024679065.1 of Sphyrna mokarran. NCBI lineage: Eukaryota > Metazoa > Chordata > Chondrichthyes > Carcharhiniformes > Carcharhinidae > Sphyrna > Sphyrna mokarran. Next base: position 16,398,004 of record JAGIQG010000009.1, read on the forward strand.
ATGTCATCTCTCACCTCCCTTAGCAGCCTGGGATAAATACCATCAGGCCCCAGAGCTTTATAAGTCTTTATGCTACCTAAAAGCCCCAACACTTCGTCCCTCGTAATGATTATTTCCTTTAACGGGTCCTCAAATTCCTCAAAGCCGGCATCAGACATCAGGCCCCTCTCCCGCGTGAATACCGACGCAAAGTATTCATTCAGGATCTCCCCCATTCCCTCAGGCTCTAAGCATAGTTCCCCTCCTCTGTCCCTGAGAGGTCCAATCTTCCCTCTAACCATCCTTTTGCTCCTTACATAGGAGTAAAATGCCTTAGGATTTTCCTTAATCCTACCTGCCAAAGCCATTTCGTGGCCCCTTTTTGCCTTTCTGACACCCCTTTTAAGATCCCGTCTACACTCTCTATATTTTTCCAGCGCTGCCTCTGTCCCCAGTTGCCTGGATCTAACGTACGCCTCCCGCTTCTTCCTGACCAAGTCCTCAACATCCCTAGTAACCCACGGTTCTCTAATCCTACCTTTCCCATCCTTCCTCCTTACCGGCACGTGTCTTTCCTGCAAAAATTTTAGTTTTCCCTTGAAAGACTCCCACATGTGCAGTGTCGACCTACCCTCGAACAGCTTATCCCAGTCGGTATCCCTAAGATCCTGCCTAATCTGGCTATATCTAGCCCTCCCCCAGTTTAACACCCTCCCCTTAGGGCAGGCTTCATCTTTTTCCATTAAAACCCTAAAGCAGACAGAGTTGTGGTCACTATTAGACACATGCTCTCCTACTACAATGTCAACCACCTGCCTTGGCTCATTCCCCAGAACCAGATCCAGTATAGCCCCCTCTCTAGTCGGGCTATCCACATACAACATTAGAGGAGATTCTGAGATTGGACGACATTTGCTAAATAATCCTCAGTGTACTACAAATTATGCTGACAACCAATTTAAGATAGTTGCAATCACAATATGGCACATTTGTCTCTACTGGAAGCTCCATTTATTTCCATATGTTATTAAATTTGGCTTTGTGCTTTGAGGGCACATTGACACATTGCATGAACACAGAATAAGTGATAGTCATTCACTAGTTCATTACTCAGAGCAATTTCTTGACCAGAATCAAGCTGCATGGGTTAAATTTTCAAACAATGCTTCGAAGTTAACTGTCAGTCACCATTAACTGATGCATTCTCCATTGCAACATGTCAACCAATCAAGTGCCATTAGTCAAACAATCAGCATTCTCTTATACAGTGTAAAGTTGTTGTTCCCCCGGACATTGATGTTCTTGCAATTGTCCTGATGAGTGCAAGATGAAAACCTTTGACAAAGTGTCTTTTCTAGCAATATTTATATAAATATCAACCTATTTACTGCTGAGAATGTCTATATTAATGACAGTCGTAGGGGAAATCCCAAAGTTGTCTTTGGGCATATAAATAATAAAAGGGAGGTATAAGGAATAGAACCAATTAAGAATCAAAAATGAAATTTATACATGGAGGTTGGCAACATGGCTGAGGTGTTAAATAAATACTTTGCACCTATCTTACTGAGGGTAGATGCTACCCAGGCCACGGAGACAAATGAGGAAAGTATGTCTCAAGAAGGCTTCAAAATTAATGAGGAGGAGGTGTTGAATAAATTGTCAGTATTTAAAGTTGACAAGGGACCAGGTGAGTTACATCCAAGGATTTTTAAGGAAGTGAGCAGGGATATTGGCCACAAGCTTTGAGTATCCTGTAGGCTCAGAGGAGGTGCCAGAGGACTGCAGAATGGAACATGTTATACCCTCGTTCAAAAATGTTGTAAGAATTGCCCCAGCAATTACAGACCAGTACATTTAACAGCAGTGGTGGGCAAACTTCTAGAAGGAATTATTCAGAATAACATTAGCGGCCACATGGAAAATATGTGTTGATTAGGAAGAGCCACAATGGATTTAAATTAATTTTAATTAATTAACTTAATATGTTTAATTAACTTACTGGAGTTCTTTGGAGAGATAATAAAAAGGGTCAATTAAGAGAATGCTATTGATGTAAGATAGATGAATGTTCAGAAGGATTTTTATGTAGTGCCACACAATAGACTTGAGAAAAGTTCATGGAATATTAGGGGCAATAGCAACATGGATACAAAGTTGGCTGAATAATAAAAAGCAGAGAGTAATGGTCAATGGATATTTTTTGGGCTAGAAATAGATTTACTGTGGTTTTCCCCAGGGGTCGATATTGGGACCCATGCTGTTCCTGATTTATGTTGAAAATCCAGATCTTGGTGTGTAGGGGACAGTTTTAAGATTTGCGGATGACGTAAAACTTGGAAGTCTCATAAACTGTGAAGAGGACAGTGTAAAACTACAAAAGGACAGACAAGTTGGTGGAGTTGGTAGTTAGGTAGCAGATGAACTTCAATGTAGGGAAATGTGAGGTGGTGCATTTTGGTAGAAAGAATATGGAGAGACAATATAAAATAAGGGATAAAATTTTTAAGGGGGTGCAGGAGCAAAGGAACTTGGGTGTATATGTGTATGTCAGTAAAGATAGCAGGACAGGTGGAGAAAGCAGTTAATAAAACATATAGTATTTATTAATAGAGGCATAGAGTACAAGAAGAAGGAGATTATATAAGACACTGGTTAGACCTCAACTGAATATAATGTACAGTTCTGGGCACCATACCACAGGAAGCTGTGACTGCATTGGAGAGAAAATGCAAGAAGAGGTTTACACGAATGGTTCCAAGGATGAGAAACTTCAGTTATGAGGATAGGTTGGAGAGAAGTCTGTGAAGAAGAGATTTGATAGAGATGTTCAAAGTCATGAAGGGTTGGACAGAATAGATATGAAGAAACTGTTCAGGCTTGTAAAAAGATCACAAATGAGACAACACAAATTTGAAGTGATTTGCAACAGAAGAAAATGTGATGTAAGAGAAAATATTTTCCTACGAATGTTTAGGTCTCGAATGTAGTGCCTGGAAGTGAAGTGAAGGCAGATTCAGTTAATGCATTCAAGAATGCATTAGAAGATTATTTGAATAGAAACAATGTACAGGGATGCAGAGAAATGGGGAATGGCATTAAGTCATGATGTTCATTTGGAGAGCCAGTGTAGACAAGATGAGCCAATGGCCTCCTGCACTATAACAATTTATGTAATAATGTTTCATAAATAATGATTCAAACACTTATATGATGTAACAGGTAACATGTAAACCACATGTGGACAGCATTCGAGACCGCATTGCCATGATCCGAGCTCAGATCATAGAACGTAGTCCTGTCTGGGAGATGTTTCACAAGCGACAACTAAATGATGCATAAAGTGAACAAATATAGAGTGCTGTTGGGTCACAATGCCATGTGCCCTATAAAACCGTTTAGAACAATTTCCAGTGAAAGAGCACTTATTATCTGTACTTGTATTAACATGCTGATTTGTTAGAAAGTTGGAAATAAACTTATTTGGATGTCGCTTTTTTTATCTCTAACATTGCTTCCTTTAGTTGTTCATACTACTCTCCAATCAGCTGAAACAACATCCAATTAAAAACTTTTAATGTACAAGTGATAATTTTCTCGAGTATTTACATATAGAATCTAACAGCATATCAACCACATTCATAACGTAGTGTAACTTTCATGAATGTAGATTTATCTTTACCTCCATCAGGCAGGTAAAGATTACCCAAGAAATAATATGTGGACACATTTGTCATTGACCTATATATTGAGTATCCAAGGTACAAAGGTCAAAAATACATGTGGCAGAGAAATGCAAATTTAGTTCCTTCAGACTTGTATGAAATGTAAACACCAGCACAGACTAGTTGGATGAATGGCTAACTTCTGTACTGTATATTTCATTTAGTTCCAGGAAGCAAGCAAGCAAGCTAGTATTATGATAGGCACAATGGAGTTGGCAAAGATGAGAGGGGAGGGGAAAGTGACATTCACCAATTTGAATAAATGACACAATGTGATTATGTTCTCCAGTGTACCAGTGTACAAATGCATGTTAGGTACTTGTAATTGAAACAGATAATCTGGATAAGTCAATTGTTATCTAAATTATATAGTCTGATAACCTAAAGCTCTGAGAAGAATAATCCTTTTGGTATCATTCTAATGAACCTGACGTGGGTTTTCAGCATTTTTTATATTTTAACTTCATTTTTGCAGCATTCTATGCATTTTTTCCAATCTCCACTATTCTCAGACACCTGGTTTTTTATCATGATGTCCAGATCACAAAATTCCTAATTTCAACCCAGAGTAAAGAGTTCACATCTCTTGCCTCTTATTGATCAATCAGACAAAGAACAAAGGAACAGGCCCTTCAGCCTTCCAAGCCTGCACCGATCATGCTGCCCGACTAAACTAAAAGCCCCTATCCTTCCAGAGACCATATCCGTGTATTCCCATCCTAGTGATGAAAGTCGCCACTGTAGTCACAACAAGTTCCAGGCACCCGCCACCCTCTGTGTAAAAAAAATCTGCCTCGTACATCTTCTTTAAACCTTGTCCCTTGCACCTTAAAGCTGTTCCCCCAGTAATTGACTCTTCCACCTTAAGGAAAAACTTCTGACTATCCACTCTATCCATACCTGTTCGTAATCTTGTAGACTTCTATCAGGTCGTCCCTCAACCTCCATTGTTCCAGTGAGCAAACCAAGTTTCTCCAATGTCTCCTTATAGCTAATGCCTTCCATACCAGGCAACATCCCAGTAAATATTTTGTGTACTCTCTTGGGCGGTATGGTAGCACAGTGGTTAGTACTACTGCTTCACAGCTCCAGGGACCTCGGTTCAATTCCTGGCTCGGGTCATTGTCTGTGTGGAGTTTGCACGTTCTCCTCCTGTCTGCGTGGGTTTCCTCCAGATGCTCCGGTTTCGTCCCAAAGTCCAAAGCTGTGCTGGTTACGTTGATTGGCCATTTTAAAATTGCCTGTAAGTGTCCTGGGATGTGTAGATTAGAGGGATTAGTGGGTAAATGTGTAGGGGTATGGGATTAGAGCCTGGGTAGGATTGTGTTCGGTGCAGACTTGGTGGGCCGAAGGGCCTGTTTCTGCACAGTAGAGTTCTATGTTCTTCTTCTGTTCTTTAAAGCCTCCACATCTTTCCAATAGTGTGATGACCAGAATTGAACAGTATATTCCAAGTGCCGCCTAAGATTCTATAAAGCTGCAACATGACTTGCCAATTTTTAAACTCAATGCCCTGGCCAATAAAGGCAAGCATGCCTTATGCCTGCCTGACCACCTTTTCAACCTGCATTGCCACTTTCAGTGACCTGAGTACCTGTACACCTGGATCCTTTAGCCTATCAATACTCATAAGGATTCTGCCATTTACTGTATATTTCTATCTGTATTAGACCTTACAAAATGCAATACCTCACATTTTTGGATGGATTAAACTCCATCTGCCATCTCTCCATTCAAATCTCCAACTGACCTGTATCCTCTAATATGTTAGGTCCATCACTATCCGCAAATTAAACTGGCAGTTCAAGGATGTAGTTATTACCATGCAAACTACAGACGAGAGAGGAAGATGATGAACCAGTGCAGCCTGAAGATTTTTCCCAAAGGAGAGATGTTAGGGAGAAGGAACTTGCCAGAGAGAGAAAAGAAACCCATGTGGCACTCACACATCTCATTGTTAGGTCAAAGGCATAGGGCAGAATTCTAAAAATGTGTCAAAATGGTGAGAATAATGAAGTGATCCACGCCAGTCTGACAGATGTGCTCCACACTGCAATTTTCCCACACCTAAGTCACAGTTTGCAGAGTTACATCAGTGTTGGGGGTGTTGCTAAATCTGCTTGTAAGTTGGGCCTGGAATGCACTGCCAAGTAGGGTGATGGAGGTAGACCGCCTAGGGTTGTTTAAAACTTACCTGGATAGTCACATAAGCAGACTAGAAATGGAGGGATACAAACAAATGTTCTAGTTGAAAATCAAGAGCCTCATGACGTTCCTGGGAATTAATAGATTCCTATCAGTCATCCAACAAATCTCAAGGCTCACCTTATCACTTATGTTGGAGCTATTGGGGATCTTCAATGACAGGTGACAGATTAATGTACTGGAAGGCTGTTTGGACAATATGTAACTAGCCCAACTCGGGAGGGGGCTATACTGGATTTAGTTCTGGGAAATGAGCCTGGTCAAGTAGTCGAGGTTTCAGTAGGGGAATATGTGGCAAACAGTGACCACAATTCTATCTACTTCAGGATACTAATGGAAAAGGATGAGTGCTGTCCGAAGGAGAGGGCGCTAAATTGGGGGAAGGCTAGCTACAGCCAGATTAGGCAGGAACTTATAGATACTGATCAGGAGAAGTTGTTTGAGGGTAAGTCCATGTTTATCATGTGGGAGTCTTTTAACGAGCAACTGATAAGGTTGCAGGATAGACATGTGCCGGTTAAGAGGAAGGACGGGAAAGGTAGGGTCAGAGAGCCGTGGATAACTAGGGATATTGAGGACTTGGTCAGGAAGAAAAGAAAAGCGTATGTTAGGTCCAAACACCTGGGAATGGAGAGAGCATTGGAGGAATACACAGAGAGTAGGAGGGAACTCAAGGGTGAAAAGGAGGCACGAAATGGTCTTGGCAGACAGGATTAGGGAAATCCAAAGCATTTTACTCCTACGTTAGGAACAAAAGGGTGGTTAAAGGAAAAATCGGTCCTCTTAGGGACAGAGGAGGGGAACTATGCTTAGAGTCCGAGGAAATGGGGGAGATCCTGAATGAATACTTTATCTCAGTATTCACGAAGGAGAGGGACTTGTTGTCCGGTACTGTCTTGGAAGGAGTTGTAAACCTGTTGATGGAAATATTTATTACAAGGGAGGAAGTGTTAGGGTTTTTAGGTAGTATTAAAACTGATAAATCTCTGGGGCCTGATAGCATTTATCCTAGGCTGCTTAGAGAGACGAGAGATGAAATTGCTGGGCCTCTGATGCAAATCTTTGTCTCTTCTTTGGACACAGGTGAGATTCCAGAGGACTGGAGGATAGTGAACGTGGTACCATTGTTTAAAAAGGGTAGTAAGGATAACCCGGGTAATTATAGGCTGGTGAGTTTGACATCAGTGGCAGGGAAGTTGTTGGAGAGGATTCTTAGAGATAGGATGTGTACGCATTTAGAGCTTGGTAATCTGATTAGCGATAGGCAGCATGGCTTTGTAAAGGGGAGGTCGTACCTTACAAATCTGGTAGAATTTTTTGAGGAGATGACAAAAGCAGCCGACGAAGGACGAGCTATGGATGTCATCTATATGGATTTCAGTAAGGCGTTTGACAAAGTCCCTTATGGTAGGTTGGTGGAAAAGGTTAAGGCTTATGGGATACAAGAATAGGTGTCTAGATGGCTTGAGAACTGGCTTGGTAACAGACAGTAGTAGTGGAAGGGTCTTTTTCTAGCTGGAGGTCTGTGTCTGGTAGTGCCATGGGACTCAGTACTGGGACTTTTGCTATTTGTAATATACATAAATGACTTGGAAGAGGGATAAGTGGTGTGATCAGCAAGTTTGCAGATGACACAAAGATGGCTGGACTTGCTGATAGTGAGGAGCAGTGTCAGACAATACAGCAAGATATAGATAGGCTGGTATACTGGGCAGAGAAATGGCAAATGGAATTTAATCCAGATAAATGCGAGGTGATGCATTTTGGAAGAAATAATGTAGGGAGGAGTTATACAATAAATGGTAGGACTATTAAGAGTATAGAAACACAGAGTAACCTAGGGGTGCAAGTACACAAGTCCTTGAAGATGGCAGTACAGGTAGAGAAGGTGGCAAAGAAGGCTGATGGTATGCTTATCTTTATAGGAAGAGGTATAGAGTATAAAAGCTGGCGTCTAATGTTGCAGTTGTATAGAACGTTGGTTAGACTGCATTTGGAGTACTGCATCCAGTTCTGGTCGCCTCACTACTGGAGAGAGTGCAAAGGAAGTTTACCAGGATGCTGCCTGGTATGGAAAGACTGAGCTATGAGGAGAGATTGGGCAAATTGGGACTGTTCTCCTTAGAAAGATGGAGAATGAGGGGAGATGTAATAAAGGTGTATAAGATTATGAAGGGTATACATAGAGTGAACAGTGGTAAGCTTTTTCCTAGGATCGATACAAAAATTACGAGGGGCCACGGGCTTAGGGTGGGGGGGGCGATGATAATACATAACATACATTATGTTATGTATTATCTAACATAATTCGGATGTTAGAGGGAGGTTTTTCACACAGAGGGTTGTGGAGGCCTGGAATGCCCTGCCAAGTAGGGTGGTGGAGGCAGGCACACTAGTTGTTCAAGGTTTTTTTTGACAGGTGCATGATCTGATTAGAAATAGAGGGATACAGGAGACTGTTCCAAATAAGGATCAAGACCCTTGGGACATTCCTGTGGATCAATTGATTCCTATGGACCTTCCAACATATTTTATATCTCATGTCTTACTTCTGAGCTTCTGGGGATTCTGTGAATGTCTGTATATGTTGTGCCTATTTATTGATGTCTTTTAATCCACAGTTGAGTCGGTCCGCCTTGTTGCCCAACAAAGGGCAAACACACATGGGATGTGTGAGGGCTGCTCTTGGATGTTGCTTCGAGAGTTGCCTAGTACTTCACATCGTTAGCGTACACTTAAACTGGACCAGCTGACAGGCAACATGACAGCTCAGTGACTATCACTGCTGTGCAGATGCATGGATTTGTGCCAGTGTCTATGTGAGTTTGCACATTCTCCCCATGCTTGCCTGAGTTTTCTCTGGGTGCTCCGGTTTCTTTCAACAACCCAAAAACATGCTTTTAGGTTGATTGGGGCAAACAAATTGTCCCTAAATTAATCTTCCCTCAATCTAGTTATGGTTCCTTTATTGTGGAATCCAATAGGCGTAGACAAAGGTCATAGATACTTACAATGTTAAAATGGTGGCGCGGGCTCGTTGGGCCGAAGGGCCTGTTTCCTGTGCTGTGTTGTTCTTTGTTCTTATTACCTACACCGCAAGACAAGCTTGTCACTTATCAGACCGTAGGGCTCACAGCCCGCCAGAAGGCTGTATGAACTTATATGGAGGACTCTATCATTATCTGTACAGCCTGATGAATGTCTATGTTTATTGATGTTTCCTTTTACATCCTTAGATGATTTGGTCCACCTTGTTGGCCAACAAGATGCATACACAAAGTGGGTCGTGCTAGGATTGTTCTTGGATATTGCTTCAAAAGTTGCCCAGTGCTTCATGTCTGTTAGTGTATACTTACTTTGGACCAATTGACAGGCAACACATCAGCTTAGTGACTATCACTATCTGCTGCACAGTTACAGGAACCCGGGTCGCATCTCCAGCTTGGATCAATGTCCGTGAGAGTTTGCACATTCTCCCTGTGTTTGCGTGGGTTTTCTCCAGGTGCTCCGGTTACTCCCACATTCCAAAAATATGCTTTTTAGGCTGATTGGCATCGATAAATTGTCCCTTAATTGGATCTCCCTTAATGTGGTGTAATACAATTCCCTAAATTTCCACCCCCTTTATTGTGGCTTTCCACTAGAGGTAAACAAAAATGTCAATGAGTGACATAAAGACACAAATAAGGCAGTGTTAAAATGGGTGGCACGGGCTTGTGGGGCCAAAGGGCCTGTTTCCTGTGCTGTGCTGTTCTTCGTTCAGCTTCAGAGCGCTCGGGCATATTTTGCAAAGCTGCCCCAATCTCAGTTTAGTGGAAGATCCTCTCCATTCCTCCACTGACATCAGAACCTACCCCCTCATCAGCAGCATGTTCTCCCAACTCACTTATGTTGCTGACATTGGGTCCACCTCTTTGGCATTACTCCTAACACTGTCAGAGTGCCCAAATGGAATTGCCAGGGTACTGGTGGCCATTGTGCAAGTGTCTGGTGGGTACTGTCTGATGAGCACAGCCTGACTATGCCCCCAGCCACTAGCCTCTGAGCCCCCTCAACATGGCCATTGTGCCAAATATGTGTTAGTAGAGACCAGTAAAAATTTTCACCATTCTCACACTGCATCCAAAGTGTTGTAAGAATTATAGGCCTGAGGTTACTTACTGGCTTTGTATGCAATGTGTATTACCAAAAACTTTACGTATTGGGTCTTCAAACTCTCACTAATTGTTCAATTAAAATGTAATGTAGAGTGATATTCTCAGGAAATAGTTTTAAGGCATTTAATTTCTTGAATAATTGAATTTTATTCTAATGATAGGAATATATAATGGCCTGGATTTTATAGCAGTAGTGGAAGGGTAACTGTCAATGTTTGCCATCATTACTCCTCTGAAACTGACAGCAACCTCTAGAGCACAGAAATGCAATTAAATACACAAATAAAACTTGTTCTTTTACTTTATTAGAATCACTGTAAATATCCTAGTATTGGAAAGGTGAAATTCACATCATAGAGTGCTGGGTCATTGTTGGCTGCTTTCAGCCCATGGTGAGCTCTATCACATTGTGTCAGTGAAAAAGTCTGGATCAATACTTTTTCTGAGTAAATTTGACAATAATTGGAGAAATATTTTACTCTCCCATTTCTACCACATTGCTAGGGTAAGCACCACACTGGATATCTATCAAACAGGATTTTTAAGAAACTTGATGTAACCCTTTTGTTTACCATTATCATTTTGCTATTGATTCTGAACTATTTGCAGGGTATATGTCATCTAAAAATTATTTTTAAACTTCTAAGTAACTCTGTACAATATCACTCCTTATGGGTAATCTCATTACAGAATTTCAGTATAATGGGTGCCTGATGAAAATATTTAAAATTATCCTGTAGAAAGGCTGATTTAAACAACATGATATTAAGTGAATCTAGTAAATGCAGTAGAATAGACTACAAAAAATTTATTTACAGAATTTTCACACTTTTCTAAAAAAAAATTATGAAGCATCGCTGGTCACATTTTTATTCTCCACTCTGTATTTCATCTTTGGCTCAATCAGCTCTTCTATTCGTGCCTGTATACTTTCCATTATGTCAAACGTGTAGATAGCTGACTGCAGAACCTGAAACAATGGCAGTTAAGGGATGAAGTAATGGAGCACAAATGAGAATATAAAACCCCAACTTCAAAACAATGCAGAACGTAAAGATATTCAACCAGCAAAATGCTTACCTCCAATTCCATAGCAGTAGTCATTTTTGGGAGCTTCTTACCACCAACAGTCAAGGAACACTGCGTTTCACGATCAGGTGCATCTGTAATTGTTTTGGTAAAATGGAATAAACTTGCTTTTTACTCCCTTGTACAGTTGTTTGCTTACACAAAAGCCTTCTTTTGACAGAAAAGTGAAATGAGTCAAACTGAAAACGTTGCAAGAAAGATATATGCTGGCTAAGAGGAAGGATGGAAAAGTAGGATTAGAGAGCCATGGATTATTAGGGATATTGAGGACTTGGTTAGGAAAGAGAGACATGTTAAGTCAAAGCAGCTGGGAACGGAGACAGCATTGGAGGAATATAGAGAGATTAGGAGAGAGCTCAAACAGGGAGTTAGAAGGGCAAAAAGGGGGCATGAAATGGTTTCAGCGGATAGGATTAGGGAAAATCCAAAGGCTTTTTACTCCTACGTTAGGAATAAAAGGGTGGTTAGAAGAAAAATCAGACCTCTGAGGGACAGAGGAAGGGAACTGTGCTTAGAGCCTGAAGGAATGGGGGAAGATCCTGAATGCATACTTTGCATCAGTATTCACAAAGGAGAGGGGTTTATTGACTGGTCCTGTCTCTGAGGGAACCGTAGACCAGTTGAGGGAAATATCCATACCGAGGGAGGAAGTGTTAGAGCTTCTAGGTAGCATTAAAACTGATAAATCTCCGGGACCTGATAGCATTTATTCCAGGCTGCTTAGGGAGGCATGAGGTGAAATTGCTGGGCCTCTGACGCAAATCTTTGTCTCTTCTTTGGACACAGGTGAGGTCCCAGAGGAGTGGAGAATAGCTAATGTTGTACCGTTGTTTAAAAAGGGTAGTAGGGATAACCTTGGAAATTATAGGCCGGTGAGTTTGACATCAGTGGTAGGGAATTCTTAGAGATAGGATGTATGGGAACTTAGTTTTTCTCATGTTTTCTCTGAGTGCTCCGGTTTCCTCCCACATCCCAAAGATGTGCTCTTAAGCTGACGGGCAGAACAAATTCTCCCTAAATTCTCTCAAATTTGGTTCTAATGCATAGATCTATAAACATAGACAGGGATCATAGATAGAAGTTGGAACATCAAGGTGCAGCGTGGGCTTGTTGGGCCGAAGGGCTGTTTTGTTCTTTGTTCTTATATGAGGAGGAGTCTGGGAAAAGACGTGTAGATAGTTTGAACCATGTTGAGATCAAAAAGGAGGTAGTATTGGAGTTCTTGATAAACATTAAGGTAGACAAGTCCCCAGAGCCTAATAAGATATACCCCAGAATACTGAGAGAAGCAAGGGAGGAAATTGCTGGGGCCTTGAGAGAAATCTTTGTATCCTCACTGGCTACAGGGGAGGTACAATAAGAAGTCTCACAACACCAGGTTAAATAAAATCCAACAGGTTTATTTGGTAGCATAAGCCACAAGCTTTCAGAGGGCTCCCACTTCATCAGATGAGTGGGAGTTCTGTTCACAAACAGAGCATATAAAGACAATCTCAATTTACAAAATAATGGTTGGAATGTGAGTCTTTATATGTAGACTTGATTAAAAGGTACAGACAATGTGAGTGGAGAGAGGGTTAAGCACAGGTTAGAGACATGTATTGTCTCCAGCCAGGTCAGTTTGTGAGATTTTGTAAACTCAGGGAAGTCGTTACCGATAGCGTGGCATGAACCCAAGATCCTAGTTGAGGCCGTCCTCGTGTGCAGAACTTGACTATCAGTCTCTGCTCAGGGATGCTGCGTTGTCATATGTCACGAAGGCCACCTTGGAGAATGCTTACCCAAAGATCAGAGGCCGAGTACCCGTGACCACTGAAGTGTTCCCCAACAGGAAGAGAACACTCTTGCTTGGTGATTGTCAAGTGGTGTTCATTCATCCATTGTTGCAGCATCTGCATGGTCTTCCCAGTGAACCGTGCCTTGAGACATTCTTTCTTGCTGCATATCAGGTAGACAACATTGGCTGAGTTGCAAGTGTATATACCGTGTATCTGGTGGATGGTGTTCTCACATGAGATGATGGCATCCATGTCGATGATCCAACACATCTTGCACAAGTTGCTGTGGTAGGGTTGTGTAGTGTTGTGGTCACTGTTCTCCTGAAGGCTGGGTGGTTTGCTGCAGACAATTGTCTGTTTGAGTTTGTGCAGTTGTTTGAAAGCAAGAAGTGGGAGTGTGGTGATGGCTTTGGTGAGATGTTCACCTTCATCGTTGGCATGTTGAAGGCTCCAAAGATGATGTCATAGCATTTCCGGGGCCTGATGGCATTTATCCCAGGCTACTTAGGGAGGCGCAAGGTGGAATTGTTGGGCCTCTGACGCAAATCTTTGTCTCTTCTTTGGACACAGTTGAGGTCCCAATGGAATGGAGAATAGCGAATGTTGTAGCGTTGTTTAAAAATGTTAGTAGGGATAACCCTGGAAATTATAGGCCAGTGAGTTTGATGTCAGTGGTAGGGAAGCTGTTGGAAAGGATTCTTAGAGATAGAATGTATATGCACTTAGAGCGTTGCGATCTTATTAGGGATACGCAGCATGGCTTCGTTAAGGGGAGATCATACATTACAAATCTGGTAGAATTTTTTGACAAAAATGGTCGACAAAGGATGAGCCTTTGATGGCGTCTATATGGATTTCAGTGAGGCGTTTGACAAAGTCCTCATGGGAAGTTAGTTGAAAAGGTCAAGGCTAATGGAATACAAGGACAGGTATCTAGCTGGATAAGTAACTGGCTTAGTAAAAGGAGACAGAGTAGTAGTGGAAGGATGTTTTTCTGGCTGGAGGTCAGTCACTAGTAGTGTGCCGCAGGGCTCGGTACTGGGACCTGTTCTATTTGTAATATATATTAAATGACTTGGAAGAGGGAGTAAATGGTGTGATTAGCAAGTTTGCTGATGACATAAAGATGGCTAAACTTGCGGATAGTGAGGAGCAATGTCAGCCAGTACAGCAGGATAGATAGGCTGGTGGATTGAGCAGATATGGCAGATGGAATTTAATCCTGATAAATGCGAGGTGATGCATTTCGGGAGAAAGAATGTAAGGGGGATTATATGATAAAGGGTAGACCTATTAAGAGTATAGAAATGCAGAGGGACCTGGGGGTGCAGATGTACAAGTCTTTGAAGGTGGCAGAACAGAAGGAGAAGGTTGAGAAGAAACTAATGGTATGCTAGCCTTTTTAGGAAGGGGTGTAGAGTACAAGAGCTGGTGTTTAATGTTGCAGTTGTATAAAACGTACGTTAGACCTCATTTGGAGTACTGCGACCAGTTCTGCTCGTCTTACGACTGGAAGGACATGGAGACCCTGGAGAGAGTGCAGAGGAGGTTTACCAGGATGCGGCCTGGTATGGAAGCACTGGGTTACGAGGAAAGGTGAGGTAAATTGGGGCTGTTTTCTTTAGAAAGACCGAGACAGAGGAGATTTAATAGAGGTGTACAAGATTATGAAGGGTATAGATAAACAGTGGTAAACTTTTTCTTAGGTTGGAATCAAATATCACAAGGGGCCACGGGCTTAGGGTGAGGGGGGCAAGATATAATTTAGAAGTAAGAGGGCAGTTTTTCACACAGGGGGTTGTGGGGGTATGGAACACACTGCCAAGTAAAGTGGTAGAGGCAGGCACGCTGGAATTATTTAAGAGATACTTAAATGGGCACATGAGCGGAATAGGGATGGTAGGATAGAATAGACTGATTTAAATAGGTATCATGAGCCTTGGGACGTTCCTGGGAATTGCATAATTGTGCATGTTGTTGATGTATTTCTTTTTTATCCTACAGGTACTTCGGTCCGCCTTGTTGTCCAACAAGGGGCATACACGTGATGGGTCGAGAGAGAGCTGCTCTTGGATTTTGAGAGTAACCTATTGCTTCATGTCATTAGTGTACGCTTAAACTGGACCAGGTTGATGGGCAGCACGACAGCTCAATGACTATCACTGTTGCTGTGCAGATACAGGGATTTGGGCCGGTATCTGTGGGAGTTTGCGCATTCTCCCCGTGCTTGCATGGGTTTTCTCTGGGTGCTCCAGTTTCCTCCCACACCTCAAAGATGGGCTCTTAGGCTGATTGGCGAAACAAATTGTCCCTAACTTGTCTCCCCAATTTGGTTCCAAAGCAGATTTCCGTAAACATAGACAAGAGTCATGGGTGGAAGTGGGAACATTAAAATGGAGGTGTGGGCTCTTTGAGCCAAAGGGCCTGTTTCCCGTGCTGTGTCATTCTTTGTTCTCTGCTCCGGAGAAGTACTAGATGACGAAGGGTGCTCTTTCCACCATGTCCTGTGTCTGTCTTCCAAGGCTGTCTTCCAAGGAGGTCGGTTTTTTCGCTGTAGCACGTTGAAACTGTCAGTGTGTCGACCGCCATATCCTGTTCTTATGAGGGCATCTTTCAATGTCTGGAGGTGTCTGTTGTGATCCTCATCACCTGAGCAGATCATGTGTATACAGAACGCTTATCCATAGGGAATGGCTTCTTTAACGTGTTTAGGGTGGAAGCTGGCAAAGTGGAATATCTTGAGGTTATCCGTGGGCTTGCAGTACAAAATACTGAGGTGACTGTCCTTGATGGAGATGCTCGTGTCCAAGAATGAAACTGATTCCGGAGAATAGTCCATGGTGAATCCAATAGTGGGATGGAATTTGTTGATGTCATCATATAGTTGTTTCAGTGATTGTTCACCATGAAAACAAAGAAAGAAAATGTTATCGATATATCTGATGTATAGCATCAATTGAAGGTCCTATGTGGTGAAGAGGTCTTGTTCAAACCTATGCATGAAGATATTGGCATATTGAGGTGTGAATTTGATCCCCATAGCTGTTCCATGTGTCTGGATGAAGAACTGTTGTTGAAGGTGAAGACATTGTGATCCAGGGTGAAACGGATGAGTTGTAAAATTGCATCTAGAGATTGGCAATTGTCGGCATTGAGCACTGAGGTAATTGCAGCAATGCCATCTTCGTGGGGGAGGCTGATGTAGATTGCTAAGACATCCATTATGACAAGGAGTGCTCCTGGTTCAAATGCTCCGTGTGTGCTGAGTTTCTGTAGGAAGTCCGTAATGTCGCAACAGAAGCTGAGAGTTCTTTGTACAATGGGTTTCAGGGTGCCTTCAATATAGCCAGAGAAGTTCTTGCATAGGGTTCCATTGCCCAATACATTGGGACGGCTGGGTGTGTTGGCCTTGTGTACCTTGATTATCTGTAAAGACTCGCATTCTAATGATTATTTCATAAATTTACATGTCCCATTTGTGAACAGAACCCCCACTCACCTGATGAAAAGGCAGCACTCCAAAAGCTTGTGGCTTATGCTACCAAATAAACCTGTTGGACATTAACCTGGTGTTGTGAGAGTTCTTACTGTGCTTACCCCAGTCCAAAGCTGGCATCTTCACATTACAAGGGAAGTCCCAGAGGAATGGAAAATAGTCAATGTTGTTCCTTTGTTTAGGAAGGATTGTAAGAATAATCCAGGTAATTACAGACCAGTGAACCTTAATGTCAGTAGTAGGGAAATTATTGGAGAAATTTTTTTGAGGCAGAATTTATTCTCACTTGAAAATAAGTGGACATATTAGTGAAAGGCAACATGATTTTGTGAAGGGGAGGTCACGTCTTTGGAACTTGATTGAGCTTTGAGGAAGTGATGAAGATGATTGCTGAGGGTAGGGCATTGGATGTTGTCTAATGGACTTCAGTAAGGCCTTTGACAAGGTCCCTCATGGCAGACTGGTGCAAAAGGCGAAGTCTCACAGGATCAGAAGTGAGCTGGCAAGGTGGATATAAAACTGGTTTAGTCAAAGACACAGGATATCAGTGGAAGGGTGAGTTTCTGAATGGAGGACTGTGACAAGTGCCGTTCCTCAGGGATCAGTGCTGGGACTTTTGCTGTTTGTAATACATATAAATGATTTGGAGGAAAATGTAACTGGTTTGATTAGTAAGTTTGAAGACGACACAAACGTTGATGGATTTGTGATTGGCGATGAGGAATATCAGAGGAAATAGATCAGTTGGGGACTTGGGCAGTGAAATAGCAGATGGAGTTTAATCTGGACAAATCAGAGATAATGCATTTTGGAAGGTCTAATACGATAGAAAGTATATAGTAAATGGCAGAACCCTTGAAGAGTAAAGATAGGCAGAGGGATCTAGTGTACAGCTACATAGGTCACTAACAGTGGCAATGCAGATGGAGAAGATAGTCGAGAAGCATATGGCATACTTCCTTCAATCATCTAGGGCACTGAGTTTAAAAACTGGCAAGTTATTTTGCAGCTTTATAGAGCCTCGGTTTGGCCACACTTGGAATATAGTGTTCAATTCTGGTCGCCACATTACCAGAAGGATGTGCTTAGGAGAGGGTACAGAAAAGATTTACCAGGATGTTGCCTGGTATGGAGGGTGTTAGCTATGAGGAGAGGTTGAGGAAATTTGATTTGTTCTCACTGGAATGACGAAGGTTGAGGGGCAATCCAATACAAGTCTACAAGGTTATGACAGATATGGACAGAGTGGATAGTCAGAAGCTTTTTCCCAGGGTGGGAGAGTCAGTTACTAGGACACACAGGTTTAAAGTGCGAGGGGCAAGGTTTAAAAAGAGATGTACAAAGCAGATTTGTTACAGAGTAGTGAGTGCCTGGAATTCATTGCCAGGGGAGGTAGTGGAAATGGATGCCATAGTGACTTTTAAGGGGCATTTTGACAAATACATGAATAGGATGGGAATAAAGGGATATGGTCCCTGGAAAGGTAGGAGGTTTTCATTAAATAGGGCAGCATGGTCAGTGCAGGACTGGAGGACTGAAGTGTATGTTTCTATGCTGTAATTTTCTTTGTTCTTTGTTATTCTTTGCTATCATTTCCAGCATAGCATTCAACATGTATGGAATCAAAGAGCATGGAATTCTGGTCAATGCCACACAAGAGTTTTTGTAGAACCTTCATATTTTGATGACATTGCCAATTCGGGAATGTATTTTTAGGTGTCTGAATGTGAAATGAGATAGCAGAGAGACATACAATCTCCAATTAGAGCTAATAAGTGGCAGGCATAAGACAACATGATAGTACAGTTAATGCTAGAGTTGCATTTGAAGAACAAACCTTTAATTTTCTGATTTTCTCTTTTGGCTTTCATTTCTGCTTCATAATGAGCCCTAGACATATTTAAACCAGTGCGCAGTGGCTTCAGGAAGCTTTCAATCCAGAAAAGATCAGTCCATAATCCAGTCTGTTCAAGATTAAGAAATGAATAACTTGTTTGGTAGGAAAATAACAATCTGTTATGAATTCAATCATAAAATGTTAATTCTTTTCTTTTTTAATTACCAGAGTCTAGAAATTCTGCTGAGTTGTTGCAAGATCAGCAAAGCAGGGCTTAGGCCTGTCAATGTATATTGGTAATGAAAATGTCTTAAATTTCAAGGTTATCTGCATTAAAAAAATGTTTCAACATTTATGGCACCACCTAGGTGCTCACCTAGTAACACGCAGGAATTTTGGAGTAGTATCTTGCTACTCATGATTTACTGTGTTCCTGATCGCAAATACCATTGGGAAATGGCCCCGAGGTCTCCCCTTATGACACATACAGCATCCTACAGACGTACAGTATAAAGGTGTTGCTTACTAAGGATGGCAACCTGGCAAAGTAGTTAATACTGCTGCCTCACAGGTTGGGATCCAGATCAATGCCAATCTTGGATGACTGTGTCCTGAATTTGCACATTCTCCCACTGTATGCATGGGTTTCCTTCAGCTACTCTGATTTCAAGATTAGGAGGACTGGTCATACTAAATTGCCCCTCATTACAAAGATGTGCAAGTTAGGTGGATTAGTCATGGTAAATGTGCAGAATTCCTGGATAAGAGAGGGGAGGGGCTGGGTGGGATGCTTTTTCAGAGAGTTCGTACAGACTCGTTGGGGCTGGTTGGCCTCTTTCTGCATTGTAGGGATTCTATGGTATGAGAATATGAAGTCAGTTAAATGATATTGAGATATATATTATTTATGATCCAACTGAACAGCTCCCAAGGGGCTGAAATGTCCACTCCTTTTCCTACATTTCTACTTTACATTGAATGTATGCTGGGCAGAACTGGAGGATTTCTAGTAGATGCTTTAATTCACTAGTTCCAACACCAATCACAATGCCATATGCTCCCTCCCAGTCAACCCTGCCTAAACTGGGTCTTCATAGTAAGAAGTCTGACAACACCAGTTTAAATCCAACCGATTTATTTGATAGTAAACTCATAAGCTTTCGACCTATGGTCTTCGTCAGGTGAACGAGGTGTTCTGGTCTCCAACAGCACACATACCAGCACAGACAGTTTACAGATTACTGATTAGAATGCGAATCTTTACACCTAACCTGCTATTCAAGTCTTAAAGTGGCTAACAATGTGAGTGGAAGGAGCACTGAGCACAGGTTAAAGAGATGTGTATTGTCTCCTGACAGCACAGTGAGTGAGGTTTTTTGCTAAGCCAGGCAAGTCATGGGAGTTACAGATAGTGTGACATGAAGCCAAAATCCCTGTTAAGACCGTCCTCATGTGTGCGGAACTTGGCTATCAGTCTCTGCTCAGCGGCTCTGCACTGTCATATGTCGTGAAGGCCCCCTTGAAGAACATTTACCTGAAGGTCGGAGGCCAAATGCCCGTGACAGCTGAAGTGTTCGCCCACAGGAAGGGAACTGTTTTGCCTGGTGATTGTTGAACGATGTTCATTCATCAGCTGGTGTAGTGTCTGCATGATCTCCCCAACGTACCATGCTTCGGGACATCCTTTCTTGCAATGTATTAGGTAGACAACATTGGCCGAGTTGCAAGAGTATGTACCGTGTACCTGGTGAATGGTATTCTCACGTGTGATGATGTCATCCATGTTGATGATACGGCATGTCTTACAGAGGTTGCTGTGGCAGGGTTGTGTGATATTGTGGTCACTATTTTCCTGAAGGCTGGGTAGTTTGCTGCAAACAACAGTCTGTTTGAGGTTGCGCAGTTATCTGAAGGCAAGAAGTGGGGGTGTGGGGATGGCCCTGGTGAGATGTTCATCATCATCAATAATATGTTGAAGACTTCAGAGAAGATGTTGTAGCTTTTCCGCTCCAGGGAAGTACTGGACAACAAAGAATACACTGTCCGCCATGTTCCGTGTTTGTCTTCTGAGGAGGTCAGTGCAGTTTATCGCTGTGGCACATCGGCACTGTCGATCGATGAGTCGAGCACCCTATCCTGTCCTCATGAGGGCATCTTTCAGCATCTGGAGGTGTCTGTCATGATCCTCTTCATCTAAGCAAATTCTGTGTATATGGAGGGCTTGTCCGTAGGGGATGGCCTCTTTAACGTGTTTGGGGTGGAAGCTGGAGAAGTGGAGCATTGTGAGGTTGTCTGTCACCTTGCAGTACAGTGAAGTGCTGAGGTGACTGTCCTTGATGGAGACGCACATCTCCACACATCTCCATTAAGGACGGTCACCTCAGCACCTCACTGTGCTGCAAGCCAACAGACAACCTCAAGCTCCACTTCTCCAGTTTCCACTTTAAGCCTTGAATAGCAGGTTAGGTGTAAAGATTTGCATTCTAATCAGTAATCTGTAAACAATCTGTGCTGGTATGTGTGCTGTTGGAGGCCAGAACACCTCATTCACCTGATGAAGACCATAGGTCAAAAGCTTGTGAGTTTACTATCAAATAAATCAGTTGGATTTAAACCTGGTGTTATCAGACTTCTTATTGTGTTTACCCCAGTCCAACGCCAGCATCTCTACATCATAAATTGGGTCTTCTCAGAATAAGCTAGATGACACATGTTTTAATCTGCATTATACATTATGTACCTTGACTTGCACAATTGGACATACTCAGCACTAAAATTAAGCAAAGTGAGGTATAATAATTAAAAATACACCAAAATACTTACTTGGTTCTCCCACTCATTATCTCTGATCACAAGATACCTTAGAAGATTCAGTGATGCCATGATTCTAATACAAATGGAACAAGAAAAAACTGAAATGTCTTGATGTCAGTATCCAGGTTTAAAAATCTTTACCTTAATTGGCAAACATGTAATGGCATGTTTATCAACTTAAAGAACCAAAGCCATTACATTCTTATTTTATCTACTTGAAAATCAAAGAAATGTACAGACTCCAAGCTGGATAGTTTACAGAGCTGTTATAACACTTGGCTGACACTTTTTCAATGGTTGAAAGTTTCCAGTACATAGCTAAGTCATCAAAATCAAGACAGTTCCTTGTTTGACCCCAGGAAATATGACAAGTTAACTGGTTCCATTAGAGCCATAGAAGTACAACAAATCCCTGGATTACAAACAGAAAATATCAGCCAGGATCTCTGCTCCCACCCATTTTGTGATGCCTCCTGGTCACAATTAAGCTTTGCTCTGATGATTCCCCCAAGAATAGTCTATTGACACCATCAAACCCTCAGAATGGTAACTTGGATGAGGACTGCATTCTGGTGCCTTTGGAGACATACATTTTTAAATGGGCAGTAGAATAAAAATAATAATAGAGGGTACGGAGAAGCAATATTCCTTCCAATGTTTTTTGAGAATGCATGGGTAATTTCTATAAGCACATAACTATTCTGAGTAGCCATGCACACACTAACTTATTTGTGTGGAACCCAAGCAGAAAAACACAGTTTACACTGCATTTTTTTCTTGCCTTTGAGGTGACACTACACTATTAATAAGATGTGTATTCAAGTTGCTTCCAAGTCATGCTTAACAAGTGTCAACCAAGTGTTATAACAGCTCTGTAAA
Source organism: Sphyrna mokarran (assembly GCA_024679065.1). Classification (NCBI taxonomy): domain Eukaryota; kingdom Metazoa; phylum Chordata; class Chondrichthyes; order Carcharhiniformes; family Carcharhinidae; genus Sphyrna; species Sphyrna mokarran. Next base: position 16,419,963 of record JAGIQG010000009.1, read on the forward strand.
CTATCCAGCTTGGAATCTGTACATTTGAAACCCATTTACTATGCTGAAATCCAGAATCAGGATTCGGTACTGGAAATCATAACCTGAACGACTGCTTTTAGTTAAGCACTCACCAACTACTATATGTTTATTTTACTACATCAAATGCATTGAAACTCACCTATCTGAGTTTTGAAGCAAATCTGTCTCTGCTCCTTCAGGAAGTGAAAGGACTGTATGAAGTAATGGCATCAATTGTGGGCCTGAGAACAACACATTTTTGTTGCCAGGCTGAAAGCAAAAGACAGTTTAAATGTAAGGAAGCAGACTTTTATAAAGGGATGTGTGGAGGGAGAAAGAAGGTGAATATTTGGAAATCTACTGTAAACACTGGATTATATTTCAACATGGCTACTAATTACTTAGGAAAAATATGGTGCCCCAAAGGTTAAGTGTTTGGTTATGCAGAGATTGACATCATATCAGAGCAATGCAAGACTTGCTCCTTCAGGTGGCCCTGTAATTAGCAGCAATTAATTGCAGTTGCACTGTTATTATATCGCTATGAAATAAAGGAACGGCTTTACAAAGTCTGCAATATGGAGATGCAGTGTAAATATATCCACAATTGCACAATTGTATTGACATGAATTTTGCGGTTGTGATGAAGATGCAACTATTAACATCTGTCAGCATTACAACTGTGAAACTGACAGAAATTTTTGGCATTTGAACCAAGCAGATGCCAATGCCAAAAATCATAAGTTGCTGGCAGTGATTTCCTGCTCCTCCACAGGATGTACTATTTAGTCCTGGCACAAGTGGAAATCTTTAGAAATCACTTGAACTGACGTGAACATTCACATTTTATGTGCAACTTTCACTGGAAAATCTCCTAAAACATCAAGTCGGAAGTGTAACAGCTTTTTTTTTTAAAAATAGTATCTCAAGTCATACTACAATCTGTCTGACCCTAAAGAAACTAATCATATATTCATGGAATGTGGAATTTTTCCATTAGAACATAGAACATTACAGCGCAGAACAGGCCCTTCGGCCTTCGATGTTGCACCGACCAATTAAGAAAAAGAAATGACCCTCTAACCTAAACCATTCCCTTTTCATCCATAAACTTATCTACTAACCTCTTAAACGCCACCAAACTTGGCACATCTACAACTGCTGCAGGCAGGGCATTCCATATCCTTACCATCCTCTGGGTAAAGAACCTACCTCTGACATCCGTCCTATAACTACCATCCTTTAATTTAAAGCTATGTCCCCTCATGCTAGCTTCCTCCATCCTCGGAAAAAGACTATCACTGTCCATCCTATCTAAACCTCTAATCATCTTATGTTTCAATAAGGTCTCCTCTTAGCCGCCTTCTTTCTAATGAAAACAACCTCAAATCCCTCAGCCTCTCTTCATAAGACCTGCCCTCCATACCAGGCAACATCCTGGTAAACCTCCTCTGTACCCTCTCCAATGCCTCCACATCTTTCTTATAATGCGGGGACCAGAACTGTACACACTACTCCAAGTGCGGCCGCACTAGAGTTTTGTACAGTTGCAACATGACGTTGTGACTCCGAAATTCAATCCCCCTACCAATAAAAGCTAAGATTCTGTATGCCTTCTTAACAACCTTATTGACTTGACTGCCAACTTTCAGGGATCTATGCATATATACACCAAGATCCCTCTGTTCATCAACATTATTAAGAGTCCTACCATTAGCCCTATACTCTACACATTTGTTATTCCTGCCAAAGTGAATTACCTCACACTTTTCCACATTAAACTCCATTTGCCACCTCTCGGCCCAGCTCTGCAACTTGTCCAAGTCTCTCTGCAAACTAGAACACCCCTCTTCACTATCTACACTCCTCCGACTTTGGTGTCATCCGCAAATTTACTAATCCATCCTCCAATACCCTCATCCAGATCATTTATAAAAATTACAAACAGCAGGGGCCCCAAAACAGATCCCTGAGGTACACCACTTGTAACTGAACTCCATGATGAATAATTTCCATCAACCACCATCCTCTGTCTTCTGTCAGCTAGCCAATTCCTAATCCAATTAGCTAGATCACCCTCAATCCCATCCATCTGCATTTTCTGCAGAAGCCTTCCATGGGGCTTCGAAATGCTACAAAAATCCCACAACATTTTAATATAATAAAATCAACTTCTACCTCAGTCTGATTTGTATGTCCCAATCTTTATTTTGCTCCCTAGAACATGTTTCAAAAGTGAGAGATAATCAATGCTGTTTACTTCCTGGTTTGCTGGCTATAAGAATACTTTGTGATTGGCTGCTTAAATCTGCCGAATTGCATAATTGTTGCTGAATGTCTGGAAATTTCTTAACTTGGCACAAAAATCAAACTAATAAGGATGGAGTAAATTCAAACCACAGAAATTGTTGGCCGTTCTATTCGAGGTCAGTGGTGAGTCAAGTCACCACCACTCATTTCAAAATCCTGGCCACTGCCTTTGTTGAATCAGAGTTATGATAAATAATCGTGCTTAAGATTTACTTCCAATTTGACTAAGTGTGAGAATTCTTGAAATGTCCAATTTATCAGATGTGTTTGAGACAAATCAGTTAGGTTCACTCTTTTATTTTGTTTTTTTTTTAATGTGTACTGCAATACAAACTTTCTATTGTACTATGTACTCACCTCTCAAATATAATTCCTCCACTTATACTTCATACATTAGCAAGAAGTCTCACAAAAAGTTTAAAGTCCAACAGGTTTATTTGATAGCATGAGCTTTTGGATCACTGCTCCTTCATCGGGTGAGTGGAAGATTGGGTTCACAAACAGGGGACACAAACTCAATTGCAAGATTATGGTTGGAATTATGGTTGGAAGATTATGGTAGGTTTTTCACTCAGGAGGGTGGTGAGTGAATGGAACCGACTGCCGTCAGAGGTTGTTGAGGCAAACTCACTGGGGTCTTTTAAAAGACTTCTGGATGAGTATATGGAAAAGAATAGGATAGGGGGTTATAGATAGGTCTGTGGATTGGTAGATGTGATCGGCGCAACTCGTGGGCCAAAGGGCCTGTTTGTGCTGTATTGTTCTACGTTCTATGAATGCAAGTCTTAACTGGTAATCAAGCTTTACAGGTGCAGACAACATGAGTGGAGTGAGGGTTAAGCACAGGTTGAAGAGGGATGCACTGTTTCAAGTTAGGACAGTTAGTAAGATTTTGCTAGCCCAAGCCAAATGGTAGGGTAACGGTAGTGTGACATGAACCCACAATCATGGTTGAGGCCATTCTGCATTGTCATGTGTCTTGAAGGCACTCATGCGACTCGGCCAATGTTGTCAACCTGATTCGCTGCAGGAAAGGATGTCCTGAGGTATAGTACAAGTTATCAAGTCTTTACAGGTGCAGCCAATGAGAGCGGAGAAAGGGTAAAGCACAAGTTAGAGGTGTGAATTGTCTCAAGCCAGAACAGTTAGTGAGATTTTGCAGGCCAAATAGTGGGATTTAGGTAGTGGGATATAGGCTTGATTACCTGTTAAGACTCACATTCCAACCATTATCTTGTAATTGAGTTTGTGTTTATAAATGCTCTGTTTGTGAAACAAATCCTGCATTCACCTGATGAAGGAGTGGAGCTCCAAAAGCTCATGCTGCCAATAAACCTGTTAGACTTTAACCTAGTGTTGAGAGACTACTTATTGTGCCTATCCCAGTCCAACAGTGGCATCTCCACATCACAGTATATCAGCAAGATCATACAGATGCTATGACAACAGATAAATGGACACCACATGACAATCACCAGGCAAGAGTGTTCCCTTCCTGTCGGGGAACACTTTAGCAGTCATGGGCATTCAGCCTCCAATTTTCAGGTAAGTGTTCTCAAAGATGGCCTTCAAGACACGTGATAATGCAGAATCGTTGAGCAGAAACTGATTGCCAAGTTCCACAAATATGAGATGGCCTCAACCAGGATCTTGGGTTCATGTCACACTACATGTAAGCTCCACTATTTAGCCTGGGCTTGCAAAATCCTACTAACCATCCTAGCTCAAGTTAATTCACACCTACTTAACCTGTGACTACTTGCATTGTCTGTACTTGTAAAGATTTGATTACCTGTTAAGATTCACATTTCCAGCCATTATCTAGCAGTTGAGTCTACATCTGTACATGCTCTGTTTGAGAACCCAACTCTCCACTCACCTAATGAAGGAGCGGCACTCCAAAAGCTCATGCTGCGAAGTAAACTTGATAATGTGAGACTCCTTGTGCCCACCTCAGTCAATGCTGGCATCTCCACATCATTCATATGGGACAGGCAAATGATTTCAAAAACTCACCACAAAAATAGTCATGACTATTGCTTGTTATAGTTATAAAAATATTACAGTACTTTCTATACATTTACATAGGTACATATCTACATATTTACAGAAAGACCTAATAATTGTATACTTAATAACATGCTTACCTTCAATGCTAGATCAATCTGATTTTTAAGATTTTGTATAATGTAACCTTGTACCCCAGCATGTTGGCTAGTTTTTAACAGGCACCTGAAGAAAAAGCAATATGAAGTATAAAAACTCTGTCATAGTTCCAGGCACATGAAGCAACTTCCCTCATTTATTTCTTGCATCACTCAGCACACAATGTGGTACCGCTAAAATATCAATGTTTCAGCAAAGTTAATAAAGCTACCATAAATAGATACGTTAGAATAATTTCAGAGTTCAAAATGTCCCTTACAAGATCAATGAACTCTTAAAAAGTGTTTTTGTAAATGTCATTGTCTATAATTCAATAACTGAGACTGTTGAAAATGTAGAATGTGAAACATTGCAGGCAAGACCCGAGTTACACAATGGTCTATACTTGCTATGAATCACATCCTGCTTGCACTGGAGATCTTTCTAATGTCAAGATAAAATGAGAAGGAGAATCTTTAATATTAAAAATCCTGCATTTAGCCTATAAAGCATTCAGGGGCATCCAGTAACCCTGAAAAACAGTGAACATACCACAGGGAAGCCGCTCTTTAGAAGCCTGATTGATACTATTTGGTCTTAATCTGATCTCTTGATAGATTAGCATTTGACAATGTTGTTATGGCAACGATGTTGCTTTGCACCAATGTGAAAGTTGTAGCCCAGTAAAATTACTGGTAATCTTGATTAAATTAATGAACTGCATATTTATCTCTTAGTGCAACTTTCAAGTATGATTTATTTGTGATGGAAAAAGCCACTTTATTCTCATGTTCAAATTGTATTTTTTAAAGTTCATTTATTAGTGTCACGTTAGGCTTACGTTAATATTGCAATGAACTTATTGTGAAAATCCTCTTGTCGCCATACTCTAGTGCCTGGTCAAGTACACTGAGGGAGAATTTAGCATAGCCAATGCAGCTGACCTGCATATCTTTCAGACAATGGGAAGAAACCGGAACACGCAGAGGAAGCCCAAGCAAATGGGAAGAACATGTAGATTCCACTGTAATCCAAGCTGAGAATTGAACTCAGATTCCTGTCCCTAGAGCTGTGAGGTAGCAGTACAACCTCTGCACTACCATGCTGCGCCTGCTGTCATTTTAGCAATTCCAGTACAAAAAAAATTAAGATTTCAATAGAAAATCTTGTAAAAGGAAAATGTCCATTCAATGTTACTGAATCACTTATTGATTTTAAAACACTCCCAAAATGCAATCTGACAAAAATCTTTATGTTAAAAATGTTGCTATGAATTAAAATCAGCAGAAAAGAAGCATTTCTCGTGACACTACTTCCATTCACACCAATATCCATTTTAAGGAATCACCATTAGCTCAACACGAATGTAGGGTGAGCAACAACAATCCCTTGCACACCACAATTATCAACTTGGTTGCATAATTAAATCAAGAAACTGTATCTACAATGTAGCAACAGTCAGCAACACTTATCAAGAGTTTCATTTGAATAACTAGGTAGCACAGCGGTTAGGACTGCTGCTTCACAGCTCCAAGGACCTGGGTTCAATTCGCGCTTGGGTCACCGTCTATGTGGAATTTGCACATTTTCCTCATGTCTATTGGATTTCCTTCGGGTACTCCAGTTTCCTCCCACAGTCCAAAGATGTGCAAGTTAGGTTGAATGGCCATGCTAAAAAATTGCCCCTTAGAGTCCTGAGATGCATAGGTTAGATGGATTAGCGGGTAAAAATGTTGGAAAATGGGGAAAGAGCCTGGGTGAGACTGTGGTCGGTGCAGACTCAATGGGCCAAATGGCCTCTTTCTGCACTGTAGAATTTCTATGATTCTGTGAACTAAAAAAAATAATTGTATAAAATTTTTAAAAATCCTTAATTTATTGCAGGATAGAACATAATTTTGTGATTCAAATAACTATCATTTGGCTCACTAACTGAACACAATTGTGGCTTAAGTCATTTTGCTAACAGGTGCTATGTAAATTAAAGTTTACAATTTCTTTCAACAAAATAGTACTTAATGTGTTGCAAAATACAGTGAAAGATTATGCAGTGTTATTTATCTGACAAAGTTTGAAAGGTTATTGTCTTCTCTGTTAGAGGTAATGATAATATGTTGAATACTTTATTAAAATATTAGCTAAAAGGTGTTTTTGAGTGAAATTTACTGTTTTTATTCCAACTGTTATGTCTGCCCGACTTACTGTTCTAACTTATTGTACATCAAATGTGTTCCATTTAATATTTTAATACCTATTCAGAAAAACTAGCAGAAGGCACAATCATTAAAACAAAAATAAAGATCTTCTAGACTCACCGAAATAATTTGTATTTTCCTTCTGGATCAAATTTGTTTATGTACTGCTGGAATAGCTTTAGGCTTGATTTCCGCTAAAACAATGAAAAGACAGTCAGAATTGCAGAATAATGCGGCACAGGGCAAAGTCATTCAGCTCATCTTCCCAGCTTTCACTCTTTGAAACAACTAGCCACTCAGTCCCACTCCCCTGCTCCTTTCCCCATTGCCATGTATAATTTGTGTCCTTCCAGTATTTATCCAATTCTCTTTTGGATGTTTCGATCAGCCTTTCAGGCAATACATTCCAGCTCATAATCGCTTGTGGATAAATGTTTTCATTTTTCCTGTTTTCTTGCCTTAAATCCATGTCCTTTGCTTAGTGGCCCTTCTGCCACTGTAAGCAGCTCATAATTTAGAACAAACAAAGAACAAAGAGCAACACAGCACAGGAAACAGGCCGTTCGGCCCAACGAGCCCACGCCGCTGTCCTAACGTTTTAATGACATATCCTTGCCCTTAGGCTATGCCTATTGTTGAAGATTCCAATATAGGGACCAATATGGGGACAATTTGTTACCCAATAAGCCTAAGAGCACATTTTTGGGATGTGGGAGGAAACCGGAGCACCCGGAGGAAACCCACGCAACCATGGGGAGAATGCGCAAACTCCCGCAGACACAGGCCCAAATCTATGTGTCAGCACAGCAACAGCGATAGTCTCTGAGCTGTCATGTTGCCCATCAGATGGTCCAGTTTAAGCATACACTGACGACGTGAAGCACTAGGCAACTCCTGAAGCAACCTCCAAGAGCAGCTCTCGCACGACATGCCGCATGCATGCCCCTTGTTGGTCAACAAGGTGGACCGAATTGCCTGCGGAAACAAATAAGACTTAATTAAACATGCTAAAAAAAAACTAAGACATTCCTGAGACGAAACTAAAGGATAGTCTACTACTATTTGGTCCTCCCGATATTCAAACAGTCCTGCTATATCCCTCTATCTGCAGACCGCTCATGTGGCTGTCCAAGAGACCTTTAAACAACCCTAGCGTGCCTGCTCCCACCACCTTACTCGGCAGTGCATTCCACACCCCCACTACCCTGTGTGTGAAAAACTGGCCTCTAATATTCATCTTATACATAGCCCCCCTCACCCTGAGCCCGTGACCCCTCGTTCTATCCATTTCTAATGGTGGAAAAAGCTTACCATCATTTACTCTATCTATACCCCTCATAATCTTATATACCTCTAAAAGATCCCCTCTCAGCCGACGTCTTTCAAGGGAAAACAACCCCAGTGTTTTCAATCTTTCCTCGTAAGACAGCCCTTCCATACCAGGCAGCATCCTGGTAAATCTCCTCTGCACTCTCTCCAGGGCCTCTACATCCTTCCTGTAGTACGGCGACCAGAACTGGACGCAGTACTCCAGATGAGGCCTAACCAACGTTCTATACACCTGCAACATCAGACTCCTACTCTTGTATTCTATACCCCTTCCTATGAAGGTTAACATACCATACGCTTTTTTTTAAAACCACATTCTCCACCTGTACTGACACCTTCAGAGACCTGTGAACTTGCACCCCCAGGTCTCTCTGCATCTCTATACTCCGGATAGTTTTACCTTTTATCCTATAACTCCCCTCTACATTATTCCGGCCAAAATGCATCACCTCGCATTTATCCGGATTAAATTCCATTTGCCATCTATCTGCCCAATCTACCAGCCTATCTATGTCATGTTGTATTGCCAGGCACTGCTCCTCAGTACCCGCCAATCCAATCATCTTAGTGTCATCAGCAAATTTGCTGATCACACCACCTACCCCCTCTTCCAAGTCATTTATATACACCACAAATAGAAGGGGTCCTAGTACAGAGCCCTGTGGCACACCACTAGTGACAGACCTCCAGTTGGAAAAAGAGCCTTCCACTACTACCCGCTGTCTCCTCCTCCCAAGCCAGTTCTCAACCCATCTACATACCTGGCCCTGTATACCATGCGCCTTCACCTTTTCTATCAGCCTACCATGAGGGACCTTATCAAACGCCTTACTGACATCCATATACACGACATCAACGGCTTGTCCTTCATCAACCGTTTTTGTCAAATTTATTTTATGAACCTGTTCATTATTTTGGAAACTTCTATAAACTACCTTTTCAATCTTTTCTTCACTAAACAGAATAATTTCAGACTTTCTCCACAAAACTGAAATCCCTAATCCCTAGTAACTTTCTAGTAAATCTCTTCTTCACCCTCCTGAGGGCTGAACATCTTCTTGTGGATTCCAGAATCAAAGACAATACTCCAGCTAAGACTTAACTAGTTTTCTATAAAGATGTAGCATATACTCCTTACTTTTATGCTCTTTATCTCTAATGATTAAACCAAAAATCCCTAACAGCCATCTCAAATTATTCTGCCATTGTCAAGATTTGTGTATATACACTTCCAGTATCTTCTGTTCCTGCAACTCCAAAACTGAGCCGTTTCATTCATGGCTCCCCTCATTCTTCCAATTAAATGCATCACTTCCCATTTCACTGAAATAAATGCAATTGCTTCGATTGCCTAGTTTAGCAACCTGCCTATATCCTCCAGGATGCTGTCATGATCCTCATTATCTACTACTGGTTTCCCAAATATTGAGAGGTAGGGAACTGCCAGTGACCTCCCAAACATTCTCATAACATTAATGTCCTTTTTTGCCGCAAAATAGGTGTGAACATAGAAATAAAATGTTTACAAGCCTTTCCCAGCTATATCTATCATATATTAGGAAGAGGCACACAGTCACAAATATTCACCAGCTAAATTACCTCAAAGGATATGGGAGAAGACAGGATCAGGCTATTGAGATAGATATCAGCCATGATCATAATGAGTGGCAGAACAGACTCAAAGAACTAAATGGCCTTCTCCCATTCCTAATTAACCCTTGGTCAAGCCACCCTTCCGTGGCCCCTTAACATTTATCCCTGGATGGAGAATCAACTGTCAGAGTAGATAATCTAAAAAGTTCTCTTATTAAGAAACTATTTAAGTCTTATCTTTTCCCATTTTTAATTGGAGGAATGATGCTGGAAAACTGATCATTATTTTGAACACATGTACCTCTCTCTCGATCCTACACACATTCGACCCCAGCCCCCACCCACACAACCCCACCTCTCCCACACACACACACAGTAATGCATGGGAATATGTCTACTCTGCACCCGAACTTCCTCTTCTTTGATAGGTTCCCAACATTCACTTTTTTTATTCTAACCCACTGGGCCAGGTCCATTTTTAACTTAATGCAGTTTGCTCCCTCTCAGTTTAATATTTAAAACTTCATTGTTCCATGTTCTTTTCCACAACTACTCCAAATCTAATGGTATCATGTTCCCCACCTGCTTTCCTGACTGAAAAGTGTTCCTCTCCTCTTACTTGAGATATCAGAGCTAAATTCAGCATTGCTTTTTTCCTTGCTAGGTTGAAAACATACTGATCAAGAAAGTTCTTCTGTTTCAGGATTCTTCATCTTTTTGCCCTTTACTCCTTTCCTAATACAGTCCCCAATTATCATACTTCATAGATTTAAGCATTAGGTGCAAAAATTAATAAAACATTCATATTCTTCAGATAGAAGTAGTTTTATAGTTATATTAATACATACCAAATGCTCAATGGGACAGAGAGTCATCACTTTTACTAATTCCTGGAGGAAGAAATTTGAGAAATTAAAATGGTAGCCAGGAAGTAAACATTGAAAATGCTAGAAATTGTATCATGGATTATGATGGTACGCATAAATGATTAGTCAAAGTCTGAATAACGTACACACTTGCTTTATGATAGAGTTGTGGATTACCTGAGGAACGCTCAGAATATTCTTCATTTCCAAGTACTTGTGAGAAAGATTATTATCTTCAATTGTTAATAAGCAATGTTCAAACAATTCCTGGAAAAGAAAATAGATCCAAGTAGTAGGCAATAAGGTGTTGAAGTTTAGATATCAAAAGATATTTAAAGTGAAGAAAAATAAAAATATATTGGGCTGAATTTTGAAACCACTTGTAAAACAATGATGCTTGCCATTGACTTTAAAGAAAGCTGTTCACAAGAGTCTAGGCATCTAGCAGACTTCCCTTTTCCTGATGCCAATTTGAATCGTATGTCAAGTTAAGAAAATCTCCAAACAGGATCATCAAACATGGTAAGCAGCCAACCACTCATACATTAAAGTATTCCCCCAGACAGGATAATAGGTAGTAAAAACCATAAGTAACTTCACTTTTAAACCTTAACTTTTACAGATAACAAGAAAATGGCCATATACATGGGATTAAAGGTTGAAGCAGTCGCATAGTGGTATTGTCACTTCACTAGTATTCCAGAAGCCCTGGCTCTGCGAACTGAGGTTCAAATCCTGCCAATGTAGATGGTGAAATCTTAATTTGGTAAAAGAATCTGTAATTAAAAGTCCAAAGACGACCATGAAACCATTACCAATTTTTGCAAAAGTGTATCTGACTCAGAGCTTTCTTAGATTATTAGAAATCAACTTTTTTTCATCTCCACGGGTTTCCTGAGGTTTCATAGTGCATACTGGTTGAGAGGCAATGGAGGTAGCATAGCAGCAAGGAGATGGCATGAAGGCTTAAGGGATTGGTGAGGGCTGCAGGCCTATTAGCCCCTTGAATAAAACTTGATTGAGGTTTCAGAGAATCAAGGTGGGTTTTGTAACTGGCCCGCCTTGGCACTCACTAACCTCTCTGGCCGCTTTCAAACTGCCTTCAGAAGTGATAGGCATGACTCGAATTTCCTGTCTTCATGGCAAAATTCTAGCCCTAAAAGAAATTTATCCTCAATTCAACGATTCATAATTGATTGTAGTCTAAGGCAATGTCAACTGTGTATCCTTTACTGACACGAACTTCTGAATTTCTGTATTGAGCATACATGCAAAGACTCCAAATGCTGGAATCAGCTTCAAAGCAGTAATAACGATCAGTAATTTCCTCTTAGTTAAGAAAAGATATACTAGTGTTGGAAGCATTCCAAAAGAAGGTTCACTAAGTTGATCCCTGGTATGAAGGGATTTTGTTACAAGGACGGTTGAGTGGATTGAGCCTGTATTCTTTGGAATTTAAAAGAACGAGAGCAGACTTTATCAAGACATATCGGATTTGCAACGGGCTTGACAGGGTAGATGCTCAGAGGTTGTTTCCTTCTGGGGCAGTCTAGGACCAGGGGGCATGATCTCAAAGTATGGGGTCACCCATTCAAGAGACAGATAAAGGAGGAATTTCTTCTCCCAGAGGGTCGCGATCTCATGGCATTCATTAAAGGAATTCATTCAGTAAAGGAATCAAAGGTTATTGGAAATAAGGTAGGAATGTGGAGCTGAGGATTATCACATCACATCAATCATCTCATTGAATGGTGGAGTAGACCTGATGGTCCAAATGGCCTATTTCTGCTTTTACATTTTATGGCCAACAGTAACTGTTTTGCCATCATTATTGCTGCAAAATCCAGGCCATTATCTGTCACAACAGAAAATACTTATACTTTAGAGTGTTAGTCAAATATATTTGATAGAAGCAATATAAAGACTGGAGTTTCAAAACTGAAGAGGCCTCAAGAGGCGCTTTAGGTTTTCTGATATAGTAAACAAAAATACCTACCAATCCTTTGGATAAAACAGATTCTTCAGTCCTGCCATTAGAATATTAAAAGTTATTGTGTGCAGTGAAAGAAACAAGTTTTATACTTATAATCAGTTACACTTATAAAATATTTATAAAAATATTCATAATCATCTAAAACTAGCAAAGTTAATTATTAAGTTACTATTCTTGAAACATTCATGAAAATTTGTTACTAGCAAGGTAACCAAGCTATAATGTTAATACAAGTCATATTCTGTTATTTTTTGTTCACAGACAGTGTAGGTTTTATTGTCTGTCAAGCATCGATTGACCCACAATAAAGTTCAGAAATATTGGAAAATATATTTCTCAATTGTCCTTCTGGCAGCACAGCTCAGAAAAGTCATAAACTTATGAGTGGTCAACAGCATAATCCTGTCCCACAGAGGAGCCAATGGGCTGAATTTTCATTCATGGGTCTTAATCCTGCCATTGGACAGGCATGCGGGGCAAGAATTCACAAATGTCAGTGATAAGAACCAGCAGACAATTTTCCAGGAGGTGACCTTCTAAGTCTGGATGGCCAATACAAGATCCTCCAACACAAAGATGAGCAGCCCCATTGTCAGAGGTCAGGGCTTTTGACGTAAGTAGCGCAACAAGAGAATGCTTTTAAATGGAAGCACCCTCAGAAGAATCTTTCAGATTAAAAAAGTGGCCATAGCTGTCAGTCATTGTGGAGGGAAATCTCTGGCATAGGACAGCCTATGGCCACAGCTGTAGCCCTCTGGTAATCAAATCTAGAGGATGGAAGGCTAAATTCAATTGAGGTGACTACCTGGCCTGCTACTAGGCAGTCACTTCAATTCATCAGCTGAACGTCAGCCTCTGCACAGGGCCCATCTACCTTCTGGGAAATGTTGGCCTAATTAACTACATGCTACTGGCAAGCAGGTAGTAGACACCATAATCTCCACACCTTTGAGATTCTGGAGGTGAGACCATGCTGACACATTAACACACTTTATGGTGATGGGAAATTATGGGTTCACCCACCTTCACAAAATTTCAGTCCATTGCCTTCAAGATAAGAGAAGAAAAGAAACCAATTGGAAAAGAAAAGGAGATGAGTCTCTCCTTTGATTTGGACTATTAATTTAAAACTGCTGTTAAAAAAAAAAAATCAAGCTTCCAAAGCTTAATTAATCAGTGCAATAATCCTGTAGATATATTAACCTACCTACTTAATAATGCAGCAACGTATTCCATATTAAATAGAAGAAAGTATTCAGGGCTGTAAAGTAAAGTTTTCATTAATATTAAATCTGGTTCATTTAGTGAAATATCATTCACAAGTGATTTTGTGCAGATTATGATGTCTAGAAATTACCAATTGTAAATTCTTCCTTTTCTATATTACTTTAGTTTAAAATATTTTAATTAAAGATTACAAATGAACTATATTTTGCATTTGTGCTCTGTACTAGTGCGATTGCAATAATATAGTGAGCTCCTCACCTTGCTGATTTGCCCATGTATAGCACAAACCAATTAAGACGCCACAAAAATAGATGGATCAATTTTTTTGCTAAATTTGTACCTTTCTTTGTTTTCTGCTACACTGCTATGGATTTAGTCATGGCCAACATTCAAACTATTCATTACAGCTAACAAACATTCTTCTTATAGAATACCAAGTGGCTCTATGAACATATGAATTAGGGCAGGAGTAGGCCACTTAACCCTGCAACTTACTCTGTCATTCAATAAGATCATGGTTGTTCTGACTGAAAACTGCTGCCTACCCTCAATAACCTTTTATCCCCTTGTTCATCAAGGTTCTATCTCTGCCTTGAAAACATTCAAAAACTCTGCTTCCATGGCCTTTTTAGGAAGAAAAAGACTCACTACCCTCAAAACAAATCTTGTTTCACCCTTAAATGGGGGACCCTTTATTTTTAAACAGTGACTCCCTAAATCTAGGGAGCATCTGCTCCACATCCATCCTCAGGCAATGACATACTTCAATCAAGTAATTTCTTACCCTTCTGAACTCTAACAATACAAGCTTAGCCTGTCCAATCTTCCCTCATTTGACAACTCATTCATTAGTTTAGTAAATCTACTCTAAATTGCTTCCAATGCATTTACATAAGAGACCAATACTGTACACAGTACTCCAGATGTACTGTGGTCTTACTGATGTCGAGTACAACTAAAACATAAGCTTCCTACTTTTATATTCCATTGTCCTCACAATAAACAGTAGCATTCTATTAGCTTTCATAATTTCTTGCTGTACCTGCTTTTATGATTCATGCAGTAGGATACCTTGATCTCTGAATCTCCGACCATCTAAATATGCTTCTATTTTTTTCTTCTTGCCAAAATGGATAATTCCACATTTTACTCCTTTTGCCAGATCTTTGCGCATTCATAACTTATCCATGTCCCTTCATAGCCCCCTCATGTCCTCTTCATGACTTACTTTCCTATCTTTGTGTCATCAGCAAATTTAGCAACTATACTTTCTATCCCTTCGTCAAAGTAATTTACATAAATTTTAAAAAGTTAAAGCACCAGCATTAATTCCTGAGGTACAACACTCATTATATCTGCCAACCAGAAAAAAAAATCATTTATGGCAACATTAGTTAATCTGCTATCCATGCCAATATGTTACCCCCTATACCATGAATTTCTTTCTTCTGCAGTAACCTTTGACATTCTACCTTATCAATGTATTCTAGAAATTTAAGTAAAAAACATCCACCAATTCCCCTTTATCCACAGCATATGTGACTCTTTCAAAAAGCTCCAATAAACTAATTAGCAAGATAGGTCTAAACTGCCTAATATTCCCTGGAGTTAAAAAGAATGAATGGAGATCTAATTGAGGTGTACAAGATGATAAGGGGGATTGACAAAGTAGACGTGAAGAGGATGTTTCATCTTCTAGGGCCATCTAGTTTTAGGATAAGGGTAGCAGATTTAAAACAGAGATGAGGATTACTTCTCTCAAAGGTTCGTGAGTGTATAGAATTCACTATCCCAGAGCATGGTGGATGCCGGGATCTTGAATAAATTTAAGAAAGAGGTGGACAGATTTTTAATTAGTAAGACTTTGAAGGACTCTGCTGAATAGCAGGTAGATGGAGACCAAAATGAGATCAGACATGATCATACTGATCTTACAACTAAACATGATTTCCCTTTCACAAAACCATGCTGACACTGCCTGATTGCCTTGAAATTTCCAAGTACCCCACTATAACATCTTTAATACTGGCTTCCAATATTCTTCCTGTGGCAGATATCAAGTTAACCAGCCTTGTAGTTTCCTGCTTTCTGTCTCCCTTTATGAACAAAGGAGTTACATTTTCTATTTTCCAATCTAATGGTGCCTTCCCAGAATCCAAGGAAATTTGGAAAATTAAAACCAACGCAAAACTGTCTCAAGCCCCAAATGACCACTTATTCTGCCATATTGCAGTACAGTGAACATGTTTATCTAATTTTGTACTTTGAAATTTTTCTAATTGCTTAACTACCTTCTACCAGTGAAGTTTAATTTTGGTACTAGAAAGAGCGCAGATTTTTTAAAAAGTCTCAGGAGGATTGTGTGAAATTACAGCATAAGTCCTTGCATAAAAACTTGAGTAAATTTATTCAAGACACAGCATAAGACATTGTAAAACATAATTAATGTAACAAAATAATCAACGCAAAGCAGTATAGAATATGAGCAGACTCAGCAGAAAATGTCATCCAAATGAATGGCTGTTTAAAAATGGATTTGGGAAAGCTTGTAAAAGTGAGAGGAAATTCCAAAGGGGCCATAGACCACTTTCCTACACTTCTCTTCCAGGGAAAAGTTCAAAGTTGCTGAGGTGGAGTGGGAAGGAGGGCATGGAGGCAGTGTTTTGAGTTGCAGAGACTCAGCTAGTTGCAGAGCAGCTAGCTGTCTCTAGTAACTACAACTAGTTACAATTATCTGAAGTTTATATTACATTAAATCTTTGGAATACAATACAAAATAATGGGCCTTCACCTTTTCTCACCTGTATATAGCTGGAAATTGATCAATACTGATATGCTGAACAAATAACAGATATGCCAAGCTTGCCAGTGAGATTGTTGGGTATTTTACATCTTCTTTCAGAGGATCAATCTCTCGCGATGTCTTTCTGGAACGTAGTAACTGATGAACCATTAACACAGCAAGTGATTCGCCCATTGCTAACAAGTAAACCTACAGAGGAGAACAACACTTATTTAAGCACATATAAACTTCCCTATTAAATTGATAAAATGGATTGGATGAATTCAGTATTTGTCCAGGATCTTTGCTTTGAAAACAAATTCCTCTATGTAACTGTGCAGTCAAAGTATAAATAATGTTATATTCTGACAATTTTTTGTAAGTATGTATTCCAGTATGTAAATATACAAGGCTCTGCCATTTACACATCCTAGAAACAAATAAACAAAATTTCAAAGATCAAGATTCACATGTTGCTTGAGTATAGGCATCTAGAGAACAGTGATCATCAAAATTACTTATTCTATTAGCTAATTCTTGGGAATTAAAGGAACATTTCTAGAATCTGTTATGATATCCTTTTTTCCTCCAAACAATGGCTTTGCTCTTCCCAATGTTTAACTGGAGGAAATTGTTACTCACTCAGTACTGGATGTCAGATAAGCAGCCTAACAATTAAGAGATTGAATGAAGTGGTGGTGAGGTAGAGCTGGTGCTGTCAACATATACCTGGAAACTGACCTTGTGAATTTGCATGATATTGCGAGGAGGAAGCATGCTGGTGAGAAAAAGGAAGTGGCCAATATGTCCTAGGGTCCCAAGGATGATGGTGGAGCAGAAGAAAAAGAATCCATTGCAAGTTAATCTCAGGCTATAAGAACATAAAATCAAAAAAAAGTAGGAGCTGAGATAGGCTATTCAGCTCATTGAGTCTGCTCTGCCATTCAATAATGTTATGGCTGATCTCATCTCAGCCTCGCCTCTACCTTTCTGCCCACTCCCCATAATCTTTCATCTTGCTACTAATTAAAAACCTATCACCTCCTATATTTTTGTTTAGTGTTATAGCATCCTCTGTACTCTGGGGTACAGCATTTCACAGATGCATGTACCTTTGAATGAGGTAATTTCTCACATTTCTGTTTTAAAACTGTCACTCCTTAGCCTAAAACTATGGCCTCATGAGAGGTGATAGAAGAGAAACTGGAGAGCAATGCAAGCCTGTGACTAGGGCAAAGTGGAACATTTGAGGGAGTCTGATCAGCTAGGCTGAAGAAGAGGCAGAAGCAGTAGAGGTAGGTATCAGATTATCTCAATTATAATGAAATTTAAGGTGCTTTTCAGCGCAATCTACATTCATAACAGAGATTAGTTGAATCAGATGAATTTATTGAGATTAATTTGATAATTAATTAGATGCAATATCATAAAAAATGAAATAGGACAAGAACCATTAAAAAATGAATTAAACCCCATTAGTTTTTCAATTTAGTTAATTTTTTTGGAATATAAAACCTGCACCAAAGCAATTGAATAAGGCTGTAGCACTAAGGAAATAAAATGTTACATGGAGATCAAGCTTACCAGAATTTCAGTAGCAAAAGTTCTCAATGAATTGTTCTCAATCTCATCTTCAGTTAATGGATGTAACTGTGCTGTCAGCAATGGGCATTCCAAACTTTTCATGCAACTACATCAATTGCAAAAATATTAATTAGGCAACACACATTAATTTTCCTTACAAAAACTCTTAGTTAAAAAACATGTAGGTCACTGAATTTAAAATTAAGTACCTACAATTTCAGTAGTTCCTCCTTTAGCTCTTTACAGGAAGGATTTTGCTTAGATTTTATTGCTTGATTCACTTCATCCACAAATGGTTTCATAAAAGAGGTAACAGCCATACAACATTTGCAAAGCTCATATTCATCCTTTGTACATTGTTCTGTAGCATAAGGTACAGGTAGCCGGGAGACTTGGCTTTGAATGGTTGCAAGAGACAGTCCAACGGAATATGCCTTTTTATGTTTCATTTTTAATAGCACTGAGAAAATAAGTTTTAAGAAATTAAACCCAAGAAATCAAGTAAAATTTTTTTAAAAAGATACAATTACAAGAAGAGATCTTGACTACATTAATATTCCACGCTTGCAGATAACTTTCTTGGAGTGACAATCAGTGTTGGTCAGATTTGCACTGTGTCCAATTACTTACCTTAAATTTCTCCCATACCTGTCTCACCTGACCGAGAACCAGGCAGCGACGCTGAAGTGAGAGAGGACACGCTAGCCCTGTCTCACTTGTCCTACTGACTCAGGTTAGATGAGAATCAGGCAGAGATGAAGTGAAGGAGGAAATGTCCCCATTTTATATGGCACTAGCTGCCATAAACCAGATAAGTTTAAAAGTCGATTAAAATTGACAAGCCAAGAAAAAGGTGTGTCTAAGTAAGCAAATAGGATTTGGATGGGGGGAGCGGTGAAAACTGACCTCAGGGGGAGAAATACCTTGGTATGAGTTTGTCTGGTTCTTTAGAATTGTTACCCAGAGGTTAGAAGAAGTTTTAATTCTTTTTCTGAGTAACTATTAGTGTAATCCTGTCAGGACATCCAAAGTTTGGAATTCAAAATCACATTTTCAGATGGTTCACAGTGCAGGGTGATTGCCCAGATGGAGTTTGGGCTTTAGGACAATTCCGTTCCAAATATCACATGTGGGGGTGTGGAATGAGGAGGAGGAGGAGGAGTTGGTGTATGTGTGTTTCCTAGCACATCATGGGGTAATACCTCAATTTGATGCTGAGGAGCTTGGAAATTGTGAACTATTAAATACAAAAATTAGTTAATGACTTAACAAAAACTAATCAAGCCAACTATTGCCTAAGCAATTAGTTTAATTAAAAGCAGATTGGTCCTTAAAGAAACAAATTCAGTTGACTTGATATTGAAAATGCTGTCAGCTTAACATAGAACATTGCAGCACAAACAGGCCCTTCGGCCCACAAGTTACGCCAATCATATCCATACCTACCAGGCCAATCTATAACTCTCGATACCATTAAATCCCATGTACTCATCCAGAAGTCTCATAAAAGACCCCAACAAGTTCACCTCTATCACCACCGAAGATAGCCGATTCCACTCACTCACCACCTTCTGAGTGAAAAACTTACCCGACATCTCCTCTGTACCTGCTCCCCAGCACTTTAAACCTGTGTTCTCTCGTAATGACCATTTCAATCCTGGGAAATAGCTTCTGAGAATCCACTCTATCTATATCTCTCAACATCTTATAAATCTTCATCAGGTCGCCTCTCAACCTTCGTCTCTTGAGGGGAAAAAAAAGCCTAGCTCCCTCAACCTATCCTCATAAGGCATACCACTCAATACTGGCAACATCTATGCAAATTTCCTCTGCACCCTCTCAATAGCTTCCACACCCTTTTTGTAGTGAGACAACCAGAACTGCACACACTACTCCAAGTGGGGTCTGACAAGGGTCTTATAAAGTTGCAGCATTGCCTCCCAACTCCTAAACTCAATCCCTCAATTAATGAAGGCTAGTACATCATATGCCTTCTTGATCACATCCTCCACCTGAAAGACCGATTTAAGAGTCCTATGAACCTGGAACCCAAGGTCCTTCTGCTCCTCAACACTGCTAAGAGTCCTACCCTTGATATTGTACCCCTTCATCCCACTGGACCTGCCAAAATGGACCACTACACATTTATCCACGTTGAAGTCTATCTGCCATTTGTCCGCCCAGTCTTGCATCCTATCTATGTCACGCTGCAACTTCTGACATCCCTCCAGATTATCCACAATACCACCAACCTTTGTGTCGTCGGCAAACTTACTAACTCATCCCTCCACTTCCTCATCCAGGTCATTTATGAAATGACAAACAGCAAAGGTCCTAGAACAGATCCCTGAGGCATTCCACTGGTGACCGACCTCCATGCAGAAAAAGACTCATCCACAACCACTCTCCTTCTGCAGGCAAACCAGTTCTGGATCCACAAGGCAACAGCCCTTTGGATCCCATGCCCTCTCACCTTTTCAAGAAGTCTTGCATGGGGGACCTTATCAAATGCCTTGCTGAAGTCCATGTAAACCATGTCCACCGCTCTTCCTTCGTCAATGTGTTCAGTCACATTTTCAAAGAACTCAACTAGACTCGTAAAACACAACCTGCCCTTGTCAAAGCCATGCTATTTCTGATCATACTAAACTTCTCTAAACGTTCATAAATCCTGTCCCTCATTATCCCCTCCATCAATTTACCAACCACTGAGGTCAGATTCACTGGTGTTTATTTCCTGTGCTATCCCTGTTCCCTTTCTTGAAAATAGCTCGGCATCAAGTCTGAAATATTTATCATCACTTCATATGTTTAGTGTTTAGAGTAAAATCACGAGTATTTTAAAAATAAAATAATTCTAAAGTCTTTTAAGTTTATTTACTAGTGTCACAAACATCTCACATTAACATTGCAATTAAGTTACTGTGAAAATCCCCTAGATGCCACGGTCCAGCACCTCACAGGGACACTGAAGAAGAATTTATCATGGCCAATTTATTTATTAGTCACAAGTAAGTCTTACATTAATACCACAATGAAGTTATTACTACGAAATTCCCTGAGTCACCACAGTCTGCCCACCACCTGTTTGGGTCAATTCACCTAATGGCATGTCTTTCAGAATGTGGGAAGAAACCAGAGCACCCAGAGGAAACCGAACAAACACAGGGAGAACGTGCAAACTCTATACAGATAGTGACCCAACCCAGAAATCGAATCCGGATCCATAGCGCTGTGAAGCAGCAATGCTAACTTTCAGACTGTGGGACGAAACCGGAGCACCCAAAGGAAGCCCTTGCAGACACGAGAGGAATGTGCAGAATCCTCACAGACAGTCACCCAAGTCAGGAATTGAACCTACGTCCCTGGCGCTGTGAGGCAGCAGTGCTAACCACTGGGCTACCATGCTATCCTTGGTCCTGAAACAAAAGATCCTGAAATAAAATTAAATTCTGCTTCTGCAAAGCATTCTAGTGACTATTTGTTTCTTTAAAGACAATACAATTGAAGTAAACAGGTATAATAAAGAATACATAGGGTCAAACACAAGTAGCAGGTAGCTTGTTAGGATAACCAAGAGATGAATTAAGACCACAGGATTTTTTTTACTCTTTGATAAAATCAACTCACATGGATACGAAACTTCACATTACCTGTCTGAAGTGGCTGAAGTAGTAATAAAATAGTTTTAGATATGTTATTTCCAAAAGCCTCCTCAATCTGTTCAAGTAAACCCACCAAAAGTTCCTTTGGGTTGCTGATCTAAAAAGTAAAAAAAAAATAAAATTGTGAAGCAAATTTATATCATTTTGTGACAAACCAATTTGACTTCCAGTGAGAAAAAATTTTTTGTGGCTTTTTAAAAAATGTATATATATAATATTTTCTATTTGTTATAAGGTCCATATTTGAAAATTATCAATCATGCCCACAGGTAGCAAATCAATAAGTCTGCCGATCACTTAATCAGTTGCATATCACTTCATCTATAGCATTATTAATGTACTCCAAGGGAAATTCATTTTGTTCTGACTTCTTATGAGAAAGCCAAGGATAATACACTGAATTATTTATTTCTTAGTGCATTACTTAGAGAAAAAATAAACGGTTATTAAAATAGACTTCTTTATATCGTGCCTTTCACAACTTCAGAGTAGGAAGCATATTTTGATGTATAGTCACTCTAGTAATGTAGGAAATTTATATTCAACTAGCAATGTGACAATTGCCAGATAAATCTGTTTTTGTAATGTTTTTTTTTGAGACATTGAGGGAAACTCCCCTGCTCTCCTTTGAAATAGTGTGATGGGGTCTTTTAACATACAACTGTAAGGGTATTCAGGGCTTTAGGTTTAGGTTTAATCTGAAAGATGGCACTTCTACTAAGTATTATAAATTGCAAATTGATTTAAAAAATTATAAGCCACTAATATCTTATTCCTGAAGTTGAATTAGCTTGTCACAAATTCCTCAATACTGCACTGAAGTGGTATCCAGAAATTATATACTAAGTGAGGCATGAACGCAGAAATTTCTGACTCAAAGGTAAGGGTGGTCCAAATGAGTCAGGGCTTTAAAATGTCAGTTTAGCTCAGCTGGTCATACTCAGCTCTGAAGGTTGTTGCTTCAAGCTCCATTCCAAAATTGTAACCCAAATCTAAGGTGACATTTCAGCTGTTTGGTCAGGTACTACTGCTTTGTCTAAGGTTCATTTTTGTAGACAAGACATTAAGTCAATCTTTCCTCTGCTTATTCGATGGATATAAAAAATCTCATGGCATTAAGTACAGAAGAGTAAGATTCTCCCAGTGTCCAAGCTAACATTTTCCTTGTGATCAACAGGACCTAAAATAGATTGAATGATTGTTTACTCATTTATTATTAATTCTGGGACCGTGTATTGTAGAAATTAGCTTATACCTTTGCTTACTTAACAACTGACTGTGCTTCAAAATTAATCAATTAGTTGCACAGGCTTTCGGATATCTTAATATGAAAAGACTTTTGTTTTCTTAAAATACAAACGCAAGAAGCTTTACACTTTGTTTACCATTACTGCTCTAGTTTATGTACTTACCTGAACTACATAGTCTAGTATTTTCAAGCAATTTTCCCTATGCTCAGATTCTTGCTCATCTTTCAAAGCACAACCGACAATAGGACCAACAAAATTCCAACCCATGCAGGTAACAAAGTCCTATAAGATATTAAATAAGGATATGGGAAAGAAACAGAAAATAGAATGGCAAATTACATAGGTCAAGTACATATAGATGTTGCACTGATTCTTCATAAAATGTTCCTTTATAAAAGCTAAAGTTTATTCTGCCAAGAGATAGTTACTAGAACATTAGCACAATGCACTATTGTTGCTTAATAAAAGAACCTGCTTTAAAGTGTTTAATTGAGGAGTTCTGCCCTTCATTTTCAACTCCAAGTCATAAGATTGTGGATTCAGACCACCTTCAAGGTCAAGTCAAATACAATCTAAGCCATAATTCCAATGCAGTCGCAGGGAAGTGTCACATTGCCTGAGGTATTGTCTTAGACAGAAATTGAACTGAGTTTATCACACTGAAAACCATCAAAATATAAACTAACTACATAATCATCTAATTTGCTATTTTAAAGACTTCTTGATACAGAATGCCTGCTGCATTTCAATATATATAAGAACTATTTAACAAGATGGCCTTAACTAAGTGATAGAAAGTTAGAGTTGCTCCAATTAAAAGTTTTGCCGTACTGAATGTTAAAATCAAGTATCAATTGTTCTGGCTTGGTGCTTTCAAATTAATTGAACTGCATAACAGTAATTGATTTAGAAATATAAGATTTCAAAGCAAGATGTTTATCCACAGTAGTATGTTTGTATAAAACAGAGCAGGCATTGTAAATTTACATTAGCACCTTATTTTTTTCATCTTGTAGAATTTCCAAAAGTTTGGCTGCATGCCCTTCTTCCAGGCACCGACAGGCTGCTGATTGAAATATGCCATGATCTTCTTCTTTAAACTCTGTTTCTGGTAGACCTCGCTAAAATGAGTAAACAGTGTTTTTAATCACACATAGTGCAAAAATTGCAGACAATTTTAATTGATGCTACCTAAAGCAAAACATGTTATATAACGCCTTATTTCAGTAAGGCATTTGACAAAGTCCCTCATGGGAGGTTAGTTGAAAAGGTCAAGGCTAATGGGATGCAAGGACAGGTAGCTAGATGGATAAGTAACTGGCTTAGTAACAGGAGACAGAGAGTAATAGTGAAAGGGTGTTTTTCTAGCTGGAGGTCAGTCACTAGTGGAATGCCGCAGGGCTCGGTACTAGGACCTCTTCTATTTGTAACATGTATAAATGACTTGGAAGAGGGAGTAAGTAGAGTGATCAGCAAGTTTGCAGACGATACAAAGATGGCTGGACTTGCCGATAGTGAGGAGCATTGTCAGGCAATGCAGCAGGACATAGATAGGCTGGTAGCTTGGGCAGATAGATGGCAGATGGAATTCAATCCTGATAAATGTGAGGTGATGCATTTCGGGAGAAAGAATGTAGGGGGGAGGTATATGATAAAGAGTAGACCTATTAAGAGTATAGAAACGCAGAGGGACCTGGGGGTGCAGGTGAACAAGTCTCTGAAGGTGGCAGAGCAAGTGGAGAGGTTGTGAAGAAAGCATATAGTATGTTAGCCTTTATAGGAAGGGGTATAGAGTACAAGAGCTGCCTTTAATGTTGCAGTTGTATAAAACGCTGGTTAGACCTCATTTGGAATACTGCGTCCAGTTCTGGTCGCCTTACTACCAGAAGGATGTGGAGACTCTGGAGAGAGTGCAGAGGAGGTTTACCAGGATGCTGCCTGGTATAGAAGGTCTGAGTTACAAGGAGAGGTTAGGCAAATTGGGACTGTTTTCCTTAGAAAGACGTAGACTTAGAAGAGATCTGATAGAGGTGTACAAGATTATGAGGGGTATAGATAGAGTAAACAGGGTTAAGCTTTTTCCTAGGATGGACTCGAATAGCACGAGGGGTCGCGGGCTTAGGGTGAGGAGGGTAAGGTATAATTTGGATGCTAGAGGGAGTTTTTTCACACAGAGGGTGTTGGGGGTATGGAATGCGCTGCCAAGTAAAGTGGTGGAGGCAGGTACTCTGGAGTTATTTAAGAAGTACTTAGATGGGCACATGAACAGAATGGGAATGGAGGGATATAGAAAACTGATTTAAATAGGGATCATGAGCCTTGGGAGTCCCTGGGAAGTGTGTAAATAGATGATGATATTGATGTACTTGTTTTTATCCCACAGGTGCTTTGGTCCACCTTGTTGTCTAACGAGGGGCAGACACGCGATGGGTCGTGAGAGGGCTGCTCTTGGATTTTTTTCGAGAGTATCCGAGTGCTTCACGTCATTAGTGTACGCTTGACCTGGACCATTTGATTGGCAACACGACAGCTCAGTGACTATCGCTGTGCTGTGCAGATACATGGATTTGGGCCTGTGTCTGTGGGAATTTGCGCATTCTCCGGGTGCTCCGGTTTCCTCCCACATCCCACAGATGTGCTCTTAGGCTAATTGGCAAAACAAATTCTCCCTAAATTGTCTCAAATTTGGTTTTCAATCCATAGATCTATAAACATAGACAGGGATCAGAGGTAGAGGTGGGAACATCGAGGTAGCGGCGCGGGCTTATTGGGCCAAAGGGCCTGTTTCCCGTGCTGTTTTGTTCTTTGTATAACATTATAGCAATCAGTCACAGTATAACTATAAATTTTACAAATCATTACTGGTCTAGAAGCAATAGCTTTGAAGCAAGTCTGTAACAATAATCTGAAATTAATAAGATTTCCTCCAGAGTTCTGCGTGGAATCAACTATTCTATTTTTTAAATGATCAGACACCTTGTAGCTCAGTTTCAAATATTAAACATATTTAATTACATGAACATTTCATGACAAGATGAAATACTAACTCACAAGTAAGACTAAATCATGCTTTTGTAGGCATCTATCTAATTCACTAAAGACCAGATTTCACAAAGTTGAGGAAAGTCTAGTGGACTATCTAGTCTCACTATCATTTCTAGCTGAACCTGTAGGAGAAAGGGAGATGTGGAGGAATGATTCACACAAGGGAACTGAACTCAGCAGGACTACTTGAACTCAAAGCCAAGTTCAAACAGACCCCCTTTTGGCTGTTGCAAGAGCCTTATCCTATTGTTTAGGCATCACAACTGGATGGAATTGATACATAAGCTCTTGAAGAGCAGATAAGGCCTATTTAAACCATTGATATGATTTTTAAATCCTCTGCTCTTTAAACTTAAAAAAAATTGCAGCTATCTCTGAGAGTTGACAAAAATCTCTGTTGACCTGCTTTGATTGACAGACAGATTAGAGAAAACAGGGGTATCTGGTAGCGTAGTTTCAACAGAATTTTTGTTGACAGGGGCTTTAGTGATGTTATAATAAATGATTGGCTGAGTTTCAAATGTGACAATTATCTCAGCAGGTTTCTGAGTTTACATTTTGATTGATAGTTTGAAGAGACTAATAAAGGATTAACTGTCTGATACAGGGTCTGAATAGGAGTTTTTTTTTGTAAGAGGGAATAACCACTTGAGGGGATATAAAAGCTTTGAATGGATTCTATTAATTAAAGCTTTTTTTCCCCACTATGAAACATGTATGAGTAACAACTATATTAGATTGTTAGAAGTTTGTTTTTCCACCTTCACGTGGCTCATGATGTTTGCCCATACTGGTTGAGTGGCTATAGCAATGGCCTAGGAGATGAGGGTCAAGGGGGTGAGTGGAAGCATGAGAGGTGAAGGTTATAGACCAAAAAGCTTCTGAAAAGACTTGGGTGAAGTCCCAGAGAGCCGAGAATGCTTAGGCTCTACTTCCAGGGTTGAAAGCAGAACTCCAATCCACACCCCAAAGCAAAACTGACATAACTCAGAGTATTTCTTACCAACAAATCAGAAATTTTCCAATTTGAGTAACATGCCTTGGTGAAAATCCAGACTGAAGCGTCCATTGACAAGGAAGCATCTACATTATTACTGTAAAAATAAAGCTATTGAAGGCTCTGGAGTCTCATCAACTGAGACTCAGTTTGCAAATTTGGCAATATTTAGGATTGTTAAACAATTAACATTGTGGATCAACATCTGTAGAACTGCTGTGTTGTCATCTTTACAATATAATTATGAAGTTTTGCAACATATGTCTAGCAATGTAATGAGAAGATAATAAAAGCTGCCAATACTTACACATCGCTCAATTACTCCTTCTAGTTCTTCTAAAGCCATTTAGCTGCTGTTTTATACTAACACTTAGAACTGGAATTCATGAGAAAACACAGGCATTAAATTGGAAAAAGTGTGTGGAAGCCTCTCTGCAATTAAAGTACATATAAAAATGATCAGGGATAATGTAAGAGTCATTCTACCAATAACTCAGTTGACAACTTAACCACCCACAATGAAATTGAACCATACTGACCAGGAATATCTTGGGTTCAAAAACATCCTAAATTAATTCATTTCAATGTGCCAGTAATTTGAGCACTTTAGCGAACTGAGGCCCAGGCTGGGTCACATGTGAAAATTCAGGGTCCCACTCTGTATTTGTATCAGTTTTAAATTTAAAACCCAACCAACTGGACAATACCTCCAGCACCATATCAGATAACTTATGTACAACTTCCATTCTTCAAACATAACAGACATATTTACTCACTGAACCATTAGAGAGATAGTTTGACCTTAGTAGCAAGTTCAATCTCCATTTTGGCTAATCTGATTGAAGGTAACACATATCATTCGGGTAATTTGTAAATCGGTGCAGATGTACAGTATTATCATTTATCCAGTAAGTAGCCGAACCGTAGAAACTAGAAAGATACTAGACACAGTTTCTAGTTTGTGGCAAGGTGGCACAGTGATTAGCATTGTTGCCTCACAGCATCACAAAAACCAGGTTCGATTCTAGCCTTAGGCAACAGTGTGGAGTTTGCACACTCTCCCCGTGTCTGCGTTTCCTCCGGATGCTCTGGTTTCCGAAGATGTGTAGGTGGGGTGGATTGGCCATGCTAAAATGCTCCTTAATATCATGTGGATTAAGACTGCCCCTTAAAAATATATAGATTAAGGGTAAATACATGGAATAACAGAGATAGATAGGAATCAAACATGGGATCTTTCTGGCAGTACAAGTAGTTGAGGTTTTCCGAGGTCTATTCAGTATTTAGATGGGGCAAATTTCAGCCAGAGTTCCAGTTGCTGATTGATATTCAATAATCACTTTTGCTATTATCTTTTTATAATTCCTGGGAATTGGGTATCACTAGCCCAAATTGCCAACATGAAGTGGTGAATCATTTACTTGAACCACTGCAGTCCATGTGGAATGGGTATACCCACTGTGCTGTTAAGGAGGGAGCTCCAGGATTTTGACCCAATAACAAAGGAGAAACAGTTATGTATTTCTAAATCAGGGTGGTATGTTGATTTGGAGGGGAACTCATAGGTGGTGGTGTTTCCACGCCACTACAGCCCTTGTTCGGAAAGGCAGTAGAGATCATGGTTTAGGAACTACTGCACTGTATCTTGTAGATGTAGGTGGAGTGACTGTTTAAGGTAGTGGATGGGGGTATCAACCAAGTGGGCTACTTTGGTCTGGATATTATCAAACTTCAAGTTCGTGGGACTATCTTCCAGACAGCATTCCTTTTCATTCCTGACTCATATTTTTTAGTGCATTGGGAAGTCAGATGGAGAGATGTTTGCCAGAATATCCAATCTCTGATCTGCTTTTGTGATCACAGTACTTATTTAGCAAGTCCATAAAGTGATGGTCAATGATGAACTTCCCCATCCTCTTAGATATTGACACTGGGGATTAGCTAATGGCAAAACCAATTTTTAATGTCAAGCAGCAATGGTTAGGCTCTCTTGTTGAAGGTGATCATTGCCTGGCACTTATGAGCCATAAATGTTACTTGCCACTTATGTATCACTTGAGCACAGTAAGAAGTCTCACAACACCAGGTTTATTTGATAGCAAATGCCACTAACTTCCAGGTGAGCACAGATATGAGGGTAAATGAATACTTGAGATGGGCTTTGCTTCACAGGTCACTTTCTGCTTGTTAGGCAGACCCACAGTTAGATTTAGCTATGTTTGGTTTTGTCGAGAGCCAAGTCGACTTTCTGTTGAAATCAGCTTTGAGTGATTAATAAATCGTTTCTGATTTTCTTTGTTCTTAGGAGTGATAAAGAGTCATCCGGACTCGAAACGTTGACTTTATTCTCCCTCCACAGATGCTGTCAGACATTCTGCGATTTTCCAGCATTTTCTGTTTTTGTCTCAGATTTCAGCATCCGGAGTATTTTATTTTTATCTCAATATAATGTTAATGGACTGGGTAGCATGAGGATTGCAATAAGAATGCGTGAGACACCGGCAAGTCATCCAACACCCTCCATCCTGCCCCATTAAAAACCCATCCCTAATAGCAGAACATTCAATAGGTAATGTCGTCTCTCAGCCCCCTTTCCCCCTCCTTCCATCCAACAAGAGCACGCGCGCCGCCCGTTGACAGTTGGGGTTTAAATCGTAACATTCCATCCACCCCTCCCCCACCGTGCCACCGCTTACCTTCCCCGTGCAGCTACGTAGCACCGCTTCACGCGTATTCTGACGCAGCCACGCAATCAAGGGCCAGCCTCGCCCCCAGGTCACGCCCGCGTCTCCACCCGACCAGCACGCCTCTCCCATAGCCCGGCCCCATTTCCACTGTCTCCACCCACTGCTTCCACCGCCCCCGTCCAATGCATTGTGCAGCGCGTTCAATCACCCCTGTCTCCGCCCCATTTCCTCTGGCTCCGCCCCCATCCCCTCTAGTTCCGCCCATTTACCCACCCTCCCAGCGCCGTACCGCCATTCCCAGCTTCCCTCCAGCCCCGTTCCATCTCTCCTGGCCTCGCCCGTTCTCCACCTAGCCCCGCCCCATCCCATAAATTCCCGCCTCCCTCCTCCAAAGCCCCGCCTCCCTCCCGCCCTCTGGGCAACTGTCAAGAGGTAGAGATGCCGGCGTTGGATTGGGGTAAACTCAGTAGGAGTCTGGCAACATCAATTTTAAATTCAACCGATTTATTTGATAGTAAATCTGCTAGCTTTCGGCCTCTGTGACATTTAATAACAGTCCCTCCCCTTCGGACTGGATCAGTAGCTTTCTAAGACAATTATTGAACAATTGTCAAAGTAAAGGGGTTGTCAATTTGTGAATTAAAATGTAAAACTATTTGAATATGTGCAAACTGCTCATTTTTCTGGAGATTTTCTGGGCAGCATGGTGGCACTGCTGCCCCACAGGGCTATGGACCTGGGTTCAATTCCCTGCTTGGAAGGGTCATAGCTGACTTAGTGGTGGGCTCAACTCCAATTTCCTGTCTGTGCAAAGTTTGCATGTTCTCCTCGTGTCTGCATGGGTTTCCTCCCACAATCCAAAGAGGTGCAGGTTAGGTTGCTTAGCCATGCTAAATTTTCCCTTGATGTCAGTGGGATTATTAGCAGGACAAATATTGGGGGGTTACTGGAATTGGGCCTGCAAGTGCTGTAGGGATTCAATGATTCTATTCTACGAAATATGAGAGAAGTGAGTTAAAGCATGTTATGTTTGCAGTCAAAAATCTGTGACTTCAGATTGGGTTGTTGTCAAAAGATCTGGCAGTTGTTACGTCTAAGAGCAATGATAATGTTAAATTATAACAGATGGAGGACTAATGGGTCAGAGAGCCAAGTGAATACCGAAACCACTAATTCTGGCAGAAATGGAGTGTACCGTAGACTAAAACTTCAATGTTCTGCTGTCAATACCTGTATTCTTATCCGCCTTTTCACTTATTTTTCCACTCTTCTCCCTTTTAATGATCTCCTATGCAAATTCTATTTCTTTTGTTACTGCATTGCAAATAATTTTGTTGGGATATCATGAGGCATGATAACATATGTATTTTACCTATATTGCTCAGTTATTCTAATATTCTTCTAGTTTACATTAGCCAATATCAGCAGCAACTATAAAATAAAACTTCAAATTTAGGAACACAGGACTTGGGAACAGGAGTAGACCATTTGATTTGTCAAGCCTGCCCAATCATTCAATAAGATCACAGCTGATCTGGTTGTGGGCTCAACTCCAATTTCCTGACTGCCCCCCATAATCCTAGGACTTCCTTGTCTTTCAAAAATCTGTTTTACACAATCCGAGAGAATTACACAGACTAAAGACCCTCTGAGGGGACAAAGATTCTCCTCATCTTTATCTTAAAAGGGAGACCTATTATTTTTAAACTGTGTTCCCTTGTTCGTGTTTCCCCCACAAGAGGAAGCATGGTTTTGATATTCTATCAAGTCCCTTCAGGATCTTGTAGGTTTCAATAAAATCACCTTCCATTTATATATATATTTCTGCACAATCTTGTGCTATCTTAAATTCAGCAATGATTATTTACTTAAAGCCTTTTAATATTCATCTCCCTTTATTGTTTGTTGCAAGAAATAAAAATACACAATAAATGTTCACATAGGATAAACAGTTAATATTAGGAGCATAGGAACAATTGCCCTACCAAATTTAATCTCATTACCTAATAATACACTCTAGGAGATGTCAGATCCCCTTCAACTCAATTTTCAAGTTTACTAATGACACTGCCTTTGTGGGTCGGAACTCAAACAACGATAAGACGGAAAATAGGATAGAGATAGAGAATCTGGTGAACTAATGCGACAACAATAATCTCTCCCCCAATGTTAACAAAACGAAGGAGATAGTCAACAACTTCAGGAAGCACAGTGGAGATAGTCATCAATAGGGTTGAAGTAAAAATGGTCAAGAGTTTCAGGTTTTTAGGTTTTCAGATCACTGACAATTTGTCCTGGTCCCTCTATGCCGACACTATTATTAAAAAAGTACACCAATGCCTCTACTTTCTCAGGAGACTAAGGAAATTTGATGCGTCTGCTACAACTCTCATTAACTTTTACAGATGCACCATAGAAAACATTCCTTCTGGTTCTATCACAACTTGGTGTGGCTCCTACTCCATCCAAGATCGCAAGAAACTACAAAAAGTAGTGAATGAAGCCCAGTCTATCACTCAATCCAGCTTCCCATCCACTGACACTGCCTACATTTCCTGTGGCTTTGAAAAGCAATCAATATAATCAAGGACTCCGCACACTGTAAACATTTCTTCCACCTTGTTCCGTTGGGAAAAAGATACAAAAGTCTGAGATCACATATCAACCAACTCAAAAATAGCTTCTTCCCTGCTGCTGCCAGACTTTTGAATGGACTTACCTCACATTAAGTTAATCTTTCCCTACACCCTGGCAATGACTGTAACAATACCATCTACACTCTTTCCTTTCCTTTCCAATGCACAGTGTGCTTTGTATAGTGCTCAAGAAATAATATTTTTCACTGTATACCAATATATGTGACAATAATACATCAAATCAAATATAATATTTGCTATTATATTTGACTGGTTAACAGAAAAGCTGAATCAAAAAATAATGGGAGTTAATAAGTTTATTGAATGCTATGCTATGGCCTAAAATACATCCAGATAATATGAAGCTGTAAACTTTATTATATCCTAATATTGCTCTGTGATATTTTATCTTGAATTGTTATTGGAAGCTGTAGATTACAAAACTGTACACCTTCAGTCCCTTGTTATGATTATTACCTTTGGAAAGATCGAGCAGCTGCTTAAGCTTGTTATTATATAATGAGGCTTTAGTTTAGTAGTCTGATTGTTTCTTTGTTCCTGATGTTAAATGATTTCCCATATGCCAGCCTCTTTGTTGTGAATATTAGTTGATTTTCCTATATGCTGATATTACTTTCTTCTGAATTCTTGGTAATGTAAATAAAACAAATGTGTAAAATGTTAATTTTTTTTATTGATGGCTTATATACAATTTGACAGCACAATATAATCCTTTTGTTCCTAAGACGATTATTGGTAATTTGAACAGAAAGCCTGTGCAAACTGAATTTAGTTGAGGTTTACAACACAGAGATGAACATTTGTTTTTGTCCAAAACCTAAACATTGCTAACACAAGTTAAATACCAGTGATACATCTAACATTTCAAATATATCTCCTGACACAAGCTTCAGAGCTTTTCTTCAATGATTTAAATGCTTTCTTGAAACCATGAAAAGGATATTGTGCCTGGACAAACAATCATATCTAACCAGTATGTGCTGACAACAAAGAAATCATTTCTATTTTACTTACCTCATCATATGGCTTAGAAGATTGGAATATCTATATGTAAGTTAGTACTGATCTGACTGGAACCCTAGTAACATTCTCCTGATGGGGAGCTCCTGGACATACTTATCTTTCATCCGTTTCTTTAATTGGATGTCTCCTCTGCTGATTCTTATTACTGCAGCAGCTTCATGATTGGATGGATCATGGAGATTTTCTTTGTGTGATGATAATGGTATAAAACACACTTCCCTGTTTTCCAAATTCGGTCTCCCAAAACGATATAACATTCATGGTGACATGGATGTATTTGAAATCAGGTGTTAGGTGATATTAAAAAAAAGACAATGATGGGTCATCTCTGTTTCTCTCTTTCTGTGGAAATACTTCCTGCTGGTGACACAACCAAGGAGGAAGAAGCAGCCAATGTGTGAAGGAGCCACAAGACTATATTCTTTCAGAATGGCACGTGCTGGAAATACTCAGCAGGTCAGGCAGCATCTGTGGGAAGATAAATTATTTCAGAAGCTGCCTGACCTATGGAGTATTTCCAGTGCTTTTTGTTATATATACTTATAGCTTATGATGTAAAAAGTAAGTAGCTATTGTACGTGACATAGGTTAAAAGCTCCTTTGGCAGCACTTTCCAAGCCCATGATTTCTATAATCTACAAGATCAAGAGCAGTGTGGGGATACAAATTTCCCTCCAAAACCGCTACTATCCTACTTGGAGGTATGTGGCCATTCCTTCACTCTTGCTGGGTCAAAATCCTGGAACTCCCTTTTTAAAAGTATTGTGGGGGTACCTACGACACATGGATTGCACCAGTTCACAAAGGCAGCTCAATACCATCTGAGAGTCTTTGAAGGGAATTTTCCCATCCTGCCCACCACAGGAATCTAGTGATGGGACACTGACCATGGATTTTCTAGTTTTGGGGCAAGCGCGGCCAAAAAATCCCACACGTAAAGCTTGACAGCACAGGAAGAGGCATCTTCAGCGCATCATGTCTACACTAGGCATCAAGCACCCATCTATCCTAATCCTGTTTTCCAGCACTTGGTCTGTAACTTTATTTGCTATGACATTTCAAGTGCTCATCTAAATCCTTCAGGAATGTTGTGAAGGTTCCTGCCTCAACCACCCTTTCAGGCAATGAGTTCCAGATTCTCACCACTCTCTGGGTGAAAATGTTTTCCCTCAAATTCCCTCCAAATCTCCTGTCTCTTACCTTAATCTATGTCCTGTGGTTATTAAACCGTCTATGAAGGGGAAACATTTCTTACTATCTACTCTAGCTATGTCCCTCATTTAACTATCCCTCAATCAGGTAGCCCCTCAGCCTTCTTTGCTCTAAGGAAAACAACTTCAACCTAACCAGCCTTTCTGTACAGCTGAAATGCTCCAGCCCAGGCAATGTGAATCTCCTCTGCATCTGTTCTAGTGCAATCACATCCTCCCCATAGTTTGATGACCAAAATTGCACACCAGCATTCTAGCTGTGGCTGAACAAGTGTTTTTCAGAGAGTCATCATAATCTCACTGCTATTTGTAATGCACATTAATGATTTAAATGAGGAAACTAAGTGTAATAGCTCCAAATTACAGATGATATAAAGCCAGGTGGGAGGATGAGCTGTGAAGAAGAACTCAAAAATGCTTCAGTGTGATTTGGACAAGTTGAGTGAATGAGTAAATGCATGGCAGATGCTTCATAAATATGAGATTATCCACATTGACAGCAAAAACAGAAAGACAGATTACTATGTGAATGGCTATAGATTGAGAAAGGAGAGTGTGCAGCAAGATTCCTGGTCTCCTTGTACGTAGTCACTGAAAGCAAGCATACAGGTGCAGCAGGTAGTAAAGAAGGAAAATGGTATTCTTTCATAGCGAGAGAATTCAAATACAGGAGCAGGGATGACCTGCTGCAGTTATACAGGACCTTAGTGAGACCACAGCTGGAGTATTGTGTACAATTTTGGTCTCCTTATCTAAGGAAGAATGTTCTATGCTATGGAGAATGTGCAACCAGACTGATTCCTGGGATGACGAGACTGATATGAGAAGAGTGATTGAATCAGTTAGGATTATATTTGCCAGAGTTGAGAAGAATGAGGGAGGAATTCATAGAAGCTTGTAAAATTCTAACAATACCAACCTAGATAGGTGCAGGAACGACATTCCTGTTAGCAGGAAAGTCCAGAAGCAGGGGTCACAATTTAAGGCTACAGGATAAACCATTTAGAACTAGGATGAGGAGAGATGTATTTACTCGGAGATTGGTGAGCCTGGGAAATTCTCTACTACAGAAAGCAGTGAGGCCAAAACATTCATATTTTTGGTAAAGAGTTAGATATAGCGACTGGGCTGAAGGGATCAAAGGATGTGGGAGGAAAGTGGGAACATGAGTTGGATGATCAGCCATGATCATAATGAACAGTGGAACAAGTTCAAAGGACCAAATGGCTTACTCTTGCTTCTAATTTCTATGCTTCTATATTTTATTCATGGGATCCTGGACCAGAAATCCAAGTTACATTAGGATGTCAGTCGACCCCAATAGTTTTTCTATTTAAGTATCAATGTGAAGATAAGATATTTCACTTCAGGAGTAATTCCACTGACAAATTAGGGATCTTTTATAATAAAGCAAATGTTATTTAATAATACAGTTTAAATATAACTCTAACAAATTAAACAACTATGCTGTTTTCTATGTTTAACTTAACTATTAACAGTTGAACAACATTTACAAATAAAAAGGAAACGGCTTTAATTTCTAACTTATCACTGTTTCAATTCCAAATAAGCATCATTTCTTACAAACTTAATGCCACTTTAATTAGTTAACAATCATAAATATACTTGCTACAATAAGTGTAGACAGTCTTGAAGCTGTCAGAAAGAAAATCAGTCTCAGAGCAGCTTACAAAAGCCTCTGTCTTCAAACAATTCCAAAATAGAACTGACTGCTTTCTGCCATTGACCCAGGTTGGCACATAAACTACATCATCACATTTCATTTCATTTGATTTATTATTGTCACATGTATTAGTATACAATAGAAAGTATTGTTTCTTGTACCTTATACAGACAAAACATGTCATTTATAGAGAAGGAAAGGGTATAGAATGTAATGTTACAGCCATAGATATGGTGCAGAGAAAGATCAACTTATTACAAGGTAGGTGCATTTCCTTTTCTATGAACAGTATGCTTTGTCTATATAGTGCGCAAGAAACAATACTTTTCCTGCTAACAGGAATGTCTTTTCTGTATCTATCTAGGCTGGTATAGTTAGAATTTTACAATAAATGGAAGGTGATGCATTTTGGTAGATTGAACCAGGGCAGAACTTATTCAGTCAATGGTAGGATGTTGGGAAGAGTTACTGAACAGAGAGATCTAGGGATACATGTTCATAGATCCTTGAAAGTGGAGTCACAGGTGGACAGAGTGGTGAAGAAGACATTCGGCATGCTTGGTTTCATTAGTCAGAACATTGAATACAGGAGTTGGAATGTCTTGTTGAAGTTGTATAAGACGCTGGTAAGACCACACTTGGAATATTGTGTATAGGTCTGGTCACCCTATTTTTGAAAGGATATTATTAAACTAGAAAGAATGCAGAAAAGGTTTACTAAGTTGCTAACAGGACTTGATGGTTTCAGTTATAATGAGAGGTTGGATTGACTGGGACTCTTTTCTCTGCAGCATAGAAGGCTGAGGGTTGATCTTACAGAGGTCTATAAAATAATGAGGGGCACAGATCAGGTAGATAGAGTTTTTTCCCAAAGGTAGGGAAGTCTAAAACTAGAGAGCATAGGTTTAAGGTGAGAAGGAAGAGATACAAAAGTGTCCAGAGGGGCAATTTTTTCACACAGAAGGTGGTCAGTGTTTGGAATAAGTGCCAGAGGTAGTAGTAGAGATGGGTACAATTTTGTCTTTTAAAAAGCATTTAGACAGTTACATGGGTAAGATGGGTGTAGAGGGATATGGGCCAAACATGGGCAATTGGGACTAAATTCGGGGTTTAATAAAAAAGAGCGGCACGGACAAGTTGGTCTGAAGGGCCTGTTTCCATGCTGTAAACCTCTATGACTCAATGTGACAATAATAAATCACATTGTCATGTCTTCTCTCTTCCAGGCATTGGTTGATATTTCTCTTTAGCGTTTATTAGAAATAAGCAACATATGACTGGAAATTTAAAACGTCCCCTAAATCAGAAATAACCGAAGACAATCGCCAAATGAAGTGAACTGAAAAGTGAATGGAGTGAATATTGAACTGTCAACAGCTCCTTCCCAGCTTGGAGCTGGCGGCTGCCGTACGGAAGTCAGAGGCGCTGTCATGGCAACTGCCGTACGGGAAGTCAGAGGTAAGTGGAGTTGTTATAGCGGCTACAGTGCAGAGGTCGGAGGTCAGTGGTACTGTCATGGCGGCGGAGCGAGTGCGGAGTGTGAGGCAATCAAAGAGCCGGCGACGGGAGGGCTCAAGCCGGACCGGCTGTCCTTCTCAGGCCAGCGTCAGTGGCAAGAACCGGGAGGCGGACACTGAATGGATCCTCCAAAGGTGAGTATTAGTGCCCGAACCGGAGATCACAGCAGCAGAGATAGGGGGAGAGGAGGGGGGAGAATAGAGGGGGATTGGAGGGAGGGAGGGAGGGAGGGAGGAGAGGAGGGGGAGAATAGTGAGGGAAAGGAGGGAGCAGGATAAAGGGAGAAAGGAGGAGGAGGATATGGGGGGAGGATAAGGGGGAGTGGATAGAAGGGGGGAGAAGGCACAGGAGGATATAGAAGGGGAGAGGAGGAGAGAGGAAGGAGGGGAAGAGGAGGCGAGGATAGAGGGAGAGAAGAATTTATATTGAAATAAATTGGTTGCATTTTAATCTGGTGTTGTGAGACTTTTACTGTGTTTACCCCAGTCCAATGCTGGCATCTCCACATCATGACATATTCGACCATAGTCATTGAGATGAGTGTGCTGTATATCTATAAACCAATTCTAGTTTTTCTAAAGATAGGCTTCTTCGTGGTTCCAAACTTGCTGCATTCTTCCATTTGGGTTGTGGCAGAGCCTCATACTTAACAATCTTGACCATTTTGTCACATTTCGTTAGACTTCTCCTTAGAATGGAAAAATTTTCTTTGAGCGTTTACAATATAATTTAAGCAATAAACCCATTTACTTGATAGGAGAACAGCAGCAGATGAATTCTGCGTGAAAGTGAATTCTAATCATCCTGTATGTGAAAATTCCATGATGTGGAGATGCTGATGTTGGACTGGAGTGGGCACTGTAAAAGCTCTCTCAACACCAGGCTGCAAGTCCAACAGGTTTATCTGGAATTATGAGCCTTTGGAATGCTGCTCCTTCTTCCTCAGTAAGTGGAGAATTGGGTTTGGGTTCACAAACATGTATGTAGATAGAGATGCAATTGCTAGAAGGCTGCTGCCCTAGATTTGACACGTATGCTCAAGCCGTAAGGGGACATGTCAATGTCAGATTCATCAGCTGCTCACACAAGACAGCTCCACATGTCACCCAAGTATAACGCAATGCCATCCATGCTCACAAGACTAGCCACAACATTGTCATCAAACCAGCAGACAAAGAAGGGACCACTATCATACTGAGTAGAACGGATTACTGCAAAGAAGTGTACCGACAACTGAATAACCAGAAACACTACAGACATTAACCCACAGATCTGATCAAAGAACACACATGCCAACTCAGACTAATCAAGACCTCTGATCCGGACCTTCAGAGCATTCTCCATGCTCTCATTCCACATACTAATCATTTTCTAAATGTCAAGTTATTGCAGCCCATTGGTTACAAATCTGATCTACCTTTGGTGAAGAATAGAGATGTACAGACAGTAGAGAGAAAAAAACAAAACTTTGCATCATTCTCTGGGTAAATACACACATTGGTAAATAAACATTATCCTGAAATAATTTGACTTGTTCTAACATGATTTTCCCTTTATATAAATATCACCTGTAGGAAAGCTGCATTGCAGGAGGCTTTGAAGAAGAAACGTGAATGTGAGGCAAAAGCTCTTCATATTGTTGAACAGCTGCTTGAAACAAACATAACAGAGGAATTTCTGTTGGATTGTGTAAGTCAGTTTTTTTGAGATTATAATATTGATGATGGAAATTTGCTTTTAAAGTTTCTAAATGTGGAAAGGTCACAAAACTATTCTGAATGTAACATCTTCATCCACTTACAGGGTTGTACTTAAGAGTTTATGATTATATAGTGACCATACTACCCACAGGGTTTTTGAAAAATCTTCACAGCCAGTGTAATCACTGTTGTTATGTAGACCAAAACTTAAGACTCCAGAAACATCAGTTAAATGGAATTGTAGTACAAGATAGTTTGGAAGGAAACTGTTAATCTAATTGTGCCTGTGTCAGCTTTTTAAAGAGTCATCCAATTAGTTCCATTTCCCATCCCTTTGTAAATAGTCCTGCAAACTTTTATCTTGAAAATTATTGCATTTGGCTTCTGTTTAGGGAGTGCATTTTAGATCATGTAATGCGCACTGAATTTTAAAAAAATCTCTGGCTCTTTTATCTTAACTCAGTGTCCTCTGAAAACAGCTGTCTGCTACTGGAAACAGTTTCTCCTGAATTACTCCATCAAAACTCTTCATAATTTTGAACATCTCTATTAAATCTCCCTTTAAGTTTTGGTCTAATGTGGTCAACCCCAATTACTCTAGTTTCTCCACATAACTGAAGTTTCTAATTCCTCCTGTTTGTATCATGTTTGTAAATTTCTTCTGCATTCTCTGTAAGGTAGTGTTGCCCAAACATTTTCCCAATGTCACCCTATTTAAATGTCAGACTTTGAGAGAGTGAAAACCTGGAAGGTGGAATGGAGCTGCTAGAGAATTAGAAGTTTGTTGAAGTACTGGTGCAAGGATAACCAGAGAAGCATGGGCAGCATGATGGCACAGTGGTTAGCATTGCTGCCTGACAGCGCCACAGATATGGGTTTGATTCCCTGTGTGGGTCAATGTCTGTGTGAAATCTGCATGTTCTTATTGTGTCCGCATGGGTTTCCCCCTACAATCTAAAAGACGTGCTGTTTCGGTGTATTGGCCATGCTAAATTCTCCTTCTGTGTACCTAAACAGGTACTGGAGTGTGGCAACTAGAGGATCTTCATTGCAATGTTAATATTAGCTGACTTGTGATTAATAAATTAACTTTAAAAACTACTGGGCTTGCTCTGGAAAAAAAACAAAGACCTACATTTATACAGACTATGGTTGTAGCAGCAATCAGGCCCCAGAGAGCTGACTATTAAGCCATGCCCACTGACAACATAAAAGCATAAGAAATAGGAGCAGGAGTAGGCCATCTACCCCTCTGAGTCTGTCCTGCCATTCAATAAGATCATGGCTGATCTGAAGTGGGTCAG
This sequence comes from Sphyrna mokarran, assembly GCA_024679065.1. Taxonomy (NCBI): domain Eukaryota; kingdom Metazoa; phylum Chordata; class Chondrichthyes; order Carcharhiniformes; family Carcharhinidae; genus Sphyrna; species Sphyrna mokarran. The sequence goes on from JAGIQG010000009.1 coordinate 16,460,728, forward strand.
TTCCACTTTGCGCTTTCTCCCCATAACCCTTAATTCTCTTATTGATCAGAAATTTATCTCCCCATGACTTAAGTATATTCAACGAGGTAGCCTGTACCATTTCAATAGGCAGAGAATTCCAGAGATTCACCACCTTTTGAGTAAAGAAGTTCTTCCTCAACTCTGTTCTAAACTGCCACTCCCCCCTTATTGTGAGGCTGAGCCCTCTAGTTCTGTTTTCGTTTCTAAGCTGGAAGAATCTCGCTACCTCTATCCTATCTAGCCCCTTCATTATCTTGTAAGTCTTTATAGGATCTCCCCTCAACCTTCTAAACTCCAGTGAATACAAGCCTAATCTCTCTTCATAAGCTAACTCCCCATTTCCGGTATCAGCCTCATGAACCTTCTCTGTATTCACCCTCAAGGCCAACATATCCTTTCACAAATAAGGGGACCAAAACTGCACACACTACTCCTGTTGCAGCCTCACCTATACAGTTGCAGCAAGACCTCCCTGCTTTTATATTCTATCCCCCTCACTATAAAGGCCAACATTCTATTCGCCTTCTTGATCACTTGCTGCACCTGCAAACTGAGTTTTTTGCAATTTGTGCACAAGGGCTCCCAGGTCCCTCTGCACTGTAGCATGCTACAGCTTTTTACCCTTTAAATAATAATCCCTCCTACAAGAGGGGAATTTTTTTTAAAGGGGCATTGCAGCTATCAAAACTCAGTTCAAAGTTCTCAGCTACCATTGCTGCCTTTGAGCTCAAACCCCCAATTTGGGAACCCATGCAATGAGGTCTTGACATTTTACCTAAAATGTGGTTTGTAGAAATAGAAACAATCGAACAGCAAATGGTTTATAACCAGTGATTTATAAAAGGTTTGCACAACTTCCTTATTTTTATGTTTTATGTCTTGTTTATACAACCAAATATCCCTAGGCTTCTTTAACAGCATTTTCAATCTACACTTTCACCCTTAACTGTTCAAGAAGGGGGCTCATTGCTATCTTCTTGAGGGCAATTGGAGATGGATACTGAAAACTGACCTTGCCAGCGATGCTCTCATCCCACAAGTTATTAAAAGATGCGCCCTATCCAGACCTGGTGACTTATAAATAGTCTTTATCTATTTTCATCTTATCCAATTTCTGTACAAACCTTTCTTAACTGAAACATTGGCAGCACCTTCTTCTTTTAATGGTGGATGCAAAATACTCGTTCCAGTGCCTCAGACGTGTAACCTGCCTTTATAAGGTAACCCTTTTTATTCCTTTGACTACTGTTTCTCACTGTTTATGTCTGATTTAATTTAACACAGCCAATGTTATCACTATAATTTGCTTACTTCCAACTCAAATATCCCTATGGCTTTTCGTTTTCCTTTTTCTGTTCTTGTATGAAATTAATTATTTTGCAGTCATTATTTCCTATGCCACTTTGTGGTTTCCTTGATCCATTTATTACTGAAAACCAGGTGAGTAAAAATACACACTGAAGGAGTGCATTGGGATTACTAAAACCTCTGGGTTTGTATAGCAAAATATCTTGGGTCAATTGTCTAAGTGAAATATTTGTTATTTGATTTAAATGGCAAATGTAAATTTTCTCCTTGTAAGCTAAGATCTAACTTCCTCTAGGACTAACTGTAAACTGAAATTTAATAATGTTTTAATGCTTGTGTTAGAAATATAATGCACTTTTTTGTATGCATTTGCAGAAATGTTTGTGTAATTTATCCCCATTTCTGTTCCAATTAAGGTAAAGTTTATTACTCCAGTCCATTATCAGGATATTGTGGAAGAACGTTCCATAATCAAACAGTGTGGCTATCCAATTTGCCAAAATAAACTTGAGAATGTAAGTCTGTTGTACATATTTTGAATCAATTCAGGGAATTCTTTGCTTTGCTCTTGGCAAGACTTATTTCACCTATTTTGTATGATCTTATTAAAAGATTAATAAATCCACATATAGTCATTGCTATTTTGACAAAATTATGTGGCTTGAGGTTCAGACACCCTGATTGGAACTGATGGCACAATTTGGGGAATAGTTTGCAAAATTAGAGACATTTGAAAAACTAAGTGGGACCTTTTGGGCTGACCAAGACTATTTTTAAAAAATGTAATTGTTAAATCAGATGGTGTGCATAATGCTAATTTGGAATCATTTGCTCTGGTTGAAAAGGTATAGACTACTTTTCTCTTTATTCAAAGCACTATCATATAGTTGTGCAATGTAGAGGGAGACTGTATTGTCCATCTTATAGGATTTATCATAATTAGTCCCATTCTGCTCTGTAAATAGTACATTCTCCCTGTTATATATATTCAATTTCCTTTTGAAAGTTATAGTTGATTTTACTTCACTCCTAGGGTGGCACAGTGGCAGGGACCTGGGTTCAATTCCGAACTTGGGAGACCGTCTGTGTTGCACAATTATATGATAGTGCTTTGCACATTCTCCCACATCTGTGAGGATTTCCTCAGGTGCTCTGGTTTCCCCCCCACGGTTCAAAGATGTGCAGGTTAGTCTGATTAGCCATGCTAAATTTCCTTTTGGTATCAGAGGGATTAGCAAGGTAAATACATTTTGTTGAGGCAATAGGGTCTGAGCGGGATTTTGGTGCACCTTGAGGGTCCAATGGCTTCCTTCTGCACTTGAGGAATTCTAAAAATCTTTTAGGCAGTGTAATTTTTAAACTGAAAATCCTCATCTCCCCGCTAATTACTGAGTCCCTTCTAGTCGAAATGATTTCTCCTTATTTACCCTTTCAAAACCCTTTAGAATCTTGAACTGTTCTAATTTATCTCCCCTGGAAGATGTAAAATTTGTTGCGAATAGACCATTTACATTTGAACTAATTCTGTCAGTATCTTACATCTGTATGTTTCCAGTCCAAATTTCTAATTAGGAGCTGAGAATTTTTGCTGTTTTCCACCTGCCTCCCTGTAATGCTGTAAAAGAAATTTTACACCATTATCTGAGGTACAGACAAAGAATTGAACCCAAGACCTCCTTGATCTCTATGACGTGGTTTTTATTTGTATTCAACAACTAAGCTATTTGGTAGTCCTATTGCTGATTTTCATGTAACACATTGAATTTTTAAAAATGTACATTTTATTCCTTTATTCCTTTTAGGTACCCAAACAGCAATACAAAATATCGACCAATACCAATCGGGTTTATGACATTACTGAAAGAAAGGCAAGAATTGTTACAATCTTTTAAAAAATTTTATTTAAAGAATTTAATATTTATGTTGAGGGAATGTATTTTTATACTCTGAGTTTTATGCGTGAAAGTTGAGCTTGCACCTTACCATGGAATCAACACTGCTATGAAATTTTTTTCCAGCATTGTTTCAACTACACTAAAGTGAAAAGTAATGTATATATTTAATACAGCTAAAAAGAAACATGTTAAATATTACCTTTCTGCTTGCAGTCCTAAGAAAGTTAATTATAATAAATATTGCCATTATTGTCACAAGAGGTGGCACAGTGGTTAGCACTGCTGTCTCACACTGCCAGGGACCCGGGTTCAGTTCCTGGCTTGGGTTACTATCTGTGTGGAGGCTGCATGTTCTCCCCGTGTCTGTGTGGTTTCCTCTAGTTCCTCCGGTTTCCTCCCACAGTCCAAAGGTGTGCATTGGCCATGCTAAATTCTCCCTCCATTTTCCTGAACAGGTGCTGGAGTGTGGCAACTAGGGTTTTTTTTTTGCAGTAACTTCATTGCAGTGTTAATGTAAGCCTATTAGTGACAAATAAGCTACTTTGAATACTGTTATCACTGAATAAACATTTCAGCTGTTACTATTTATCCAGAGACTGAGCTGATTATTCATAAGAAGTGTGCTCAAATCCATCATGGGAGCTTGAGAATTTGAATTCAGTATTAAAAAATTCTGGAAGTATGAAGTTAGTTTATTTTAAGTTGAACACAAGGTTGTCATAAAACCCCAATTTGTTCACTAATTTCCTTTAGTAACAGAAATTTGTTGTCCTTGTCTGTTTTAGCCTGTACATGACTTCAAATCCACACAACTTTCTGAATGGCAGATTTGAAGGGTACCAATTGCTAATAGGGTATAGAATTGATCCACAACAATTCAAGTTATGTTTTCCTTTAAAAGCAGGTTGAATTAATGATTGATGTTCTTAAACACAGATAAAGATATTGGTTTTTGATCTGGGGAGTCCATATTGGATGTTTCAATGCAATCAAATTCTTTATACTATTTGCCTATTGCAGAATTGGCTCAGTCAATAAACTACAGTAAATGTGATTGCTTTTGTCTTAAGCCTTTCGGTTTTGGCAGTCATGATTTCTAACCTCAGTTCAGTGTTGTCTTGTAGTGAGTCCACAAGACATGAATCAGTTGATTTGTAGAGTTGAATATTCTAGAGAAAGAAATCTTAACTGTTCCCATCATTGTACAGTTGATGACCTTTCAGTAGTGGTCAAACTCATGTACCAAGTTTGTTCACTGGTCTATAGCTGCTGGGAAATTTTTGAATGAGGGAACAAAAGATGACAAGCCCTATTGAATGACTTTAAAATTTGTGAAGCAATAAGGCAGGACATCTTGGTCTATTTTTTTACCATTCACTGACTAGCAAAAAGGGTTCTTGCTTTAGGTCTGCAGCTCTCAATAACTTATTCATACCTGGGCAAGGTCCAGGCTGAAAGTTAGTGCTTATAATATCATATTACATAGCCAGTTATGAACCAGAAAAATTAACCAGAAAACCACAAATTAAAGGAAGAAGTGTCATATAATTTAGAAAAGGCCTACTGTCATACGGTTAAGTTAAGAAAAGATGATTTCTGTAAATACAAACACAATTTAAATTCTTCTATTTTAACAGTGTTTTTGCAGCAATTTTTGTTACAAAGCTTCCAAATATTTAGAAGCTCAGATTCCAAAGAACCCATTATGGTTACGAGAAGAAGAAAGGTGAATACTTGTTCTAAATTTATGATTTGTATTTACTATATATGTTCTTTTCATTGAACTTTTAGTACTGGTTTTTAGGAAGTGTAATAATGGAAGTATAGCTAATCTGCATTTAAAATTTTGTCATTAACGACAAAACTGTGAATGTGACTGGTCAGTAAAAAAAAAATGGATGGCCAGATGAAGCTGTGGATTATCTCTGTTCTTTTCTCCTTTGGAATATTGGTTGAAATCCAGCTTTAATTAAGAGAATGATTGTCTTTTCTATGGTGAGTTTGGATATTGCTGTTATTGTGGAGGCTGAAGTGTGTAAGAAATCAGAAAAATTCTGAGAATATTTATTTTGTGTATGAAAATTATTGTCTTTTGTTTTATAGATCATGTCAGTTATTAAAGGAACAAAGGTAAGCAATGATTTAATTAGTTTTGTGGAAAACAGTGGACGTTTTCTTAGGTTTTGCACTTGATATGAAGAGAGTATTTTCAGAAAAGCTCTTGTATATGACCTGTTGCATTTCTTACAGCGCATTCTTAACATGGTTTCACTGGTGAATTTATTAACCAATAACTCATGTCAGAATTCAGTCTTTGAATTATGATGATAATACATAGCAATAGCACAAGTGGTGCAACTTGTTTATCCTTTGTTGCCCAATGTTATTATGTTTTCACTTACCTGTACTCCATACTTTGTTATGTATCGGTGGCATGGTGGTACAGTGGTTGGTACTACTGCTTCACAGCTCCAGGGGCACAGGTTCAATTCTTGGTTTGACTCACTGTCTGTGTGGAGGAGGAATTTCTTCAGCCAGACAGTGGTGAATCTGTGGAACTCTTTGTCACAGAAGATTGTGGAGGCCAGGTCATTGAGTGTCTTTAAGGCAGAGATAGGTTCTTGATTAATAAGGGAATTAGGGATTCTGGTGAAAAGGCAGGAGAATAGGAATGAGAAAAATATTAGCTATGATTGAATGGCAGAGCAGATTCGATGGCCTAATTCTGCTCCTATGTCTTGTGGAGTCTGCTTGGATTTCCTCTCTGCTCCAGTTTCCTCCGAAAGATGTGCTGGTCAGATGCATTGGCTGCTGTAAATTCTCCCTCTGTGTATCCTCAGCATGATGACTAGGGATTTTCACAGTAACTTCATTGCAATGTTAATGTAAGCCTACTTGTGGCATTAATAATTAAACTTTAAAACTTTATATCTTAAAATTGATTGTTGCTAATTAATTGTGCTGCCATTTGTTTAGGAGATTTGGACATTGATCTTGTATTTAATTTCCTACCTTTGTATCTTTTATGCATGAAAGTGAGAGATAAAACAAAAAAACGTATTTACATGCATTTTTTTTTGTAGAAAAGTGATGAGATACTTGTGATCTTCACCACTGGCCAGGAGATGGCGCGTTTGTTTGTATATTTAGAATTATTTTCAAATCTCTTAACCTCATCCAGCTACACAGTCCCATGAGATATCTATGCCTCTCCAATTCGTGCCTCTTATATATCCTTAATTTAAATAATTTCACTGTGAGTAGCAATATCATCATCTGCCAAGGTCCAAAGTTCTGGAATTCACTTCCTCACTTTCTTGCCTCCATGTTTTTTGAGGCGTTCTGTAAATACCTTTCTCTGAATGCAAACCCTCTAACCCACCAGGGCTTAGAGTCAGAATATCTTTGACGATACTTCTGTGAAGCACCTTGGGATGTTTTACTACCGAAAACATAAATTAAGTAGTTTTTGGAGACCTTCCAGCTACTGTCTTTGCAGAGGCCAAGAAAGTACAACTAGGGCAGATGCAAGCAACTGTCTTCCTCTATTTTCAGGATCTAGTTGTTCTAGAGGCAGGCCTACAGACAAGCAAATGATTAAGGTGCTACTCTGTTCAGAATCCCTCCGCATCCATCTCAAGAGAAGCTATTGGCCTAGATAGACAATTAACCACCTTAAAGCCTCCAAAATATGTAAACCATCAGTAGATTGAGCCAGGAGTTACCATAAGGCCTCCAACAAAAGTTGAATAAGATTTATAGATAGCTTCTGAAACCTGATGAAACGTGTGGAGATTCACAAACCAGTTGGGAAGTGGTATAAAGAGTACACTTATTACACAATGTTATATTCAATTCAGTCAGCCCTGCTTACTTAAAGCAGAAACTAATGTTAAATTTGTAATTTTATGATATCAGACTAGCAAAGTACGGCCAGAAAATTGTTGCTGTAAATGTCAACTTGTAATTTGCTTTTTCTGTCATGATTTACAATAATTTATCCTTCTCTTGCAGCGGTAGTGCTGGAGAAGAAGTGAGATTTCAAAGTTCAAGCTTCCAAATTTCAGATATTCATAATCCTGCCTTTATAGAAGATCAGCATGTGTCTACCTCCTCCTCAAGTGAAAACGACAGCAGCGACTCAGACCAAGAGTTTGTTTCCACCATCCTTTTTGATGAAAAGTGTCATTTAAAAACTATAGAGCAGAAACTGTTCGAAAAACAGCAACAAGCTATAGAACCTAAGAAAATGGTACCTGTGCCAAAACATTTAGAAATGGATCATGAAGTAGAACATATTACACATCAGTTGAAGAAATGTCATGTTAACAGTATTGAGACATCAAGTGCTGGATTGTCGCACAGTGTGGAAACTGAACAATTGACCATTGCACCAAAAGAAAAGTGTTCTCTGACATCAGAGAAAAACCTGTCTCCAGTCACTGCATTGACCGAATTAAAAGATAATGAAAAGGTTGTGGCAGATAAAAACTTTACAACACAGGGTCTAAGCAAGAAGGGCGCTGAATCACTGAAGATGATGATAGAAAAAATAAAACAATCAAGCCATTCTAATTCAGGGAGATATGTTTCAGTAGCTGAACTGTCTGCTGTTAAAAGTAATGCACTAGAATTATTAAGACAAACACTAAGAGAATGGAATACAGAAGAAACCTTAAGATTTCTTTATGGTTCTAATTTTAAATGCACGGAGATACCAACTAATTGGCCAAGTCAAGCGTCTTGTGTAACTGAACAAGAAGAACTTGATGAAGATGATCTGGACAGCCTGGAAGTGGTTGAAATTGCCAATTCTAATGAAAGTGTTGGAAACAATAAAAATGGTTTGAGCAAAGTTATTCAAGTTGGAAGGTCAGAGGCCCCTGCAAGATCTTTACCAAATTTTGGAGAAATAAAGCAGGAATCTGAATTTCTTCATTTGAAGATCAGAGAATTTTATAAGGGGCAGTATGTTTTGCCTGAGGAAGTTGAAAGCAAGTATGATGAAAATTCTCAATCCATAAATTATGTGCAGGTAAGACTCACACTTTGAAGTTGGTAATATTTTTGTGTAAAATGACACTACCTGAAATTATCAGTTCTTTTGGCTAAGCTATTCTTACTTTTTCTCAAGACCCCATTGCTGTGGAAGCTTCAGATCTTCGTTCTGGTTGCCTGCAGAGACCCAAATGCCTTCTCACAGCTTCCAAGCTAACTTTGCTGCCTCCTTTCTGCCATAAGGCTCTATGAGGACCATTGTAGATATCTTCCTCTGGCTGCAAAACAGCTGCTTTTTCCCTTCAAAATACAAACTGAGCTGCAGCCTTGCCCTCGTTCCATACAGTGAACAATTAAAATTAATATTTTCTGTGCTAAAGTGCTAACCTGGTTAACAGTAATCTCCTGTCAGTTCTCTCAAACCAAAACCGAGAGAATTAAACAAAATAACTTCATACCTTCGCAACTCATCATTGTGATAATGCGGCATCCATAATGTGGAGAAATTGGCATTGGACTAGGGCGGGCACAGTAAGAAGTCTAAACAAATGGAATGACACCTGATGAAGGGGCAGCACTTAAAGTTCGTGATTCCAAACAAACCTGTTGGGCTTCTGACAACGTGGCATGCTTTGGATGCTCTCAAGTAGAAATGCAAAGCAATTATTTTACCTTCACCGCAACCCTCCGATTCTGTAACATAATTTATGTCTTTAATGAGGTTTTGCGACCCTCTTTCCAAGAATTTCAGGATCTTGGTTACTTCTGCGGAGATCATGAAGCACTCTCTGGCTCTGCTAAGAGGCAGTAAGAAGTCTGACAACACCAGGTTAAAGTCCAACCGATTTATTTGATAGCAAACTTACAAGCTTTTGAAGCTATCCTCGTCGTCAGATGAATGAGGTGTTCTGGTCTCAAATACCACATATAACAGCGCAGACTGTTTACAGATTACTGATTAGAATGTGAATCTTTACATCTAACCTGCTATTCAATACTTGAAAGTGGCTGATAATATGAGTGGACAGAGCACTGAGCACAGGTTAAAGAGATGTGCGTTGTCTCCAGACTTGCTAACCCAGGCAAGTCATGGGGGTTACAGATAGTGTGACACGAATCCACAATCCCTGTTGAGACCGTCCTCACGTGTGTGGAACTTGACTATCAGTCTCTGCTCAGCAACTCTGCGTTGTCGTGTGTCGTGAAGGCCACGTTGGAGAACGCTTACCCGAAGGTCGGAGACCGAATGCCAGTGACCACTGAAGTGTTCGCCAACAGGAAGGGAGCAGTCTTGCCTGGTGATTGTCCGGCGATGTTCATTCATCCGCTGTCGTAGTGTCTGCATGGTCTCACCAGTGTACCATGCTTTGGGACATCCTTTCTTGCAACTTATTAGGTAGACAATGTTGGCCGAGTTGCAAGAGTATGTACCGTATACCTGGTGGATGGTATTTCACGTGTGATGATGTCATCCATGTCGATGATCCGGCATGTCTTGCAGAGGTTGCTGGGCAGTGTTGTGTGGTATTGTGGTCACTATTCTCCTGAAGGCTGGGTAGTTTGCTGCGAACAATGGTCTGTTTGATGTTGCGCAGTTGTTTGAAGGCAAGAAGTGAGGGTGTGGGGATGGCCCTGGCGAGATGTTTGTCTTCATCAATGATATGTTGAAGTCTCCGGAGAAGATGTTGTATCTTCTCCGCTCCGGGGAAGTACTGGACAACAAAGGGTACTCTGTCCACCATGTCCTGTGTTCCTCTTCTGAGGAGGTCGGTACGGTTTATCGCTGTGGCACATCAGAACTGTCGATCGATGAGTCGAGCGCCATATCCTGCTCTCATGAGGGCATCTTTTGGCATCTGGAGGTGTCTGTCACGATCCTCCTCATTTGAGCAAGTTACTTAATATGATGCAAGAAAAGATGTCCCGAAGCATGGTACGTTGGGGAGACTGTGCAGACGCTACGTCAGCGGATGAATGAACATCGCCTGACGATCACCAGGCAAGACTGCTCCCTTCCTGTTGGCGAATACTTCAGCAGTCACGGGCATTCGGCCTCCGACCTTCGGGTAAGTGTTCTCCAAGGTGGCCTCATGATACACGCAGAGTCGCTGAGCAGAGACTGATCACCAAGTTCCGCACACGTGAGGATGGTCTCAACAGGGATTGTGGATTTGTGTCACACTATCTGTAACCCCCATGACTTGCCTGGGCTTGCAAAACCTCACTTACTGTGCTGTCTGGAGACAACACACATCTCTTTAACCTGTGCTCAGTGCTCCATCCACACTCATTGTCGGCCACTTTAAGACTTGAATAGCAGGTTAGGTGTAAAGATTCGCATTTTAATCAGTAATCTGTAAACAGTCTGTGCTGTTGGAGACCAGAACACCTCGTTCACCTGACGAAGAGGATAGCCTCAAACTTGAGCGTTTACTATCAAATAAATCGGTTGGACTTAAACCTGGTGTTGTCAGGCTTCTTACTGTGTTTACCCCAGTCCAACGCTGGCATCTTTATATCATGTCTGCTAAGAGGTTCAGAAATGGGTCATTCATTGTCAGTATTCACATTTCTAACACTCTAATCCTGAAAGTAAACATAGGCTAGCTGTTAACCATAAATCACTCCAGCTTATTTGAGTTGCATTTATAATAGAGTTGTGTTTACTAGTTTCTCAAACAGATCCCCCAATTTTAAGTACTGTTAAAACTTTTAATTCTCAAAGCTAAAAGTTATATTCTAAAACATGAATTGTGCAGTAGGTATTTGTGACACCTGTTTCTATTTGTGATCCAGTAGCACACATTTGATCACATTTTCTTCCTAACATCCGAGCCTAATTTTGAGTTACATCTTCCTCTAACATTGACATAATTATGAACAGCTATGCAGTGCAGAAAAGTTTGAACATATAATTGAGTCTCTAAGCTTCTTTAAAAAGTAATTCCATTTATCTAGACTGGATTTGGAACTTAATTTCAAAAGTGGAAGACTGTGTTGATTTGATTTGTTATTGTCCATGTATTAACATACAGTGAAAAGTATTGTTTCTTGCGCTGTATACAGATAGAGCATACAGTTCATTTGGAAGGAAACGAGAGAGTGGGGAGTGTAATGTTACAGTCATAGCTAGGGTGTAGAGAAAGATCAACTTAATGCAAGGTAAGTCCATTCAAAAGTCTGACACCAACAGGGAAGAAGCTGTTTTTGAGTTGGTTGGTACGTGATTTTGTATCTTTGTATCTCAGATTTTATATCATTTTCCTGATGGAAGAAGGTGGAAGAGAGAATGTCCGGGGTGCGTGGGGTCAACTGATTTGTTGAAGCTTTGACTAAATTAATTCAACACTAAAATAGATTGTGATATTTTTATTTGGAATCTAGGGAAATGAAGAGAAGGATCCAGTTCTTCCATTGTTGGATTTTGCTGCACAGCATCAGATCCGCAAACGGATTGTGTTGGATAGGCTTAAAAAAATGTAAGTACAATGTTATTGGTAGATGTTTATTAATATCCACCTAGATTTCTCTTCTTAGTAGCTACATTAACATAAAATAATTAATTGCAAGTTAACATTCTAATCTCATTTTTTGGAAAGTTGTTTTTTGGGGGGAAACGGGCTGGATATGAATAAAAATAAATCAGTGAATGACATTTTAATACTTGCCACTTGACTTTTCTATTTGAATCTCTACATATAAATTTTTAAGCTTCAATTAGATCACTTGTATGATGTGCCTTTTCACAGGCACATTATACAATGTTCAACTTATATGCACTAAAATGAATAATATGCATAAACATGTCATTTAGCAAAAAGTTTACATTAAATCTTAGATCTTTCTTGTAACAGGTCTCAACCTGCAAATTTTCTTTTTGCCTGAACACTCTTCTGAAATTTATGGTTTTCCTATGTATAAAGGTGCAAAAGCCTGGAATTGCTTCTTGCTGGTGCTATATTTTTTAGTATAATGAGGCAGAAGTTGGTATAAAGATGTAAAAGATCATTAATATTTTTAAGTATCTTTTTCCAGGCGAGTTACATTCAATGTGATTCATATTTTCATGTTCCCACAATCTTTTGAGCTTGTTAGTTTTACCACATGGACTGCAGTGATTGAAGAAGGTAGTCCACCATCACCTTCTGAAGGACAACTGGGCAATATATGTCTTAGTCAGTGATGCCCACAAACCAAGAATGAATTTTTAAAAATTGTGAATTAAAGGAGGCAGTTTAAAACAATACCATCCTCTAAATCCTAGCAATCCTAACAAATTGTCCAGATGGTCTCGCTCTCTACTTATTCAGTCTATGCTTAGCAACTTAATGGCAAGTTGCTTGGGCTCTCTTTACTGTTGCTTCCTACAAATTCTTTCAGGGTCCATTGCTTTGTGTTTTCTCAAGATGCTCAAGTTGCTAAAAATAAGAAAGCAAATTTTAGCATTCAAAGTATTTTGTTCTCCGTTCTTAGTTGCCTGCATTCTACTACAGTCAGAAAATGATTGAAAATTATGAATTATAGATTCTACCATGGCAGTTTGGTTTCTTTGGAAACTGAATAGGCAGCATTCCCTGTCAGGTTAAAATTAGATGCAACTTTTGAAGTAAAACTATGCACAAACATGATTGTGGTTATCATTCCCAAAGTAGAGTTTTCAGTTCCAAAGACAAGTTACATTGATTGTACATGAAACATTGAGGGGAGCTGGAGTGAGACCAAAAATACTCGCTCATGGTTGGATATTAGTGAGTGGAATCGGCTGCTTTCAGTGGTGCTGGAGGCAAACTCGTTGGGGTCTTTTAAGAGACTTCTGGATGAGTACATGGGATTTAATGGGATTGAGGGTTATAGATAGGGCTGGTAGGTAGGGATGTGATCGGCACAACTTGTGAGCCGAAGAACCTGTTTGTGCTGTAGTGTTCTATGTTCTATTTCTGTTGTCTGACCCTCGCCTGCTCTAATTCTGTGGCAGGTGAGGCGGTAGAATTTTGGTGATTAATTCTGTTTCTCTATCTACAGATGCTGACTATGTTTTGTAGTAAAATAAGCTGCATTAATCTGGATCATCCAAAGAAAATGGTTAACATGTTCTAAAAGCTTAATATATTTTTAATTCCTAGTTTACCTGAATTACTGGGACCTCTTCAACTTGGGATGTCTGATATATCTTCTGATCTAAGTAGTCTTGTAAAAACATTCAGGTGAGTGATTCAACTTGCAAATTGTTTTTGTGAATGTCTGATGTATATGTTCTGTCTTGCCAAGCCCTCTCCATCACAATTGCCTAATTCCACCTCCTTGTGTTGCCCAGCTCCATCCCTGTTACTCAGAGGGTAGTAAGGGCATGGAACGCCCTGCCTGCAGCAGTTGTGGACTTATCAAGTTTAAGGGCGTTCAGATGGTCAGTGGATAGCATTGGAATAGTTTAGGTTAGAGGGTCATAAAATTGGTTCCATTGGTCAGCGCAACATCGAGGGCCGAAGGGCCTGTTATGTTCTATATTTTGCATACCTCTTCAAAATGCTACTATGCTACTATGCCTTTGTCCTCTCTGGGCTCTACTGCCAGCATCCTCCTAGCCAGGCTTCAATCCTCTACTGTTTGTAAACACAAGCTGTGAAATGTTGATGCTGTTAATGTCGTATCTCAACTCCCATGTCCTCATTGCCCAATGTCTTGAATGTGAAATGTTTATTCTCAGTTCAAATCCCATCATACCTTCTTCTCTTTTCTTACGTCTGAAATCTTCTCTGTTCTGAATTACTCCTGCATTCCTTCAGTTCCTTTTCTTTTCTTTGCATTTCCCTTAGCTCTTTGTCCCATCATCGGCGACAATTCCTGCAGTGAAATAAACTATATTTCTTTCCCACGATCTTTTGTCCCTACCGTTTTTGCACTTTTAAATGCAGCTTAGATCCCAAGCTTAGAACAAGCTTTTGGTCATACATCTAATAATCTTAATGGCTGTCTATTTTTGTTTGATTATGTTTCTGGTTATTGTATTGTCTGATTGTGAAGCACTTTGAGTTTTTTATTCTTACACCGAAGATGCTATTTGATTGCATTATTGTTGAAGGAATTAATCTTGGAAGTTTCTTGGAGAATTCCAAACTATAAGAATTACTGAAGTAATTATAGTAATTACCACTAAGAAATAATTTCTATCTCCAAAATAGAAACTATTACGTTAAAGTAAAATTATTCAGTGCATTTCATTGGACACACTATTAACTAAGATGTTTTGGCTTAATTATGAGAACTTTTATAAAATATAGCAACAAATGCACTAATTGCATTTGCGTATGTCACTGTCTTTTTGTATTTCTATGTCTAAGACACACAGATTCATGCTTCCTTGAAGTGATCACAAGATAATTGAAGACTAGGAAAATCATTTGACCCCATATTAGTTCTTCCAACGTGAAGCACTTGGGGATCAACCCTCTCCCTCATCCTGACATCTAAATTATTTTTAAAATGTATCAATGTTTGCCTCTATCACTCTTCCAGCAAGTCCATTGCGTATGAATTAGGAGCAGGAGTAGGGCGATCGGCCCATTGAGTCTGCTGCACCATTCAGTATGATCCTGGTTGATCTGACTGTGATCTCAACTCCACGTTTCACCTGCCCCTGACACCCTTTGACTCCCTTGTTAGTCAAGAATTTATTTACCTCTACCTTAAAAATATTTGATGACCCTGCCTCCACCCAAACAATCTTTGTGTCATCAGCAATTTAGCAACCATACATTTGACTCCTTAATCCAAGTCATTGATACAAATTATAAAACAAAATCAAATTACTATGGGTGCTGGAAAATCTTAGCAGGTCTGGCAGCATCTATAAGGAGAGAAAAGAGCTGATGTTTTGAGTCCAGGTGACCCTTTGTCAAAACTAAAAGGCAGAGAAGCTGTAATCAGAAGGTAAGCTGTGACATATGAAGATGTAGGGGGAGAGATGAGAGATGGTTGGGAGAGAGGTAAAATTGAGAAAAAGAGGAGAAAAAGTAAGGATAGGAGGAAAGAATGGGGGTGGAAGAAAAATAAAGACAAAAGAAATAAAAAGTAGAGAACATTTAAAAATGAAAAGAAATAAAAACAAGGAGGTCGAGGTGAGGTAGAGCCAGTCATTTGAAGTTGTTAAATTTGATGTTGAGAGCAGAAGGCTGTAAAGATGAGATGCTGTTCCTCCAGTTTGCGTTGAGCTTCACTGGAACATGGCAGCAGGATTGTGTTTTAAAATGGCAAGTTGTAAAATTGTACATATTGTAATACAATACAAATTGTAAATATTTGAAATGTCAGCACTGATCCTTGTGGCACTCCACTCGTCACATCTTACCAACCCGGAGAAGTCCCATTTATGCCAGTATTTGTTTTCTGTTGGCTAATTAATCTCTATCCATC
Source organism: Sphyrna mokarran (assembly GCA_024679065.1). NCBI lineage: Eukaryota > Metazoa > Chordata > Chondrichthyes > Carcharhiniformes > Carcharhinidae > Sphyrna > Sphyrna mokarran. Next base: position 16,476,360 of record JAGIQG010000009.1, read on the forward strand.
TAATATGTTAGCCGCTTCACTGTCAGTTCTTATTTTATGTAGTAACCTTGGATGTGGCACCTTGTTAAATGCCTTCTGAAAATCTAAATGCAGCACATCCACAGGTTCCCCTTTATCCACATTGTTACTTCCTGAAAAAATTCCAACAAATTAGTCAAGCATGATTTGCCTTTCACAAAGCGGTGTTGAGTCTCTTCAAGTGTTCATTGTATGAAAAATAATTTATTGATACCCAATCATTTTCTTCTGGAACATGAAAACTGAGAACATGGTTTGTATTATGGGTGTTTATTGGTGCACTAGTAATGTACCTACATTGGAGCTAGAAGCTCAAGATTCAATTCGCATTCTGGGATTTGATAGCCTGGTGCATCCATAAGACAGTCAAACAGATTGATTACTAAGCAGCAAATCCTTCTAATATTTTGTGACCAGCAGTAAGAGGAGGGGAGTGTCCCAGTCAGTTACAACCTGCAGAAGGCAGCAACAAACTACTGCAATACCTACCAAACCATGGATCAACATATGATCGCCAATGCCCTCACAGGGAGGAGAGAGAGTTTGTAATCCAAGAAAGTTCAATGAATTGACTAGATTTAATTTTAGGCAGCTGTGTCAATCAGTTGTGTACATTTTTTTAGTTTAATAATGTCGATTCCTAGGTTATATACAATTAACATCAAAACAAGCACATTAACAGTTCACTTTTCTCAACAACATCAAACCTACATTTTTTATTATTCTTTCATGGTAAGCAAGCATTGCTGGAAAAGCCAGCATTAATTACTCTTGAGGAGCTGGAGGTGAGCCACCATCTTGAACTGTAACTACCAGTGGGGCTCTTGGTAGAAAGTTCAAAGATTTTACCCTAATGGCAATATATCTCCATGTCAAAATGATGTGTGGAGGATAACCTCGAGGCCTTTGTGTGGCTTTGCCTTTGACCTTTTTGGTAGTAGGCAGTACTGGGTTTGGAAGATGTTGTCAAAGAAACCTTGGTGAGTTGCTGCAGTGCATTTTATAGGTGAGTGGGCAGCAGAGTGGTTAGCATTGCTGCCTCTCAGTGCCAGGCACCTGGGTTTGATTCCCAGCTTGGATCATTTTGTGCAGAGTCTGCACATTCTCCCTGTGTCTGCATGGGTTTCCTCTGGATGGTCCGGTTTCCTCCCATAGTCTGAAAGATGTGTTGGTTAGGTGCATTGACCTGAACAGGCGCCGGAATGTGGCAACTAGGGGAATTTCACAGTAACTTTATTGCCCTGTGTTAATGTAAGCCTTGTGACTAATAAATAAACTTCAACTTCATGCACAACAGCAGTGGAAAGTAAATATTTGAAGTGGAGAATGGGGTGTTAATCAAACAAACTCCTCACTTGTAGCTTTGGAAGTTCAGGAGGCAAGTTACTTGCTGCAGAATACACAGTCTCTGACCGTTTGTAGCCGGTGTATTTGTGACTCACCGAGTTAATTTATTCATGGATATAATTAGAAACTTAACAGTTCACAATCTTCCAGTGTGGTTGGCCAATTTATTTGAGGAAATCAGCATTTTCTAGTGTAAATTTATTTTTTAAAATACTTTTTAAGAACAGTGTAGCCTTTTGAACCACTGTTCAACCAAATACTGTTTAAAAATTACGGTAATTAATAGTGACAACCATTTCTCTCTAGCAAATACTCTCTATCTTTTCGGTAGAAAATAATTTCCACCGCTTTAATGGGCTTATTTAAACAAAATAAAAACTCACCAGATGGATTCACCAACAGCAATTTTCTTCTTCACTGCTTTGGAAAGAAGCACACACAGTCCAACTGTTTTCAGTTAACAGTTTTCAGTCAGTGCAGCTGAGAAATGGACTAGAGATACTCTGGAGACCCCTGTACAGCAACAAATCTTTATCAAGAAAATCTCCAGGTGTCTGCTAGCAGTTGTTAAGAAAAACTGAAATGTTGAGTTATTCTCCAGAGTTAGCAAAGAACAAGAGCTGGGAGTTAGTGAGTGGCTATCAACCTGAATTTAACTTAAAGTGGATTTTGAAAATTAGGCTATGATTAGGAAATCACAATAGAAATTGTATTCAAGAGTTTGATGTAAATTACATGAATATTAAGTATATCATCGACCTTGGAGCAGTGTTTAAATATCTGTGCAATCAAAATCTTCTTAATCTAATTTATGAATCAAAACTTCCTTCATTTATTTGTAAAAATAAATGATTTAGCTAATGATTTAGCTAGGGTGATTTAGCTAATTGGATTAGGAATTGGCTAGTTGATAGAAGACAGAGGATGGTGGTTGATGGAAATTATTCATCATGGAGTTCAGTTACAAGTGGTGTACCTCAGGGATCTGTTTTGGGGCCCCTGCTGTTTGTAATTTTTATAAATGATCTGGATGAGGGTATTGAAGGATGGATTAGTAAATTTGCGGATGACACCAAAGTCGGAGGAGTGGTAGATAGTGAAGAGGGGTGTTATAGTTTGCAGAGAGACTTGGACAAGTTGCAGAGCTGGGCCGAGAGGTGGCAAATGGAGTTTAATGCGGAAAAGTGTGAGGTAATTCACTTTGGCAGGAATAACAAATGTGTAGAGTATAGGGCTAATGGTAGGACTCTTAATAGTGTTGATGAACAGAGGGATCTTGGTGTATATATGCATAGATCCCTGAAAGTTGGCAATCAAGTCGATAAGGTTGTTAAGAAGGCATACGGAGTCTTAGCTTTTATTGGTAGGGGGATTGAATTTCGGAGCCGCAACGTCATGTTGCAACTGTACAAAACTCTAGTGCGGCCGCACTTGGAGTATTGTGTGCAGTTCTGGTCCCCACATTATAAGAAAGATGTGGAGGCATTGGAGAGGGTACAGAGGAGGTTTACCAGGATGTTGCCTGGTATGGAGGGCAGGTCTTATGAAGAGAGGCTGAGGGATTTGAGGTTGTTTTCGTTAGAAAGAAGGCGGCTAAGAGGAGACCTTATTGAAACATATAAGATGATTAGAGGTTTAGATAGGGTGGACAGTGATAGCCTTTTTCCTAGGATGGAGAAAGCTAGCACGAGGGGACATAGCTTTAAATTAAGGGGTGGTAGTTATAGGACGGATGTCAGAGGTAGGTTCTTTACCCAGAGGGTGGTAAGGGTATGGAATGCCCTGCCTGCTGCAGTTGTAGATGCGCCAAGTTTGGTGGCGTTTAAGAGGTTAGTAGATAAGTTTATGGACGAAAAGGGAATGGTTTAGGTTAGAGGGTCATTGCTTTTTCCTAATTGGTTGATGCAACATCGAAGGTCGAAGGGCCTGTTCTGCGCTGTAATGTTCTATGTTCTAAATAAAATTAATGTGCTGTTTACGAAATTCAAGTTTTCAGGTCTAATACTTTAAAGATTAATTAATGCTGGTGAATAATGTAAGTCAACATGCAAGATCATTGAAATAATTGCAAAGAAGGATGTGAGGGTTAGGTTGATTGCTAAATTGACCCAAGTATCAGGGGGATTAGCAGGGTGAATGTATGGGGTTATGGAAATTGGGCGTGGGTGGAATTGTGGTCAATGCAGACTAAATGGGCCAAATGGCGGCCTTGCATGTAGGGATTGTGTGATTCTATGAAGGAGATTAATTTGTCCATTGTGCCTGTTGTAATCATATTCATCTCACTGCTGGCATTCAGCTTTTTTATCCATGTTTGAACCAAGGCTCTCAAGAGGCAGGAGCTGAGTGACCCTGGCAAAACCCAAACTGATGGTCTGTGACCTGGCTATTGATGAGTACGTGAAAGCACTGTTGATGACCCTTCCATCACTTTGCTTATGATCGAGAGTAGATTGATAAGGTGATATTTGGCTGGGTTGGAGTTGTCTTATTTCTTATGCTCAGGATTTAACCTGGGTAATTGCTGAGTAGATGCCAGTGTTGTGGCTGTACTGGAATAGCTTGGCTAAGGGCGGAGTGTTCAGGGCTCTTGCCAGAATATTGTCGGGCCAAAGCTATTGCAGTATCCAGTGCCTTCAGCATTTTCTTGATATTATGCGGAGTGAATCGAATTGGCTGAGGATTGACATTTATGATGTTGGAGACCACTGGAGGAGGCTAAGATGGATCATCCACTCAGCACTTCTGGCAGAAAATTGTTGCTAATGCTTCAACCTAATCTTTTGCATAAAATGTACTGGGTTCCTCTATCATTGAGAATGGGGATATTTGTAGAGTCACCACCTCCAATGAATTGTTTAATTTTGATTTGATTTATTATCAATATGTATTGGGATATAGTGAAAAATATTGTTTCTTACAAAACATACCGTTCATAGAGTACAGAGGGGAGGAGGAGAGGGTGAGGAATGTAGTTTTACAGTCATAGCTAGGGTATAGAGAAAGATCAACTGAACGTAAAATGGATCCATTCAAAAGTCTGATGGCAGCAAAGAAGAAGCCGTTCTTGAGTTGTTTGGTACGTGGCCTCCGATATTTTTATCTGTTCCCCGACGGAAGAAGGTGCAAGAAAAAATGTATGGGTTGCATGGGCTCCTTTAATTATGCTGGCTGCTTTTCTGAGGCAGTAGGAAATGTAGATAGAGTCAGCGGATGGAAGGCTGATTTATGTGATGGACTGGGCTACGTTCACAACCCTTTGTAGTTTCTTGCGACCTTGGTTGGAGCAGGAGCCATACCAAGCTATGATACATCCAGAAAGGATGCCTTTTATGGTGCATCTGTAAAAATTGATAAGAATCTTAGCATACATGCCAATTATGTCCTGGCCTCCATCTGGTGGCAGAGGATGGTCAGTGCAGATAGTCCTGAGACTTCAGTTGCTACCTGCATTAGTAGTATCTGCTACTAGATGGAAGCTGGTTGATTTATTGTCCTGAAAGAAGGTACAATTTTTAAACACAATTTACATTGTTTTATGTATTATATTCAATGATGTACTTTATTTTGCAAGTTATTATTGCTAGGAATTTGCAAATGTATTTCAAGTTTGTTAGTGTCACAGGTTAGCTTATGTTAACACTGCAAAGAAGTTACTGTGAAAATCCCATAGTTGCCGCACTCCGGTACCCTGTTCGAGTACGCTGTGAGAGAACTTAGCATGACTAATGTACCTAGCCAGCACGTCTTTTGGACTGTGGGAGGAAACAGGAGCACTGAGAGGAAACCTACACAGACTCCACACAGACTGTCATACAAGCAAAGAATCGAACCTGCTAGGCAGCAGTGCTAACCATCATGCCATATTCCAATGTGCATTGTTTTTTCTTAGCAGGAAATGTCTGAAGGAACCCTTAAAGATTTAATGTGTTAATATTTATGCCAGTGACAACCTATGATTCATTTAAACTCCTTTACTTAAAGTTGTGGTTTTTCTGGATCATAATTGCAACTTTAAATCAGGACTATTTTGTATTACTTGATAATACATCAAAGACTATTATCTGCTTTAACATGAAGAATATCATTGGTAATTTTGCCTTATTAAAAATATGTCCAAATGCAAGCAGATATATCACTTGTTGCAAATATGAAACAGCCTTATAATTGCTTCTCAGCTGCAGTCTAGAAGTGATGCTGAAGCGAAAAACAATCGTGCCTGGATCACTGGACTATTGCTTAACAACTAGACTTCTTCAGCCAGTTTTACCAAAAGGATCAGCCTTGTACCATGTAATGTGCCACAGACTTTAAGTCCTTACAAATATCACCCAATTTGCCAAGAGCATTACAAAGAGAGACCTGCTAAAATTAAATCTAGTGAACAAACAAATTCTACAATAACTATAAAAAGAGAATTGGAAAATACTTGAAGGCAAAAAAAATAGTGCTGTGAGACGAGCAGGGAAATAGCGCTAATGTTGCAGTTGTATAAAACGTTGGATAGACCTCATTTGGAATACTGCATCCAGTTCCGGTTGCCTTACTATCGGGAGGACATGGAGACTCTGGAGAGAGTACGGAGGAGATTTACCAGGATGCTGCCTGGTATAGAGGGTCTGAGTTTCGAGGAGAGGTTAGGCAAATTGTGACTGTTTTCCTTAGGAAGATGTAGACTTAAAGGAGATCTAATAAAGATGTGTAAGATTATGAGGGGTGTAGATAGAGTAAACAGGGTTAAGCTTTTTTCCTAGGATGGACTCGAATAGCACGAGGGGTCATGGGCTTAGGATGAGGGGGTAAGTATAATTTGGATGCTAGAGGGGGTAAGTATAATTTGGATGCTAGAGGGAGTTTTTTCACACAGAAAGTGGTGGGGATATGGAATGTGCTGCCAAGTAAAGTGATGGTGGCAGGCACTCTGGAGTTATTTAAGAAATACTTAGATGGGCACATGAACAGAATGGGAATGGAGGGGTATAGAAAACTGATTTAAAATAGGGATCACGAGCCTTGGGAGTTCCCTGGGAAGTGTGTAAATTGTCAATGACATTGATGTATTAGTTTTATCCTACAGGTACTTTGGTCCGCCTTGTTAACTAACAAGGGGCATAAATGCGATGGGTCATGAGAGGGCTGCTCTTGGATTTTTTGAGAGTATCCTAGTGCTTTGCATCGTTAATGTACGCTTGACCTGGACCATTTAATGGGCAAAGTGACAGTTTAGTGACTATCGCTGTGCTGTGCAGATACATGGATTTGGGCCTGTGTCTGTGGGAGTTTGCGCGTGCTCCGGTTTCCTCCCACATCCTAAAGATTTGCTGTTAGGCTGATTGGCAGAACAAATTCTCCCTAAATTGTCTCAAGTTTGGTTCCAATGCATCAATCTATAAACGTAGATGGGGATCACTGGTAGAAGTGGGAACATCGAGGTGGCAGCGCAGGCTTGTTGGGCCGAAGGGCCTGTTTCCTGTGCTGTTTTGTTCTTTGTTCTTTGATATTTCTGGGAGTGGCTGGAATGAGACATGAGCTGCTGTGTCATTCTTAGAATATGTTGTCATTTTTCTGAAGATTAGCAGACTTCATGTCAAAATATTTACGGAAAACTAACTTATGAAAACAAGTTTAGATTAATGCGTTAAAAACAGAAATGCAGGGAAAACTCAGCAGGTCTGGCAGCATCTGTGAAGAGAGTTAATGTTTTGAATCTGTTTAGCTTCTTCAGAGTTTTATTTATATTATTGAGGTTTCCCCCCATGTTGCACAAACCAGACACTTGAAATGAAAGTTAATGGAATTTTATGATGGTATTTTTAATACAAGCCACTAGGATGATTATCATCTCATTAAGCACATAATAATGCTTTTCTCATGATTGCCTTCATTTTTTCTAGATTAATGTTGGCCTTTTCTTCAGGTGACAACTTTAATACTATTATTGCTAACCACAGCTGAAGCCTAGAACTAATGGACCACTTCTGTGCTTGTCCCTGAACTGAAAGCTTTGTTCATCTGAGGATCTGGCCCTGGGGTGCAGCTTGTTTAAAAAGTGATTGGCCTTTGTCTGCTCCTGCATACATAAATGTGCTACACCTATAGGTTGTGTGCTTTTAGCCTTGCTTTTAATATAGTCGCAATAAGATGATTACACTGGAATGTGGTTGCTTTGGGACTGGTGATTGAGCAAAAGGTTTTTGTTTGGAGAAGCTTGACTGCATAATCATTGAGCAGCCTGGTAATAATGCACCAAGAGACCAAAAAGAATGTACTTGAGCAAGTCACCCAACTCTCCCACACTGCTTGATTTGAACATTGCTTCTTGATAGTGATGTATTGGGTGTTAGGTTGCTGCCAATCCATATAAAGAGAGATTCAATTAATTTAGGTGGATATCTACATCCTTTTGTTATGAGACTCCCTGTGACCAACAAAGGATCATTGTAGTGTACAGGAATAAAGTTGCTTTGATTAGTATTTTGCATAATTACCACAGGTGAATTTAAGCTGTCTTTTCCATTGTATCTCATGGCAGATTAGCTAGAATGTTACATTTGAGCAGTCTTGTCAAGATGATTCCATCATCCATCTGGCTTAATGTCTACCATTGAAGCCGCAGACTGGGCTGAAAACCAAACACTTGTTTTAATTTGAAATTTCCATCAAAAGCACCCAAATGTCATGGAAGTAGCGTGAAATTCAAGTGTTAACCAAACCACGAAGATTTAAAGTTTCATTTAACATTCTGCATTTGTGTTCTTGGATTCTCACTTTTGTAAGTCATGACATATGACCAGTTACGTATATGAAGACAGGAGTCACATAAGTCTGTATATTGTTAAAGTCTAAAAAGGACAGTACCCTTGCACCAAATTGATCATTGAATGAAATTACAAATCATGCTTTGAAGGTGAAAGTTAGCATGATAATAAAATCCATACCAATAATACAAAAAATGGACTCATGTCTTCCTGCCTAGATCTTTATTGACTTCTTGTCATTTGTGTCTTCTAAATTATTTGCTGCCCATGTTTATTTTCTGTTAGCTGTGTTTTTTTGCTTTGTAATCCACCGGTCATTTACTCTAGAATAATTCATAATTCCATGTTGGTTTTTTGCATCCATAACATTCAGTATCCACACATCCAATGCAATCAGAGAACCAAACTGAATAAGCTATTCCCTTTAATTTGTAGTTTTTTTTAAAACGAAAATATTTGGGTGGGAGGCTATAACTTAATATGGTATTTTGATCAGTTCATTGTTAATGTTTTTGATATCCTTTTAAACCTCAATCAGTTTTTAATTGAATTTACTTTTTACACTAATTTATAAAATTGTTAAAGAATAAGAGACTTTATTCATTGTCCATTGGATGAAATTCATTCTCCCTTCAATATCAGTAGTCAAGTTGTTAGTTGGTGTGAGAGCTATCCATGCTTTGGTAAGCTGATGAGGCATATAATGTGCTGTATGGGAAATTTAAATGTTATACTGTCAGTAGGTCATTAATTTCTGAAATTGGAATTAAGCTAAATTAATGCAGTTTAGAAACATACTTTGCTTGCCAGTGATTCATTTTACAGCTGTAATAATGAGTGATTAAAGCAAGTGTAGTTTGCATTTCTGCACCTATTCGTAGCATCTACAATCTCAGTATCCGAGCTTAATCCACTTGATTCTGAAGTATTTCAGAAAGAGTAATAATTGTCCGAGGTAAAAAAACAAGATTGCTATGGTGCACTTAAAGAGAATGCAGAAGAAAAATTAACAGAATAAGTTCCATCTCTAAGTACACTATTTCCTCTTTTTCCCACCTGTCTTGATCTTATATTTTTAAACTATAAGCCAACTTGTTTGTGGGGAAAGAATCTGGTCAGGGACTGAGTAGATTGAGAAATCTTTTGGGCTGGGTCAGAAGGTCAGCAGCAGCTGAGTCCTGGTAGGAGAGGGCTAGAGGGATTTTATCTGTTAAGGGCCATTGAGCAGCTTTTGAATCACAGCTTGGATATGGGAAGAGATCTGACATGGAAAATACTGGAGGGGTTGTGCATAGCGGCACCTTTTTTTAGGAGGACCTTGAACCTTAAAAACTAATACCCAAAAGTCAAGTAGCTTGGAATTCAGCAATGACATCAGGAAGATTTAAATGTTTTAATGTATTTACAAACTAGATTCCAGGATTTTTGTGGTTGCTTCTGAGGTTGGAGAATATGACTATTTAGGTCTGGGAAGGGTAAAGCCGCATGAGTGTGTATGTTATGAAATTCTTTAAAGGATAATGTATTTAATTCTTAAGTAAAAATTGTGAATGATCTTTTGGATGTAGAAGTTATTATTATAATGAAGCGATAAGATCCTCAGACAGTAATTTGACATTTTAAAAGTAAGCTACTTCTTAGTTATTCTAATAGTAGCAATCCAATGCAGTAATGTCTGATTTCATAATCCAAAAGCTTATGATTTGAGCCTGCCTTCTGCTGAAGGGAAAACACTTATTCAAAGGTTCATTCTTTAGCAGAACTTGGTATTATATCGTTCGAGTGATTCTAATTAACTTTTAATTTTGTGTTGGGTGCAGAGAATTGCTGAATGGAATCAGGGTACTATTTGAATACAGATCAAGCTTCTTAATGGATAATGAAACTATAATTGGATTCTTATTTTTGGTTACAATGTAATTTTGCCTCCTACGTAATATTTTTGATGTTAATCAAATAAAATAGATATTAGTTTGCTCAGCTCTTGTTCAGGTCTGTAGTTCCTGGTGGTATTCATTACTTTTTTTAGAAATAAGGAGTAATGTTAATGAGATGACACTTTGCAGCGTTTTGGCAAAACATTACACTAAGCTATCAAATGGTAGGATGTCACTTTATTGCTGCAACGTTCCAAATCATAAAGTGGTAAAGATAAACATCTTATTAAATACCCTAAGATGCTCTCATGCACCTATAGGCAATTAGAGGACAATGTAGGCAGTGAGTGTTAACCTGGCTACAACCATGTGTTCATACTTGGTCTTGGTCAGGGATCATGTGGTGTACAGGTCCTTTAAAAATTCAAAAAATTAAAAATTTAAGTGTTTACTGGATAATGGAAACTAAAAAAAATGAGTGTGTGATGCCTTTGAACTTCACCTCTTCTAGCTGATGATTTATTCTCTCCAATTTTGTTTTTCAGGCTAACTAACACAAATATTATTCACAAAACTCCAGAATGGATCTTAATTGCAGTTGTGCTTCTTTCAGTGTAAGTACTGTAACTTTATTTTTGCTCAGAGGTTAAAATAAAAGATACTGGTTAAATCAGGAAGCTATGATTAGTAAGTCAAAATATTTGTCAAGAAAACGGACAATGACATGAATAAGGAGGTTGAGAGGTAACTGTTTGAGGTGCTGGAAAAGAGGAACGAGTCTTGATCTCTTCCCAAGAATATACTTGGGAAAACGTGGTTAGGGAGGGAAATGCACAAACACAAAGTACTTCTTTAATAGGTAGTTTTACAATATATATACATTTCAGCCATGATTAATTGCTAGATTATGCTTGCTTTATTCTCCTTGCTTCGCATTTGTTCAAAGAACAGGATCATTCTTGTGATACAGTTATATAATGCTAACATGAAGCACCATTGGATTATTTAATCATGGCCATTGCAGCCAAACATGACCTTGTCCTCATCTGATATTAACCCCAACATCTATTTTACAGCAAAGACACTTGTTTGTTATTAGCTGTACGTCATAAGGGAAAGTTGCAAATCCTTAGTTTTCTGTGTTCAATGTAAATGTGCTGTCATAACTCTAATTTGCAGCAAGACTTGGTTGAACAAACATCTTGCCGAAAATACCTTTCATTTCTTTAACTCTAGGGCAGCATGGTGGCATAATGGTTAGCGCTGCTGTCTCACAGTGCCAGGGACCCAGGTTCAATTCCCAGCTTAGATCAGTGTCTGTGTGGAGTCTGCATGTTCTCCCTGTGTCTGTGTGGGTTTCCTCTGGGTGCTCCTGTTTCCTCCCTCAGTCCAAAGATGTGTCGGTTAGGTTCATTGACCATACTAAATTTTCCCTCTGTACTCAAACAGGTGCCAGATTATGACGACTAGGGGATTTTCACAGTAATTTAGTTGCATAATTGTCAACTTAATGAAATCCTACTAGTGACACTAAGAAAGAAATAAATAAATAAACATGACCTTGGTCAGGGATCATGTGGTGTACAAACCCTTAAAAATTCAAAAAATTAAAAACTTAAGTGTTTACTGGACAATGGAAGGCCAATTCTGGGAGTTACATGTTGAATACAAGTTCTTTTTCAAAAAATATGTTGTTCACGATGCTAGCAGTAGTGATATTGTGAGTTTTGTAAATAATAAAGAACATGAGGGAAAACTATGGAAAGAGGCTGTTTGGAGACATAAAAAAGGTAAGTTGCTTGTGGAGGCAGATGATGTGGCATAATTCTCAATGAATACTTTTTATCTGTCTTCGCAAAAGGGGATGGTGCAGATATAGTTAAGAAGAAGGAATAGGATAAACATGGAAATAGAAGATAAGAGCTGGAGGAGGCCATTTGGCCCTTCAAGCATGCTCTGCCATTCATCATGATCATGCTGGTCATCCAACTCAATAGCCCAATTGTTCTTTCTCCTCATAACCTTTGATCCTATTTGTGCCAAATGCTATATCCACCCACTTCTTGAATACGTTCAATGTTTTGGTATCAACTACTTCCTGTGGCAATGAATTCCATAGGCTCACCATTCTCTGGGTGATGAAATGTCCCCTCACCTCAGTCCTAAGTGGTTTATCCTGAATTCTTAGACTGTGACCCCTGGTTCTGCACTCCCTCACCTTTGGGAACATCCTCCCCGCATCTACCCTGTCTAGTCCTGTTAGAATTTTATAAGTTTCTATGAGATCCCCCCGATTCGTCTAAATTCAGTGAAAACAATCCTAACCTAGTCAATCTCTCCTCATACATCAGTTTCACCATCCCCGGAATCAGCCTGATAAACTTGCATTGTATTCCCTCGAGAGCAAAAACATCCTTCCTCAGAAAAGGAGACCAAAACTGCTTACGATATTCTAAGTGTGACCTCACCAAGGCCCTGTATAATTGCAATAACACATTCCTGCTCCAGTACTCAAAATCTTTTGCCTTCTTTACCACCTGCTGCACTTGTATGCTTATCTTCAGTGACAAGGACAACCAGTACTCTCTCCTCTAGTAGTAATCCGCTTTCTTGTTTTTGTTTCCAAAGTGAATGATTGTCCAAACTTTAGTAACTTCATTGCAGTGTTAATGTAAGCCTTATCTATGGCTGACAGATAAATAAAATTAATCTACATGTGCCATTGATTAACCTTTCACCCAACCTGCCTAGATCATTCTGAAGAGTCTCTGTATTCTTGTCACAGTTCACTCTCCCAAGCAACTTGGTATCATCTGTAAAATTTGAGATGTTACATTTTGTTCCTTCACCAAATCATTAATGTATATTGTGAAAAGCTGGAGTCCCAGCATTGATGCCTGTGGCACCCCAATAGTTACTGTCTGCCGATTTGAAAAGCACCCATTAATTCCCACTCTGTTTCTTCTCAGTTTTCTTCCTGCAATCCTATGTGCTTTAATCTCGCACAACAATCTCTTGTGCGGGACATTGTCAAAAGCTTTCGGGAAGTCCAAATAAATTGACTGGCTCCCCTTGTCAACTCTACTAGTTACACCTTCAAAGAATTCCAACAGATTGTTAAGTGTGATTTCCCCTTCATAAGTCATGCTGACTGTCTAACCCTGCTAGTGCTTTCTAAATGCTCTGCTATAAAGTCCTTGATAATGGATTCGAGAATTTCCCCCCTACTGATGCTAAGTTTACTGGTCTATAATTCCCTGTTTTCTTTCTACTTCCCTTTTTGAATGTTGGAGTGATATTCGCTACCCTCCAATCTAAGGGACATAATGAGAGAAGAAAAGTTAGCTGGATGAAATGTATCCTAGCTGCAAAGAAAACAAGGGTGGAAATAGATAAGTTACTGATCATGATCTTCTGTGGCTACAAAGGACTGCTAGCATAGCATTGATTCTTAAGAGAGGGAGGGATAGCTCAGGTAATTACAAGCCAGCCTAATCTTGGTGATGGACAAATTGTTTGAAAACTTTAAAGGAGAATGTAAATCATCATTTAAAAAGGCATGGATTAATCAAAGGAAGTCAGACATGGATCTGTAATGTGAAAATCATGTCTGACTAATTTTGAGGAGGAATAATAGCAGCTGGCAGGTTTGATGTAGTTAATGTAGATTTTGACAAGTTTCTAGATGGTAAGAAGACTGGTCAAACATTTAAGAGCTCATAGGATCCCAGGACAAATGGTAAGTTTGATTTGTTTCTGGAAGGCTGTCTGCAGTAGGGGTTCTGGAAGGCTCAGTATTAGGCTTCCTGCTTTTTGTGTTTATATCCATGATTAGACTTAAATGTTAGATGCGTGATTGTGACATTTTTGGATAGAACAAAATTTGGCTGTGCGGTTGATGGTTAGGAAGAAAGCTTTAGACTGTGGGAAAGCTGCAAGAGATACCTTCTAAATGTTAGAGTTCTGAGAAATGTATAGGTACAGAGGAATCTTGAAATGCTCTAAGCCAAAATCCTAGCTGCCTGATGCCCTTATCACCCCATTATCAGCTTGCAGTCCCATTAAATTATGGTACAGCAATGTTAATGCTGAAGGGTGCAGAAAAATGTTTAATGGTGTATGTGGAAATGCCCCAGTCCAACATTCAGCCCAATTTATACACCATAATGATATGGTTCTTGAACTAGATAGGTCACGTGGAGTATGTTGTTTTGATTTGGTCACTGCACGAAATAAAGATGTATTAAAAGTTTAAGGGAGGATTCAGGAGATTGAACCCAACTGTAAGGAGAATGAACCATGAGGAAAGATTTTAGAAACTCAAGTTCTACAGAAGACAGTACAAGTGAGCATTAATAGCAAGTCCCTTTGATGTTAAAACAAATTATTCTGCATTGTCATTTTGAGATACAAATGGAAACTGGCATCAGCAAAATCTGAATTATGTTATGAGCCATGAATCACCTTCTCTAATGAAAAAGCTCTCCAACCATCTAAAGTCTATGTGCACAGTTCCGGTTCCATGTTTTTTTTAAGTTGAAAGAGCATGGGTAAAATTGGCTTGCTTTTTTTGTGCATTTCATGTATACACAAATGTTAAATTGGTAATAGCAGTATATGTGCAGTCTTAGACCACTGTTTCAGAGTTCTAAGTTTTAACAATACTACTTACCATCTAATCGAAGGAAAAAATCTGCAGATATAATATTTAAGCAAATTTTCAATTGTAATTCTTTGTTCTATATGAAGCATTCAACTTGAAACTTTTTAGAGAAATCTCTGGTGGTTCAATGTTGTGTCACTGTAAGAAGTTCTATCAGGGTTGAAGTCATCAACAATACTATTTCTGATTTTCAGCTTCAATTGTAATATTTTAGAATTCTCACAACAAGCTGTTCCACTGCAAATGCTTTTCTTTCGGCCTGCCAGGTCAGTGGGACCTCTGGGGCAGAGAAGTACTTATTAGACATTTGCAGGTCAAATATGCCACAGGCTAACTTCATAGCACCCTCAGCATTATGTTCCCTTATCTTGATATTGCTTCAGTCTGACACATTGTTTTAGCTTTACTGTCCCAGGGAAGTGTACACAAGCAAGTATTAGTGAAGGCTTCAGTGAGCCTTATGTGTGCGTCATAAAGTCAGCTAGTGCTCAAATGTTTCATTAAATCAGAACACAGAAAGTAACTTTACTTGAATGCTTTGGTATAAATTTTTAATCAACTGTAAGAACAAATCTTTTGTCATTTCTACCACTTAGTCATATGGGTGAACGACTAATTTGTGAAACAGATCTTATGAATTTTTTAGAAAGTTTCCTGGCATAAATCTCTCAGAACCATTTATTTTAATTTAACAATGACATTTTAATTTCAATGTTTTTTGTATTGGATATCTTTATAACTCTTGTATGGATTTTACAACACATCAGCTAATAGAAGTTTGGTCATCTTGGTGTTTGTCTTCATTGCTCGGATTTCAGCCATGATTAATTATAAAATAATGTTAATAAATTTATCCAAAAGTTTCAGTCCTTTGTACTTCCCAATTTTTTCACATTTTTTTTATGATATTACCTCTTGCTGCCTACAGATTTTAGCTATGAACTTGCATTGTGCTGGATAATTCTCAATTATCTGAATCAATGTAGCTTAGACTTAATCCCCATGGAATTTACATTTGTGTTTAAAATGGCTGAGCAATATATGATACTAACTGATGCAGATAAACACATCTTTAAATATGCTGGTAGTATGAAATGCGTGCTTGTTTTTTATTTAGTTGCTCAGTATTACTGGGACTCTTGCCATGTATGAATGATATACCCTGGGTGAAAACTAATGGAAAGCTTTCAGTGCTTATGTTGGAAAAATGTCTTGGCTAATGTTTTGTCTGAACTGGCTGATGGTACTGCATTGTGGTCAATTTTGCCAACAGACCTTGGGTTTAATCCTCTAAGATTTTCACCTAAAAGCTTGAGCGTAGTTTTGCTGTTCTGGGAGTAGAGTGTTAGCTTTGGGACACACCATTTAAACATACTTCAACTGATGTGGATCACAGGACAAAAACCATCAGTCATTTCAGTTAACTCTGCTGTTGAAAGATATACACAAGAGGCTATATTTAGCTGACATTCACAACTTCAGAATAGAGCCCAAGTGGTCTCAGTCCCAGTATGTTCTTCATTTAATATAATTATTTTCTATATGGCATGTAAGATGAAAGTTAAATAATTTTGAGAAGGAATGTTTAACTATGGTTTGGTTTAAAGAAGTGAAAGACTTATCCTCATTGGATATTTTTGAAGTAGCTTTTTTTTTGTATATACTAGCAGACCATTTAATATACTGACCCAGGTTTTCCAGGAACGATGGATTCAGTGGCTGACATTGTAAATTTTACCATCCGGCATGTATGTCTGTTGATAACTTATTCCATAAATTCTAACATTTTCTAATAAAATATTCTAATATTTTCTAATAAAATATTAGACTAAATATTTCTAGTATTTCACTAGAAATACTAGTGAATATTTCTAGTATTCACTACTAGAAATAGTATGTACACTTCTAATTTGAATGTACATACAGCGGGCATGGTCATATGTCAGCGACAAGGCATTTTTTCCAGCAATTTGATGACTGCATTCAATATGAAATATTTCAAATTTGTTTGGAGGGGTTGGGGAGTGCAATGATATTTAGGGTTGGTGCAGTGTGACAGGAATAGCAATTGGCCACTGGAAGTAGTGACAGAAATCTTCAAAACCATAATTTTCATATTGATTAATCCAAAAAAGGTTAGAACTGAAATACGTTAATGTTACTGTTTCTTATGTCTCCATTTGCTCTTTTGCCAGTTACCTTAAATCTGTGCTGTCTCAGATTCTTGATCCTTCGACCATGGGGAATAGTTTCTCCCTTATCTTCTCTCACTGTCCACTCCCGGCCCCTTTGATTTGAACACCTCTATCAAATTTCCTCCCAAACTCTTTGCCAGAAAGATTTTCTAGTCTACCTACATAACTGAAGTTCCTCACTTCTGAAACCATTCTTGTGAATCTTCTCTGGACTTTCTCTGATGCCTTCAAACTCTTCCTAAATATCCAGAGATGGATGCAATGCTCCAGTTGAGGCCAAACAATTTTTTTTACAAGTTTAACATGACCTCTTTCTTGTACTCTTTGTCCCAATCAATAAACCTACAGTACTCTTTACGTTAATTTTATGGCGACATCTGACCAATTGTTATTATATGATTAGAACTCATTTGCCTTCTTCTAAAGATGGCAGTCTGAACAATAAATAGTGTGTTTTCTAAAGCCTGGTATTTGTATAATTGAAGTGGATGTATTGTCATGACCTTATCCTCACTATATATGGATCACATATCTGTCCATGACAGTATAGAAACAGAGACAGGAGTAGGCCATTCAGCCCTTCCGCCATTCATTTTGATCATGACTGATTATCAAATTCAACATCCTAATTCCCTCTCCCCTGTTTCCCTTGATCTCTAAGAGCTGTATCTAATTTCATCTTTAAATCATGTTTTGGCCTCAACTGCATTCTGTGGTAGTGAATCCCATACATTCACCACCCTCTGGATGAAGAAATTTCTCCTCGCTTCGGTTCTACAAGGTTTATTCCTTATTCTCAAACTATGGCCTAGCTCTGGACTCCCCCATCATCAGAAACATTCTTTCTGAATCTACTCTGTCTATCCCTGTAGGGATTTTGGGTTTCTATGAAATTCCGTCTGATTCTCCTAAACTCCAGCGAATATAATCCTAACCGACCTTAGTCTCTCCTCATATGACGGACTTACCATCCCAGGACTCAAGATGGTTTTGTAGAAAATTGCCCAAATACGTCCTGTATATGAAAAGCAGGACAAATTCACTCAGGCCTATTACCACTCTGTCACCAGCAAAGTGATAGAAAGGATCATAACAGTGCTATTAAGCAGCACCTACTCAAAGGCATCCTGCTTACTGCTGCTCAGACTGGGTTCAACCAGGGTAGCACCTGACTTCATTACATCCTTAATTCAAATATGGATAAAAGGGTTGAATTTAGTCGGTGAAGTGAGAGTGACTGCTCTTGACATCAAGGCCACATTTGACCAACTGTGGTATAAAGGGGCCCTAATGAAACTGGAATCATTGGGAACCAGGTGAGAGCAGGCAAAGCTGTCTGTGGGGTTGGAGTCATACCTAGCATAAAGGAAAGTGATTGTGGTTGTTGGAGGTCAATCATCTCAGTCCTAAGGTGTCATTGCAGAGGTCCTCAAGGCAGTGTTCAAAGCCCAACTATTGTCAGTTGCAATAACGTTTTCTCCATGATAAGGTCATAAGTGGTGATGTTCTTTGATGACTGCACTAACAGCACTGTGGTGTATCTACATCATATGGACTGCAATGGTTTATGAAGATGGCTCACCACCACATTCTCATGGGCAATTAGGGATGGGCAGTAAAAATATTGGTTTAGTGAATTAATTTTTTAGAATGTAATGTATAGCCTAATATGAAAATTCAGGATGAATCCTGCAAACTAGTTTGATCTATGAGTTGTAATTTATTATAGAATCCCTATAGTACAGAAGGAGGTCATTTAGCCCAGAGAGCCTGTTCCGACCACAATCCCACCCAGGCCCATTTCCCATTGTCCCACACGTTTTAGCCTGTTAATCCCCCTGACCCTAGGGTCAATTTAGCATGGCCAATCAGCCTAATCCACATAGTCTTGGACTGTGGGAGGAAACCGGAGCACTCGGAGCAAACCTACACAGACGTGGGGAGAATGTGCAAGCTCCACACACACTGATCCAAAGCTAGAATTGAACCTGAATCCTCGTGCTGTGAGACAGCAGTGTTAACTACTACTTTCCTTCTGTCATGTGGAATATTTGACAAATGTCAACATGTAATTACAATATTAATCACACTTGAAGATGATTGATTCTCATTGTAAATGTATCACTGACTTTAGATAGTAGATGGTTCTTGCAAAGCTAAAATCATTTTAATTGTTGTAATTATCTGAACTCTATCTCACACTGACCACTTGATGGATCTGCAAAAGCAACATAAGCCGTGAAACCCTAAATCACATTGTTCCTCTGAAATGAGGCGAATTTGGTGTTTTGCTCCTTCTTATTAGTCAGTCTAACATAGCTTTCTACTATGATTGAAATCAACATTCAATTTTTCCACGTGAACGAGCTAAACACTTCCTTTTAAAAGCTTCAAAGATTATAACTTAAATCCACACCATCTTACTTGATACAGAGATCTTTGTATAAAATAAAGTTAATAACCACTGCAGCCACACATGGAAAATCACACATCTTCATGTGGACAAGAAATTAGATTTTACAGCCCCAGTGAGACAAAAATAGGAAATAAATACTTGCATTTATGTAACGCCTTTCATGATCACAGGATGTTCCAAACAACATTCATTTTGAAGTGCATTCACTATTGTAATGCAGGAGAGTGTGACATCTAATTTGCATACAACAAGCTCCCACAAAACAATAATGGGGCAATGACTAGATTTATTTTTAATTATATTGGCAAGGTATAAATTTTGCATGAGACATCTGGAGACATCTTGACTCCATTCTTCAAAATAATGCCATGAGACATTTTACATATATCCAAGAGGGAAACTGGAGCCTTCTCATGAAAAAACAGCATCTCTGTGCACCAGTCTCTCGCAACTGTAAGGGACAAGAATGTTGGTGCCATATGTTGAGAGTGCTATATCAATATTGTAGAGGAATGCCAGCTAAGAATTCCTCCCCTTAGCACTTGCAACCTGACAACCAAATTGACTAAATTTTAATTGAGTCATCCATGTCTCAGTCATCCATGGCTCAGTTGGCAGCACACTTGTCTCTAAATCACTAAGATTCCAGATTCATGTTCCACCTCAGGACTTTAGCACAAAAATCAAGGCTGACATTTCAGTGCAGTATCTTGTTGGACGTGCCAAATTTAGTATGAGATACCAAACCAAGGCCCCAGCTGATCGATAGGATGAATGGTAAAAATTCCATGGCACTATTTCAAATAAGAATTGGGGTGGGGGGTAGCAGGACATTTGTCCTGCAATCAACAGCACAGTAAATAGATCGCCTGGCCATTATTCACTGTTTGTGAGAGTTTGCTGAGGGCAAAGCCAGTTGCCTTGTTTTCTGCAATGTAACAGTTATTATAGTTTCAAATTATAATAGACTGGAAGCCCTTAAAATGTTAGCTGATCTGAGAGAGCCGGAATGGATTTGTAAAGGGTTAGCTGACGAACCTGAATTAATTTTTTTCAGAAAGGTGGCTGAAGTACCATACATGGATTTTTATCTCTGGCGACTTCCAGAAGACATTTGATCAAGTCTCATAAGAAACTGCTAGCTAAAGTTGAAGCTCATGGAATTGAAAGCAAATTATTGACTAGGTTAGGAAATTGGCACAATGACAGAAGTCAGAGAGTCGAGATAATTGGCAGGCACTCTTAATTGGCAAGGTGTGATTTGTGGTGCCCTGCACCAATCTGCATTGGTTTTCAATTATTTACTGTATTTCTTAACCTTAGATGATCAGGGTAAGAAGTGGTGTAGTGTTATTGTTGCTAGTAATCTAGACATCCAGGGTATTGCACTGGAGATATGGGTTTGATGATAAAATTTGAATTCAATTAAAAAAAATCTGGAATTAAAAGCTCAATGATGAATGTGAAATTATTGTTGTTTGCTGTAAAAACCCATCAGTTCATTAATGCCCTTTAGGGAAGGGAATCTGCTACCTTTACCTGGTCTAGCCTAAAAATGTCTCCAGATCCACAGCAATGTGGTTGCCTTTTAAATGCCATCACGGATGGATAATAAATGCTGGCCCACATCCCATGAACGAATAAAAAACGGTAAAGAGCCACATATCCAAACTTACTGCTGACACAAGAACAGTGGCATTGTGAACATTGTACATGGAAGTATAAAGTTACAAAACTAACGGTAGGAAGTTTTCTGGACAAAACTTTGGCAAATGGATTTCACCATAGGCAAGTGTGAGGTCATCTACTATGGACCTAATCAGGATAGATCAGCAAATAAAAGTGAAATATTGCAGATGCAGGAAACCTGAAATAAAAACTGAAAATGCTGGAAAAACTCAGCAGGTCTGACAGCATCTGTGGAGAGAGAAACAGAGTTAATCTTTCAAGTCCATGTGACTCTTCAGAGCCTTTTTTCCTCGACTCTTCTCTTTCAACTCCAAATTCTTTTCCAACTCCACGAATATGTCCTTAACCCTGCAAAGCCTTTGGGCATCTCACTCCTCATAGAATTTATTGGATTTCTATGAGGATGTGACTAATACTGTAGACAGAGGGGAACCGGTGGATGTGGTGTTTTTAGATATCCAGAAGGCATTTGATAAGGTGCCTCACAAAAGGTTGCTGCAAAAGATTAGGGAGCAAGGGTAAGGTATTAGCGTGGATAGAGGATTTGTTGTGTAATAGGAAGCAGAGAGTAGGAATCAGTGGGTGCTATTCTGGTTGGCAGCTGGGACTAGTGGAATGCAGCAGGGATCGGTGCTGGGGCCTCAACTGTTTACCATTTACATAGATGACCTGGAGGAGGGGGCTGAGTGTAGGATAACGAAATTTGCTGATGACACAAAGATGAGTGGAAAAGCAAATTGAGTGGAGGGTGTGGAAAGTCTGCAGAGGGATCTGGATAGGTTGAGTGAGTAGGCGAGGACCTGGCAGATAAGAGTATGATGTTAGCAAGTGTGAGGTTATCCACTTTGGTAGAAATAATAGTAGGAGGGATTATTATTTAAAGGGCGAAAAGCTGCAGCATGCTAAGGTGCAGAGGGACCTGGCAGTCCTTGTATACGAATCGCAAAAACCCAGTCTGCAGGTGCAGCAGGTAATCAAGAAGGTGAATGGAATGCTGGCTTTTATAGCTAAGGGGAATAGAATATAAAAGTAGGGAAGTCTTGTTGCAAGTGTACAGGGTGCTGATGAGGCCACAGTTGGAGTAATGTCTGCAATTTTGGTCGCTGCATTTGCGGAAAGATATATTGGCTTTGGAGGGAGTGCATAGAAGGTTCACTAAGCTAATACTGAGGTGAGGGAGTTAGCCTATGAGGAGAGATTGAGTAAACCGGGTTTGTACTCGTTGGAGTTTAGAAGGCTGAGGGGGGATCTTATAGAGAGATGTAGATAATGAAGGGGATGGATAGGGTATTCCCGCTTAGAAAGCATAGCAGGACTGGAGGGTACAGCCTTAAAATAAGGGGGGTGGGAGCAGTTTAGATTGGAGTTGAGGAGGAACTTCACTCAGAAGGTAGTGAATCTTTGGAATTCTCTGCCCATTGAAGTGGTGGAGGCGACCTTCCTGAATATATTTAAGTCACGGGTAGATAGGTTTCTGATAGACAAGGGAATTAAGGGTTATGGGGAGAAAGCGGGAAAGTGGAACTGATCCACTTCAGATCAGCCATGATCTTATTGAATGGTGGGGCAGGCTTGAGGGGCTAGATGGCCTATGCTCCTCCTATTTCTTATGTTGTCACCTCTGAAGTTTTCCTCTTCTCTCTCCCCTCCCCCCTGCCCTGACCCTCATTCATTTGTTTGTTGCCCTTGACCTTAGACCATGCATTTTAAATTCAATTTGTATTTTTTTTGTGATCTCCTAGTGGATAAACATAGCAGATATGTTTAACCTAGAATGGATGAGGGGAATTTTAGTATGTGTTTGGAGTGAGAGAGGATTTGAAATCTAATGTACAAAGTGAGTATTAGGAGGGCACAAATGCATAGTTTACAAAGGTGCCACAACTTGAAGCAATTTGCTTGTTTTTTTTAACTATTTAAGCTGCTGATATAGTGACAATAAATGGAGCTTAAACAGCAATAAAATGTTGTTGATCATTTATAGCATTTTTTAAAGTGGGCACTCTTTCAGGACTGAAGATGTGATTGTGTTATCAAGCAATAATAGCTCATATTACAATCTTGTTGTACTGTCCTAGCCAGCCATATTATCCACTTATCTGTCTGTTCAGTTTGTTAGTTTCAAGGGTTAGCCTTCATCCAGCTGCTGAGAGAGAGCGCATGTGTTTACGTAGCTAAATATTATTCGCTTGATTGTTGCATGGGAAAGTATTAAAACTATAATCAATTTTATGAACATTATCTTGCATAGTTTGTACAGGTGAGTATCTTTTCACAGGTGAAACGTGCTAGTTATCACTGGCCGCAGTTGATTCTCACCTGTCATTGTACAGTCGTCAGTTCTGAAAATGCAAATTTCAAAGTTATTGCCACTACACTGCCAAATGGACATGGATTATTTATCAAATTGGACATCAATGAGAAAATGTAGTTTGTTTATTTGATTATGCTTAACAAACTTTTCATAAGTATGTAATCTTTATTCATCATTAGTTTTGGTTTTTCATTCATGTCTGAGACATTTACAGAATATTCTTCTGTACTTTTATTTTGATGTTTTTTCAATAATGGAGCAAATTTAAGGAAAGTTCAATTCCAGGCTGCAATGCCATTATTCACAGAAGGATAATATTGCAAGTTTACTTGGGCAGTTTGCATTTTAAAAATACAGGCAACTGATCAATATAGACCAAATATAAAAATAAGAATTGAAATCCCTTTAAAATAGAGGCTGAATAACATCTGCATCCGCAGTCCCTAATTTCACTTCATCCAAAGATCACACTTGGTCTTGACTTGCCATAGGAGATGAGGTACTTACCTTTATAAATTTGTTAACATCCTGGATTAGAAATAAATATAAGAATACAGAAAACTGAAATAATTCTAAGATTGTACTCTTACTAGGATTAGACTTAAATTCATGGGTCAGTCTGTATCTGACTTGGGAGATGTTTCCAATAAAAGGAGGAATTCCCAGTGGAGTTTGTTGTAGTAAGCCATGTCTCATTGCAAAGTTGAACAAAAAGTAAAGAATCTGTGAAACTTTAAAAGTTTCATTGAGTTGATCATTAAAATTCTTAGTTCAATGTTTGCAAGTGCTCAGGGTATTCAGCTATCAGTGGTTTATAGGTCAGTGATGGTGTTGAAATTGTATGAGACTATGCTAAGACCACATCTTGAGTGGTCTCAACTAAACTCTGTTTAGTTTTTGGTTCTTTACAGAAAAAGCACACAGTTATAGTAAAGAGCCCAGATGATAACTGCAATGTTGCTCTGAGCTTAGAGGGCTCTCTAGAGAAGATGATGACTTGATAGAGGTGTTTTAAGTTTTTTGTGTGTCTGGAGAATTTGATCCAGGAAAGTTCTTCTGCCAGGATTAGAAATTAAGTCCTACGAAACATTTTTAAAGTTCATGGTGTTGAAGGATTTTTTAACAACATAATAAAAGAAACTACTTGAATCTTTTGAGGAATATAATTGTGCGTAGAATTTTAGATTAATTACTGCACAGAAATTGGCCTGATGGACCCAATGAGTTTGTACTGGCACTCTGCAAGAATAGTTTTGTTTGATTTATTATTGTCGCATCTATTAACATACATTTGATTATGAAAATCAATGAAAAGTATTGTTTCTTGAGTGCTATAAAGATAAAATATACCATTCATATAAAAGGGAACAAGAGATTGCAGAATGTATTGTTACGGTCATAGCGAGGGTGAGCTTAATGCAAGGAAGTCCATTCAAAAGCCTAATAGCAACAGGGTAGAAGGTGTTCTTGAGATGGTTGATACATGACCTCAGACTTTTGTATTTTTTTCCTGAAGGAAGAAGGTGGAAGAAAGAACGTTCGGGGTGCGTAGGGTCCTTAATTATGTTGGCTGCTTTGCCAAGGCAGCAGGAAGTGTAGACAGAGTCAGTGGATGGGAGGCTGGTTTATGTGATGAATTGGGCTCTATTTGTGGCCTTTTTGTAGTTCCTTGCAGTCTTGGGCAGAGCAGGAGCCATACCAAGCTTTCTATTGTGCATCTGTAAAAGTTGGTGAGGGTCCTAGCTGACATGCCAAATTTCCTTCGTAATTTATTAATAAATTAGTAATTTAGCTAACTCAACCTTTCTGCCCTTTCCCATAACAGTGTATAATATTCCTTCCCTACCTCTTTCAGGTGCTATCAGTTCCCCTCAGAAAGCCACATTTGAGTCTGCCTCCATCATACACTCGGACAATACTTTCTCAATTTTGTTTTAACAAAGGTTTTTCCTCACGTTTCTAATGGATTGTCTGTTGAATGGAATATCATGACATTATTTTGAAAAGATCTACATGAATGCTGATTGGAACGATTAATTGTAGTATGATGCTGAAAATCTAATGAAGATTAGGAAAGGCAAGACAGATGATCTTACATGTCTTCTGACCAAATTATCTCTTCTATAGAACTGGAGGGATAAAAGCTGAAATCCTGTCCATCAGAACTGGTTACTCATCACTTGAGTAAGCTGAATCTGTCAGTATTTGGAAAATCATGGTTCAAAAGTTGCTTGATATCTCACGAGATGTATGTAATCTTAGTATGTTCTACATAAAAGGTAAAATCACATTTCAAGTTTCAGTAAAGGAAAATATTAACTCTGCAATAAAATTGAGAAAGCTGCCTAATCAGAGGCAGCAAAGTGACACAAGACAACATCATCCCAGTCAATGTAAGAGGACATAGAGAGATAAACATAGGAGGAAAGTTTTAATTTATTTTTAATTTTGCTTAGGATTCTGCAGGAAAATTGGATATGTACTGGGCATTCTTTAATGTTATTCTTGAAAGCTCTTCTTAGTCCTTAATGGCCACTTGAAACATTATAATCTTCTGTTTTTACTTGGAAGGTGAGCTTTAAAATATTAGAGTTTTTGTGAAAGTTAAATTTATATTTTATAAATTTCTATCTGCTGTGCATGTCTAATTTTCAATGGATTAATGTAACAGTTGTACAAAGTTAAATTTGTACTGCTTTCTTTCCAATTTTTTTTCTCCATTTCCACAGTTGCAATTTTTCTGCTGTTTAGGGTTTTAAGCATTTATTTTGCTCTAAAAGTTCATGCAGCTTGAAAAACATATCCCTGAAAAGGAAGTACTTAAAAAAAAGCTTTACAATGCAACTTAAATAATTAATAATAGAAATATTGAATTCCTTGCTTTTAAGTTTGTTAATTTTCTTATGTTGACTTTTTTATGTTTCTTAGTCATTAGTGAGTTATACAATGCTATGTCTACAGATTATTTGCACTTCCTTATCTATGATGGTTAGCAGCTGACAATCAGACATAAAACTTTTATTAATTGGAAAAGCTGAGCCAGCTGCTGAGAAAGTTCCTCATGGTCTGGCTATAATCAGATTTTGTACCTTCGTTTGATCATAATAAATCTAACTTATTTGCACAATGTATTATGGAGAGTTTATTAGTACAAAGGTTAGTAAAGTCTCATGAAGTGTTTGAGGTGTAAAATATAATCTTTCACATTTCTGATGTAATTACAACTGTTAAACATCTGAATCTTTTGCATTTTGTGTTAAATTGTGTAAACCAAATGATTGGAACTACGGTTATAATATGTAATGTCCAAGACATTCCATGTGGAGTCCAAACGGGCCATCAAGGCACAAATGCACTAGTTTTGCAAAATGAATTTATTACTCAAAAGATTTTGTAGAAACTCATTGGTTCATAGAAAATTTTACTTTCTGTGCTATGCAATGTGATAAGATAACCTTTACAGTTCTATAAATTGGATTAAAATAATTCCACTATTAATTTGAAGAGTGGCATCCCGGTGTTGTTTTAATACTACCCTTGAAAATGAGTATGACATAAAAATTAGTATTTCTAATTTATGTCTAGTCTACCATCTTTGGGCAACATGACTTCAGATGAGGCTTTTCAAAAAGAAGTATGTAGAACTATTTACTAGTTATATTGATGGACAGTAGTCAGTTTTTTAGTGCCTTTAAGCATAAAATGCTAGGAGCCACTCTGAAGGCGCACAGTCAGTAGAAACTCAGCATGATGATTCATTTGATGGTGGGTGTGTGACCATAGGTGGGCATAGATATCTCCCAACGAGACATTTTGTAAACTAGCACAAAAGTCACAAAGATTTACAGCATGGAAACAGGCCCTTTGGCCCAACTTGACCTTGCCACCTTTTTTTTAAAACCCCTAAGCTAATCCCAATTGCCTGCATTTGACCCATATCCCTCTATACTCGTCATACCCATGAAACTATCTAAATGCTTTTTAAAAGACAAAATTAAAAATTTAAGATGGCTTAAAACTTGCACTGGACATAATTTTCATTTAAAATTTTCTTAATTGCTTTGACTTTATTTGGCCAAGCTGTGTTTAAAATATCAGGAAACCTGAAGACAGCATTTTTAAGAATTTAAGGGAAGCTCACAGCATTAATGAAAACTCATCTTGAGGTAGAATGTGTCTGATTGCAAAAGAAGCATGTCATGCTTCTCCATATCGGGAGCCATCTTGCTTGATTTGAAGAAGATAACTTGCAATTCTCAACCAGAATTTCCTTCCTTTTCACCATCACATTTTTTTGAATCTTTTAGGGGAAAGTTAATTACTCTAAATGTTTTTTTAATGCACAGTATATTTATGTAAGTTGCATTAAAATATAAAGATAAGGTGCTCATGATTTAGCTTTGGTTCTTTTGAGCGTGAAAGTTTGTTTCTAATACTTAAAAAAAAATGCAGAAGCACTGAAAAAAATGCAGAAAGATTTACTATGATTGTTCCAGCAGGTGCAGTACACTCATGGGGAAACCCTTAAAGGCAAAGCTAAATAAATGCATGATAGCAGGAACAAGAGGTATTGATGGGGTGAGATGGAGTAAAGTGGGAAGTTTATGTGGAGCATAGACATCAGTCTTGATGAAAGAGGCCATTAATTGATCTAGATTTTTACCAAATATAATGCTTCCATCACATCTAATCACCTTTTGAATTGATCCAACCTTGTCTGGAAAACCTTTACAATTGAAGAGCAAATGCTGGAAAATCTCAGCAGGTTTGGCAGCATCTGTAAGGAGAGAAAAGAGCTGATGTTTCTAGTCCAGGTGACCCAGCTTTGACAAAGGATCATCTGGACTTGAAACATTAGCTCTTTTCTCTCTTTACAGATGCTGCCAGACTCTGCTGAGATTTTCCAGCACTTTCTCTTTTGGTTTCAGATTCTAGCATCCATAATAATTTGCTTTTATTACAATTGAAGACATTTTTCCTGTCATCTGTCCTAAATTTCCATCAGTTTTAACTTGCTTCTGGTATCTTTGCACATTGAGTAGATTTCTGATTTCACTCAACATCCTGTGTACTTATAAAGCTGACTCTTAAATTGTCATATTTCAATGCATAAGATTTATACTTTCCTTTATTAGGAAACCAAAGGCAGTTTTAAGGGATTTATGGTTTTGATTTTGATGAACATGAGAAATAAGGTATAGTTTTAAGTGGGTTTAATTTAATGTTTCAGTGCCTGGAAGGGTAAAATCTATAATTAGATTCATGCTGTTCAAAGGTGTTGTATGCATGGGGTGTTGGTTTCAATTCCAACTGATTCTATTGTGCTTAAAAAGAGCTACAGTATGAAAAGTAAATAACCAAGCAGTTGTTGCTTGGCAACTGGGGCTTCATAAGATAGAGAAGTTTTCAAGTTTTAGTTCAGCTAATTTGATTGTGGTTGGAGATAGGTAGTGAGTAAGAAGGCAGTTGTCATTGCTGTACCAGAAGAATTGGGTTTAGAAGGCTAAAGAAGAAGCATCCTGCTAGAAGAAAAGCCACACTATGGAGTAATGGTTAAGAAAACGTGCCAAAAATCTAAAATCCAGTTATTTGAGGAAACTAAAGAAATGAAAAAAAGTTTTCAAAAAGCCTGGGGTGACCAGAACAGAGGAAACTGGGAACCAGAACAGAATACTATTCTGTAAAACCTCAGAGTTGAAAAGACATTAGAACATAAGAGGCCAGAAATATATACACAGTAGTGCTGAGATTTGTGAGATTGGTAAGAGAACATTATATGAAATAATTGTGAAAATTGTTGGCTGGACCTCTGAGTTGCGTAAAAGCTTTAAGACAAAGGAAACCTGAAGGGAGAGGAGTAAAACCTGAAAAAGAAACCTTGATAGAAGCATGGAGAGAAAGCTTAATTTAAATGAAGTTTGAAAATTTTACTTTTAAAAGCAGAATTTGAAGTCATTTGTGTGAATGCCGGAGTTCAATGAGTCAAGGTGGCTCACAGTGTAAGAATCACCTGGGAAATTGAGGCGCAATCTACAGACATTCACTTGGATTTAAAAAGTTGTCTGACCACAGTGATCCTGTACGCATAAAAGTGACCGTGTGTGTTAATGAGCTTTGTAGCTTGGGATGTGCTTTGTAATCCTTGTTAATCTTATAACTTGTATATAATTGTTAAGCTATAAATCAAGGGGTATTGTGTCATCTAATTTTTTTATGTTTAGAAATGATTTTTTTCTTGTTAAAACTAATTAGTGGTTTTGTAATTCTTCCTCCATGCTTATTTTTTTTAAAAGTGAGTTCCGGTCTTTTGAGTTCCATTCTGGAATCTTCCTTTCCAGTTATTACAACAACTTGATTTCTAATAACAAAGTGTTACAATCTGTGATCCCTAGCAACAGTGGATTTTGTGTTACTTCTGTTGTTTTGTTACCAAAACTAAGATTCAAGTTGCAGTCTGACTAAGTAACTGCGATTTTAGCATGAGCTGTTCTGACTTGAAATCAACTGACCTAACAATATAATTTTGCCTTTTTTTGCTTATTGCTACTTCATCGTGTTGTTATAAGTTAGGTGCTGAAACTATTATTGTTCCAGGTTCCTCTACAGTTTAACATTTTAGATTTGCCAGGCCAAGTCCTACTCGTGTCTAATAAGACTATTCATTATTCCAAGGTTATTCCCAAATTTTTTCCCAACTGCAGACTGTCGTCATAAATTCTTCTCCCCATTCCCTTCGCCTTCAGCTGTCCCTTTATTCAAGGATGATATCCATTCATCGGGACAATGAGCTTCTGCCATGGATCTTCCTGTGATCTTTGGACACACGTGGGATAGGCTATCCCACAAATCAATCCAGATTGATCCAGAAAGCAGCATTCATTTATTTTCCTTCTCTGCCACCATACTGCTCCATTATTAAGATGGTGTGACTCTTGGAAATGTGATGTAGCTTGATGGACAAGTTGTCACCATTTCAAACTGTTGGGTGCAACCTTCTCTGAGTCATTATCAATGTTTCTGCACTTAAAGGAGAGCTTCAGAGCAATATTGAAGTGTTTTTCTATGTCCTCCTGTGTGTAGTTTTGGTCGTTGCATTCGAGGAAGGATATATTAGCCTTGGAGGGGGTGCAGAGAATGTTCACTAGGCTGATACCAGAGATGAGGGCATTGGATTATGAGGAGAGACTAAATAGGCTAGGTTTGTACTCATTGGAGTTTAGAAGGCTGAGAGGGGATCTTAAAGAGACATACAAGATAATGAAAGGGATGGATAGAGTAGAGGTTGAGAGACTCTTCCCGCTTAACAAAGATAGCAGTACTAGAGGGCACAGCCTCAAGATCAGGGCAGGGGGTGGTTCAGATCAGAGTTGAGGAGAAATTTCTTCACGCAAAGGGTGGTAAACCTTTGGAATTCTCTGCCTGTTGAAGTGGTGGAGGCTTCCTCGCTGAATATATTTAATTCAAGAGTGGATAGGTTTTTGATTGACAAGGGAATTAAGGATTACGGGGAGAAAGCGGGAAAGTGGTACTGGGCATTTGGAAGTTGAAAAATCAGGACCTAATGGGGAACGCACCTTTTGACAATCCAGACAGTGTCTAATCCATCAAAGTTGATTTTCCACGAGTTTTGACTGAATGATTGTGGAGCTGTCTTCAAGATGGGTGCTAAAATTTGTCCATGGATTCAGAGGATGCAGCGGAGTTATAATTGATGGAATTTCTCTAATGTTGTTATGCATTGCTATTGGACAATTCAGCTCTCACCACAATGTAAGAATGCGGCAACAACAACTGTTTTGTACACTAGGACTTGTTAACATGTGGAGGTCATTGTTTCCGAACATATGTTGCCATAGTTTGCAGAAGGCTGAGTTGATGGAGCTGATTTGGTGTTCCATCTTCTCATTGATGAGGGGTGGTTACCAAGGTGTACTGAGTTCTTAGCATATTCCAAAGTCTCTCCTTCAATATGTATGGGAGATGGAATATTTGACTAATCAGATGTGGATCAGTTTGAGTTTTCTATTAGCAACATTCAAGAACAGGCTAGCTTTTTTGTATGCATAATTGACGAGATACGAAATGGTTGGCAAATCTTATACATAGTAGACATTGACACTGCAGTCATCCATAAATTGATCATACACATCTGATCGTCAGTATATTTTTGGCATAGAGGCAACCCCTGCAACCTCATTTCCAATAAGAAGTGTGTTTCAAACAGGAGGGGTGAACTTAAACAGCCTGATTTCTCCTCTCATTACCCATTAA
The DNA here is from genome assembly GCA_024679065.1 of Sphyrna mokarran. Classification (NCBI taxonomy): domain Eukaryota; kingdom Metazoa; phylum Chordata; class Chondrichthyes; order Carcharhiniformes; family Carcharhinidae; genus Sphyrna; species Sphyrna mokarran. The sequence goes on from JAGIQG010000009.1 coordinate 16,507,908, forward strand.
TAAACTGAAAGGTATTTTTGATTTCCCCCTTTTAAGTGGTGGCACACTTTGCCCAACTCTGCAGTATGGAGTTATCCAATCCTTTGGTAACCCTGCAGCAAACTCAAGATAAGGTAATATTTAGATGGTTAGTTGTTTGCCCCCTTTTGCGCTGGTAAAATAAATGAGGGATAAGGGAAAGAAAGCAGTCAAAGGCAAGGCAGATGAAGTATAATGTTAGCAAGTGTGAGGTTATCCACTTTGATAGGATTAACAGTAGGAAGGATTACTATTTAAATGGTGAAAAGTTGCAGCATACGACGGTGCAGAGGGACCTGGGGGTCCTTGTGCATGAATTGCAAGAAGACAGTCTGCAGGTGCAGCAGGTGATCAAGAAGGCAAATGCAATGTTGGCCTTTATAGCTAGGGGGATAGAATATAAAAGTAGGGAGGTACTTTTGCAGCTGTATAGGGCACTGGTGAGGCTGCAGTTGGAATACTGTGTGCAGTTTTGGTCGCTTTATTCGAGGAAGGATATATTAGCCTTGGAGGGGGTGCGGAGAATGTTCTCCGGAAGTTATGGACTTTAGTGCGGAGTTATGGACTTTAGTAAGGCGTTTGATAAGGTGGCCCATGGAAGACTTCTGCAGAAAATGCAGATGTATGGGATAGAGGGTGATTTAGCTAATTGGGTTAGGAATTGGCTAGCAGATAGAAGACAGAGGGTGGTGGTTGATGGGAGATATTCACCTTGGAGTTCGGTGACAAGTGGTGTACCTCAGGGGTCTGTTTTGGGGCCCCTGCTGTTTGTAATTTTTATAAATGATCTGGATGAGGGTATTGAAGGATGGATTAGTAAATTTGCAGATGACACTAAAGTCGGTGGAGTGGTAGATAGTGAAGAGGGGTGTTATAGTTTGCAGAGGGACTTGGACAAGTTGCAGAGCTGGGCCGAGAGGTGGCAAATGGAGTTTAATGTGGAAAAGTGTGAGGTAATGCACTATGGCAGAAATAATAAATGTGTAGAGTATAGGGCAAATGGTAGGATTCTTAGTAGTCTAGATGAACAGAGGGATCTTGGTGTGTATGTGCATAGATCCCTGAAAGTAGGCAGTCAGGTCGAGAAGGTTGTTAAGAAGGCATATGGAGTATTGGCTTTTATTGGTAGAGGGATTGAATTTCGGAGCCGCATTGTCATGTTGCAACTGTACAAAACTCTAGTGCGACCGCACTTGGAGTATTGTGTGCAGTTCTGGTCCCCAAATTATAAGAAAGATGTGGAGGCATTGGAGAGGGTACAGAGGAGGTTTACCAGGATGTTGCCTGGTATGGAGGGCAGGTCTTACGAAGAGAGGCTGAGGGATTTGAGGTTGTTTTCGTTAGAAAGAAGGCGGCTAAGAGGGGACCTTATTGAAACATATAAGATGATTAGAGGTTTAGATAGGGTGGACAGTGATAGCCTTTTTCCTAGGATGGAAAAAGCTAGCACGAGGGGACACAGCTTTAAATTAAGGGGTGATAGTTATAGGACGGATATCAGAGGTAGGTTCTTTACCCAAAGGGTGGTTCGGGAGTGGAATGCCCTGCCTGCAGCAGTTGTAGATGCGCCAAGTTTGGTGGCGTTTAAGAGGTTAGTTGATAAGTATATGGAAGAGAAGGGAATGGTTTAGTTTGGAGGGGCATTGCTTTTTATATTGGTCGGCGCAACATCGAAGGCCGAAGGGCCTGTTCTGTGCTGTAATGTTCTATGTTCTATGTTCACTGGGCTGATACCGGAGATGAAGATGTTGGCTTATGAGGAAAGACTAAATAGGCTAGGTTTGTACTCATTGGAGTTTAAAAGGCTGAGAGGAGATCTTATAGAGATGTATAAGATAATGAAGGGGATGGATAGGGTAGAGGTTGAGAGACTCTTCCTGCTTAACAAAAATAGCAGGACTAAAGGGCACAGCCTCAAGATTGGGGGGTGGGATGGTTCAGATCAGAGTTGAGGAATTTCTTCACTCAAAGGGTGGTGAATCTTTGGAATTCTCTGCCTGTTGAAGTGGTGGAGGCTTCCTCGCTGAATATATTTAAGTCAAGAGTGGATAGGTTTTTGATTGACAAAGGAATTAAGGATTATGGGGAGAAAGCGGGAAAGTGGTACTGAATCATTGCAGATCAGCCATGATCAAGGGGCTGGATGGCCTACTCCTGGTCCTATTTCAAATGTTCTTAAGACCACAATAAAAATCAGTAATGGTTTCACATAAATCTAGAGTCTGAAATTAGAAGTCCAATGGTGTATTCCTTCAGAGGTAAAAAGTTGAAATTGTTGCAGAAACAAAGACTTCCATGATAGAGGAAGGCACTTCCCAGCACCAACCAACGCAGGATTTCTGATGTTTTCAGTAATATATATTGTAGATGAGGACCAGGCAATTTACCTGCTAAGACCTACTGGGTGGTAAAATTGTAGACCAATGGAGCTCAATTTCACATGGCACTATTACAGGTGCAAGTAGCTTTAGGAGAGCATGTTACATAGTGCCACCATGTCTTCTGAGGTTTTCAACAAAGGGTGGCTTTTTCCAGCTCTGGAACCTGGAGGTGTTTAATGTAGGAATAGAATCTCTTGTGTCCTTGCAGCTATACCATCTTTTTAGCTAGAGCTCTGCTGTAGAAATGTAAAAGGTGTTAGTGCATTTCTTCAGAATTTGATTTCCTGCAGTCACCTGGGGCATTTGACCTCATTCGCATTAACAAGATTCCTTTTGGCCTCTGAGGGTTAAAAATTCCTCTGGTATGAGTCATGGATAGTTGGACATGTCAGAATAAAGCTTTTGTCCATTTTAAAAATTAAATGATTTAAGAAAATAGCCAGATTGATATAGATTTTTTTTTCCTTCCTGCCTTCTGTATGGGACAAGTGCAAGGAGTTAATGCTGCTTTGTCACTGAGATTGAGATAATCAAATTGTCATGTGCCCATCCCTCCCAATAATCCACGTGGACGAATTTTCTTTAATGCTTTAGCCTTTAATCTTTCTCTGGTTTCTCTCCTATCTTCTTGTGCCCACTCTGAGCTCATCTCATTAATGAAATGCATTTCTTGTCTCTTTGATCCTATTTCCACTGAACTATTGATTATTCTACTTCACTTCCTGGTCCATATGTTAGCCTGTGTTCTAAATAGTTCTCTATTCAAATGTTGTCTCCTCTCTTTTAAATCTGTTGTCATCATCCCACTTTTCAAAAAAACAATCTTCAACTCTTCTTTCCTCACAAACTATGGATTACTCCATAGTTGCTAAATTATCACACAGCTTATCCTACAACTAGCGTGGATGAACAGAAATTTTTTCCAAATAAATATTGGGAAGACTAAGCCATTTTGGTCCCCACTCCCCACACTGTTCCCTACCTACCCATTACATCCTGGTGAGTGATGTTAAGTAGAATACATGGATTGGAAACTGGTCTACTTTTTGCTTGGAAAAGGAAAATCAGTAAGTCAAGTAGGCCTGAATATTTGTATTTATTTATATCCACTGATTAGAGCAGTTTGCATACCTGGATTTATTACTACTACTTTGTTTTAAGCTGGAGAAAGCTTTCACTCATCCATGACAGCACAGCAACAATTATGATGCTGAGGATAGTGGTAAAGAGGTGAAGTTAGGCATTAATAACATACATCAGTTTCCATAAGTCAATGCCTCTAGGACATATTGCAAGGGGAAAATTTGAGGAAAGGTTTGGGAGTGAGAATGCCATCTGGTTTGGCTAACTTATGCTTTTACAGTAATCCCTGTTTAGAATTGGAGTTCACCTAACTTCTGGCACTGAATGTTATTTAGTACATTGAATCAAAGTTATATTGAAGATATTTTTATAAATTCTGATGGCAGACTTTTGTTTATATGCAGTAAATAGCTTTCCTTTTAAGTAATAAAATATTAAAATGTAATCTATAATCAATACTAGCCCAAAGTTACTTTTTTTGAAATTTAAACCAAGTTCTCTTGTTAGATGTGCCCTTACAGGCAGCTTCTATTTCAACACTAGCTTATAGTGTAGCGTATTTTTGAAGTGCAGCATAGTCACAATTGGGAACCTTGCACTTAAACTGAATGGTTTTTAACCACCAGTAGTGGGAGTAATTGTCCAACTGTCACTGAGGTTCAATTTCATTTGGAAAACACGTATTCAAAATGTGAATCTCCCAATTGAATTTGCCATTAATTGGAGTTTACATGAATCAATACTGATATCCTGAAAATTTAGACTTAATATTTTGATAAAAGCATACTTTGGATGAGCTTTTTACTATTACATAGCAGTTTGCAGTAAATGCAATGTGAGACACCATCACCTATATTAAGTTTAGCACTTCCTGGAAAAAGAGAGAGGGTAAATGCAAGAAGGATATTTTCCTGGGTTATTGGGGTTTAGAACCCAAGAGCTCTCAGAGTAAGGAGTAGGTGTTTAGGACTGAAATGAAGAGGAGTTTCTTTACTCAGACAGTGGTACTGGTGAATCTTTGAAATTCTCTGTCCAAAATGGATGTGGAGGCTCAGTTGTTGAGCATGTTCAAGACTGAGGTAGATGGATTTCTGCACGTTAAAAACATCAAGGGAAATGGGGTTAGTGCAGGAAAATGGTGTTGAAGTAGAAACCAACCATGATCTCAATGAATGACGGAATGACTGAAAAGACTGATTGGCCTATTCCTGCTTCTATTTCTTATGTTCTTATTATCATTTGAAATACCTAAACTAAATAATGCAAAATGAGTTGGAAGATATAAGTCATTGGTTTGGTTCCCATAACAGTTTAAACCCAGCGAGCAAAGCTTATTTAAAGTCATCAGAATACCAAACTAAATCATTATTGCCTTAAATTCAGTAATCAGTTGAAAGATATTCAATTGTGCCTATTGTTTGTGTTTTTTTAAGGTTTGAATTTTTACATGTTGCATTATGCAGCACACTGATTTTGGTAGTAATGTCATTAAGAGGAGCTGAAGGTTAATACATGAACATAGTTTGAGTTGCAGGTACATGTAATAGCAAGAGGTTACCAGAAAGTGAAACACTGACCATAGTAATCATAGAGGCCATTCGGTCCATTGAGTCTGCACCAACCACAATCCCACCTAGGCCCTACCCCCATATCCCTACATATTTTACCTGCTAATCCCTCTAACCTACGCATCTCAGCACGCTAAGAGGTAATTTTTAGCATGGCCAATCAACCTAACCCACACATCTTTGAACTAATATCTTCCATAATATTACTTTTTCTCTTCTCCTCTTTTACTTTTGCCTTCCCTCTTTTTTTAATCCTAGCACCCTTTTCTCATCCTTGTAGAAATATGCAATACAGAAGAATGCCACACAGCCTACCGTGTGCATGCCGCTGACAAACGGTCATCCAGCCGAACTTCATTCCATTTTGCTTTTCTCCTCTGCCCTTTCTTCGTTTTTAGGGTCTCTGACTTATACCCCAATGAGACACTCTCTGCTTCTCTTGGCCCTCTCCACTTTTCTCAGTCTCGTGGTGTGGTCATGCTCATCCCAATCTGCTTCCTTTTTGATTTTTTTTCAGCATTAAACTGGGCTTTTTTAAAGTTCTCATTACACTTAATGTATTTCTCAATAGTAGGAGGAATTTCCCAGTGGGTCATGTGTGAAGACAATTCAGCAACCAATGCAGGAGGGGGAAAACTGAACAGATTTCATCTAAAGGTAAGTAGAAAATTAAGTGGTTGAGGAACAAAGCAAGAGGCCATGAGCAGTTGACAGTAAAAGTGACTAAAGCCCTGAGGAGCTGCAGGTAGATAAGAACATTAGAAATTGGAGCAAGAGTGGGCAGATAGATAGCAGATGAAGTTCAGTGTGGGGACGTGACGCATTTTGGTAGGAAGAACAGAATTCTGCTCTTCGAACCTGCTCCACCATTCAATAAGATTATGGCTGATCATCTCCTTCAATGGCACTTTCCTACAATATTCCGGTATCCTTTGATGTTTTTAAGGTGTGAAAATTCATCAGTCTCAGAATTGAATATACTCGATAACTAAGCCTCAGCAGCTCTCTGGGGGACTCCAAAGATTCATCATTGAGTGAAGAAACACATCATCCAAGATTCTAAATAACTTGTCCCTCGATCTGAGACTGTTCTAAACTTCCCTTTACTCTTTCCACCTTCAAAGATTACACATACACCAAGGTCCCTCAAGATTCCTACCCCTTATTTAATATTGTCTCTCCATATTCTTCCTATCAAAATACATCATCCTCACATTGAGCTTCATCTGCCACCAACTCCACCAACTTGCCTCTGTCCTTTGAAGTTCTACATTGTCTTCTTCACAGTTTACAGTGCTTCTGAACTTTGTGTCATCTGCAAATTCTGAAAGTTTCCCCTGCACACTAAAATCTAGATCATTAATAAATACAAGGAAAAGCAAGGGTCCCAATAACAATCCCTGGAAAACACTACTGTAAACCTTCCTCCAGCCCAGAAATATCCAGCGACCATTACTCTTTTTCTATTATTCAGCTAATTTTGTAACCACATTGCGACTGTCGCTTTTATTCCATGAGCTGTAACTTTCTCACAAGTCTATTCTGTGGCTGTATATGTAACATCTTCTGAAAGTTCATATACATGACGTCAACAGTATTGACAGTCTATTCAACACTTGTTCATTATCAATTTTGAAACCTTCTAAGGACCGAGTTTCTTTATCTGTCACGGGTAGCATCTATCCCCTTGGTAAAGACAAATGTAAAGTATTGATTTAGTTATTCAATCGTGCCCCAGCCTTCATGTGTAAATTCCCTTTTAGGTCCCTAATCAGCCCTACTCTTCCTTTCACCACTCTTTTACCATATATATGCCTATAGAAAATTTTGGGATTTCCCTTCACATTGACTGCCAGTATTTTCTCTGATGTGGAGGTGCTGGCATTGGACTGAGGTGGACACAGGAAGTCTCATAGCACCAAATTAAAGTCCAACAGGTTTATTTGGTATTACGAGCTTTCGGAGCGCTGCTGTTTCATCAGGTGAGCATTTTCTCATAATCCCCCTTTGCTATTCTATTTACTGTTTCACCTCCCTTCTGAACCTTCTGTGTTCCTTTTGGTTCTCAACCATATTTTTTACCTTACATCTGTCATGACCACACTTTTCTTTCATGGTTCATGTTTGAAATTCAATGCTTTCTAGCCCTTCACCATTTAATATTTGTTTTTCCTATCAAAATGGATCAGTTAACATTCATCACATTGTCTTCCATGATGTGGAAAACTATGATATGGCAACACCTAAGTTTAGAAGTTCAAAAGCTAAGTGTAATGGTAATTATGTTGAACTTTCAGCAAACACAGTTGTAATGAGAGTAGTATAATATTTTCCAGTAACCACACGCTGTGCATTCTGCATAGCACTTTACAATGTATCTCCTGTATTACTAATAGGAAGTTGGAGGAAATATTATTTTATAAGGAAGTGGGCATGTTGTGGTAGCTGTGACGGTAAGGTATGAGGATATAATATTTCAGAAGAGTTGGTGTGTGACAACTTGGGATTGGTGTAAGAAAAGGTTGGAGGATTGAGGAAGTGAGATGTATAAAATATGCAGAGTTGAAACAGTTTGGAAAAAGTAGTGTGTAGTAATTGAAGAAAGAATTGAGGATTTGGGGTTTGAATGATAATTCAGGTAGAATAACTAACTAGTGAAAGTAATTTGATAGGGTAATGAGTAACTCAGCAGGGAGGGAGTACTATAGATGGTATATCAGAAGTGGTAAGAATTCAGTTGTGGAAGCGTATATTTGCAGAGGGAGTAGTTAATATGTAGAGAAGGGTAATGAGTACGGGTATAATGAGAAGTTGAGGGAGTTATGTCAGTTTGCACTAAACCTTGTTTTATAGCCGAAAATGTTAGAAGTAGTGTGTGAGATTTAGGATGGCTGTTGGGATGAGAGGTAAACTCAGTAAGCGGTCTGGCAACACCAATTTTAAATCCAACCGATTTATTTGATAGTAAATCTGCTAGCTTTCGGCGTTTGTGCCTTCGTCAGGCGGGATGAGAGGTGGCAAGAAAGTAGGGGCTGCAATCTGAAATAAATATAGATGAGAAGTTGAGTTGGAAAAATTGATAGATTGCACTTTAGGAAAGGCAGATAATGAAAAACTGGCAGGAGAATATTGAATACAAGTGTTATCAGCAGAATGTGCTGAACTAGGATGATTACAGATGATTGTAAAGGTGGAAATAAACAGACTTGGTGATGGAAGAAGATGTTACATTATAGTTTCTTGTTGAGCCTAAGAAAGCAACAATGATAATATCTGTAGCATGTGTGTATTTGCCAGGCACCAAAAACTTTTGGTTCAGCCTTACTGTTATACGTGTGAAAGACAATTTGTGTCATCTAAAACTTACTTGGAGAGGCAACATAGCAGCATCAATGTGGTTGTGAAGTTGAGATGTGGTGGAAAGATAAAGGTTGCTGTCATCAGTATGCATACAAACTATGTCACCAAGGCGTACCATATGACATAAAGAAGGACAGGATACAACTGAGAGATCCTTGATGGACTCTGAAAATGAAAGTTTAGGGGAGGGGAGAGAAGCCATCTCTGAACATGCTCTAAATTCTTGCAATCAGGTAGAAATGCCACTGGGCAATGGAGGAAAGCCAGTGGAGAAAGATGGTGTTAAAAGCAGTCAAATGCCACAGAGAGGATGATTTTGATCAATGCAGCCAGAGCTAGAGCTGTTTTGGTGCTGTGAGATGAGTGAAACCAAACTGAACTGAAGGGGTTGCAGCAAAGATGGTCATAGCTGAAATGTAACACGTGTTCACGGAAGTTATGGGGAAAAGAAAAGTTCATTTTTTAATGTAGAGTAGTAATGATGTTGGTCTTTGAAAGAAGAACAAAATTGTCAGAGGAAAGTGAATTGTTAACAATGTTGGTTGCTGTGAAGGCAAGGACTAGTGGTTGATGGATCAGGATTGGGGTTTAAAAATGTGATTATAGAAAGAGTAATGACAGGAGAGAAGCTAAAGTGCTTTCAGTTCAGGACTGAGGGCCTTGGAAGATGATGGAAGGAAAGAGGCGAACGCAGAGGTAACTGTATGGTAGCCATTAACAAATCTAGGGGTTTAAGTCTATAGCAAAGTGTGAATAAGAGATGTTTATGATCTTGGAATAATATGCAGTTTGGTATGAGGAAAGTGAAGCACAGTAGAGTTTGATGTGTTCCAAATCTGATGATATCCCAGTTTGTTGTGTGAATCACTTGTGTTATGACCACTAACTTGAGGATATGAAGATAAATCTTCTACTGGAAGAGCAAGGAAGGGAGATTGTAGGAAAAAGAACCTCAAAGTTTGGAAAATTAGCGAATGAGGTCGGTTTCCGGTGAACACTCCAAAACAAAATCTATCAGTTACTGACTTCCCATGTGGTTGATGTGTATTTGGGTGAGACACTGAAGTTGTATAGGCACTTCAACATCTCTGTAACAGAAAGGAGTAACCAGCTTGAGAAGGAAGGGACAGATTGAAAAAAAGTCTTCCGGAAACAATTCAACTTCTGGGAAAGCAAGCTTCCCTGATAACTTAGTAGATAATTGAAATATATAACGCAGGTTTGAACCAAACAGAAATTCTGGAATTAGCTTCCCTTTTTGTGTTTGTTTCATCTTGGGCAACAAACACTGGCTTTTGTAGACCTTATAATCCTAGAATTCAGGGAGAATAAAATGACTTCCCCTAACCTGATTGCTCTAAGATTGAAATATGATAAATTTGATTCCTAAGTGCTCAAGCTTGATATGTTGTAGTAGTACAACATGAAAATACTCCCTACGTTTATTGTTTTCTGTCCAACTGGGGAGTTAATCTCACTTTTGTTGATTACTAACATCATACTACAAAATGTTGACACTAATTTGAATCAGTGGAGAATGGTGAAAATTATTTGAATGCACGACAAGTTTTCAATCAAAACAAAACAAAAAAAAAAGGTTTTGTTTCAAGGTTATTGTTTCAGCTTAGGGAATAACAAATGCAGTCAAAAGTCTTGATCTGTGTCACATGACATGTTCTGGGTCAGGTTTTAATATTTAGATTCAAACTTTAAAAATATATTCAGAAATGTGACCCGTATCATGATGTTTTTCCTTGGTGCTGCCTGCAAGAACTTATACTGGTTGCCTTTGAGTGTTTTCGAGCTGATGACATACCTAATTCTATAAAGGATGCCTGATTTGTACTTTGTATTTGCCTTAAAGCACTGTATGTTTGAACTTGTCCTGTTTCACTGTGGTAAATATGTATCACATGCAGTTAAAACTCAGTGATTTGATTTCCAAATATGTCATCAGTATTTTACCTGGAGGACACAAATCAACTGAGACTTGCCTTCATTTTTGAAGTGCTGCCTCCATTTGCGATATTCTGTTTTGTGTGCTAAATAATAACATTGTTATTTTTGTACTTCAGTGCTTGTTCTCTGTCCCCTTAAAGCAGATGATAAGTACTATGGCAAAAGCAATACATACAAAGTATAAAGCATCCTTATTTTAAACAATGTTTATTTTTTCCAATCAATCTTCTATTGTACTTTTATTATATAAAATACACATTTTGAAGAACAGATTATGATGTGAAAATTCCTTCTACTTTGTTTTAAGAGTGTTTTTATTTGTTCTTATATCAAAAAGATTTTTATCCATTTGAAATTGTAGTAAGAAAGTTAGCACGGATAAGTCATGTCTGATTAATCTGGTTGACTATTCTGAGAGATCTTTTTGTCCTTGGCCTGCTAGTGTTCCAGTGAAATCTGTCACAAGCTTAAGGAACAGCACTTTATCTTTAAACTCAGCATTCTATAACCTCCTGAATTCAGCACTGAGTTAACAACTTTAGATCATAATCTAATGTGTTTTTTTTGTTTTGCTGGAAGGATCTTATCTTGTTTCTTTATCGCTTTGTGTTGGATTCAAATAGTTTTTAAGTAGCCATTCACACCTCATTTGGACACAATTCTTGCTTGTTTACTATATCCATTACTACTCTCCTTGACAACACCAAGTTAAAGTCCAACAGGTTTATTTGGAATTATGAGCTTGTAATTCCAAATAAACCTGTAGGACTTTAATCTGGTGTCGTGAGACATCTTATTGTGCCCACCCCAGTCCAACACCGGCATCTCCACATTGTACACTCTTTGACTGTTGCAATTTAAAATCATAGAACATAGAACAATACAGCATAAACAGGCCCTTCGGCCCACGAGTTGCGCCGATCACATCTACCAATCCACAGACCTATCTATAACCCCCTATCCTATTCGTTCCCATATACTCATCCAGAAGTCTCTGAAAAGACCCCAGTGAGTTTGCCTCAACAACCTCCGACGGCAGTCGGTTCCATTCACTCACCACCCTCTGAGTGAAAAACCTACCCCTGACATCTCCTTTGTATTTGCTTCCCTGCACCTTAACTCTGTGTCCTCTCGTAGTGACCATTTCAGCTCGGGAAAATAGTCTCTGAGAGTCCACCCTATCTATTCCTCTCAACATTTTATAAACCTCTATCAGGTTGCTTCTCAACCTACGTCTCTCCAGTGAGAAGAGTCCCAGCTCCCTCAACCTATCTTCATAATGCCTGCCTCCCAATCGAGGCAGTATCCTTGTAAATCTCTTCTGCACTCTCTCAATAGCCTCTACGTCCTTCCTATAGTGAGGCGACCAGAACTGCGCACAATACTCCAACTGGGGTCTGACAAGAGTCTTATAGAGCTGCATCATTACCTCCTGACTCCTAAACTCTATTCCTCGATTAATGAAGGCCAGTACACCGTACGCCTTTTTGACCACTTCCTCCATCTGTGAGGCCGATTTAAGAGTCCTATGGACCTGGTCCCCGAGATCCTTCTGCTCTACAACACAGCTAAGACTCCTACCCCTTATATTGTACTCCTTCATCCCATTATTCCTGCCAAAATGGACCACTACACGTTTATCCGCGTTGAAGTCCACCTGCCACTTCTCCGCCCAGTCTTGTATCCTATGTCCTGCTGCAACTTTTGACATCCCTCCAGACCATCCACAACACCACCGACCTTTGTGTCGTCGGCGAACTTACTAACCCATCCCTCCACTTCCTCATCCAGGTCATTTATGAAAATGACAAACAGCAGGGATTCCAGAACAGATCCCTGGGGCACTCCACTGGTTACCAACCTCCATGCAGAACAAGACCCATCCACAACCACTCTCTGCCTTCTGCTGGCAAGCCAGTTCTGGATCCACAAGGCCAAAGCCCCTTGGATCCCATGCCCTCTCACCTTCTCCAGAAGCCTTGCATGGGGGACTTTATCAAACGCCTTGCTAAAGTCCATGTACACTACGTCCACCGCTCTTCCTTCGTCAATGTGTTCAGTCACATTTTCGAAGAACTCAACTAGGCTCGTAAGGCATGACCTGCCCTTGACAAAACCATGCTGACTATTTCTAATCAGTCCAAACTTCTCCAAATGTTCATAAATCTTATCCCTCAGAAGCTAATCACTTCAGATTACCAACTGAAGTGGTTGGTAATCTTTCTTGTTTAATCTCCTCCACCCTATCAAAGAGCATCCCTTTTGCCCTTCCTTCTTTTCCCTTCTTGCAGTAAAAAATGTATGATTTCTTAACCAGCTTCAGTTCCTTGAATCAGTCATAGTGTCATACAGCACAGAAGAAGACCCTTTGTCCCATCATATCTGCATCAGGCATCAAGCACCTATCTATTCTAAGGTTCATCCAGAGTCAAAATGTTGGCTTTATTCTATTAAATGCCATTAGATCTGCTGAGATTTTCCAGAATTTTCTGTTTTTGTTTCAGCTTCCAGCATTTGCAGTATTTTATCTTTATTCCAGCACTTGGTCCATAGCCTTGTACACTATGGCGTTTCAAATGCTCATCTGAAAGGTCACGACTTGAAATGTAACAGAACACTCTGTTTCTCCCTGCAGAATGTTGCCCGACATACTGATTTTTTTTCCAGCCATTTTTACTTTTATTTCAAAGTTCCAGAATCTGCAGTATTTTGCATTTGAGTAAAGGAAGTGTACTCTGGTTGTTGGGATGCGATGAGTGTTCCCTGTGAATCTATACTAGGATCTCATTTTTCACAATTCTGTCAATTACCTGGATGATTAATTGTCCAAGTTTCCAGTTGACACTAAATTAGGAGGCAAAGTGAGTTGTGCAGATGGAAGTTGAAAGTTACAAAGCAGATTATGTGAATGGGGAAAACTGGCAGTTGGAATTAACATAGGGGAAGTGATGTCATTTATTTTCCCCAGAAAAGGCCAATCAAAATTTTTATTGGTGACAAATTAGAAATAATGGAGGAACAAAACAATTTGTCAGCTCTGTGCATAAATCACTAGGAGCTAAAGCACTAACATAAAAAGTAATCAAACATAGTTACCCTTGATGAACATATTCAGTGAGGAAGCTTCCACCACCTCATCAGGCAGAGAATTCCAAAGATTCACCACCCTTTGTGTGAAGAAACCCCTCTGCAACTCCAATCTGAACTGCAACGCCCCCCCCCCCCCCCCCCAATCTTGAGACTGTGCCCTCTAGTCCTGCTATTTTTGCTAAGTGAGAAGAGTCTCTCAATCTCTACCCTATCCATTCCCTTCTTTATCTTATACGTTTCTATAAGATCCCCTCTCAGCCTTCTAAACTCCAAAGAGTACCAACCTAGCCTATTCAGTCTCTCCTCATAATCCAACGCCCTCATCTCCGGTATCAACCTAGTAAACCTTCTCTGCACCCTTTACAAGGCCAAGATATCCTTCCTCAAATGCAGCGACTAAAACTGCACATAGTACTCCAGCTGCAGCCTCACCAGCACCCTATCCAGCTGCAACAGAACCTCCCTACTTTTATATTCTATCCCCCTAGCTATAAAGGCCAACATTGCACTCACCTTCTTAATCACCTGCTGCACCTGCATACTGTGTTTTTGCGATCCTTGCACAAGGACCCCCAGGTCCCTCTTGCACCTTAGCATGCTGCAGCTTTTCTCCTTTTTAAATAATAATCCGTCCTACTATTATTTCTACCAAAGTGGATAACCTCACACTTGCTAACATTATACTCTTATCTGCCAGGTCCTTGCCCACTCACTCAACCTATCCAGATCCCTCTGCAGGCTTTCCACACCTTCCACACAATTTGCTTTTCCACTCATCTTTGTGTCATCAGCAAATTTCGTCACCTGCACTCTACCCCTTACATAGATGATCTGGAGGAAGGGGTAAGAGTGCAGGTGACGAAATTTGCTGATGACACAAAGATGAGTGGAAAAATAAAGACAGACAAATGGAGTTGAGGCACAGATTGGCCATCATCTCATGGAATGGCTGGCCAGGGTTGAGGGGCTGAATGGCTTACTGCTTCCTGTTCCTAATTTGCCAATTACTTCCCAAGAACTGAGATTATATAATTAAGCAACACATTTATGTTTTTTGTGAATTATCCATGCTTATTTGGGGTAATAAGACTTGACTTCTGTCTTTTTGAGTATTGCAGTGTCAGATATATTACAAATCAGAAATCATAGAACATAGAACATTACAGCACAGAACAGGCCCTTCGGCCTTCGATGTTGCGCCGACCAATATAAAAAGCAATGCCCCTCCAAACTAAACCATTCCCTTCTCTTCCATATACTTATCAACTAACCTCTTAAACGCCACCAAACTTGGCGCATCTACAACCGCTGCAGGCAGGGCATTCCACTCCCGAACCACCCTTTGGGTAAAGAACCTGCCTCTGATATCCGTCCTATAACTATCACCCCTTAATTTAAAGCTGTGATTTAATTTAAATCGGTGCTGTTTATTGTATAAAATTGGGATTTTTATTTGTAAACTTGACTTTTTTAGATTTGCTGGCCTTGAACTTCAAAAATGTTTAAATTGGTCACTAGATAGACATTTGCTTTTTAGGAGCTTCTATCAAATATTAATCACTTCTAATGGAAACTCTACCCTGGAGGCTACATTCAGCAAAGCCTCCTTGCTAGATTTTATTTTAGCTTTATTTTGGATGCAGCATGGGACTGAGCATGTGATGATTTCAGTGATGAGAGATCTTTGACACTGCACTGCTCTGTAATAGAAGAAACTGGTTTGAATTGTTTGTGGCTATTTTTATTTACAGTATTCACTGTCTGTTTTGTCCTCGTACAATTTTCTGCTAGTTGTTCTTTTCCTTACAGCAATATGTAATCAAAACACATGAAAATGATAGACAGGGATAGACCAGCAGGTCCACCCAATCTGCCCCACGCACATGATGTCTGGATGCTTTCTACCACTAACCGCAATTTACATTCTTCAGATTACAGGAACCCAGCTCTTTAACTGAGATTATTTTTTAAACAAAAGAAAGACTTGCATTAATGTACTTCCTTTCACAACCACTGGATATTCCAGAGTACTTTTGAGATTCAGTTGCTGTTATAAAGTAAGAAACACGGCAGATAGTTTGTTGTGTTGTGAAGCGGAGATGAATCAGCCCCTCTTCCAAGAACTAACACCTAAGCACTCAGAGGAAGTATCTTGCTTTGTAATCTGTAAAAGGGAGTGTGACGTGGTACAATCTATCCTTCAGAAACTTTGTGATCAAAATAACTCTCTGACACACAAACTCAAGTCAACAAGTAACAATTTCTTTGATAATGAACAAGTTAATTAGAATATTAACAAACAATAAAAATATGATTTTAACAAAATGCTGTTCCTAGTTATTAACAAAAAAATAGAACTTTAGTCACTAAATTACAGCTAGGTTTTATCTCTCCAGAATATTCTGGAATTTCTTCTTTGCAATCGAGATGAGATTTTGAGCTAAAAGCTATAAGCAATGGCAGGTGACAGTTGCTCTCTGTTTTTGTCCCACTGCCCTCTTCTTTTAATCCCTGTGATGACATATCAATATCCCCCACAATATGATTGGTCCTAAATTTGCAAAATCGTCAGATTTAAATTTAATAGGTTTTTGGTATCCAAGTGCCTAATCAAATTGATAGACTTAATTCAAAAGCCTGAAAGCCTGTTTCCTTGCTAACTCTGCTGCTTAGCCTTTTGATACAAATGTTTCATTTTTTTAACTTCCCAAGCACAGAAATAGCACCAACTTTTTAAAGGGATCCATGCAGTGCTTTTTCTCTTGCATTTTACAAGCACCCATCTACAATTACTCTACTCAACTTCTCAACACTCACCACAAACTCACATAAACAGCAATGTGAAAATGACAAGATTATTCCCCATTGTGATGTTGCTGCAGGCCTAAATATTGACCAATGCACCGGGGAGCGCTTCCCTACTCTCCTTCAAAATATTTCATGGTATCTTGTGCAATCACCTATGAAGGCAGATGGAGCTTCTTTTCAGTATCTCATCTAAAGGATGTCACCTCTGACGGTGCGGTAATCATTCAGTACTTTGACTTTCGTACTTCAGTCTCTGGAGCAGCAGTTGAACCCATAGCCGCTTTTTTGAGAAACTACAATGCTCCCAACTAAGCCATGCCTAGCACATCTTTAAACTAGGGATCATTCTTAAACCTTGCCCCTAAACATCTTCCATGGTGACTTTATCATTTATTTTATGAGATCCACTATCATACCTATCATGTTGAAAAATACCATGAAAATGTTTTTCATGAGCAAAACTAAATTGTGTTTGTTGATGCACATTTCTGGCCACAGGACTAGGAAGGTACAGTAGAATTAGCCAGTGACAAGATTATTTGTAGCTCTCGCTGACAACTCAAGCCTTTAATATGAGATTGTACAGATTTCATCATGTTGATTTCACCTTATTATAGGAAAGATTTTGCAATGTTAGAACAACTATTCACGCACCATTGCTGAAAACATGACTAATTTAAAGAAACTATACTCAGATAAATTATCTGTACTTGTGATCTTTTGTTGTCCTGGCTGTAGACTTTCCTCAGAATCATCTCAAAGCATCTGACTTGGAGTTGATTCCGTTTTTGTTATCTTGTCATTGAACAAGATAAATGTTTTGCATCAGTGTTGGGGCTTCAACTATTTACAATCTATAGCAATGACTTAGATGAAAAGGTCAAATAAATCTACAGCAATGACTTAGATTAAAGGCTGGTAACTAAATTGGCCAGTGACAGCAAGATAGGTAGAACAGTAGGTAATTAATAGGAGGTAAAGTGCCCTCAGAGATGTAGATAGGTTAAGTGAGTGGACAAAAGTTTGGCAGATGGAATATAATGTGGAAAAATCTGAAATTGTCCATTTTGGTAGGAAAAATGGCAAAGCAATATGTTATTTAAATGGATAGCAATTGCAGAACTCAGTGGTGCAGAGGGTTCTGAGTGTCCTGATTCATGAATCACAAAGTTAGTATGCAGATGCAACAAGTAATTAAGTAGGCAGATAGAATGTTGGTTTACTGCAAGGAGAATGGCATACAGAAGTGGAAAGTTTTACTGAAGCCTTAGTGAAACCACATTTTTAAAAATATATATATATAATTGCATAAAAAGCAGTTCAGAGAACTGCTAGAACTTTATTCATTCATAGGATGAAAAGCATATTTTAAAGGTTGTTGAACAAGTTGGGCCTATACCCTACAGACAAATCCTTAATCTAATTTCCCTGTTCACTTTAACCAGCTCTGTCTTCGTATCCTCATAGATGCCCTTATTTAAATTTAATACACAAATCTTAAAACCATTCATCTTGCCCTCAAACCGAATGCAAAATTCAATTATGGTAAGATTGATTTTATTTCACCGCCATGTGAACTGGCTGTAAAATGGAATCCTACACACTGCAGACGTGCAGGCGATTGTGACTGTTTAGTTAGCATACATATGTAGTACTTCAGTTATGTTTATGCTACAACAAATTTGTCCACATATGTTGATGTCGGTGCCAAAACACTATTTCTCTGGTGTTAAGATTTATATTTGGGAGACAATTTCTATTCTAGAAGAAATAATTGATTATTAAAATAATCTTGCTTCTGTGACCACTTTCTCAAGCAATTTTTCCTTTTGCATATTTCCATATTTACATTTATAATGGGAATTGTTCATCTGTAATTACAGCCTCCCACCAATAGTGATGCTGTAACACTATAGTAAAGTACTATAGAGCCCCTATTCTTGCTTCACAAATTCTTAGGTTTTGTCTAATTATTTTATAAAAATTAAAGCGAATTTATGACTGTAAATGGGGTGCCTATATGCCCTGATCTAATTATCATTTTTGTTTCATCCATTTAATCTGAAGACTGCACTTGGTGTTCCCAACGTGCAAAGACACAAATGATTGACTTCTAAATATAAGATTACACTTCTTTTGTATAGTAGTTACCTTTAACTGTATATATTTTGTATAAGCTTGTTACTGAACTGTAGGGACTGGATGGAAGTGAAAATCAAATATATCGAATCCTGTGTCTTTCTAAATGCACGTTTCTGCATTCAAAGGCAATCTGAAGGTCAGTTTTAATGTTTTTAAACTGGCGACTTTAGGTTATGGTAGTTGCCATGTTGGCAACCAGCATCACTAAAATAATGCAGAAGTAGCTAATGATGTATTTTTTTAAATATATACCACACTTACTTGCTGGCAGCTTCTTTGGACTGAGCAGTCTCTTGCAATGGGGGGGATTTGGTTATGTGCTTGTCAATAGTTATAATGATCCTTAAAATATATAATGTTTAGTTAATTTTTATTTTCAAGTGAGCTTTTTAAAACAACCCCTTCTTTAGGTTATTGGGATTGCCTCCTAAATATTTGCTGTCCTTGTATCATTTCCTCTATAGTTCAACATATGCTGAGTATAGTCATATTGTGCCATCCACATAAAATGTGCACTGGGAAAGATACACCCAGACAGCCAGTTCATTAAATTGCCTGTGCAAAACATGTCCAGTTAAGAATGACTACTGCACCAAGGAAGAATGCGATTTTCTACTCGTGATCTAATTTTTAAGAATAAAATATATCCCAGCCCCTGAATTTTCCGATCCAAAGTCTCTTTCTCATTAAATCAAATCTTTGAAATAGATTTTTGGAATGATAAAAATAATTGAGATTCTTCCCTTTTTTATGTTGAAATTGTGTCTGCACAGTAACATTGCAATGCTAGCTTTTGTTTTATTTTGGTATTTGGGTGTAACCTTGATATGCCTGTATACTGTTTTCAGTTCAGCATAATTGTGTGACCATAGCCTTCAAATGCCTCAGTATATAAATGAGGTGTTGCCCCTCACTGATGCACTCTTGTCTCCATATCTTGTATTTATTCACTTTATGTTTGTGCAACTTGTAAGCTACCAAAGCATTTATGTGTTTTTAACTTCCAGGGAAAATGAAGCATTTAAATTTCTGTACAAAAAATCTTTGATAATTTTGTCTTTAAATTAGTCAGTGAAGGTTGTTTCTAATATTTTCATGTCTACAATTGCAGCTCCCTGTCTCTTTTTAAGCTTCTTAAATAATGCAAAATTCTTTTCACTAAATTGCACTGGTTGTCAACAGATGTCAAATGAGCCTTATTCTCTCAGCATCATGTGACTAAATGTTTCTGAAATCATTGACAGTCCATATGAATTTTTAATTCGTAAGGGAAATCAGAGGAATCAAATATTAGTATGCAGTAGCAGAGTTTTTTAAAAAAAGGCTTAGAAAATATACTGTCTTACAAAAATCTGTGGTATTATTAATTTGGAAGTTGATTGGGTGCAGGTAGTCTTTGATACAATGCATTGCTAAGAAATCCTGTTCAAGGTTATATCGTATAAAAAAAAAGGAACTCTTGTGATTGGAAAATGTAATCTTTAGTCTTGCTTGGTTCAACTTGCTCTGTAAAGTATTTACTTAAATTCTCGATGGCATGATTCCCCAAATTGTATCTTGTGTTTGCAGCTCTGAGTCTTCATTACCTATCCTAGTTACCCCTCCTGTTAAATTTCTTATTGAAAAGGTGTGCATTTATATCTGTTTATATAACCTCAGCTTGTTTACAGAAAATTGCAGGCAGATTAAAAAAATCTGCATTACCCATATGTTGCAAGCTATTTCAGGTAATAACACTGATTGTCTGGTAAATAGTGTTTAACTCAACATCTTGCAAGCCTGAATTTTTGAAGCACAAGATTTCTATAGTTCATTGTATCAAGCCAGAACTTGCTGAAGTCATATGCTGTGAAATTTATATACATCTATAAAGTGAATACTGGAAATCATTTTTCACAATATAGTGTTGCTTTGCATCAGAAATTTAAGGTTGTGTATCTGAAAGCCCTCTCTGTCCTGTTTTTAAGACTATCTACACTATAGAACCAAAATGAAAGAAAAAGAAAATTAAAACTGGAAAAGTGGCATTACACAAAGTTGCATGCTTCAAAGTTCTGTAGCTGCCTAATGATTTACTGGCAGCTAATGTTGTAGTCATTTAGTTTCGTCTTGCACCCTCCATAAGTCCCCAAAATTTCAGCTGTTTCCCACCAAGTCCTGTTTACCTTTCATCCATGTGCTTGCTGACCTATATTAGTTCAGAATCTGGAAATGCTTTGATCTTAAAATTCCCTTCCTTGTTTTCAAACTTATCCATAGCCTTGCCTCTTGCCGTCTCTGAAACTTGCGCCGCTCTGCTCCTCCCTTTGATCTTTTGAACTCTTCCAGTTTTGGCTTCTTGATTCTGATCCCGCTAACTTCAGCTTCCTGGGCCCTAAATTGTATAATTTTTCTCCTTAAACCTCTTTGCATCGCTAACTGTTCCTTTAAGTCATTGCTTAAAAATTTGTTTCCTTGACCAAGTTTTTGTAACTTGTCCTAACATTTCCTTACATGGCACAATATCAAATTTTGGTTGACACTTCTGTGAAGCATCCTTGAGACGTTTTACTATGTTAAGCGTTCTAAATAAATACAAGTTGCAATTTATAGTTTCATGTGCACAGAGTATTTTGAAGTCCTCAAAATCTCCCAGAATATCTTCTCTTTTCACTGAACATTTACCATAATGCTTTCCAAAGTATAATATCACTTGCCTGAAAAAATCTTCTAACCTTTCACTATATATAGTGAAAGATCTATAGATCTATAAACATAGACAGGGATCACGAGTAGAGGTGGGAACATCGGGGTGGTGGCACGGGCTCATTGCGCCAAAGGGCCTGTTTCCTGTGCTGTTTTGTTCTTTGTTCTTTGTACTGTTACAAATAAAATGTGACTACACTTCAAAAGTAATTCATAACTGATATGTAGTAGGCTAAATAAATACAAACTTTTGTAAAGAAATTTCAACAAATACATGATGCATTTTCTAGGAAGGATCACAATATCATAGGATCCCTACAGTGCAAGAGGAGACCATTTGGCCCATCGAGTCTGCACTGACCACAATCCCACCCTGGCCCTATTCCTGTGTGTTTACCCTGCTAATCTCTCTGACAACCTAGGGTTAATTTTAGCATGGCCAATCAACCAAACTCGCACATCTTTAAGTATCGCACCAATAGATTGTAAATGAGGAATCCTCATCTATTTTTGGAAGTCAATCATTTAGTAGACAGACAGCATCATAGTGAGAAAGTTAATCATGGAATCCTAAAGTGCAGAAAGAGGCCATTCGGCTCATCGAGTCTACACTGATCACAATCCCACTCAGGTCCTACAGCTGATAAATTAGCTTTAGTTAGAAGTCTTTGCAAGATGGATTTTATAAGCTGAAGATTTTCATATATAAAAGTGAAAAAAATGTCTTTATTTGTGCACATTGCTTTGAGGTTTAAATTGTTAATTTTAAAATTTCTTGCAAGTCGATTGTGCCCCTTTCCCAAGTTGCACAAGACCAGCAACCGCAGAGGGTATGTTTTCAGTTGGAAAATAATGTAGAGAAATAAGTTGCTTAATTTTGTGTCCCAATTTCATAGTCTAAATGTACTGATCTGATTAGTTAGTAACCAATTAATCTTTAACCATTGACTTTTTAGCTTTTCAGATTTTGTGCTCATTGGTGGATATTGATATTTTTATATCAAATGTGTAATATATTTTTAAAGGAAACTGTTTGAATATTGATAAAATTCAAACCTGTTTTTAAATGTTTTCTTACAATTGGAATGTCTGTTTTGATGCAGGCTAGCTGTGAAGATTTCACTCTTACAGGAATCTCTGCAAAGGCTCACCTCTGAACTGTTCGTATCTACAATCATGCAAGAACTTCATATCCAGAGTGAAGACCTGAAGAACTTGAGGAGCATTTTCAAATGTCCTGACAACAATTGTGAATAATGAGGTCAGGAACCAATGTAACATTGTAAAGACCACCATAGTTTAAAAACTAGAATCCCTAAGTACAGAGGAGGCCATTCGGCCCTTCGAGTCTGCACTAACCACAATCCCATACAGCCCCTATTCCCATAGCCCCATGTAATTACACTACTAATCCCCGTGACATTAACGGACAATTTAGCGTGGCCAATCAACCTAATCCAGACATCTTTTGGATTGTGGGAGGAAACTGGAGCACTGAGGAAACCCACACAGACACGGGGAGAATGTGTAAGCTCCATACAGATAGTGATCCAAAGAGAGAATCAAACCCGGTCCCTAGCACTCTGAGGCAGCAGTGCTAATCACTGTGCCACCATGCCACCCGAATAATAGAAAGCAAATGTTAAATCATTGCTTATTAGTCCTCCACAGGTATTATCATTTTGTTTATTGATGGACTGTACATATTTATATTTCTGGTAATTACTTTATTCTTAATTTTAGACTTTAAAGACCAGGAGGAAGAATTCTGTTGTGGGCACTATAATTTTGCTTAGCCATGAGCATTTATTTGTCATTTCAATAACTCTAGAAGAACATTTTGTTTCTCCTGGTTTGGTATTCTCATTTTGGAATAATCATAAATTACCAGTGTTGATAATCGATACGCCTGCAGTTCCTGCAGCTTGTTTGGTGGACAGTGACACAGTGATTAGCACTGCTACCTCTCAGTGCTGGGGACCTGGGTTCGATTCCAGCCTTTGGTGGCTGTGTCATCTGCACATTCTCCCCATGTCTAGGTGGGTTTCCTCCAGGTGCTCCAGTTTCTTCCCACACTCCAAAAATGTATGTGGGTTAGGTGAATTGACCATGCTCAGTTTCAGAGTGGAAATCTTAGTTCCAGTTTTGATCACTCAATCTGTCAACATTTCTCTAATTTTATGCTCCCATCTACACTACTTATCATAGCAGCAGTCATTGTGTCATCAACAAACTTAGATTTATGGTTTGCTATTGTATTAACTAATCATTAATAAATTTGGTGAATAATTGAGCCCCACCATAGATCCATAGTACTTTATTGAATAAAATATATGGTTTTTTAGGAAGTCCTCAACACTTGTGAAATCCAACTGTAGCAAATTATAAAATGTGGCAATTGTAGTTTTTCACATACAGGTTACTGTTTAGTTTGGGAATAGGATTTCTGTTGTAATGAGGGATGGACAAAAGACCATTTCTGTAAAAAATAAATAAATAAATAAATAAATAAATTTCTTCCTATGTTTGCTTGCTTGTGCATGGAATTTGATTGAGCCTGGAGAGTTGGTGAACTGCAGTTGCTTGTATTTGGTCAACTATCCCGTAGTTCTCATTTAAGGTTCCTGCCTGGATTAGTTTGAAATTTCATTGAGAGGAATGCACAATTCAAAAAAAAACCCCAGCACCAGCTTTGTGAGCTAAACAACAGATTTTCTACTATATTGATAGGCAATGTTAGTCCTTAAGATGCTTTTGTTTATACCGTTTAGACGATCACCATTTAGTGAAAATATCAACAATGCCATCATTTCACTTTTGTTGCATTTTCCCATGGCTATTGTATAATTTATTACCACGGTCTCATTTAATCTGAGGGAAAGTTTTGTACAGTCAGCACTGACAGAATTGTTTTAACTGAAAATGAGTTATTTACTATGAACCGATTGTATTGGCCATCTTTCCCTGTGTCCTGCTGAGGTAGGATCTTGTATGCGCGGGTCTCTAGACGAGGAATAAATTAACATTCTGTAAACATTCTTATAAAACATTTATCATTCTTCAATTGAATGGATTATCTGCAAACCAAACTTTATCCCATCAGACTTATTACTTTTTATAGAACTTATTTGCATTTCATTATGCTGTTTCTATATTTAGTAAAGGCTTGGTATGGGAATGAACTCAAGTAAGTGCCAATCCAAAGTCAAATTAACTCATGAAGGAAGAAGCATCAGTTTGGTAATAGCCACCATTGACTGAGAGCTGTAACCTTGTTTGATTCTGTGTGCAAAACTAAGCCAGGATAGGGGAGAATATCAGAGGGAAAATGGAGTGCAAAGAGGAACTAGGCATGTTCATTCTTCTCATTAGTAAGCTAAACCTTCTTTAGCATTTTGAGTACAGCATTGTTTAAAAAGTGCCATGCATCTTACAAGTTGTGTTTTTGAGGTTTTGTATTATCACAATCACACACACACCCCTGTCCCTCCCCTCCACTCCCACACACCCACCAAGATGATGCCAGAGTGAAGCAACTTTTTGTAAGCTGTGCCCAGCATACCTTCTAATTCTATATCTTTTCTTCTATGCTTCTAAAACTTCATTCTAACTCTTTTCATTACATTCTACACTCTTGTTTCTTTCTCTATGAACAGTATGTTTTGTTTGTATAGCGTGCAAAAAAAAATACTTTCTTTCACTGTATGTTGATATTTGTGACGATAATAATTCAAATAATTCTCCCGTCTTTTGCTTAGACAGAACTGACGACAAAAACAAACAAAAGCAGGTGGAGACCATTCACCCCCTTAAGCCTGCTGTCCTATTCAGTAAAACCATGATTGATCTTGATCAACTCCACTTTTCTGCCTGTTCCCCACAACTCTTGATTTTTTTCATAGTTTAAAACTAATCTTACAATTTCTTTAAAGATGTTTCTTACAGGAGACAAAATTGACACATTTTCTTAAATAACCGACCCTTTCAGATTCAGTGAAGCCTTGAGTATCTGTGATTTTTATTGAGTAAACACAGTAAGAAGTCTGACAATACCAGGTTTAAGTCCAAACGATTTATTTGATAGTAAACTCACACAAGCTTTCAAGGCTGTCCTCTTTGTCAAGGTGAATGAGGTGCTCTGGTCTCAAACAGCACATATAACAGCACAGACTGTTTATAGATTACTGATTAGAATGCGAATCTTTACACCTAACCTGCTATTCAAGTCTTAAAGTGGCTAACAATGTGAGTGGAAGGAGCACTGAGCACAGGTTAAAGAGATTGTATTGTCTCCAGGCAGCACAGTAAGTGAGGTTTTTTGCTAACCCAGGCAAGTCTTGGGGGTTACAGATAATGTGACATGAACCCAAGATCCCTGTTGAGACCATCCTGATGTGTGCGGAACTTGGCTATCAGTCCCTGCTCAGTGACTCTGCGGTGTCGGTGTCGTGTGATGTGTTGAGGCAAGACTGTTTCCTTCCTGTTGGGGAACACTTCAGCAGTCATGGGCATTCGGCCTCCGACCTTCGGGTAAGCGTCCTCCAAGGTGTCCTTCATGACATTGTGCTGTAAGGAGACAATACACATCTCCTTAACCTGTGCTCAGTGCTCTGTCCACTCACATTGTCAGCCACTTTAAGACTTGAATAGCAGGTTAGGTGTAAAGATTCACATCCTAATCAGTAATCTGTGCTATTTGAGATCAGAACACCTCATTCACCTGACGAAGAGGACAGCCTTGTGAGTTTACTATCAAATAAATCGGTTGGACGTAAACCTGGTGTTGTCAGACTTCCTACTGTGTTTATCCCAGTCCAACGCCAGCATCTCCACATCATTTTTATTGAGGCCAGAGCCAGTGGACTTTTCTGTAGCGCCCTCACAATGAATTAACTGCAGTATAGGTGTCAGCCATTGTTCTCAATATTCTGCTTTCTCTGCTGTCTTTTGTATTTATATAAAGCTATTTTCAGGGCCTTCTATCCCCATAACTATTTTGATGAAGGATAGAAGCGTCAATTTTGGAGTATTTGTGTGACAATTCAATACATCATTGATGTTGGACTTTGTTTAGAGTTATTTGACTCCGCTACTTAAATATATTTGCTTTTCGTGGCATGTTTGCTCAGGTGATTAGTGTTTAATTGTACCTTGGTTTTACTCTAGGCTTACAAGAAGATTGATCCTATTTGATATTTTGTTCCGGTGGACACCCAGATTCAATCCAACAGTGTGATAGAATCAGCAAGGATTATTTCTTGAAATGGATCCACCACATGATGCATTTCTATGATGCAGAACTTATAATTTTTCTTTAACTTACTGGTCATGATTAAGATACTTTTTTTGAAAATAAATCATGTTGGAACACAAGACCTTTTTGTGATTTATTTTAACCAATTAAAGTTGTGTATTAATGGGAAAAGTAACGGCAGCAACACAAGAGGCTAGTAGGTAAGATATACTTGTAACAATTCAAATGTTAAGATTCTGTACTACTTTATACATATCCATCCTCAAGTCTCAGTTGTGATGTGGCGTGTCAGTTGCAGACTGGTACAAAGCAGCACAACACCAACAACATACATCTCAACTATCAAAAGAAAAGTTACCAGCTATGCTAACAATCATGAGAATACATGTATGGAATGCCTCAGTAATGTAAAGTTTCTCTCCTCCCCCCCCCCTGGAAAATCACTATGCTTCATCTCGTCTCCTAGAAAATCTGGAACTCCCCAATACCAGATGGAGTGCAGAGGTTCAAGGTGGCAGTTCTCCACCACTTTCTCAAAGGCAATTAGAGATGAGCAACAAATCCTGGCCTTCCCAACAGTGGTCACACACCATGGAAGAAAACAAACACCTGCTGTGTTTAAAAAAAAGTTTTTCCTCACATTTCCCCCCCACCTTTTGCACAAAATCTTAATTCTGTGTCCCGTAGTCCTCACGCCAAGACTAATATATAGAGCATGCAATTAGTCTAATATTAATTCATGTTCATAACGCACCTTTCTTTCCACAGCAATTTCAATCCAAAAACTTTGTGGAGGTTCTAAGATGATTTATGGGGGTTTGAGTTATTTGCAACTTTCCTGAATAGAATGGACATGGAGAGGATGTTTCCACTGGTAGGAAAAACTAGAACCAGAGGGCACAACCTCAGGCTAAAGGGATGAACTTTTAAAACAGAGATGAGGAGGAATTTCTTCAGCCAGAGAGTAGTGGAACTCTTCCGCAGAAGGCTGTGGCGGCCACGTCACTGAATGTCTTTATGACAGAGATAGATAGGTTCTTGATTAATAAGGGGATCAAAGCTTGTGGTGAAAAGGCAGGAGAATGGGGATGAGAAAATATCAGCCATGATTGAATGGTGGAGCAGACTCGATGGGCCGAGTGGCCTGATTCTGTTCCTATGTATTACGGTTTTATAGCAATAACTTCTCAATTGTAAACTAAATCAGGTTCTACAAGACTTAATCATTTGGCAAGAATTAACACTCTGGTGAATTCAAAAGGTTCATTAACCATTAAAAAGTAGCAAATCAAAAAGATAAAAAGAAAAGTGTCTATTAACAGTAAGAGGAGAAAGCTTAACCTTTACGATTGAACAGACTTCTCACCCCACTCTTGGTTGATCAGACCAAGTGAAGCCATAATTCTGAAAACATTGATAACATGTTTAAAAACACGGCTTCTCTAAATCTTAATATTTTATACCTAAAATATATTATAAGCCCACTTTAGTCTGCTTGTTGGAAATAGCCAGTGGGCCTATAATTTGTCCATAATGAAATAAAAGATGCTTTTAGCTAGTTATGCATTTGTTCTGACTTTAAATCAATTGCTTCTCTTGTGCTGTATCTCTCACCATAAGTTAGCCTAGTTGTCAGACAATAGTTAGTTAACTGTCAATTTATAATTGAGAGAGCCTGAACAAACCCCCATTTATTCAGTCAAGGCTAAAAAAGTCTCAAACTCTATTTTATCACTGCAAATTGCCCAGAAAGACAATATTTCACAATTCTCATGATTTATGACTAGTTTACTAAAATCAAGTGTTAATTATATGTAGTTACAAAGTTTCTAATGTTTTATGTTACAGGTTATATTACCAATCTTACTAATACATCTATTGATTAACTGCTTATTCTTTAATTGTCTCACTTTTAAGGCTTTTTATTAGATTGGTATGGCTGGTTGCCAATAATGCAGTAACAGGTCTAGCTTTTAAAATGTTCACTTATCTCAGTATTATCATTTAAAAAAAAGTGTTTTTAACATTTCATTACGATGAATATAACTTAAACTAACCTGAAAATAGTAGGGTTGCACTTAAACTTTTTGATTTTGAAACTACCAACAGGTATATCATGAAATTATTATTGCAATAAAACACATTATCATGATCTGCATATCTCCCTAATTCTGTTTAACCCATTGTATTTTCATGGCCGTATGTGTTCCAACAAGTTTTGAAGATTAAGACCCTCATATTCAACCTTAAATGCAAGGGTAATTGAACTAACTGACTTCTCTTTCACCTTATCATGAATCAGTGTATTTGTTCAGCTTGTGAATTTAGGCAACGCCACCAAGTGTTTCCAAGGTTGTCAGTTTGGAAATACCACTGACTGTAAGTAATATAAAACTATTGTTATGTTCAGTACGTCACAGATGTTTCTCTGTAAATATTGCACTGTTGTAGTTTGACAATTCCACTTTACCACAATGATGGCCATGATATCCAACTAACGTAAAAAGATACTTAAGAATTTCTGCACCAAGTTGCCCATTACCCTTTCCAAATAATTGTATTAATCTTTTACCCTTTTTTCCCTCATCTTTCATCTTTTTTTGATCAAGAATACAGACTTTATAAATCTGGTTAGTATTTGAAACTTCAAAATGATTTTGCACTTGATACTTTATACTATTCTAATTTATTGGTATCTTAATATTCGCAGTGAACTAAACCAAAAGTATGGAAAAAAAAATGAGAACTTTTCATCCCATCTCACCGAAAAGCAAAATTATATGATTATATATACAAAAATAGCCCTACTTTCTTTCAGAAATTAAAAGCCTGATAATTTATGAATCATTTACAAATTTGTGAGCAAGTGGGATTATTGACATTCGCTGTTGTTGAAAATGTGTTAGATGAGGAAAAGCAAGCATTCAATCGTGATGCTGTTCCAATAATCCTTGGAAACTTTTTAAGCAACTAACGAACCAATTAGCTGTTCATTAAAGCAGCTTAGGCATTTGTTGAATAGAACATAGAAAACTACAGCACAAACAGGCCCTTCGGCCCACAAGTTGCGCTGATCATATCCCTACCTACTAGGCCTACCTATAATCCTCAATCCCATTAAATCCCATGTGCTCATCCAGAAGTCTCTTAAAAGACCCCAACGAATTCATCTCCACCACCACCAATAGTAGCCAATTCCACTCACCCATCACCCTCTGAGTGAAAAACTTACCCCTGACATCTCCTCTGTACCTAATCCCCAGCACCTTAAACATGTGTCCTCTTGTAGCGATCGTTTCAGCCTGGGAAATATCCTCTGAGACTCCACCCGAACTATAGTTTTCAACATCTTATAAACCTCTATAAGGTCACCTCTCATCCTTCGTCTCTCCAGGGAGAAAAGACCTAGCTCCCTCAACCTATCTTCATAAGGCATGCCACCCAATCCAGGCAACATCCTTGTAAATCTCCTCTGTACCCTTTCAATAGCTCTCACATCTTTCTTGTAATGAGGTGACGCATTACAAGAACTGCGCACAGTACTTCAGGTGGGGTCTGACTAGGATCTTATAAAGCTGCAGCATTATCTCCTGACTCCTAAACTCAATCCCTCGACTAATGAAGACTAGTGCACCATATGCCTTTTTGACCACATCCTCCACCTGTGAGGCTGATTTGAGTCCTATGGACCCGGACCCCAACGTCCTTCTGATCCTGTACACTGCTCATGGCTCCACAAAAATTGAAGCAAAGACGCCATGACCTGCAAGACCTGGTGGCACTGATGATGTAAACTGATTGTCTATCATCAGGTTCAATGTGAGAATTCATCATTTAAAAAGCATCATAATGTTTAAAAACCTGCAGATTCTTCAGAATGTAAGTGTGCAACTTGGTGAGCAATTGCGCAAAACATGAATAATACCATAAAAGATGTGTAAATAAAATGACTCAAAATGTTAGTAAGATTATAATGATAAAGAAATTGTACAAAAATAAAATATAAATTGCATTATCTATGTTATATCATAGACTGGGCTAGACTAGTTATCTTAGTAGAAGCAGCACATTGTGTGGGACAGATGTGAATATCATGAACAGACAAATTCTGAGTAAAGAATAAGTGAAACGTTCAGAAGGAAAGGTCTTGAAAGGTGTTGTCAACAGTTAATATTGTGCACTGAAGAATTTATTTGTGCCAAATTAATCATATATTAAATGCTTTGGATGATATGCATACAATGTACAAGGGCATAATAATGTCTGAAATGTAGTTTGCAAACAGATGTGTCCATTTCTGTTCTCAACATCGCCTCCAACCTTGTGAAACAGTACAGAAATCCCAGTGGTCTACCACTGAAAAGCACAAATCATCTAAACTCCAAGCTCCATCACCCTCAAATTGAATCATGCACTAGCGCAGATATGCAAGGGATAACTAAAATGAAGTTGAGCAGAAGGTACAAAATGGTGGAGAAGTAGAAACAGTGGGATTGATGAGGGATCAGTTAGCAACAGATAGAGCTATTTGTATGCCGATTGCTACTTCAACAAACACTTGAAGTAAGTTGTCTCAAGGCATGACACCGAGCCACATAGAAGCTTGATGATGGAATGAACATGCAGTTGGAAACTCATTTTGGAGTTAACCCAGATGCCAAGGCTGCAAAAGATCATACATCAATTCAGTGACCAATGAGACTGTTTCAAAAGCAGTGGATGTTTAATTGTCAGTGTACTGTCTCAGTGCATATTAAAATGCTTCATGTCAGAATGTTAGACCTTCTTATTTGATATCTTCATTATTTATTGGATGTTATCGATCAACATGACAATCTCTTTGCAGCCTCTAAAAACTTTGTTCCCTGCTAGTAACAAAATCATTATTTGGAATATAAACTATAGATGGAAAAATAATGAATAAGATTTTAATTCACCTAAAAACCAAGCTTACATCAAATTAATATTGAGCTCCAAAAGTAAGAATGCTGGAAAATCTCAGCAGGTCTGGCAGCATCTGTAAGGAGAGAAAAGAGCTAATGTTGAATCCAGATGACCCTTTGTCAAAGCTAAAAGGCCTAGAAAGTGGGAGATATTTATACTGCAGGGTGTGGGAATGAAGGATGAGTCATAGCCACAGAAACCAGGGGAAAAGGCTACTAATGGCTGTCCACAGATAGAATAGAATGATGAATGGCCAAACAGCAGAGACACTATAATTGTATCCTTTGCAAACTTGAGTTCATAGAAGAAACAAATTGCATTTATATAACACTTCATGACCACAGGACATTCCAAAAATCTTCACAACAAATGAAATATTTTTGAAATGCGTCTTTGTAATGCAGGAAATGTGGCAACAAATTATGCACAATAAGCTCCCACAAACAGGGATTTGATAATGATTGAATTTCTTTTATGATGTCAGTTAAGGGATGAACATTGATCAGGACATTGTAAATAAACCCTGCTCTTTTCTATCTACTCAAGGTTACAGACTAGGTCTGGATTTGCATCTGCAAAACTGAACCTGTAACAGTGCAATGCTCCAACAACCAAAATTCAGCTGACCTGCACCAAATGTCTTGAAAAGCAAAAGACTAATTGCCTCAAAAAAGATTGCAGCTTTAATGTTGCTATTCTAGAGTCCCCTTACCCAATGACCAGATCTTATCTTTCAGAGGCAGTAACGTGTCATAGATTGTTGATAACCTACGAAAGAGTGCTGAGTGGCGCAATAGTTAGCACTGCTGCCTCATAGCGCTAGAGACGCAGATTCAATTCCTGGCTTGTATCACTGCCTGTACAGGGTCTGCACGTTTTCCTTGTGTCTGCGTGTGTTTCCTTCAGGTGCTCCGGTTTCCTCCCGCAGTCTGAAAAACGTGCAAGTTAGATACTAAATTGCCTCTCAGTGTATCCAAACAGGCACAGGAGTGTGGTGACTAGGGGATTTTCATAGTAAATTCATTGCAGTTTTAATGTAAGCCCACTTGTGACACTGGTAACAAATTTTTTTCTTAGGAATGCTCATCCATTTGTCATTATTTGCAAGATACTTGTTCTTTGAAGCCTTTATCAACCTATTTGCAGATTGTGTGGCTAAACCCTTGCGATTCAGAATAATAAATAAATGACAAGGAAGTTTAATGGGAATGACTTCCATCTACTCTACAGAGATGGCCTGAAACTGAGATGTTTGACCTCCAAACATCTCAGCCACCTTCCTTTGTGCCTGATATGACTCCAGCCAGCAAAGGTTCTTCTGATTCCTTGACCCCAATTTTGCTAGGGGCTTTTGATGCCGTAATCAGTCAAATGCTGCCTTTGATGTAAGGTTCAGTTCTTTGTGGATGTGTGAACCAAGGCTGTATGTAATGAGATCAGGAGTTGAATGATCCTGGTGGAATCCAAATTGACCATCAGTGAGCAGGTTATTGCTGGGTAAGTATCCCTTGATAGCACAGTTAATAGCCTCTCCATCACTTTACTGATGATGGGGCAGTAATTGGGTGGATTCGATCTGTCCTGTTTCCTGTGTAAAGTTCATACCTGGACAATTGTCTGTATTGCTGGGTAGATGCCAGTGTTGTAGCTGTACTCAAACAACTTTTCAGCAAGTTCTGGAGCACAAGTCTTCAATACTATTGCAGGAATATTGTCAGGGCCCACTGCAGTATCCAGTGCCTTCAGCCATTTCCTGGTATCACATGGAGTGATTCGAATTGGCTGAAACTGCCATCTGTGATGCTGGGGAGCTCCAGAGGAGCCTGCCATGAATCATCCACTCTGCACATCTGACTGAAGATTATTGTGAATAATTCTGCCTTTTCTTTTGCACTGAAATGCTGGTCTCTGCCATTGAGGATGGGAATATTTGCGGAGCCTCCACCTCTACAGAGTTGTTTAATTCTCCTCCACCATTCACAACTGGATGTGTCAGGTCTACTGAGCTTAGCTCTGATCAGTTGAATTGCTCAGCTCTGTCTAATACTTGCTACTTATGGGGATATAAATAGTCCTATGTTGTAACTACACTAGGTTGACATCTAATTTTTTTTTGGTATGCCTGGTGTTGCTCCTGGCAAGCCCTTCTGCACTCTTCGTTGAACCTCTGTCTTAATAATAAAGACAGTAAGAAGTCTCACAGCACCAGGTTAAAGTCCAACCAGTTTATGTGTTAGCAAACCCACAACTTGTGGGTTTACCATCAAATAAACTGGTTGGACTTTAACCTGGTGTGTGAGATTTCTTATTGTGTTTACCCCAGTCCAATGCTGGCACCTCTATGTCATCGGTAACAATGAGAAGTTTGATTTGATTTGATTTATTATTGTCACCTATATTGGGATACGGTGAAAAGTATTGTTTCTTGCGCACTATGCAAACAAAACATACCACTCATAGAATACATAGGAGAGAAGAAAAGGCGAGGGTGCAGATATAATATTAGTCACAGACAGGATGTAGAGAAAGATCAGCTTAATATGGCAATGGTAGAGTGGGGGATATGCCAGACCATAAGTTTACAGACTGTGACTGAGTACAGTTCTGCTGCCGCTAATGGGTCACAGCACTTCATGGATGTCCAGTCCTGAGTTGTCAGTTCTGCTCAAAGTCTATGTCATTTATCAGGGTGGCAGTGCCTCACAACATGATGGAGTGTTTCCTGAATGTGGTAATTTTTCAAAAACCATGTAAAAAAGCTCACTTTGGATTGCTGAACGGGAAGACCAAGTAGTAGCAAATATGCATAATGCCCAAGTGATAGTGGTTTAAATCCATTAATGTTTATCGTGGCAGCACGGTGACACAATGCTTAGCTCTGCTGCCTCATAGACTTCGGTCACTGTGTGTGTGGAGTTTGCATGTTCTCCCCAAGTCTGCATAGGTTTCCTTCCATAGTCTGGAAGATGTACTGGTTAGGTGCATTGATCCAAACAGGCACCAGAATGTGGCAATTAGGGGAATTTCACAGTAATTTCATTGAGTTGTTAATGTAAGCCTTACTTGTGACTGATAAATAAACTTTTTACTTTAATGTTCATCAGCACCAATTAATCCTGAACTAATGAGCAGTGGATTATCTTTTGATTTTGAACTGTGAAAAAACAAACTTTGAGAATAGCTTCCTTTTTGGGTGGGGTAGTGTACATCCGGCAGAGAGTGTGTGATTAATTTCTCAAAACCCATGTTGTTTAGTTAACAATTCAGTTTTATGAGCATCTTCCATATAGCGGGAGGGTGTGTGCCACAAACCAAATCTAAGAAGTGAACTTGTGCACTTTGACCAATACTTCCTTAGTACTGTCGAGACTGTATTGCAAGGTACCTGAATGCAGCTTATTATGTAGTGTTCAGAAGTGATTTCAAAACAACTTTTTTCACACCGTGTAGAGATTCAGTGGCAGTGCATTTTAGAATGCTGCCCTTTTACCTCTGGTTAACCACATCAGACACACAGACCCCTCTGAAAAGAAATGCAGCATCCCAACAGAAACAAGATATAGCAACACAGCTTTCTTTTGTACTTTGCTTCTTCTTGTGTGTTTTTGCTATGTTATTCGCTCTATTTTTCTGACACCATTTCATGAGATGACTTCTGGGTAACAACCAACACATTTCACCTCTTATTGCCTTTCAAAGATGTGCAGGTGTAATGACTTTAATCAGGCAGTTGAGATTGGCCTGTTTGAATATGAATCCTTTGATTAAGAGCTAAGCTGATGGGTCAGTCAGGAAGCCTCTTGTTATGTATTTAATCAGGAGTGTTGGGTTCTCAGGGGCCCCTAATGTAGACCACTAACTGAAAACACTCTGTACGCTGTTGTCAGGCTTGTAAATAAAGGGAATTTGGTGGGGTCTTCTGCTTCCAAGGACTTATTACAGTAGAATACAGTAGATTGGCCGTGCTAAATTGTCCCTTAATGTCAGGGGGACCAGCAGGATAATTATGTGGGGTTATGGAGATAGGGTCTGGGTGGTATTGTGGTCAGTGCAGACTGAATGGGCCAAATGGCCTCCTACTACACTGCAGTGATTCTATGATTCTATTCTGTGAAAAGAATCCGTTTGCCAAATTCATGTTGTGATAATATTTCAAATTTGACAAATATCTTTTAACTTTACTCTCAAATCTGAATTTTATTTAATATTATCACTTGGAGCTTTTTGTCCATTTTCTTGTTCCAACAATAGGTCTCCAAATATATTATCCATTTCCTTCTCTTTTCAGCTACAGACAGATCTGTTGTGTATTTTTAGCACTCTACTCTTATTTCAAAGTTAACTTGTCTGATTTATTAACACAAATCTCTTTTAAGTGTAAATGTCATTTCAATTCTCTTCCTGCATCTAGTGGTGCACTAGGACAGACTTTTGACTATTTCTATAACTAGTGATTCCCGGAACAGCTCACTAGTCTGGCATCAGGGGCTTGTAGTTTGAGGAAGAAGCCACTCCTCTTCAAATATGGCTGACCAGGGGTCTCTCCTATTCTGACCGCCAGACATTGGTGTGCTTGGAAGGAATTGTAAGTTGATCCTCAACCTGTTTGATCGCGTTATGAATACACCTTCCTTGATCATCAAGTCCTGGGGTGGGACTTGAAATTGCACCTTCAGGCTCAGAGGCACTCACTCCACCACAAGACCTGTTATGGAAATGTTATGCCTCAGCCTAAGTACCTACATCACACTACTTATTGGCCATTAAAATTTTTACATGCATTCTGAGATCAATTTAATATTGGGTGGCACATTGGCACAGTGGTTAGCACTGATGCCTCACAGCACCAGGGGCCTGGGTTCAATTCCTCACTTGGATCATTCCAGGTGAGGTTTGCACATTCTTCCCATGTCTGCATTCCTCCGGGTGCTCCAATTTCCTCCCACAGTGCAAAGATGTGCTGGTTAGGGGGGAGTGGCCATGCTAAATTGCTCCTTAGTGTCAGGGGGACTAGCTAGGGTAAATGTGTGGGGTTATGGGGATAGGGCCTGGGTGGGATTGCAGTCGGTGGAAATTTGATGGGCTGAATGACGTCCTTCTGCACTGCGATAATACAGTTATCTCTTAGCATTATTAAACTAGCACTTTTTGAATTGATTTACTAAATTCTTCATTAACGAATTGTTAATCTTAACTTTTTAAGATATCACAAAGTGAGGGTTGGTTCTATAGTTTCTCCTCAGATTAGAACAAGTCTGTCCTTTCAGTTCAGTTCTGGATTTCAGACTACTAACTGTAAGATGGTAACATCATATTAATAGAAGCAAATCTGTGTTGAAGGCCATGCTCACATTAATACTGAAAACCGTTAGTTAGTGCAACAGGAGAGATCAACTAGTTTCCATGCTCAGTGTAGTCCTGAAGATTTTATATATTTTGAAGCTACATTTTAAAAATGGACACCACAGGTCCTAAGATGGCTGCCAATATATCACATGACTTTGACAATATCAATCAAACACCTAATTGTGCATGAACATGCGAATGTAACAAGACTACCAGATATAAACTGACCTACCTTTCTACTTCCTCTGTTACGTCTTCAGGTTCACCTGAGAGTCAACCCCACCTGGCAAACGTTAACGACAAGAGGTCTCACAGCTTACTGAAAACACTATGCTATACAAACCTCTACTCCAGTCAAACAATAAACTGACCTAAGAAACAAGAGGCTGCTACAAAAGAGACCGACGTAATAAGTATTTGTAATTGTATTACTTTTTTTCTGAATTATGTCTACTGTTTGGAGGAATGGTAACGTGAGATGTTGTGTTTAAAACCTCTGGGGCAGATATGTGAAAGTAAATAATCTTCCATATTTTTAAACTCACAAAAACTTGCTGCTGGAAATTATATAAATAAAGAGAAATGATTCTAGCAAACCTCACTCACAAACGTACATCAATCATGAACAATAAGAAAACATGTAAACTCTGTCCATGACACAATGTTAGTAATAACTCCAGGGTTCAATTATATACTATTTGAAAGCCCATTAATAGCAAAGTTTAATAGCCTGTAGCAACATATAGAGCACAAATCACATTTTAATTTCTAATTATTAGATTGCATGAGTTGCAATATTCTCTGACGGAAAGTAACAAGAACATTAGCCCAGACTCATCAAGTTAACTAAATTCTATTTCAGATGCCCTCACATTTTGGTCATTTTAACCTCTGCCACATTCTCAGAATGACTTTTTAATAAGAACTTAAGGAAATGTGAAGTGAAAAAAGCCATTCAGCCTTACTGTCCTCAGAAGCTACATGCATTAAAACACAGAAACTGGAAGCAGGAGCAGGCCATTCAGCCCTTCGAGCCTGCTCTGCCATTCATCTTGACCTTGGCTGACCATTGAATTTACTATCCTGATCCCCCGTCCTCCCATATCCCTTGATTCCTTTAGCCCCTTTCTTCTTGAAATCAGACAACGTTTTGGCCTCAATTGCATTCTGTCATACTGAATTCCACACATTCACCGCCCTCTGAGTGAAGAAATTTCTCCCCATCTCAGTTCTAAAAGGTTTACCCCTAACCCTCAAATTATAACACCCAGTCCTGTACTCCCCCACTTTTCTGAATCTACCCTGCCCAACCCTGTTGGAATTTTATAAGTTTCTATGAGATCCTCTCTCACTCTTTTAAACTTCAGTGAAAATAACCGACTTAATCTCTCCTCATATAACAAACCTGCCATCCAGGAATCAGCTGGTAAACCTTCACTGCACTCCCTCTATAGCAAGGACATCCTTCCTCAGATAAGGACACCAAAACTGCCCACAATGCTCCAGGTGTGGCCTCACCAACTCCCTATACAATTGCAGCAACACATCTGTACTCTTACTTGGACTCTTTTTTCAACCAATGTAATTTCCTGAGGCAGATTTTCCCCTATCCTTTGAAAATAAATTGAACAATATTCCAAAATGCCCGTGTAAGTCTTGCTTCATTGACCATTGCCCTTCTTGACATGACAACTCCATCATAATCGCACCTTCAGATTGGTCATTCAACGTTCTGTTTTGTAATCCTCAACAAAAAGTTTTGATTACACTCAATAAAAATATTTTGCTTTCCTAATTTTGAATCCATTTGGTTAAGGGATTCTTCCTGTTCTTCATCCTAGATTTTACTTTACAGTTGCTTAGCCTTAGTGTGCTCAGCCATTACTTGCTGTGTTTAATAATTGTCTTCCCTAGAGATAACTTAAGCATCAGATCCATTTAATATCTGTACTTTAAAGAAATCAACTTGTAGTATGGCGGAGGTATGTTGCATTAACATCTCAATGTATCAAATCACAGAACTGTTAAAGGCAGTTTTTGCAATTCATTACATGGTAAGTTTATCATCTCCATTGTAATGCCAGGGGACTTGCTAAATAACAGCCAGACACCTACCTTACGGAGCGCTGTCACCAGTTTCATCTGGCCTCCTTGATATTTCAAGAGATCTAGCAGTGTTCTGAATATGGTACAGATAGGAAGTGATGCTTTCTTTAAGAGGATAGAATGGAAAGGTTGGCACTGTTCTCCTTGGAGAGAAGAGGGATATCTGGAAGACGTTCAAAATGAAGATGGGGCAGCACAGTGTAGACAGGAGAAAACTACCCTGGCCTGCCTCTGACAGCTCCTCCCCCTGGAGTGATCTCCCACTTTTAGTCCCGATTGGTTATCTAGGCCAGGTGACCCTTACTCTGCTGTGTTGCCCTTTCATGTTTACTTGATTAGAAACAATCTGCAGGGGTATGGGGAAAGGAAGGGGAATGACACTAAGTCAGGATGCTCATTTGGAGAGCTAGTGCAGACATGATGGGCCAAATGGCCTCCTTCTGCACAGTAATAATTCTGATTGTGTCATAACAGAGGAAAAGAATAAGATTGATTTTTAAAAGTGCTGGAAATAGAAAATAAAACAGAAAGCATTGGACAATATGTTGATAAGGGGAGATTGAAGGTAGATAGTAGACCTTTAACTATCCCTGGCTGCTGTGTCTTCAACATTACAACAATGATTATATTTCAGATGGTTTCATTGGCTGTAATGTGTTTGGGACATCTGGTTGTATGAAAGGCAAAATAAAAACACAAGTTGGGCAAGTACGTTTGTTTTATTATAAAGTTTCTTAAAAAGAAAGAGGAAATGGGCTTCCCATTAATCCAGAAAACTAGCATAATTTAAGCAACTGCTTCAGAAAATATTTATGCTCAACGCATCTTCAAACAGGATGTGCATGCCTCAACAAAACAACCTGAGTGGTGAAATACAATAGTTGGGTGAATAGAAAATGCAATTTGTGTACATCAGTCAGAGAGGCAGGATTAGTCTGCAAATTAGGAATTGAGCTAATTATTATTCCTTGATGTATACAACAGCCAACTTTATTGTCCTTTATGTCACTGACCCTGTCCTTTATAAATAAACTATCATTGTTACAATTCGATTATTAATCAGCTTATGCACTTTCTGCATCCCTCAGTTAAATTCAGCAGCTTTAGATATACATAAGCATCATCATGAGAAGTTGGAATTATACTGTGATTCCATAAGAGTATTTGGATCTTGAAAGTTCTAACTGTGTTTCTAATGTTTCCATATTTGAATCTTAATTTGTACTACTGGAAGGTTTTGATGTTTTTTTCTTCAAATATCTGCAACTTCCTCTCGTTTTATCTCAATCTCATTTCCTTTCACCTTTGTTCTAGTTGCCACCTGAACTCATTCAAGTCTCCCACAATCTCCATATTCATCCATCTCCAGATAAACCTTTCCCCCTCAGACACTCCTGCCGTCCATTCAGTCCAATTTCAGAAGTATTCCAAGGTTTCCCATTAACCCAGAAAACTAGGATAACTTAAGCAACAGCTTCAGAAAACATTTTATGGTGCTGAAACCATCTTGGCAAAGGGCCTTGCAAAGCAAAAACAGAAGGTTAGATCAATGTTAGATCAAAAGGTGAGAACGCAAATGCTTGTCACAATTTGAATTGCTGGTACAACCAACATTCAATTATTGAGGAGGGCGGCATGGTGACACAGTGGTCAGCACTGCTGCCTCATGGCTCCAGAAATCCGAGTTCAATTCCTGGCTTAGGTCACTGTCTGTGTGGTGCTTGCACATTCTCCCCATGTTTGCATGGGTTTCCTCTGGGTGCTCTGGTTTCCTCCCACATTCCAAAGCTGTGCGGGTTTGGTCAATTGGCCATGCTAAAATTGCCTCTTAGTGTCGTGGGATACATAGGTTAGAGGGATTAGTAGGGTAAATATGTGGGGTTGCAGGGATTGTTGTGGGTACAGACTTGATGAGCGAATGGCCTCCTTCTGCACTGTAGGGATTCTATGACTTATATCTAAAAAAGAATCAAAACATCACAAAGTTAAGCGTGCTGCATTTGGAAAATCATAAAAGGAATGAAAACATGGAAGTTGCAAGGTATATGGTATCACAGTGACAAGGGTAACCATCAACTATCTTATCATTTAACTAGATACTGAGCAGTAAAGATAAAATAAATGCAAGGTCCACTAAAAAGAGTCATTTGTGACTTTGAATCCGAGTTTAAAGTTTATTTATTAGTATCACAAGTAGGCTTACATTAATGTTGCAATGAAGTTACTGTGAAAATCCCCTCGTCACCACACTCAGCAACCTGTTCGGGTACATTGAGGGAGCATGGCCAATGCACCTAACCAGCACATCTTTTGGACTGTGGGAGGAAACTGGAGCACCCAGAGGAAGCTCACGCAGACATGGGGGAAATGTGCAGACTCCACACGAACAGTGACCTAAACCAGGAATTGAACCCAGGCCCCTGGTGCTGTGAAGCGCTGTGAGGTACTATACCACCACATTGCCCTGAGGAATATCCAGTATAGCGTCTCTAATGCCGTTGGCAGCCAAGTCCTAGGCATTATTGTCAGTAATATCCTTGCGACAGAGACTTAACCTCACCCCTCAGAATTGGCAGCCTTTCTTCAGTGCAAGGTCATCAACTTGGCAAAGACAGCGAAGGGCTACCTTCTGAATGAAGAAGATAACTGGCGAGTCATCTGATGTTTCACAGGCACACGACTGTTGAGCTGAAGAAAAGAGAAAGCACAACCCTTCTGGTGGGACTCGAGTTAACCTCAAAGCTGCAATGCTTGATGTATTCTAATCAGCTGTAAGGAGCGATGGGCAGTCAGCCAGCGAGATTAGGATGCCCTCATAACCTCGTGATTGTAATCCTGGGAATCGAATCCATCACACTTTGATTGATTGAAAGCTCGCTGTTGTCTCCTTTTAGATAAGCTCTTCCAAAGCTGGTATAATGTTACACGGAGCAGGATTGTTAAAACGGGACACACATTATTACTCACTTTATGAAATTAAAATTAATTATAAATGAGGAGTGACAAATCCAGGCTCACGCACACCACTTGTGTTCTTGTGTATCCCATCTTGATAAGAAAAGAATGGATCTTATGCGTTATGTTAAAATGACAAGAATGATAAAGCTCGTGTAGTAATGATAAAATTTAATGACTATTTCAGTCAGTAGATGATGTTTAGTTGTTACCTCTTATTAGATGGTATCCTATACAAAATAATTCATGTGTGGTTTCACAAATGGAGAATATAATGTTTTTTAAAATGTATTCTTCCCTAGGAGTTGACTTAACACAATGTTAAATGCCTTCAAAAAAAAATCAAGTTTACCTGTTCTTGTTTTTCTTTTGGGCAGGGGTGGCAATAATTTAAAATTCATAGTGAATCCAG
This sequence comes from Sphyrna mokarran, assembly GCA_024679065.1. Lineage (NCBI taxonomy): Eukaryota > Metazoa > Chordata > Chondrichthyes > Carcharhiniformes > Carcharhinidae > Sphyrna > Sphyrna mokarran. Next base: position 16,550,019 of record JAGIQG010000009.1, read on the forward strand.
TGACATGATTAGGACTAATTATCCAAGTATATAACTTAACATTAGGGAGGGGACAGGGAAATGCACAACAGATGGCTATCGAGTGAAATGCAAGTCACAGCCCAGTCAACAACTGGCAAAGGGAGATTGTTTTGGCTTTCATCTGGGTTTTTTTTAACTCAACGTATACACTCCATATAAACACAGCAGTGCTGCAGAATAGCCTGATTTTTGCCACTCCTAAATATCAAGGATTTAAGTGATTGAACTTCAAACTAAAATGGGACAGCCCAAGGCTGCAACAGACTAGTTGAAATGAAAGTCATGTAAATCAGACAAGAAAAGATAGAGATTTTTATACTCTGGCTCTTCTTGCTGCAAAGTGAATAGTTCAAACGGTCCTTATAGAATCCCTCCAGTGCAGAAACAGACCATTCAACACATCACAACTGCACCAACTCTCTGAAAGAGCAACTTACCCAGACCCTATCCCGTAACTTTACGTATTTACCCTGCTGATCCCCCTAAACTGACACTAAGCGGCCAATTAGCATGGCCAACCCACCTAATCTGTACATCTTCAGAGTGAGAGAGGGAACTGGAGCACACGGAGGGAACCCATGCAGACATGGACAGTGAGCCAAAGCCAGAATTGACCCCTGGTCCCTGATGCTGCCAGGCAGCAACATTAACCACTGTACCAATGTGTTGCCCATGATTATAATATGCCGTTCATGATTATCATATTAGAATATTGTCCCTTTGCAAGTACAGCTCTGCATGCATTTATTCTGCAACTTGAACAGCCAAAGTAGCATAGCAGTGTGAATCAATTGTCAGGATCTGACAGGAACCCTGGTGGAAATAATCTCACACCACCCGAGGAACAGTAGTGCCATTGTATTAAATTTATTTTGGAATCCCTACAGGACGGAAGGAGACCCCTCGAGACTACACTGACACAATCCCATTCAGGCCCCTGTTTCCCAAATCTTAACCCTGCTAATTTCACTGACCAGGATCAATTTAGCAATCACCCTAACCTACAGATAATTTTGGACTGTGGGAGGAAACCAGAGCATCCCGAGGAAACTCATGCAGACACTGAGAGAAGATGCAAACTCCACACAGACAGTTACCCAAGGCCAGATTTGAACCCAGTCCGTGGCACTGTGAGGTAGCAGTGCTAAATGCAGCTTTGTAAATATGTCCAAGGATTCTATTCTCATCCTGAATGCATTTTAGAACTTTACATTAATTTACATGTTTAAGAGAATGGGGACTCTCTCACCTGTATTCTTGAAACATTTAAATTCTAACCCATGGATGAAGAAAAGTAGAATGAATCCCACAGCTCTCTTTGGAAAGGCTCTGGCAGTTTCAGACAGGCAGTGTAAATAAGGGAAATTTCCTTGGAAATGATTCTGCAGTCACTGTTCTCAGACATATTGTTTCTCTACAAAAAATTTTTTAGTTTAGAAAATACTTACATAGCAATCTCATTTCAGACTTTGATACTCGTCAATAACACATCCGATATATGTTATCTTTCACATGGGAAAGTTTCTTCTCTTGTCAGTTACTTAGTACTCTGACTGCACTGCAGCTGGGTGAAAGATTTGGAGTCCAGGAACTTGCCAGATTTGGCTTATATACAGAGGATATTCCACCAGTGAGTTCTGCCCTAGCTGAAGAGGAGATCATTCTCCCTTTTGACTGTATGTGCCCTCCCGGTGCATGTGGACCTCCATCCCCCTGAAATCCGTATCACCTCCTTCATGATTTTCCAGGCCTTACCTACCCTCCCCATCTGGATCTCTGACACTTTTATCACCAGTTCCTGGACTTTGATCAGGGAGCTTCTTGCAGTACCTCTTCTGGCCACTGTAGTGCTGTTCCTGGAGGGACTAGAGAACTGCCAGCTGATGTGATTGGCCTGCAGCTCTCCAAGGCCAAACTTCTGTGGAGCAAGTGGTGGAGGTCCTACCTACTGCCAGTCAATGTTCATTGGAAAGAAAAATGGCAGCAGGGCTCTGGGAGTCTGTTCGGAAGTGTTCTGGCAATGGCCACATTTAGAGCAGATTCCATTGTTACCCACTACCAGTTATTCAGAAAGATGAAATAATAGTAAATTGCTGCCAACATTGTTCGTGATAACTTGGAGGACAGTCTGATTTATAAAGCAAGTATCCTCCTTAATGCAAAGGCAGGAAATTTGTCTCCCTCTCCCCCCCTCTCTACACTATCTTACACAGAATTTCTCATTCTCATCACTTATACTAATTCATTCTACACCTTCTCCCACCATTCAGTAAAACGTATTAAAAGTACAGGAAAAGACCATCAGACCCATAAAACCTGCTCCACCCATGTAACAAGTACAATCTTGTGCCTTTGGTTACCCACCGTCTCCATTAACTTTACATTCTGTTTTCACTGCAATGAAAGGACTAGAAAATTGCTGCCTTATTTCATTATAACTATTTGTAAATTATATCTTTTTCTGACTTGTGGTATATGATCTTGTAAAATTCTGCTCTGTTTCTCCAATTCTAACCTCTTACACACCCCCAACTTTACTCAGTCCAACATTAGTGGCAGTATCTTCAGCTACTGGACCCTAGCCCCTTAAATTTCTACCCTATATCTCTAGGGCACTCTACTCCTTCTTGAATAAACTTCTTAAAATAGAATCAGAGAAGATGTGACTACCTTTTCAGAATTTGTATTTCTGTTTATTGGGGTGTACAGTGAGTTTAGTTGATTTACATGCATTTCCTTTTAGTACAGGAAGGCCAATGTGGTGTAAGCATGATATGACATTGTGGCGCATTGTGTGGCTTGGCTTTTGGTCATTGTTCCGATTAAGTGTTGGGGACTATTTTGCTGTTAAATATGTTATAAAATGATGCAAGTTACTGTTACTGATGAATAACAAAATAACCGGTCAGGAAAAGAGTTGACTGATGGATTTGCTGTACATTTTAAAAAATTTATTTGTGAGACATTTGCACTGCTGGCTGGCATCAATTTATTGTTCATCCCTAGGGCAAGGGCAGTTGAGAGTCAGCCACGTTTCTGTGGCTCTGGTGTCACATGTAGGCCAAAGTAAGGACAGCAGATTTCCTTCCTAAAGAACATTAGTGAATCAGATGGGTTTTTCCAACAATCAACATCGGTTGTCAACAGTAGATTCTTAATTCCAGATATTTTTTATTGAATTCAAATTCCACCATCTGCCATGGCAGGATTCAAAGGTGGGTTCCCAGAACATTAGTTGAGTTTCTTGATTAAAAGTCTAGCGATAATGTGACATGGTCTTCCTGTGATGATGGGTGTACGATTTCTACTTTAGAGTCTTTCTTGCTGGATGGATTTAAATGAGCTAATTGGCCTTCTTTATCCATTATTATTTTGTGACTTTGTATGTGCTCTGTAACCAGCAAGAAGGAAATATGGACACAGATCCTTAGAATCTCTTTTCCAGTGCCTGAGAACAGTTCTTCAGCTGATCTTTGTAGCCAGGTCAGAGACAATGGCACATGGAAGTTCAGGTGACAAAATAAGCAGCAAAATCATTATTTTTTTTCAAATGGATCAAACCTGTCTTCATGAAAAAGTTGCAACTATAGCCATCCCTTTTCAAGAGATCTTGTGGTTCAATACATAGCGAATCTTCCCCTGCGTCAGAAGGTCGGTGTTTAGTGGTCAGCACTGCTGCCTCACAGCAAGAATTCTCACAACACCAGGTTAAAGTGAGACTTCTTACTGCGTTTACCCCAGTCCAATGCCTGCAGTCCAGGGACCAGTTTCAATTCCTGGCTTGGCTGACGATCTAGGGGGGGTTTGCACATTCTCCTTGTGTATGTGTGGATTTTCTCTGGGTGCTCCGGTTTCCTCTCACAATTCGAAAGAAGCGCTGGTTAGGTGCATTTAGCGTGGCTCTTAGCCATGCTAAATTTTCCCTCTGTGTTCCTGAGTTAGAATGACTAGGGGATTTTCAAGTAACTTTGCTGCAGTGTTAATGTAAGCCTACTTGTGAAACTGATAAATAAACTTAAACTTAAAAGTCCCTCTCCAGGATTTATCATAGAAGCCTCTTTATTGATAACTTTAACATGAACCTTTTTGAAATAATAAGTAATACATCACACCAATTTCTGTCAAGTATCTTCGATAGCACATTCTCAAGATTTGCTTTACAACCAAGTTGACTGCAAATATAAAATCAATCCAAATGAACTCTGGCCCAAATATGAAGGACTCACTTCACAGTGCTACAGTTCCATGGTGTATAGCATTTCTATGGCTTTCTCACTGAACTGATATTTAATGCTTAGCACATTAAATGTAGGTAAGCTCCTGGCAATTTTCGCATTCCAATAATTAGTGTTACCAAAAGTGAAGGCTTATGTGAATTTATTTTTCACTTATGTTTGGACTCAAGTTTCTAAGTTAATGAATAGATGGAATGTACTCATCTACAAACTAACTTTTCTTTTAAGGGTTTGTAGAAATTTTACTGCGAGCCTGATATTTCTTTGCAAATTACAGTGGTTGAGACTACATTGAGATTAAGCTATTCCCTTCTCAGTCGTGTTCATTGTTATATCATGCAGCTGCTTACACCACATTGGCCTTCCTGCACTAAAAGAAAATGCATGTAAATCAACTAAAACTCACTGTACACCTAATAAACAGAAATACAAACTTTGTAAAAGATAGTCACATCTTCTCTGATTCCAGCAATCTATTTAAAGCTCGGTTTGTGTGGTTTGTGACATCAATTGTGTGAGTATCTTGGACTCACTTTTAGCTATCCATTATTAAACCCTCAGTGAAACACTTCTCATGTTTCAGTCACGTAAATTATAAACTTTCCTACATTGTCGGTTACAGACTGACTGAGCACATTTATTTCCAAAACGCTGATTTGGTTTGGAAATCTGAATAGCGCAGTAGTAGTCAGGGAACTGCATTTACCTTATTCTACTTTGGAGATGCTGTTCATTGTACTAGACTGTCTCCTTCACTGTGAGTAGCTACTTACGTTGGAGCTATTGGGATCTTCCATTAATGTCTCTATAGGCTGTTGTATGCTTATTGATGTCTCTTTTTTACATCCGCAGGCAATTCGGTTCGCCTTGTTGGCCAACAAGGGGCACACATGCGGTGGGTCATGAGAGGGTTGCTCTTGGATGTTGCTTCGAGAGTTGCCTAACGCTTCATGTACGTTTAAACAGGACCAAGTGATGGGCAACATGACAGCTCAGTGACTATTACTGTTTGCTATGCAGTTACAGGGACCCGGGTCGGATCTCGGGCTTGGGTCAGTGTCTGTGGGAGTTTGAACATTCTCCCCGTGCTTGCGTGGGTTTTCTCCCACATCCCAAAAACGTGCTTTTAGGCTGATTTGTGTTAATAAATTGTCCCTAAATTGGATCTCCTTCAATCTGGCCCTAAATTTGCACCCCTTTACTGTGGAGTCCACAAGATGTGGACAAAAGTTGTAGGTAGAAGAAGAATTGGAATGAGGCACTCGCTGAGTGTTAAAACGAGCGGTGTGGGCTTGTCGGGCCCAAGGGCCTGTTTCCTGTGCTGTGTTGTTCTTTGTTCTTTCTTCTCAACAGTGAAGAGCCTCGCGCATTCTCCCTTCATCTAAGCTGTTGGGAGCATCTTGTGCCTAATAGGTTCACTCATGGTAGCTAGGTCAGAGAGAGATGCCAGACAAAGTGCAGTTCAAAAACATCCTCAACGGCAGAACAGATGAAGAAAGACTGTGCATCTCAATGGCTGCAAAAACAAAAGATGGTTGTGGTCTTGATTATTGTGGTCATTAAAAATATGACCCCCAAGATCACATGGACAACAATGGCACCCCAAGATACCCATGTTAAATCAAGTCATGTGTGGGTTTTTACCAGGGTTCATCTGCCAGACTGTGTGGTATTGCAGGATTGGAGACAGAGACCTGGATGTCCCTGCATGAGGATTTGAACATTGGTGATAGATGCATGAATATCTCTGGACACATGTATTGGGACACTGATGCCTTGGGGCAACAGCGCCTGTTTGTTATGAGCACTCTATGCTTAACCAAAATGGGGAAAAGTTGCCCTAAAAATAGGATGTCCTGCTTTCTCCTGCCTGTGGAACTACACCCTGCAGGAACAAGTTCTGCATGGGTTTCCTCCGGGTGCTCTGGTCTCCTCCTGCAAGCTGGTTAGATGCTCTGACTCGAACAGGCGTTTGACTGTGGTGACGAGGGGAATTCCACAGTAACTTCATTGCAGTATGAATGTAAGCCTTAATTGTGACTAATAAATAAAATTTAGTTCCAGCAAGGGTGAAGAAAACATTTCAAAGGCACTGAAACTTTTCTGAAAGCCTGGAAGCACCAATATTAATAACTGGAAGGAGATTGCTACCAATCATTCAGAATAGCCACAACTTGTCCATCGAAGCACATCCTACTTGGAGTCACAACACCTAAATGATGCTGCAGAGAAGGCAAAAGAAAAGAAAACAAAGCCTGCATTCTGAATTCCACTATCTCATGGGACATCCTACCCCATGTGCCCTGACCTGTGGGTTGAGAATTGGCCTGTTCAGTCACATGAAGATCCATAGCAGAAACTCACTCAGTCTCATTACTGAATTGAGGCACAGTCAGCGACTATACTAGGCAGCCTACCTCATTCGATATAGAACTAGAAATTTACTGACAAACAACATATATAAAAGATAAACACAAAACACTGCGGATGCTGGAATCGGAAACAAAAACAGGAAAATGCTGGATAATCTCAGCAGGTCTGACAGTATCTGTGGAGAGAGAATAGAGTCAATGTTTCAAGTCAGGGCTAAGAGGAAAGAGAGTCAGCAGGAATATATGCTGTGAGGGTGGTGGAATTGAACAAAGGAAATGTAAGTGAGCTTGCAGGAGGCTGGGAAGGCTGATGAAAGTGTCCACTAAGTGATCAGAATGTATGAATCAACAAATATAAAAGAATTATGTTCTCCAGAAAATTATCCAGTAAAAAAATACTTGGTCGGGATACAAAGAATTATAGGGAGAAGCAAAGAATTAATTCAGATTTGTTATCACACCTTATCAATTCACCAGGATTTCCCAAAGTATTTTACCCCTGTTGCTACATCAGCAAATGTTGAAGTTCACTTGCACAACAACGAGATCCAACAAACATCAAATAACTGAGCAACCCACATCATTTATTTTCACTGATGATGGTTGATGGAGGAATGTTAGACAACTCTTGGGTGTGAAGTGATTCATTTTGGTAGAAAGGATGCAGAGAAACAATGGCTGGAATTCTCCAACCTCGCCCGCGACTGGGATTCTCCAGTCCCGCTGCTGCGAAGAGAGATTTAACTGAGTGCCAAATTCTCCGTTCTCATTGGCAGCAGTGGCAGGGCCGTGCGAGACTGGAGAATTCCGGCCAATATAAAATAAAGGGAATTTCTTGGATTGAAACTTGAGAGCCCAGAACGCACAACACTTCCCTTAAAACCGCCATGTCTTTGTAAAATCCTTACCTGAAAGTGAAATATGGAGAGGTAGACCTCTTCTCAAGGCTTATTGAAATACTGCAGACCCACCCTCCAATCACACAGTGGGTAGCACAGTGATTAGCACAGCTGTCTCACAGTGCCAGGTTCAATTCCCGACTTGGGTCACTGTCTGCACATTCTCCCCGTGTCTGAGTGGGTTTCCACCAAGCGCTCTGGTTTCTGAAAGACTTGCACATTAGGTGCTAAATTCTCTCTCAGTGTACCCGAACAGGTGCCAGAGTGTGACGTCTAGGGGATTTTCAAAGTAACTTCATTACAGTGTTAATGTAGGCCTACTTGTGACTAATAAATGAACAAACAAAGCTCCAAATCATACAAGCTCCCCATCAGCTTCCTTTCCAATAACTTCTCATTTCCTGCAGCTTTCCTTCCACTTTAAGCACTTGCCTGAGGCCTGAAGGAACAGGCTTCATGACTAGTGAGCTGCCTGGAGAAGAACAGGAGGTATCTATAGCTCACTGGTCTAATTTAAATGAGGCTTCAGGCCCAATATTGGATGCTCCTCAGACCTACACCTTCAGGCAGAAGGAGTCTATCCCTGAACGCAGTGGTTAATGATTGACAAAGGAATGTTGCACAGACATTATTAGAAGGCCCACATTAGAAAAATGTGTATTTTTCATTCCAAGACTGGAAGTGGAAAGGCCCCATTGATGGGACCCAAACAACCTGGATCCCTGGAGATGATTACTGATTGGCTCTGATGCAAGGGTAGCTGCCTGGCCATTGGAGATTCACCCAGCTGTTACATCATGGTCAACTTTGAAGGGCTGAATCACAAAGTTACTACAAAGATTGAGATGTTAAGGCTGGAGTCTGCAATATTTAGTCACAATGTTATCAGCAACAACAGCAACTCTCTTATAGGACGTGGTGAGTGGTACTTCAGAATAATTCACTAACTCATTCCCTGAGATTAACAGAAGACACAGATGAATCAGTGTTAGCTGGTAGCTGCATTTATTATTTTGGAAGTATTGTTCTTCCCTTGTCTTCCTTAAGCTGATATATACATTTGTATCTTCGTAGTATGCTAAAACTGATTGAAGTCAGAACAGCTTCCCAAGACACCAGGGAGAGAGAGACAGACTCGAGATAAGTCAACCACCAACAGCAGATTGTCTATTCTGAGAAGGCCTGGCACTTTACTTCCAGCTAAAGACAGAATTTCCAAAACCAGAAAGAGAGAGAAACTCTGCTTTCCAGTCTAATGATCAGCCTTTCTAAACTAAAATGGAAAACAAATCTTTAGTTTTTTCTCTGGTGAGGAAGCACCTGACTTTGACTTGTCAATCTCTCTTCCTCCTCACAATGCAAAGTCATAAAAGATCTCAGTGAAAATAAACAAAACCCCATTTAATCTATTGAAGTAGCAATAAAAGGACTTTTAGCAGACGGCCCAGTAACAATGAAAAAAACTGAAAAGATCAGCTTACAACTGCAGAGAACATGATTAAAAAAAACACTTCTTAAAGGCACACCAGCTTCACACTATGTAGGCAATTACAGCTAACTTTCACAGCAAGGTTCTGCAGAAAGAAATTGAAGTAAAAGTGCAGTCAATCTGTTACAATTAAGTAGGTCAAGGGACAAGTGTTAGTCAGGACACCAAGAGAATTTTCTCATCTTCTAGTGTCAGAGAAACATTTAAGATCCACTTCACACTCCTTTATCTTCATCTGATCAGCCTGATGACTTGTGGTCAAAGGTGTTTCTCTGGACTGCTTTCTTCACAAGGAACAGGAGATATAGCACGGCCGAGTGACAACAACTTGGTCGAAATCATCCTTTACAACACTGGCGACAGGTAGAACCTGAAGTCCCATCTCCACTTATTTTGTTTCTTTCTCAAAGTTACAAAGGATGCTTTTACTCCAAGAGTAATTCCATTAACAAATTAGGGTTCTTTTTAACAAAACAGGCTTTATTCGTAACACTCTAACAAAATGAAAAAGTTTAACTATTAACCATTGAACAATCTTTAAGCATAAAAAGAAACAGCTCCTGATTTCTAACTTATTGCCATTCAGTTCCAATTAAGCAATATTTCTCTTATAGACGTAAACCCCATTTAAAAATAGTTAGCAAATCCAGGCGTACTTGCACTAACCTTTGTTAACAGTTTTGGAGCTTCTAGAGAAATTTTGTGGAGACTTGTAGGTCGCCATCTTTAAACAGTCCTCTTTAGTAACTGAACTCAGAAAGCTGTTTTTCTCAGCTACAAACCTAGATCCTTGCATTTCTGGAAGCACATGATTATATGACCCTGTATACCTAACTCACTTTTCCATCACCTTAATCAAGAGAACACCTCAAGGGCCTTTTTTTTGGTGAACAAAACTTCATTAAGCAAAGTAAATACTTACATGGCTAAAAGGGAGTAATTATCCTGCTTTCCAGCATCTGCTGATTCCTTCTAGACCAACTACTTATAACAAAATATTGCATCTTAAAAGCAGTCCCGTCTTTAAACGTAAAATATATTAATAGCATAGAATCACCACGTATAAAATATATTGATATATATCTAACTATAAAATGATTACTGTTAAATTTATGACAATTTCTTTCCAGAGGAGAAGCAGAATACGAGGTAAGGAACACAAAGCATGAAGGAGGCAGTCATGTCAGTATAATAAGCAAATATGGGCAAGCAGAGATCTCCTCATCCAATATCTTGTAAGTTTTTCTTTATTCTTTCATGGGATGTGAGTGTTGTTGGCCAGGCCAGCATTTGTTTTCAATCCTTAATTGTTCTTGAACTGAGTGGCTTACTGCATCATTTCAGAGGGGCAGTTATAAGTCAACCACATTGCTGTGGCTGTGGAGTCACATATAGGCCAGACTAGGTAAGAATGGCAGATATCCTTCCCCAAAGGACATTAGTGAACCAGACAGGTTTTTCTGACAATTGACAATGGTTTCAAGGTCATCAGTGGATTCTTAATTCCAGCCTTTTTTTCGTGAATTGAATTCCCACCATTTGTCGTGACGGGATTTGAACATGGGTCCCCAGAACATTGGCTGAGTTTCTGGAGTAAGAGTCTAGCCATAATACCACTAGGCCATCACCTCCCCCTTTCTGGAGGCCAGCATGCTATGTAACGTGTATAAAACCAGAGACCCCTAAAACCAGGGTCCTGATGAAGACTCGACAATTGACATTGCGCAGAACCCCAAAGCTTGTTTGAGACAACCCTGTGGCATAAAAACTGAGTTCAAATGTGACCATCACATCTGCAAATAAAGCTGCCATGGTAAAAGACCATCAATGTGTCTGACATAACTGCTCGCGCAGGATCAGGCACTTGTGGCCGAGAATGGCAATATTGAGGGGATTTTGAGTTTGAGCTGTGCTGAAACCTGGGATCCAGGAACTAGGAAAAGTCTTTAGAAGTATTTCTCTGAGAAACCATTGAATTTGCCTCTGAGAAATGAGATCCCAATGATTGTTTGTTAAGGAGAGTTCCAGCAGAAGAGACATGAGATTCTCAATGGACATTTTTTTGTTGTCTTTACTATGGAAAGGAAGGACACAATGAAAGGAGAAAAACATGACCTTCCTAAGGATGCATCCATCTCCTCCCAAAATAATCTACAACCGATTCTGACAATTAGCAACTCTTCCCAAACTTGTTTAAAATGATGCAACTTCTAGAAACTCATTGTCCTACCTCTCAGCTGCTAATGACTGCGTGAGGATCGTGTCGGCAGTTCACAGGAAGGCCCAAAATCAAACCAGAAATTTGAACACACACACGGTGAAGAGGGGGACCTGCGGGAATCGCCAATTTTCAGGCTATAAGAACATAACAACTCAGAGCAGGAATAGGCCATCTGGCCCTCGAGCCTGCTCCACCATTCAATAAGATCATGGTTTTTCTTTTTGTGGACTCAGCTCCACTCACCCACCTTGCTCACCATAACCCTTAATTCCTTTACGATTCAAAAATTTATCTATCCTTGCCTTAAAAACATTCAATGAGGTGGCCTCAGCTGCTTCACTGGGCAGGGAATTCCACAGCACTTTGTGTGAAGAAGTTGCCCCCCCTTATTTTGAGGCTATGTCCCCCCAATTCTAGTTTCAGTGGAAACAACTTCCCTGCTTCTATCTTATCCACTCCCTTTATAATCTTATATCTTTCTATAAGATCCTCCCTCATTCCTCTAAATTCCAATGAGTATACCTCGGTCTACTCTATCTCAGCTACCCTGATTTGTGATCCAAAAAGGCAAATTTTAGTCTTTGAACAAAGAAACCACGTAATTAATTAGTTTGTGTTGACTTTCTCTATCTGTTGAAAGAAAAAGGAAAGTAAGCGGAGGTTGCCTGTCAACACAGCTTCCGGCAACATCCGTATGATTGAACAATCAATAATAAAAATAACATGGAATCTCACTCTAATCCTGCACAGGGCTGGAGACCCTTGAGTACAGTACTTCTGACAGACTGCTTATTCTGCAGTCTGCTTTAGCCCAGATTTCCATTAATATAGCCATGGGCAAAAAAGGCCCTTTGTAGAAGAAGTACATTAGTTTTGAGTTTATGATAACCTGTTCTTGATGCTCTTAATCATAGTCCAGATTGTCAGCACCCAGTGGTAAGGAGGGAGAGAGAGCAGAGTTCTGAGTACGGTTTTACGGTTACATTGAATGCTAATTTCTCTTTTACAGTTAGCAGTTTGGATGATAAGGAACTTTGCGGTGTAACACTGTAAATGTTTCCCAATTCGAATGAGGTAATCATGTTTCAAAACTCTTGCTCCGACTGAGATCCGGCAATTGTAAAATTCCTGCACTGGCCTAAGCTAAACCTCAGCTAGCCTTTGGCTCTGGCATTTGAGGAACTGAACAAAACTTCCCTTTTGTTAGGACATCTCATCCCGGAGGTAAGAACATAAGAAATAGGAGCAGGAGTAGGCCACCTAGCCCCTCGAACCTGCTCCGCCATTCAATAAGATCATGGCTGATCTGTAGTGGTTCAGTTCCACTTGCTCCGCCTGCTCCCCATAACCCTTAATTCCCTTAATGTGGCTTTTGCCTTTCTTTTAACTCCATTTTCTCTCCCCTTCTCTCCTGAAGCTGTTGACCTACCATAGGTCACAGTTCACCCTCTGCCCCAAATTAGTTCTCTTAAACACCGGTGTTTAGAGATGAAGGCAGTGAGAAAGCTGTTCGATGTCGGTCAACCATCTCGCCTGCCCGAGGTTCGAAAGATCCTGCCTCAGGGCATTGAAGAATGTCATTCTGCGAACTGCGCCATTTCTGGGGCAAACATGCTGGTAAAATTCCAGCAAACACAGGACTAACCCTGTCCTCTCTAAGTCAATACCCAGACACACACAGATTTCCAGCAGGGATTCATGGATAATGTTGAGGAATGGAGACACTGACAAATTCCCCCTTTCCCCAGTGCAGAATCAATGCCATTCCTTCACTGGCTATGGTTAGTTCACTCATCAACACAGCCTGGGTGTGAACTAGAGGTTAGTTATTCGTTCCTTTTGAGTAGATTATTAATGCAAAGAAATGGAATTCTTTCTGCTTGGGACATCTGATGTCAATGTTGTACACTCCAAGGTTTGGTGTAGCATACCCAGAGGTAGCTCCCTCTGTCCTCATCCAATAATGTGCATCAGTCCCAGAAGAACCACCTTACCGCTCCAACAACAAGAATTTACATTTAGATAGGATCTTTAATACAGCAAAAATATCCCAAGCTGCTTCACAGGAGAACTGCCTGCAGCAGTTGTAGATGCGCCAAGTTTGGTGGCGTTTAAGAGGTTAGTTGATAAGTATATGGAAGAGAAGGGAATGGTTTAGTTTGGAGGGGCATTGCTTTTTATATTGGTCGGCGCAACATCGAAGGCCGAAGGGCCTGTTCTGTGCTGTAATGTTCTATGTTCTATGTTCTAGATAATAAATACATCCAAATGAGTGAGATGTTGTTTTCCATTTCTCACAGCAGCCACCTGTCACCCTATTTGAGCAATATTGCCAATTAATATTTGAATTAAGGATTTTCCCAATAACGAACACATTGAAACTGCTAAAGGTGTCTCACAATCAACATGTAAGTTGAACCTGCAGTGGAGCAGGGAGTCATATCCAACATAATAGTTTCAGAGTTACAGGAACAAGAGTAAGCCATTCAATCCATCAAGTCTGTTTCACTGTTTAATGAGATCATGGCCTAACTCCATGTACCTGCCTCTGGCCCTTAATCCTTTGCTGAACAAAAATTTATCTGTCTCAGATTTAAGGATAGCAACTGATCCAGCATCAACTGCAGTTTGTGGAAAAGAGCTCCAAAACTCTACCACCCTTTGTGTAGAAATGCTTCCTAATATCTCTCTTGAGTGGTCTGGCCCTAATTTTCAGACTATGCCCTCTAGTTTTAGACTCTCCAACCAGTGGAAGTATTTTATCTTTATCTACCCTGGTTTTTTTCTGTTAGTATCCCAAAGACTTTGATCAGATCTCGCTTTGGACGAGGGGCTAAAGCACCATTGGAGACTTTTTCGGGACAAAGTCATGAAGGGATTTGAAAAAAATTGCAATGTCTATGAAATCAATTTGCTATGTCACAGGGAATTGATTAAGAACAGAGACAGTGGGTGTGCAGTACTTTGTGTTTGAGAGGACTCAAACCACTCAGAGTATGTGGTAAGAAAGGCAATGGAAATACAGTGCAGATTTGGTAGCATCTATGGAGAGAGAAGCAGATGTTTCAGGTCTTTGACTTTTTATCAGAGCCAGAGAGATACAAATGAATGTTGATTTTTCTTGTAGATACTGTCACTGAACATGATGAATAGGAGAGAACCATAGATAGAACAAAGAACAGGCAATAGATAGATATAGAAGATAAAACTATTTGGGAAAACATAGTGAATCTGTTTGGAAAGATAGGAATGGAACTACAAGCAAATAGTACCATAGAAGGGAACCACAGATGTTCAATGGTCAATGGTGTGAAAGGTGATGGGAAAATAGTGGGTCATAGTTACAACCACTGATGAGTTTGAGTAGGACAGTGTCCCTGCTTTGGGTTCTTTGGAAATCAGAGCCGATACATAATTATTATGAACGTACAAAAGCACAAATTAGGCCATTTGGCTTCTCAAGGCTGAACCACCATTCAATAAGATCATGGCTGATCTGTTTCTGTTGAGTCCCACATTCCTCATCTGCCCTTAAATCATTCAATTCCCTTACTTAACAAGATGTTCAGTGACCCTGCATTGACCGCCTTTTGAGACAGAAAATTCCAAAGTTGTACAACCCTCTGAGAGAAAACTTTCTCCTCACGTCTGTCCTATGAGTGCATCCCTTCATTTTAAAACAGTGTTTCTTAGTTCTGGACTCACCCACAAAAGGAAACATCGTTTCCACATCCACCTTGTCATTACCATTCAGGATCTTACATACTTCAGTCAAGTCATCCTCAGTCTTCGCGGAAACAAGCCCAGCCTTTTCAGCCTATCCTCATAAGACAACTCACTCATTCCAAGTATCAATCTAATAAACCTCCTCTGAAGTGTTTCCAACAGATTTAGGTCCTTCCTTAAATAAGGATCAAAACTGCACACAGTATTTGAGATGTGGTCTCACCAATGTAACTGAAGCATAACATCCTTCGTTTAAAACTCCATTTTTCTTGTAATGAAGAATAACACTCCATTAGCCTTCCTGATGACATGCTGCATCTGCGTACTAACTTATTGTGATTCATGCGTAAGAGCAACTAAATCCCTCGGTACCTCGGCATTCTGCTGTCATTCTCCATTTAACTAATACTTTGTCTTTTTATTCTTCCTGACAAAGTGAACAAGTTCACATTTTCCATATTAAATGCCACTTGCCAGATTTCTGCCCAATCACTCAACCTATTTATATCCATCTGCAAACCCCACAAGCCTTCCTCATGACATATTTTCCTACTTATTTTTGTCCCATCTACAAACGTAGCTATGATGGCTTCATTCCCTTCATCTAATGATGTAAATTACATGAGAGATATAGATCGGGTGGATTCTCAGAGGCAATTTTCCAGCACTGAAATGGTCGCTACAAAAGGACACAGGTTTAAGGTGCTGGGGAGTAGGTGCAGAGGAGGTGTCAGGGGTAAGTTTTTCACTCAGAGGATGGTGGGTGAGTGGAATTGGCTGCCGTCGGTGGTGGTGGAAGCGAACTCATTGGGGTTTTTTAAGAGACTCCTGGATGAGAACATGGGATTTAATGCGATTGAGAGTTATAGACAGGCCAAGTAGATAGGGATATGATCAGCGCAACTTGTGTGTGTGGGCCGAAGGGCCTGTTTGTCTGTAGTTTTCTATGTTCTGTATAAAGTTGAGGTCCCAGCATAGACCCCTCCAGGACCCCACTCATCACATCAGGTCAATCAGGCAAAAACCAATTTATGCATACTCTCCGTTTTCAGCCAGTCTCTCCAGCCAATCTGCAGCTAACATGTTATCCTTTACACCATGAGCTTTTATTTTTTGCAATAACCTTTGACGTATCAAATGCTTTCTGGAAATCCAAGTGTAGTAAATCTAAAGGCTCCTCTCCAATCACAGCACATTTTACGCCTTCAAAGAATTCCAGTAAATTGGTAAACATGATTTGCCTTTCATAAAGCCATGCTGACTTTTCCCAATTACCCTGACCTGTCTGAGTGCCCAGCAATAACCTCTTTAATGATCAATTTTAACACATTCTCCACAACAGATGTCAAGTTAACCGGCCTGTAATTTCTTGTTTACTGCCTTCCTTCATTCTTAACTGGAAGGGTTATATTTGATGTAATCGAACGTTGCCAGAATCTAACGAATTTTTGGAAATTAACACCAAACATCTATTATCTCATTTTGCCACCTGTCTTCAAATCTCTGAGATCCCCAAAGCAAACATTCAGCCTTCTGATACCCTCACCCACCCAACCCTACTCCCTCACAACTAATTTTCAGAAATGAATGCTGTGCATTAGTATGAATAAAAATACTGCATTTATAATTGCAGATGAATTTCACATGAGAAAGGAAATACTATAATACTGATAATACATTTTCATTGTTCTGCACTTTTCAGAGGAGAGGGATGAGATGGAACACGCATTTAAATGTGTAACATTGCTCACATGATGTAATACTATGTGTTTCTGCAACAGTGACTAGATGATTTCATGTGCAATTTACACAATCAGTCATCATTACAATAGATTAAATAATGTTGTTTGATATTTACTGGTTTGCATTTTTGGAATAGTCACATAGATGTACAAATTTGTTGTCACATCAACAGAAAGAGGAATATAGTGTGTGAATATACATAACGTACAGGAATAAAGAACCCCTACAGAAGGTAAGGAATCCTTGCAGAAGGAGGCCATTCAGCTCATCGAGCCTGCATGGACGACAATACCATCCAGGCCTTATCCCCCTAACCCCACATATTTACCCTCCTAGTCCCCCTAACATTAGGGTCAATTTAGCATGGCCAATCCACCTAATCTGCACATCACTGGAGTGTGGGAGCAAACAGTAGCACATGGAGGAAACCCATGCAGACACAGGGACAATGTGCAAATACCATACAGACATTTACCCGAGGTTGCAATTCAACCCAGATCCGGAATTGAACCGAGGTCCCCAGTACTTTGAGGCAGGCTAACCACTGTGCTACCGTGCCGCCCTATATAATACCTGATATTTTGGGAAAGATTACAATGTAAATGTGTGGAAATCTATATGTATGTCAGTAGATATAAAGAAACATAGAAAATAGATGCAGGAGTAGGCCATTCGGCCTTCTGAGTCTGCACCACCATTCAATATGATCATGACTGATCATGCACCTTCAGTATCTCACTCCCATTTTCTCTCCATATCCCTTGATCTCTTTAACTGCAAAGACTACCTCCAGCTCCTTCTTGAACATACCTAACAAACTGGCCCCATCAGCTTTCTGTGGTAGAGAATTCCACAGGTTCACAACTCTCTGAGTGAAGAAGTTCTTCCTCATCTCAGCCCTGAATGGTTTACCCCTATTCTTAGACTGTGTTCTGTATATCCCTAACATCAGGAACATTCTTTCCACATCTAGCCTGTCCAACCCCTTTGGGATTTTTATGTGTTTCAATGAAGTCTCTTTCATTCTTCTCAATTCCAATGAATACAAGCCCAGTTGATTCAGTCTCTCTTCATATGTCAGTCCTGCCATTCCAGGAATCAGTCTGGTTGTCCTTCGCTGGACTCCCTCAATAGTAAGAATGTCATTCCTTAGACTAGGAGACCAAAGCTGCACACAATACTCAAGGCCTCATCAAGGCCCTGTATAACTGCAGCAAGCCATCCCTCTACTCAAATCCTCTTGCTATGAAGGCCAGCATGCCATTAGCTTTCCTCACCACTTGCTGACCCTGCATGCCAAACTTTCAGCGACTGTTTCACCATGATACCCCAGTCACACTGCACTTCCCTTTTTCCTAAACTGCCATCATTCAGATAATAACATTCCTTCCTGTTTTTGCCACCAAAGTGGATAACCTCACATTTATCCACATTATAATGCATTTGCCCACTCAACTGGTCTCTCCAAGTCGTCCTTCAACCTTTTAGCATCCTCCCCACAGCACACACTGCCAGCCAGCTTGGTGTCATCTGTAAATTTGGAGATTTGCATTCAATTCCTTCATCCAAATATTAATATGTATTTTGAATAGCTGGAGTCCCAGCACTGAACGCTGCAGCTACACGTCACTGCCCACAACGCTGAAAAGAACCCACTTATTCCAACTCTCTGCTTTCTGTCTGCCAACGAGTTCTTTCTCCAAGTCAATATATTATCCCCAATACCATGAATTTTAATTTTGCTCATTAATCTCTTGTGTGAGACCTTGTCAAAAGCTTTTTGAAAGTCCAGATACACAACATCTACTGCCTTACCCTTGTCCTCTCTACTGGTCACATCCTCCAGAAGATTTGTCAAGCATGATTTCCCTTTAGTAAATCCATGCTGACTTGTACCGATCTTGTCACCGCTTTCCGAATGCTCAGTTATTACATCCTTAATAACTGACTCCAGCATTTTCCCCACCACCAGTCTCGAATTCCCATTTTCTCTCTCCCTCCTCTTTTAAAAAGTGGGATTACATGAGCTATCCTCCAATCCATTGGAACTCTTTTAGAGTCTATAGAATGCTGGAAAATGATCAGCAATACATCCACTATTTCTAGGGCAACTTCCTTAAGTACTCTGGGGACAGAACACCAGACCCTGGTAACTTAGCAGGTTTTAATCCCAGCAATTTCCCCAATACAATTTTCTGACTAATAAGGGTTTTCTTCAGTTCCTCCTTTGTGCTAGACCCTCTGTCCCCTAGTATTTCTGGAAGGTTATTTGTGTCCTCCTTAATGAAGACAGATCCTTTGTTCATCTGGTCCATCATCTCTTTGTTGCCCATTATGAATTCACTTCTAATAGTAAGGGACCTACATTTGTCTTCACCTGTCTTGTTGTCTCCATATATCAATGGAAGTTTTTGCAGTCGGTTTTAATGTTTTCTGAAAGCTTACTGTCGTATTCTATTTTCCCTTCCAGAATTAAACTCTTTGTCCTCCTCTGCTGGATTTTAAATTTCTTCCAGTCCGCAGGTTTGCTGCTTTTTCTGGCCAATTTATAAAACTCCTCTTTGGTTTTAACACTATCTCTGATATCCCTTGTTAGCCATGATTGAATCATGTGGCTGTATATCAGTAAATCTAGACTTTACAATCCCCTTGCTGTAAACTATTTGTTTACTGTTTCATGAATAGTTCATTATTGCTCCCCCAATTTTACTGCTCTATGCAACTGTCGAGTTTGCCTCATGCTGCACCAGCCCTGTTGGAAACTGTATGGAAGGGATATTAACTTGAATGGTGAAAGAACTGAAAGGCACCTGTGTGACTGACTTAAAACCTTTCTGAAATGTATGTTCAGAAATGTTACAGCCCATCAACTTTCTCTCAATTATTAACAATGATTTTTTTATCAAGTTCTGTATCACACACCTTAAAAATTAAAATGTTAACACTCTGGTGTCATACTGAAGTGATTTTATGGAAACAAGAGCTTGTATTAATATAACGCCTTTCATGACCATCAAACATCTGCTTTGCAGCAGCCAATGAAGTGCTTTGGAAGCACAGTTGTTATAAGTTTTAAAAATTCTTTCATGGGATGTGGGCTTCGCTGATTACAGCAATAATTATTGCACATCATCATTGCCCCTTGAGAAGGCAATGGCAAGTTGCCGTTTTGAACCACTGCAGTCCATGTCATGTAGGTATACCCACAGTGCTGTTAGGGAGGGAGTTCCACGATTTTGACTCAGTGACAATGCAGGACCAGTGATATAGTTCCAAGTCAGGATGGTATGTGGCTCGGAGGGGAGCATTCAAATGGCAATGTTCCCATGCATCTTGCTGCACTTGTCCTTCTTGGTAATAGAGGTTATGGTTGGAGGAGCCTTGGTGAGTTGCTGCCATGTGTCTATAGGTGGCACACAATGCTGCCAATTTGGATCACTGGCAGAGGGACTAGATATTGAAGGTAGTGGATGGAGTACCAATCAAGTGGACTGCTTTTTCCTAGGTGGTATTGACTTTGTGTGTTATTGGAACTGCACTCCTACAGGCAATTGGAGGGTTTTCCATCACACTCTTGACTTGTGCCTTGTAAATGGTAGGCAGGCTTTGAGGAGTCAGGAGGTGAGTTACTCATTAGCCTTTGACCTGCTCTTGTATCCACAGTATTTATATGACTAATGTTTTCTAGTCAATGGCCATCCCCAGGATACTGAACAATATGCCATTGAATGTCAAGGGGAGATGTTTGGATGTCCACTTATTGGAGAAGGTCATTACCTGGTGCTTATTGACATGAATGTTGCTTGCCACTTATCAGCCCATGCCTGAATATTGCCCAGATCTTGCTGCATAAAGGCATGGAGTGCTGCAGTATCTGAGGAAGGGAGAATGGTGCTGAACATTGTGCAGTCATCAGCAAACATCATCAGTGAGTTGGTAATTGTCCACCACCATTCATGACTGGATGTGCAAGACTGAAGAGCTTAGATCTGATCCACTGGTTTTGGACTCATCCTGTCTCTGTCAGTTACATGTTGTTTTCACTGTTTGGCAGGCAGACATTCCTGTGTTGTCGCTCCACCAAGGTGATACCTCATTTTTAGAAGTTCCTCGTGCTGCTCCTGGTTTACCCTCGTACATTCTTCATTAAACCAGCGTTGATCTTGAGAAGGATAGGGGATGTGGAGGGTCTTGAGTTTGAACACAATTCTGCTGATGCTGATTGCTCACAGTGCCTCATAGTTACCCAGTTTTGGGTTATAGAGTCATTGAGTCATAGAGGCTTACAGCATGGTAACAGACCCTTCGCCTAATTGTCCATGCTGCCCCTTTTATTAACCCCTAGGCTAATTGCTAGGTCTGTACAAAATCAATCCTGTTTAGCAGAGTGGTGGTGCCACACACCATGATGGAGAGTTTACTCAATGTGACATCTGTGACAGGTAGGTTGGTGAGGACAAGATCAAGTCGGTTTTTCCTTCGTAGAATCGTAGAATTCCCACAGTGCAGAAGGAAGCCATTTGGCCCATTGAGTCTGCACTGACCATAATCCCGTCCAGGCCCTATTTCCATAACTCTGCATATTTATCCTGCTAATCCTTGGATCTTCTAGTTGGTACCTTCACCACCTGGCACAGACCAGTCTCGAGATCTGTGCCAGGTGGTGAGGACTCAGTTAGTAGTGGCGCTTCTAAGCCATTCTTGATGATGGACAGTATTTCCCCCTCCCCACGTTCTGTGCCCTTGCCAACCCCTCAATACATCCTCCACCTTGTGTTCAGCATGGGGATTCATCAGCTGAGCGGGGCAGCAGGTTGGTCAAGGCTGAATGTTTGCTTGTTTTCATTTTTTAATTTGATTTGATTTAATATTATCACATGCATTAACATACAGTGAAAAGTATCGTTTCTTGTGCTATACAGACAAAGCATACAATTCATAGAAAAGGAAATGACAGAGTGCAGAATGTAGTGTTACAGTCATTGGGAGGGGTGTGGAGAAAGATCAGCTTAGTGCAAGGTAGGTCCATTCAAAAGTCTGACGGCAGCAGGGAAGAAGCTGTTCTTGAATTGGTTGGTATATATCCTCAGACTTTTGTATCTTTTTCCTGACGGAAGAAGGTGGAAGAGAGAATGTCCAGGATGCATGGGGTCCTTAATTGTGCTGGCTGCTTTGCCAAGGCAGTGGGAAGTATTGACTGGGAGTCAATGGATGGGAGGCAGGTTTGAGTGATGGACTGGGCTTCATTCACAACCCTTGGTTTCTTGCAGTCTTGGACAGAGCAGGAGGCATACCAAGCTGTGATACTATCAGAAAGAATGCTTTCTATGCCGTATCTGTAAAAGTTGGTGAGAATTGTAGCAGACATGCCAAATTTCCTTGGTCTTCTGAGAAGGTAGAGGCACTGGTGAGTTTTCTTAACTATAATGTCAGCATAAGGGGGAACCAGGATAGATTGTTAGTGATCTGGGTATCTAAAAACTTGAAGCTCTCAACTATTTCTACTTTGGCCCTGTTGATGTAGACAGGGGCATGTTCTCTACTACGCTCCCTGAAGTTGACGACTATCTCCTTCATTTTGTTGACATTGAGGAAGAGGTTATTGTCATCAAAACAGTTCACTAAATTTTCTTTTCTCTGTACTCTGTCTCATTGTTATTTGAAATTCAACCCTCTATGGTGATGTCATAGGTAAATTTGGAAATTGAGTTGGAGGGGAATTTAGAAACACAGGTATAGTTGTGTAAGGAGTATTGTAGGGGGCTGAGGACATAGTCTTGTGGGGCCCCGGTGTTGAAGATGATCATAGAGGAGATATTGTTGCCTATCCTTACTGATTGTGGTCTGTGGGTTAGGAAGTTCAGGATCCAGGTGCAGAGGGAGAAGTCAAGCCATAGGCCACAGAGATTGGAGGTGAGTTTCATGGGAATAATAGTGTTGAAGGCTGAGTTGTGATCGATAATAGGAGTCTGATGTAGATGTCCTTGTTATGTAGATGTTCCATGGTTGAGTGCAAGGCCAGGGAAATGGCGTCTGCTGTGCATTTGTTGTGGTTGGAGGTGAACTGTAATGAATCCAGGCAATCTGGGAGGCTGAAATTGATTTATGCGATCACAAACTGTTCAAAACACTTCATAAAGATGGATGTCAGAGCCACTGAACGATAGTCATTAAGGCACAGTGCTTTGCTTTTCTTTGGCATTGGGATGATGATGGTCCTTTCGAAGCAGATAGGGGCCTCAGATTGTAGTAAAGGGTTGTTGAAAATTGTTGAAAATTGATTGTTGAAAATGTCTGCAAATACCTCCGTCACGTGGTCCACACAGGATCTGAGTGCTCAGACCCATCCGGGCCAGTCGTTTTCTGTGGGTAGGCCTGCAAGAAGGCTGCTCTGACATCTGCAATGGTGACTTTGGACACAGTTCATCTGAGGTTCTGGGATGGAGGATGTGCTCTTGCTGACCTCATACTCAAAAAGGCTACAGAATCCGTTGAGTTCATCGGGGAGGGCTGCTTTGGTGCCAGCGATCTTACGTGCTTTCATCTTGTAGCTTGTTATGTCTTGCAACCCTTGCCATAGTCAGCAAGGGTCCATGTGGCTAGCCTGGGACTCTAGCTTGGTCTGGTACTATTGTGTGTTTGGGCCTCTGGTGGAACTGGACACGTGTTGTGGGTAGCTTGGTCGGATGCTCTTGAACTTGGCCTGATTTTTTTCAGATTTGTAGCATTTTGATACAACTGAGTGGCTTGCCAGGTGATTTCAGTGGGCATTTAAGAGTCAATTACGTTGTTGTGGGTCTGAGGTCCCTTGTAGACCAGGTAAGGACGACAGATTTCCTTCCCTAAAGGACATGAGTGAACCAGATGGATTTCTTTTATACAACAATCAACAATGATTTTATTGTCACTACTATCGTGAGTTGATTTTAATTCCAGATTTATTAACTGGTATAGTGAGATTCAAAGACCAAAGATCAGTAGTCCAGCAACATTACTATTATACCCCAGGAATGGAAGAATGTTTGGACTTGTACTGGGCAAATATCCACAAACAGGAATGTGATAATGAGCAGATAATTCCTCTTTGTGATGGTGATTGGAGGATGTATATTGGCCAGGATACCAATCAGAAATTTCCTGTTCATCTTCGAATGGAGTCTTTCAGATTTCCTTCCCCTGAAGACAATCAAGACTTTGATTTAGTATCACATCCTAACACAGCTCCTCCGACAATGCAGCACTGGTACTCGAGTCCTTGGATGTGATTTGAATCCTCAACCTTCTGACACAGGGGTGACATGTGGCATAGTGGTTAACACTGCTGCCTCACAGCAACAAGGACTCGGGTTCAATTTTGATTTGGGTCACTGTCTGTGTGGATTTTGTACATTCTCCCCATGTCTGGTTTCCTCTGGGTGTTCCAGTTTCTTCCCACAGTCCAAAGATGGGCAGGTTAGATTGAGTGGCCATGCTAAATTGCCTCTTAGTGTGTCAGGAGTATTAGGAGGATTATACTGATAGGATCTGGGTGGGATTGTTGTTAGTGCAGACATGATGGGCCAAATGGCCTCCTTCTGCACTGTAGATTCTACAATTCAAGGGCAAAACTGCTACAAAGTTTGTGATAGATTGGCCGCGAAATGTTAACTCTGTTTCTCTCTCCACAGTTGCTGCTAGACCTGCTGAGATTTTCCCAGCAGTTTCAGCTTTACTACAAATTGAGCCATAGCTTACACACATTTAATGTCAGCTGTATAGCAATGATTGTGTTTGAAGCCCAGGACAGCATTCTCCAAGGTCATCTGCACACAGCTCCACTGCCTGTGAACTTGGCACTCAGTCAAAATTCCACTCACTGCAGCGGCACTGGAGAATCTCAGCTAAGGACAAGGTCAGAGGTTTCCAGCCCACAAATCTGAGAAGATGACAAAAATTTACAAATGCACAGTATCCACAGGTAATTCAGTAAAATGTCACATTTGCTTTGAGCCAGGAGAGGGGGTGCATTTTAATGTAATATTTTATCATATAATTGTTTAATTTGAAGTCACTAATAATAATTACTATTTGTTCTGTTTTTTCCCTAAAATCTAACCACAATCTCACCAAGATTTTGTGCTATGGATTAGACACTTAGCTTGTTATTTTATCAGTCCTTCCGTGTTATATAAAATTTCATCTTCAGTTTATTAGTTTTGATCTTAGATAGATTGTAATCCCTAATCAGTTGGTGTATTTTCATGGCACTGCAGTACCAGCCTCAGAATAATCTGATGCCACATTCAATAGAAGCCAGCAAAAATCAAAATAACTCCTGTAAGACAAAAATACCAAACTAACATCTCCCATCTCACCCAGCCACTGGTACAGTTTTCAGTTTGCATCATTTAATTTTGTCACTCAATTTAAAGAAAAATAGGAACTGAAATGAACTGTCTAAATAAATGCTGTAATCTTACAATTCTTTCAAAACCAGGAGAATTGTATTGCATTATCTGACAGGCTGCACTAAAGTAAACTTTAACTGTTAGGTTACCAAGACAAAATCTCCCGTTTCATTTCAAAATGCCGCAGCATATAGAAATACAATATATACCTTATTCTTTGGGCTTTGAATTATTTTGAAAACATTACAGAAGTCACTAAAAGAACATGGCAAATAGGCCATTCGATCCCTCGAGCTTGCTCTGCCATTCAATGATATCAAGGCAGATCTGACTGTGGCCTCAACTCCACTTTCCTGCCTGCTCCCCATAGCCATTGACTTCCTTGCTAATCGGCAGTTTTTTTTATTTAAGCATGGGACATGGCCATCAGTAGCTGGCCATCATTTGTTGCCCATCCCTAGTTACTCTTGTCTAAATCAACCTTAAATATATTCATGACCCAGCCTCAGAAGAGAACGCCAGCATCAATGACCCACTGAGAGGATAAATGTCTCCTTTTCTCTGTATTTTCTGCAAATCCCTCATTTTTAAATAGTGTCTCCTGTTTTAGTCTCCCCGACAAGGAGAGACACTATCCTAGTAATAACACTTGCCGAAATCCCAGATGCTATAAGCCCTTTGAGGGGGAGAGCTGATTTGGGATAATTTAACCTAAGGATGACTGTTGAGAAGGTGGACCTTCATGAACGGCCTTAGCCAGTATGGGAATTGAACCCACACTGTGGCATCGTTCTTCATCATGAACCAGCCATCCAGCCAACTGAGCAAACCAACTGCCAAATCGTCCTGGCATTCACCCTATCAAGTCCCCTTTGGATCTTATCCATTTCAATAAGATCACCTTTCATTCTTCTAAACTCCATCAGATACAGGGCCAACCTGTTCAACCTTTCCTCATAAAAGAATCCAGTCACCTCAGGCATCAGTCCAGTGAACCTTCTCTGAACTGCTTCTAATATTTACATCCTTCCTTAAAATTGCACATTGCAATCCAGATGCAGTCGAAGGCTCCTGCAACACTTATTTTTTAGAGTCAATTCCATTTCAATTACCTTTCTAATTACTCACTGCTCCTGCACATTTCGAAATTGATGCACCAGGACACCCAGATCCCTCTGCAACTCAGAGTTCTGTACTAAATGAAATTCTTCCTTTCTATTCTTCTTGCCAAATTGACGTTATAACTCCATGCGACCACACTTCCAAGGTAACTCTTTGGCCCTTCCACATGTTTCTGAGAGAGACCACAAACTATTTTTATTTATTATTATCATCATAAGTAGGCTAACATTAACACTGCAATGAAGTTACTGTGAAAATCCACTAGTCACCACACTTAGGTACACTGAGAGAAAATTTAGCATGGCCAATGCCCCTAACCAGCATATCTTGGGAACACCCAGAGGAAACCCACGCAGACACGGGGAGAACGTGCAGACTGACGCAGACAGTGACCCAAGCCGGGAATCGAACCCAGATCCCTGGCACCGTGAGACAACAGTGCCAACCACCGAGCCACCCCTATTTCAATGTGAAAGTTTATTTGCAATGAAACATCCTTGAATGTCGAAAGGGCGTGGCCTGCTCAGGTTTAATGTCCAGCTCATTGGGTAAATATTTGTTTTGCAGTATAACTGATTAAAAATATTTGGTTTGCGCCAGATGTGGTGCGTGTAGGGTTTGAAACCGCCGCGTGGAGGAGAGTTTAGGAGCCTGAAATTCCGCATTGTTTGATTATTACAATCTCACTGCTCAACTGACACAACTTGCTAGACAGTTGGATTTGATTTGGAGGCGCTGTGCAATGAAGAGAGTAGTCACTTTGAACCTCAGAGTTGCGCAAATGTTCAGTTTCTCTCTGACTGAAATGGTTGGTGGATTGGAAACTCTACCTTTACATCAGGGGTTCTCTGCGCCCGTTGTCAAATTAAGAAATCGATCAAACGAAAATCCACTCTAAGTGTCTGAATCTTGATATCTGTGCACACTTGATATGTAATTTGATGAGCACTGAAGTGTACGCAGACAAACTAAAAGTATCTCTAAAGCGCTTGAAAGGTTTCTCTTTCCATAACAGAGTCCTGGGTTTCCACTTTTGTGCATTGAGTTTTGAGTCACCAAATGGCTAGCTAGAGGTGCTATTAAAAATTTAAAAACCGCAACAAAGGTGTGCTCGGCGTCTCCGCTTACACAGTGTACTCTTACCCCCCAGCACACAAAAGATAGGACCTCTTCCCCATGAATAATGTGAAAAGCAATCTGCATAATGCATTTTTAATAGGGTTCCAGTAACCGCGTTGAGGAATATATCTATAATCGTCAAATTTCGCAAGATGAGAAGCAGCAGTCACATGCTCCAGCCCTTAATTTTACCTCTTCCGAGACATCCACGTTTAGAAAGTGCATTGCATTCAATTTCTTGCGATGCTTCCTTTCCCCCCGTGTTTGCTTTGGTTTCCAAGCAAATAATATAGCAAATTGTCTCTAATGTAGCAAAACCTGGTTAGTGTTCGGGTGAGGTCCACGATGGTGACAAACTGAAGACAAGTTTTATTAAATTTCTCAATTTATTTCATGTCTCGTGAATAAATAAAGTAGAATAGATTATAATATCACACCCATTAAAGTTTGAGCAGAAAAATACAAATATTGAAATACGGTTTTAATAGTCTGTTCATTTAGTACCTGCACTCGCGTTATTACCAAATCATTCCAGCCACCTTTAGTCTCACTGCACTCAATGGAAAAATGACAAAAAGTGATCCCAATCCTCGCTGAATGCATGCAGATGTTGTCTAAACTATTCTAATATCGCGTCCTGTCTGAGCTCCGCAACCAACTGGGTTTTTAAATGACAGCGCGGTTTCTATTATTACTGATGCCTAAAAGTAATAATTTACTTTTTTTTGTTGTTAACAGTTCGAATCCGCGTTGCTGTTTAAGGCCAGTTAAATGGCCCGATGGGCTTCTGAAATGAGTTCGAAGCTAACCTAAAAAATCTCCGAGTCACAACCCATCAGCTCCGGATACAAGACCCAAAAATACAATATCGAGGAAAGGGGAATGAGTTGTCGATTTATTCAAATGATTTGTTCATTCTATTTATCTTCTCGAACTTCAGTTAAGTCGATTTCTGCGCGGACAGCACAGTTCCTGGGAATTCGGAAGTAAATATTGGATTAAACTATTTACAAAAGTACATTTCTCCCGCTGTGTTCAGTTGTAAAGACATTTTCCCTCCCAGAGCTGGAAGTTTGGGGGGGGGGAGGGGAGGGGTGAAATTGTCAAGTTCTTGCTACACACACAAGAATCAAACGGTGAGAGCTTCCTAACTCACTGGCTGGAGGTTTGAAGTGGTTTTGCTACCAAATAAATCTGTTGGACTTTAACTTGGTGCTGTGAGATTTCTTACTGGTGATTTGAAACCATTTTTTTTAAACCATCCTCGGCAAACACATGTCGGAAAATCCGGTCAATATTTAAAAATGCAGAAAGCCGAACCGGTGTTTGCCAAAAAAACTTATTCTTTGCTCCCTTTTGGAAGGAAATGAGGATTGAACGATTAAAGTTTCTACTCAATAAGTGAAATTTTCACCTATTTAACAAATGTCGAACAGTTTGTTTTTAAAAGTAAAAGTTGTAAATAGGATTTAAAGTAAAATTTACCGAGGCAGATAACTGCCTTTATCTGGAGCGCAGTGTTTCTAGAAAGGCACATTTCTACACGTGGAGAATTCCCCTGGAACTCAGTCTGCATCTTAATAACATGAAGATAACTGAGGCCACATAGAGGTGGAGGTGTGGGTTTCACACGTGTGGTCCCCAGTCACATCACTGGGATATCCTGGCCGGGTGGGAGTTTTGGAAAGCTGGTTCCTGCTACCCAGCTGTCGAGGCTATTTGCTTTCCCGTGTGTGTTCCTCCTCTCTCGGGCTGCCCCTATTTCAAATCGTGCTGTGTCTCACGGTGCCTCCGCAGGTCCACTTTCCTCTGGAACCCTTTGCCGCACAGATCGCAGCCGAAGGGCTTGAAGCCGGTGTGCTTGCGACTGTGTGTGATCAGGTTGGAGCTCTGGCTGAAAGCTTTGCCACACACTTGGCATTTGTGGGGTTTCTCGCCTGCAAAGTAACGGGGAGCAAATCATTACCGAGGAACCCGCACTGCATTCTCCCATATACAGGGATGGTATATGGACATCCCTCCAATTATATAAAGAGGAGCAGTCTCACCGTGGTAAACTTCACTGGGAACATCGCCTTACAATCATACAGTGCAAGAAGTGGCCCGTCTGTACCGACACGCGAGAAACACCTGAACTCCCAACTCATCCCATTTCCCAGCACTAAACCCATGCATGTAGCCACCTATGTGTCTTAACATGATTTAATTAATCAAAGCACAAACGAAATAGCTGCCTGCATGACGAAAAATCCTTGTGTAAGTGAAACAAAAAAGTAGTTTCGTACGGAAAATGCTGATTCTGGAGAGGCTCTTCCCCGCCCAATGTGTGAGTGATGTGGATTTTACGACCTCGCCGGGGCGAGACTGTAAAATCCCGCCCGGGGAATTCCGTTCTGCGAGATTCGCTCGCCCCAGAATCGGTAAAATGGCTTTTGTTGGCTACAATAAACTTGATGCGGAGGTGCCGGCGTCGGACTGGGATAAACACAGTAAGGAGTTTTTAACCTGGTGCTGTGGGACTTCTTAATACAATAAACTGCTCGGTAATTGTGAGATTGTGTCCCATTGACCGCACAGGGACGCTAAATATTATGGTCAAAAATATTAGGAGAGAGAGAATACTTCAATAAGAAGATAAAGGATGTGAAACATTAAAATCCAAAACCTAATAAAAACACGGTTCCACCCCCCCCCCAGCCCCCCAAAATTTTTTCTATTGCTATCAGGTTAATGCAGACCAGTTGTATATTTGCAATTAAACACAAGGGTTCAATTCTTCTTGCAATTAGCACAGTGTGAAGTAAAGAAAACTGTTGAGACTTTTAAATAAAACAAGGCCTGAAAGTGACCTACTCGGGTTTAAATAGTACAAGCAGAACGTAAATATAGCGGCCTGGTCACTTTCCCTGCCGTGTTAGCAACTCATTCGCCTTCACGGTGTGTTCTCAGAGACTTCAGCTAAATCGGGAGATGCAGAAACCCAGCAGCTGACTGGAAACTTTGCGGCTCCCCCCAGTTTGCTTTGAAATGTTGTGCTGAATGTTTATTTTCGGGATGAACGGTCTGAACAATTCTTACCCTGAGAATATTCCACTAGCAGCCTAGTGACACAAAGCGGTGATCTTCCTTTGCAGTTACAATTCATTATAATCTACACTCAGCTGGATTCTACCCGCTCGCGAATATTTCTAAATCCTTTCAATACTGAGCGCTCCTGTAGGGAAAGTAAATTTCGTTGGAATTACCATGTGTGTGTTTTATTTTAGTCAGGGTTGATGCTAAGTTTCTTCCTCCCCCGAGTTCATTTGAAACTGCCCCGCCCGCCGCAGTTTCATTCTCAGTAAATTAGCCTTCCTTTCATAGCAGCATGGAATCTCCACTCTAGTAGAAAAGAGCGGTGTAAATCTCTACAGTGCAGCAGGAGGCCATTCGGCCCATCGAGTCTGCACTGACTACAATCCCTCACAGGCCCTACCCCCCCCCCCCATGCGTTTACCCTAGCTAGCTAGGGTAAGGAACAAGGGTACTAAGGAACTATTTAGCACGGCCAAAATCCACCCAACCCGCACATCGTTCGAACTGTAGGAGGAAATGAGAGCATCCGGTGGAAACCCAGGCAGACACGGGGAGAATGTGCAAACTCCATACAGACAGAGATCCGAGCGGGGAATCGAACCCGGGTCCCTGGCGCTGTGAAGCCGCACGTTACCACCATGCCACCCCTGGGCTATCAAAGTTTCATCAGATTACACCGAACTTAAACTGCCTCCAGTTTAAAAATTTAAAAAAATAATGGAATTTCAAATGCTGGAAATGGTTGCTATAAGAGAACACAGGTTTAGGGTACTGGGCAGTAGGTACAGAGGGGGTGTCAGGGATAAGTTTTTCACTCAGAGGGTGGTGGGTGAGTGGAATCGGCTGCCGGCAGTGATGGTGGAGGAGGATCCGATAGGGTATTTTAAGGTAAGTACATGGACCTTAGTAAGATAGAATATTCGGCGCAACTTGTGGGCTGAAGGGCCTGTTTTGTGTTGTAGTTTTTTTATATATATTTCTATGCGATCCGTGTCCCCCATTTGCAAAGGGACCAGACTGTTAGGGGGTTTTGGGGGGGGGGGAATGATGGCTAAGGGGCATGAAAGATGCTGACAGATTTGCTGTGATTTCAATTCCAGGTTCTATCTTGCTTTCTTTGAGACAGTTTGTGTGGATAACAGTAACCCATACATAATGGGATGAACCGTGAAACAGGAGCGTGTACAAGAGTGTAGCACTAACTGATTGAAGGTTCCTGATAGATCTCACTGTATTCTCATACTCTCTAGGTGTTGAATGTGAAACTCCGCTCACTCTGCCTGTGGAAAGTCGGCTATTGTCACCTCAGCAGGCGCTGTGAGCATCCAGGTAACTATTCACCTGTCATCTCCCCCCCCCCCCCCGGCCGCTAAATCAAGGCCAGGCTAATAATACCCAGGGAATCATCTTACAGCGAGCCGCTCTGAATAAACAGCGGCCGGGATCATATTAAGCCACACTGATTGGATTGCCACAATTCAATTATTGAACAGGGGGGTCATTAATGAAACCATCGCCAAACTCCAGCTCTTCCGTCAGGCATTGTTCACAGAGAGATGCAATATTCCGCCGGCATTGAGTTGCAGTGCAAACTCTGGAGAATGAAATGCACACAAAACCCACACGGGAAATTGGACTTCTGCGAAAGTGGTTAAAAAAGGAGAGGGGAGGAGATGGGGGGGGGGTGGAAATGAGGGGGGAGCGGGGGGAAAGGGGGCATGCAAAGGGCAGTGGAAATCTGGAAAATAAAAACAGAAAATGCTGGAAATAACAGGTCTGACAGCATCTCTGGAGAAAGAAACTATTCACAGCCCACTCCAGCAAGAATGGAGATTCGCTGCCATGGTTAATCGGCGTGTTTTGTGGCTGCGGGAGGCAGCACACTACAGATGGGATTTTATGGTCCCGCCATTTCCTTGTTGAACCCGCCCCTTGGCGTTGAGAAATCCGCAGTTGGGGTGTACAATTGACGGGGCCGTAAGATCCCACTGGTGCATGTTTCACCTTTCATCAGAATGTTACCGCTATTCATGCTGGTGAGATCTTCCGGTCCTGCCGGTGGTATATACTCACTGTGGGTTTCATGGAGGTAAGAGGTGCATTCAACAGGATACCTCATTGACCAGAAGATTCTGGGCCACGTGATGGCACAGTGATTAGCACTGCTGCCTCACCGAACAAGGAGCCTGGGTTCAGTTCCTGGCTTGGATCATTGTCTGTGTGGAGTTTGCATGTTCTCCCCATATCTGTATGGGTTTCCTCCAGGTGCTCCAGTTTCCATCCACAGTCTGAAAGATGTGCTGGTTAGATGGATTGACCCAAACAGGTGCCTGAGTGCGGCAACTGGGGGAATTTCACAGCAACTTTATTGCAGTGTAAATGTAAGCCTTACTTATGACTAACAAAATAAAATTTACTCTGCTTTATCCTGAACTCTCTACTCACCTGACAAAGGAAGAGCATGTTCTGAAAGCTTGTGGTGTTTACTATCAAATAAACCTGTTGGACTTTAACCTGGTGTTGTGAGACTTCTTACTGTGTTTACCCCACTCCAACACTGGCATCTCCACATCTTATCCTATTGGTGATAGGCCATCTCTGGGGAAAGACATGGTATTCTGCACAGGACTCTGTTTCTCTCTCCACAGATATGCCAGACCTACTGAGTTTTACCAGCTTTTTCTGTTTTTACTTCAGATTTCTCAGTTTGTAGTGTTCTGTTTCAATTTAGTGGACATCAGAACTCCATTTCTCCTTAAAAATGCTCTTGAGATTAGAAATCAATTGAAAATTTCAAATATTGGCCTGATCATTTTTTTAAGAAAAGGCTATTAAAGGATAATGCCAAGGAAATCAATCAGTAATGATCTGATTGTCTAGTGGAAGATTTCATTGTTCAATCATCCCCTGCTAACGTGATAAGTTGGGTTTGAAGATACATCATTGAGAGGCGACCTGATAAAGGTTTATAAAATGTTGAAAGGAATAGATAGGGTGGACTCTCAGAGACTATTTCCCCAAGCTGAAATGGTCACTACGAGAGGACACAGATTTAAGGTGCAGGGAGGCAAATACAAAGGAGATGTCAGGGGTAGGTTTTTCACTCAGAGGGTGGTGAGTGAATGGAACCGACTGCCGTCGGAGGTTGTTGAGGCAAACTCACTGGGGTCTTTTAAAAGACTTCTGGATGAGTATATGGAAAAGAATAGGATAGGGGGTTATAGATAGGTCTGTGGATTGGTAGATGTGATCGGTGCAACTCGTGGGCCGAAGGGCCTGTTTGTGCTGTATTGTTCTATGTTCTATCATGTTCATCAGGATGTTAAGTGAGAATTGTTCCCAAGAATATTCATCGATTAACCTGCCCTTTCCTTAGTACAGGGGTCAATAACTGGGGGTGTAGAGTTAAGGTAATGAGCAGAAAAATTAGATTTGAAGAAAATTGTTTTCATTCAGATGGGTGATGGAAACCTGGAACTCACTGGCTGAAAGGATAACAGAGGCATAACATTCCTCTCAGCATTTAAGAAATATTTAGATAAGCATTTGAAATGTCATGGTAAACAAGGCTATGGACCAAGTGCTGGAAAATGGGATATAAGTTTAACTTCTGTAATTTTATTGATTAGTGTCACAAGTAAGCTTATATTAACACTGCAATGAGGTTACTGTGAAAATCCACTGGTCACCACATTCTGGTACCTGTTCGGGTACACTGAGGGGGAATTTAGCATGACCAATACACTTAACCAGCACTTCCTTCGGACTGTGGGAGGAAACCGGAGCATCTGGAGAAAACCCATTCAGACATGGAGAGAATGTGTAGACTCCACACCAACAGTGACCTGAATTGGGAATCAAACCCAGGTCTCTGGTGCTGTAAGGCAACAGTACGAACCACTGTGCTGTCCTCGAATAGATTGATGTTTGATGGCCAGTGCAGACACATTGGGATAAAGGGCCTCTTTCTGTGCTGTATAATTTATCCCTATGACTGTAACGGGAAAGTCACTGCTTTCTTTCCTAGTCAGTTTCAGATCACTGTTTTTTTTGAGTTTCACTGGAAGTCAAAGGCCTTTCATTTCTACAATGCATTTGCTACCTGCTCCTCACCTGTGTGAATGAAGGTGTGCTTTTTCATGTCTGACTTCTGGTGAAATCTTTTCCCACAGTACTGGCAGGGGTAAGGCCTGGTGTCTGAGTGAATCAACAAGTGTGTGGACAACGTAGAAGATCTTTTAAAAGTTTTACCGCAGATCTTGCAGTCAAAGCTCCTTTCCTGAAATGGCATGATTTGTAACATGAAATTAAAACTTAATGTTACAGTCTGTCACCCTGAATCATAATTTGGTTGATTCAACACGCATTTGAATGAGATGCAAACATATATATATTATATATACATATATATCTGGTAAAGACCTAACAAAGCTCTAATTCATTGACTATTTCTAAGTTTTAAAATAATAAATTTGAGCATGAGAAATGAAGGTGGGATTGAGCCATGTGGCCCATCGAGTCTGTTCTACCACTCAATCAAATCGTGGCTATATCAACTCCATTTTTCTGCCCTATCATAACATTCTTTTCTTTCTTTCAGTATTCAAAAATCTATCCAACCCTGTCTTGAATAGACTCCAGTTCTCTGAAGTAAGAATTGCTAGGTTTGTAAACCTCTGAGTGAGTGAAGAAACTTATCCTCATCCCAATTCTGAATGACATAGTCCTGAGTCTATGTCCCTAATTCTAAACTTTCAAGCTAGAGAACCAACTCAGGATCTACCCTAAAAACCCTCTAATAATGATATATGGTGATATATGGTCAATTTTGATTCTTCTAAACAGTAAGTGCCAGTTCTATTTAATCTCTCTGCACAGGTTCAACTCACTCTCTCTTTATAGGACAGTTCTCATCCCAGGAATCAATCTATTGAACCTTTGTTACATAACCAATCTTGTGTAACCTTTGTTACACTGCGTCCCCCCCCCACTCCCTACCACCACCACAACCACCACCACCAAAGCTCTATATAATTGCAGAAAGACTTCCTTGCTCATGCTCCAACACCTCTGCAACAAAAGTGATGGCTTCCTAAATTATTTTTGAACTTGCATGTTAACTTTCTGTGATTTTACACAAGGACTCCAAATCCTGTCCAATGCCAACAGTTAGTAATCGCTCAGCTTTGAAATAAAATTCTGCTTCTCTACTCTTCCTACGCAAGTGCATCTTCTCAAATTAAATTCCATCTGCCACCTTCTTGACTATTCACATAAGTAGTCTACATTATTTTGCAATCTCTTCATGTATTCCACACAGTTTATTCTCCCAACCAGCTTTGCATAAACAGAAAATTTGAAAATATCAGTCATCTTTTCATCTAAATTATTGTTATAAATTGTAAGTAATGAGGTCCAAGCGATAATAATTGTGGATCGCCAACTGTTAAATCCTACGATTTGGAAAATGTCACATTTATCTTTACACTATTTTCTGTCTGTTGAATAAATCATGTTTCATTTTGACAAATTATCTTAAATCTCATGGGCCCTAATCTTGTCTGGCACTTTACCAAATGCCTTTTTGAAAATCTAAATACATTACATTTACAAGTTCTCCTTCATCTACCCTGTTAGTCATATGTTCATAGAATTCTTAATAGATTTGTCAAACATGATTTTTCTTTCATAAAGTCATGTTAATTTTGACTAATCATATAGTGATTTTCCTGGTGCTGTTACCATTATGAATGGATTTGAGGTAACATTCAAAAACAACCATTTTAAAGTGGTTGTAATTTTAATTTTTTTGAAGGTGACATTGAAAAATAATGAGACAAAAATGCTCAGCATTACCATTATTTTACATGGCTCTTACTGTAAGGTTTACTTATTGAATTAGTATAAAGGAGGCCATTTGGTCCATTGTGTCTATCCTGACTCTTTGAAAGAACAAGCCAATTAATCTCATTCTTTATCTCCATAGTTTTTTATCGAATCCCTTCCTAAAAGTTATCATTGAATCTGCTTCCACCATTTATTCACATAACAATGCTAAACAGTGCAAATAAATACTGCTGCAAAAATACTCATACATGTGCTCTGTCTGAAATAAATGGAAAATGATTGAATTGCTTTGAATGCACAAAGCGTTGCTTATGAATGTGCTTAAGGTGGTGCTTATGAATGTGTGTGCTTGGTTTTCAGTTGGATTATACTATGAGTGCTTGGTGTGATCTAGCTAGCAGTCCCTGTTTTCTGTGGTTCTCCTACCTGTGAGTGCACTGCTTTATGCTGTTCCAGACTGACTGCGTGGCCAAATGTTTTGCCGCAAATGTCACAGGCGAAGGGTCGGGTGCCACTGTGAGACCGGCGGACATGGACTTCGAGGCCGTGAGGAGTGGAGAACACCTGATGCAAAGGCAAGAGAAGGAGTTAATGGCATCCTACAATGACCAAGACATGCCAACACCACACTAGCAGACTGGGACAAGACCTTGGAATGAGAAGGGTGGATCAGAGTTAAACTGGTGGCTAAGCAACTCATCCAGTGCATTCATCCAATCACATGCACACTGACAAAAACTGGAAACTACCACTGATTACCAGCCAAAAACATATCAGAAAATATTTCCAATCCCTTTCTGGGCTAAGAGTAAAAGCTGATAAGATGCATTCAAAATATTGATGGAATTCACCCCATGTGTACTTATGAATTGATGAGCTATTCTTTAGGATCCTAATGTGAAAACATCACTCTTCATGTCAAATTGAATCTTTTTTTGTTAAATATTTGACAATCCAAGTGGCCTTGGTACACACCATGACTTATTTTGGGAAAGTTTAAAAAGTTGTTCAGAATCCTATACAAATAAAACACTGGAATTCTAAAATTAAAAAAAAACAGAGAGAGCTGGAAAAACTCAGTGGATCAGGCTGCATCCGTGGAGAGAGAAATAGAGTTAACGTTTTGAGTCCAATGTGACTTTTTGGGAACTGAAGGCAGGTGGAAAAATAATGGGTTTTAAGTTATTGAAAAGGAGAGAGAACCAAAAAAAGGAGTGAGAGAGATGTCGGGGAACAAAATGCAAAGGATAATAGTGGTAAAGAAACAAAGCATTGGTCCAGATAAAGTAATAGTGACACGATAATGAACAGTTCTGTCTGAAGGCGAGTGGCTGAAAAACAAGGCATAGCCTGGCAATGGAAAGAAAGAATACTTGTTCTGAAATTGTTGGATGCAACCTTAAGTCAGGAGGTGCCTCACTAGAAGATATGTTGTCCCCCCAGCTGGCATTGAATTACTGGGAGATCCCAATATGCAAGGACAGTGGCGCAAGTGTAAGAGCAAGGTGAGGAATTATAATGACAAGTAGCTGTAAGTCCAGCATCACAGTTATGGACTTCATCCCTGCAGAGTGACTCAAAACATTAACTCGGTTTCTCTATCCACAGATTGATTGAGCTTTTCAGACATTTTCTGGCTTTCGTGCACAATTTAGTTTGTATGAGGGTGTCATTTTTTTTTTGGAAAAGGCATCAAATCAGCCAAGATGACTTTATGATCTTATAACTGCATCAGTTATTTTTTTGATTTATACATTATTTTATGCAGCACAGAGCTGAGGATGAGCAATGCTACAGAAATGACAAGACCAAGTGCTCGTACAACATCTTTGTTTACAATGGGTAGGACAACTATTGATGGAGACCCTCCATCTGAACTTGTTCTGCAGTAAGTCATTGACCTGAACTGATAACCCTTTCTCTCCATAGTTGCTGAATGGTCCTCTGAGTGCTATGTATATCCCATGTTATTAGTCCATGAACATGGTTTACAACATCAAAATGTAAAAAATGGAATTAAAAAGGGTGAATAAATTGTCCTGTCGGTTACTCCGGGACAAGGTAAATTTTTGACATAAATCATATTGTGCTTCCCACTAAAATAATTCCTACCTTTGACAACAGCCCCAAAGGTATCAGCAATTATTGATAGAAATCTTACCAAGGGATTGTTGTGATGTAATGAAACAGGAAGTGAGATGATAAATCATGAAAACAAAGCTGAAGTGGTCCCCAAAATGAAAA
Organism: Sphyrna mokarran; assembly: GCA_024679065.1. Classification (NCBI taxonomy): domain Eukaryota; kingdom Metazoa; phylum Chordata; class Chondrichthyes; order Carcharhiniformes; family Carcharhinidae; genus Sphyrna; species Sphyrna mokarran. The sequence goes on from JAGIQG010000009.1 coordinate 16,588,519, forward strand.
TTTTGCGCGCAATACTCTGCGGTTGCATAGTGGTTAGCACTGCTGTCTCACAAAGCCAAGGACCCAGGTTCAATTCCAGCCTTGGGTCACTGCCTGTTGTAGCGTCTGCATGTCCCGTTCTCCCCCCCCCCCCCCCCACCCCCACCCCCCGTGTCCATGTGGGTTTCCTCTGGGGTGCTCTGGTTTCTTTCCACAGTCCAAAGATATGCAGGTTAGATGGACTGGCCATGCTAAATTGCCCCTTAGTGTCAGAGTGACTAGCAGGGTAAATATGTGGGAATCACAGGGAAAGGCCTGGGTGGTATCATGGTTAGTGCAGACTCAATGGGCCAAATAGCCTCCTTCTGCAGTGTAGGGATTCTAATTCTGTCAGCTCCAAGTCATAGTTCATGTTAACTTTTAATTTAAATTTTATCTTTGTTTTTGCTAATGCCCAGTATTTACTAGTTAATACTCGATGCATCAGATGTATGTGAATGTTCACAAAAAGGCTATGTGAACATGCCAACAATTACAGATGGGACAGACCAATCTGTCCCAAACAACTGTGATAACTTTACAATATTCTCCACCATATTTCAAAACCATGTCTTAACTGCAGGGTTATTGAGAGAATCATCTCCGATTAGTTCCCAAAAACAAGTCCATCCTTTCATCTATTAACACACCTGAACGAACATTAAAGTGGATATTATAAAATACTCATTATAGACAAAAGGGGACATGATAAGAATTAAACTGATGTGTTTATCATGTTAGTGTCATTTGTTTCCTAACTTAAAATCCAGTAAGAATTCTGATTATGGATTTATAAAGATGTGAAATATCTAATGAGTGGTAGCTTCCCGGGAGTTTGTTGTTCGATCACCAAGAATTCGATTAACGGGAGTGTCTTTGCTTAGATTCGATTAATAATTTTAATCCCAATATTTTGTCAGGTTCTTGGTGAGGGACAGATAGCTTCTGATCAACACAGGAGTGTTCAGTGCAACGTGGCGTCAAACTGCTACTTCTTCATTTTTTTTGCAGTCTCCTCGTCTGTCAATCCCTAACTTCTCTCTCAAAGCAGACAACTCTTCACTGGTGTCCCAGTGCAGTACAAACATTTGAAGTTGTCATGTGGCAGTGAGGTATTTCCCCTGGCTCACTGCTCCAATCTAATTATCGCCACAATCTGCCTCCAAATAGCTTGTTACTATAAAGGGTTAAATTCTCAGGTCACATGATAAGAAACATTATATAAAACACTTTGTGGCCGCCAATGACATAATGTGGACAGGACATAGCAACCCTACCCCTCACTTTGAGCTCAGCATTACTGATCTGGGAGTGAACCGGTGGAAGATGGATTTATTTTTCTTGTTTTAAGTGTGTCAGGGGCTATGGGACAAAGGAGGTGGAATGGGGTTGAGGCAGAGGCGAGCTGTTGAATGGCGATAGAGGGGCTGAACGGATTGTTCCCGTTCGTATCCCGAGCAAAGCTCCTGGTTCACAGCAATGCAGTGAAAGGTAGAGGTTTGGCTGGGACACAATGGGTAGCCCACAGGGAGAGATTAGCGGGATGGAAAACCTTTCCAACAAAGATGCAAGGAATGTGACCTGGGCAGTACAGGGTATCAGGGATGAGACTTTGCCAGTGGAGAGGGAGTGTGGCAAGGCAGTGTCACTGGGAGTTGAGCTCCTACCTTGCTGCACTTGATGCATTTGTAAGCGCCGTTGTTCAGCAGCAACCGGGTGCACATCAGCTCCGACTCGGTTTTGATTTCGCTCCTTTTCTCGTGAAAGCCGGAGCCGCGCTTGTTGTAGAGGCTGGGGGCAGCGCTCAGGTCGCTGTAGAGGCCACGGGCCGGGCTCTGTTCACTGTAGAGGCCGGTGGCGGGGACCAGGTCACTGTAGAGGCCGGAGGTGCGTTCACTGTACAACCCCACGGCGGAGCTCCGTTCCAAAGTTGGGGGCCGGTAATTCTGCACCAGGTACTTCAGCTCAGAGCCTGGGTAACTATTCCAGCCGTACTGCTTGTAGGGTAAGGCAAATGGGTGACTCTCCTCTATAGTCGGAGAGAGGGATTTCTCGGAGACTAAACGAAAAAAATAAGAAATTAAATAATTCCCTGTGATTTTACAACAGGATAATGACATGTCAAATTAAACATACTTCTGTGCAGAATAAAGAGTGATGTGTAAGAATTAGAAGCATGCAACATTCTCGTTTCCTTCTCTATGAACGGTATGTTTTGTATGGCGGACAAGAAACAATACTCACGGCATATTGTGACAATAATAAATCAAATCAAATATTTTACTGTATTTCAATGATATTAAACTGTTAATGTCCACAAACAATAATAACATCCAATTTTAAATTGGCTAATAACTGAGATTAAATTGGACAAATCTCGCTCGGAATAAGACAATAATCAGACGGTAATTTGAAAATGTTTATCCTGATAACTATAGCTAAGCAACACGATAATGTGAACGCTCTTTTTAACGAAATAAATGTCAAATAATAAAATAAATGATTAAAACATTTGTCAGAGTTACACAATTCACCCGAATTCAGGGCGTGGTGGATTTTTACATTGCTTTTCTCTCTATTTACACGGTTTTCCTTGTGATTTGATAAGGCGTGGCTAATTGTATAAATACACCTCATTGTAGGAAATGTGAACAATCATTTGCTATATTCCTGTTTGGCTTTATCTGCCGTCGAATTACATTCGAACTACGTGCCAACTAAGGCTGTTGTGTGTGTGTGTGTGTGTGTGTGTGTGTGGAAGGGGGGGGGGAAATGGATTGGTGCTTACGGTGTTACTGTCCTGAGATGTTACCTGGTGATGCGGATGGAGAAGGTGGTCTCCAGAAGTTCTCATCATATTCTGGGGTCCTGCTACACACAGTGCTTTCACAGCTCGCCGGAGACTCCGGCTCGTCAGCCGCTTCCACCACGGGAGGTTTCGGCGAAGATTTACCGTTGGAATCCGCACCAGAGATATCTGGGCAATAGGTAGCATCTTCTGATATCCTGCTCTCTGTAATCACATTGGAGGGAAAGGGGGGGTTGGGAGTCAATTGAAGCTATTAAACCGGTTGTACAATTGTAAAGAGACAAAAAACAGGGCTGTCATCAGATTGTAATAAGTTCGTACTAAATGCTGTGTGACTAGCAGCAGGTAGGTGTATCAAAAGAAAATGTACATAAAGCAACATCTTGCCCACGACAATAAATTAGATTCGTTGTCTAACATCCATATTTCAAATATTTTTCACATGCATAAATAAATAATGATGCAACTAAAAATGAAATATTAAAAAGCTTGTATTTCTGCAGAGCTGCATCACAAATGTTCCAAAGCGGAGGAGGAGGGGACACTTAAAATTTATTCAGATAAAAATAACCTTTATTCACACCTTCCTTTAACTAGAAGCGTTGACACAAAAAAAAACATGTTCGCAGTCTGAAAACATTAATAAAGTCTACGGGGTTTTTTTTTTGGGTAGAGTGGGACAGGTAATGCAAAGAGGCACTGCTTCGATAAAATATATTTAAAATTACATCGAACTCACAATCACACACTCACTGCTCGGGTCGGTTTTAGAGACCCTAAACTCTTTTAAAACGTATTTGGATCTGCAAGTGAGGTGATGTAAATTACAGAGCGATGGTCGGGGGGCAGGAAGATAGGATTGGAAAGGGCTGACACGGATCGGATGGGCCGGATGGCCTCTTCCTGTGCTGTAATTTTGCTGCGGTTCTATGTTGACCAATAATCCCAGCTGGATTGTGTCCTAACTTTATTTAAAGAACTGATAACAGCGACCAGATAAACAAAAACAAGTCGAATATTTCATATTTTATCCAGATTGAGAGAATTATTGAGCGAACTCAAAAACATTCCAATGTTTTCGTTCACATCTTTCTGAGTAAATAAATAAAACAGCTGTAGCACAAGGAACCTGGCTCAGTGCAACAAATCCATGGGTTTGAATGTTTTCAGTTACCTGAGCAGATATCTGCCAGAATATTCTCCAGCTTGTTGTTGTAGTCATCCTCAATGTGTCGGTGCTGGTGGTAGCTGTGTGCTTTCTTACTCTTCACAAGGAAAGAGCGGGGCATCTCTCAGCTTCAGTGGGGCAGATCCTGTCTGCGGCTTGGAGGGGAAATCAGTTTGAGCAGCGATTGAATCTTTTAGACAGAGAGAGAGAGGGGGAGTTGAGCTGTGTGTGATTACACATCATTGGTTACATATAGGCTGGGCTTGCCTGCCCTGGGCGGAGGAGCGGCAGGCCTGCCCACTCACGGGGCTGCCTGCCCTTGGGCGGAGGCACAGCAGACCTGCCCATTCACCAGGTGTTACTCTGCCAGGTGGCAACACAAAGCTGGCCACACTAATCCCTGCCATCTGATTGGACAGGACAATGCCCCTACCACACACATACATTCATCTTAGGTCTCCTTTTCTCCCACTGGGAAATCAAACTGACAGCACCCGGGATAAGTGACACTGTTTATTCCACTCTGTTACACAATACTCCATCGGTAGGGTGATGATTCTATCCCTGGACCTGAAATTGAGCTACAGTCAGAACCTGCAAAGACTTAGCCACTTCCACAGTCAACATTGCAACTCTCCTTTTAGCAAAATGGTCAAACACGGGTCCTTGGAGGTTTTTAGGGTTTGCTAAAACCCAGCCATGCCTATCCTCTTCTGAGATCATAATCTGGGGCAATGGTGTTCAGCATCGCTCCATAATTCGGCAGCAAATGATAGTTTGACACGGTTACCTCATCCTGTTCGCCCAGGGTCAGAATATAAATGACTTGATGTTAAACTATTGATGTAGCATTTGCTTTTGCCTAATCTGGGTTCAGATTTCAGTGCGATTTAAGAAATGTTTTATTTATTCTCTCTGGCTAAAGATGTAGAGAGAGAAAAAAAACCTTCCATTTTCCTGCATTTTATTAATTATTCGAGGTTCTGTTTCTGGTGGGTGCTGCCTGGTTCTCTCCACTCCTGACTCTCTCTATCCCTGATTCTCTGAACCTTTCTCTCTCTACCCCTGGCTCTCTCTACCCCTGACTCTCTCTACCCCTGACTCCCTCTATCCCTGGCTCTCTCTATCCCTCATTCTTTGTACCTTACTCTCTCTACCCCTGATTCTCTCTACCCCTGGCTCTCTCTATCCTTTACTCTCTGTACCTTTCTCTCTCTACCCTTGGCTCTCTCTAACCCTGATTCTTCTACCCCTGACTCTCTCTACCTTTGGTTCTCTCAATCCCTTGCTTTCTCTACCCTTGGCCAGTGCATGCAATATGCGGGCTGGAATGTGTGTACAGAGTGGGAGATAAAACAAAGAAGTTCACGCTAACCACACGATAGTTCGAGTGAGAGAATGGAGTTTCCACCGCCCAAGCTGCATCCCTGACATGATGTTGAGTGAACTGGACATTGATTGTCTTCTCCTCGGCCTGTGCCAACTGTACACACAAAAAGCAATTCATTTATTTATCCCTGTCATTCATCTATACATTCGAAAGTAGTGTCCAACTTTCGGAGGTATTTTAAATTTGATTTCATCCCATTAACTTTTTGGATCCTAAAAAAGGGTAAAAAAATAAATACTTTGCATTTATATGGCGCCTGTCACGACAGCTGAAGGTCTCAGAATCAATGATGTATCTTTGAAGTGTGGTCCATCTTGTTCAGGTAGGAAAAGGGGTGCCAAATTCCACACAGAAAATCCCACAGATGCAATGGGGTAATAACCAGATTATTTTTGTTTTGATTAAGGGATTAAATATTAACACCGAGATTAATTCCCCCGCTCTTCAGTCAGTGAGGATTGACATGAGTTGAACATTTATTAATCTTACAGACTTTTAAAGAAGGGGAAACGTGGAAGATCTGAATAGTTAGTGTAATTAACCCAAACTGGGATTTGTATTTGTGCAATAAACGAGGTAATTGACACTGACTCTGGTTTTGTTTGTACCCCTCGGCGTGTCTTGTGGCAAGATTCTCAGAGTGCGCACATTAGTTGAATGCTTTGCGTTAGTTTTCAACCATCCGCTTCCGCGACTTATTTTGCAACATGGAGGGGGCGGGGGAGGTGGGAAAGACCCTTTTGCCTTTGCCAGGGCCGTGCGAGCTTGTAACAGTCTCTTGCGGGCAGTGCGGATGAAATGAGTGAACTCTGCAATCAGATGGTGGGAAGTGGAGATTTCTCTACACCTGCTTTGGGAACAGAATGATTATCCACAGGCACATTTCCCAACAAAATCAAAGCACATCTGATAAATATGTTGACGTGGTTGTTATACCTATGGTCAAGCAAGGTCGAGGATGTCACAGTGCAGCTTTGTTAAGGTCCTGGTTCCAGAGCCTACCTTTACTGTGTTCACAGACACAAGTCAGCCTGAGTGCGGGGATGGGGAAGAGCACAACTTCAGGCTAAAGGGGCAATCCATTAAAACAGAGAGGAGGAGGAATTCACCAGAGAACGGTGAATCTGTGCCGCTGTGGAGGTCAGGTCATTGAGTGTCTTTAATTCTCTTGTTTCATAAGGGGATCAGGGTTATTGGAGAAAAGGTAGGAGAATGGGGATGAGAGAAATATCAGCCGTGATTGAATGGCAGAGAACACTCGATGGGCCGAGTGGCCTAATTCTGCTCTTACGGAGGGGGTGCAATGCTGAAAACCGCTGCAGAGGGTTGGGCTGAGAGATTACAATCTCCATATCCCAGCCCCCCCCCCCCCCCCCCCCCCTCCCTTCCCTTCCCTTCAGCAGGTTTCTGGGCAGTTTATTCTCAGGGGAAGCGTCCAAAGATGGATTGAGCTCAGTTCCAATTCTGAAAGTTGATCAGCATTGACACGTAGCGTGGTGAGGAAGGTTTGTTAATCGGGGAAACAAACTGCAGTCATGCAGTGAGTTTCAGGTCCCTCAGTGGCTTTTTGTACGATTTCTCACGGTGAGCCCGCAGCCCCTGTTTGCATCGTGCAGCCAGCGACGCTTCCTGAACCTTCAAGTCGGTCAACGTGATTTTTGCCTCGGGCGTCTATATAAACATCGAAAAGAAAACCAAGTCCCGTCTTCATCCGACTCCGCAAAGTAACCAAGGTCTCAGAGTGCAATGGGCCGCTTTAAAAGCGGCGCGGTCGATAAACGTGGGAGAAAGAGAGTGCGAGTCCATGTGTGGCTGTGCTGGTTAATAATAGAATGGGAACCACCTCTGTAAACCCTTGCTCTAGAACTAACCAGCCCCCAGCCCTCCAGTCGCACACCCCATCACAATTAGAACAGAAATGAGGCTTAGATATAGTTCGGTAATACACAGTTTATATCAGACGGGGAACTTATATTTAACGCCACCGAACAACAATATAACTCTACTGAGATCATTCTCGTTCCTGAACGCGGGCAAGAAAGATAGGATTCCACTGACTCCAGAGAATTGATATATGTCGGAGTATAAAATATATCACAGGAAGTAAAAATCGACAGCACATCGGAGCTGCAGTGTGACACATTTAATACCACAAAGACTGTTAGTTAGCATGTAACTCCCACAGCCAATAAATAAATATGTCCCCCCCCCTCCCTCCCTCCCTCCAAATACTCTCAGCAGAAGAGGTTGTTGTTTTTACCCTGGACTTTTTTTGCCCAGCTTGCTGTAGAAATGGGGGCACTCGGTTGGAACTGGATTCATAGTAAATGTGACATTGAGCGGGGGACAGCTCCAGAAGTGGTGGATATACCATCCCCAGAGCCCAGGCACAGAACCTGTAAGGCCGACTTATTGCAATCGCTTCCAACTTTGTTGGAGTTTCCGTGTGAGAGAAAAAGAGAGAGGCTAAAAAACACGCTTTTAGCAACACTTTGGACGATTTGAGCATTACTTGAAATAAACATTTCTTACCAGCAGGCAGCGGCGGGTCCCCCGGGGGCGAGAATGAGGGAGGAGGCAGGTCTCACAGGCTGAGAATGAGAGCAGGGCAGAGTGCAGCGTTGACACTTAATGATGAGAATGTGCTAGCTTCTCACCATCACACACAGAGCACCGTAATCCGAATGGGCCGGCAAAGTGGGAACTGCTCACAGCTTGGTGTAACTCCCAACAGTTTAAGCTCTGAAAACCGCAAAAGGCACTTCCTGTGTTTTAGAAATGCAATCAGAGTGAAGAAAAAAGAGCGGCGAGTCCAGATTGAGGCACATTTTCATACAGGGTTTGATTAAGGAATGTCCATCACCATCACCCCCCACTACCCCCCCCCACCCCCAGATTGGGGTCATGAATGTGTAAAGGCGCTTTCTTTGCCTCAGTGATCTCTGTGAGGGCAACATTTCCCTGAACTATGGACCTGAACTATTCTTGGATCCTGTCGAAAACTTCCGTAATGAGAAAGTCGAGAGATTCATGACACAGATTTATTTAAAATAGAAAACCCTTTCCAACTGTGAATAAATACTTCAATTCTAACATAGCAAAACTCTGGAGAACAGCTATCTGGAAGACTTGTTCGAGTAACTGTCTCGGGGCTTTTTAGATCATAGAAACTGTACAGTGCAGAAAGAGGCCCTTCGGCCCATCGAGTCTGCACTGACCACAATCCCACCCATACCCCTACATATTTACCCGCTAATCTCTCTAACATCCCGGGATACTAAGGGTCAATTTAGCATGGCCAATCAACCTACCCGCACATGTTTGGACTGTGGGAGGAAACCGGAACACCCGGAGGAAACCCACGCAGACACGAGGAAAATGTGCAAACTCCACATAGACAGTGTGGAGTTGAACCCGGAGCTGTGAAGAGCAGTGCTACGGTGCCGCGTCTGTGTGTGTGTATCTGTCCCTACGCTTGTTTTTGTCTGTATGTATGCACTTGTGCATGTGTGTGTGCGTATGTCCATCCGTGTGTGCATGTGTATACGTATGCATGAGTGAATGTATGAATGTATAAGTGTGTGTTTGTGTGAATGTGTGCATGACTATATGTATGAGTGTTTATGTGTGTGCGCATATGTGTGCATGGGTATATGTATGTGTGCATGTGTGTATATATGTATGTGTGTGCATGTGTGTGGGCGGGGAGTCAGGGGTGGCTCAGAGAGAGCTTTCAGAGTTGGAAATCGCCCTTTGCTTATTTTCACTCGGACCCCACTCCTCCCGCGACCATTCCTGTTTTCAGACAGTGTGCTTTCGACACGCGTAGAGTGCAGTTAAAGAGTGAGTTTAAAGACAGACTGTAGCCCAGCCTCGGACCCTCAGAGCCAGCTCAGAGTGACGGCCTGCTCTGGCTGCTGTGAAACATCCCCATCAGTTAGCGAATAGCGAGACTCAGTCACTAAATGAGAAAGACAGCCGCTTCTGTAATGGGAACCGGGACTCTTCAACCTTGTTAAGTCTCCGCTTTCCTCGTAGACGCCGAGCCGTGACGGATATTAGCACCCTTGACATGAATCTAGTTAAAAGCAGGCGATACTAACATACAATCAGTAACAGAGTGGAACTAACACTGCAGCCCCAGCTGAAGCAAGTTTTCTCTTAACGTCAAAGAGCAGAGTTACAACTAAACACACCCACCTCTGCACGGGTCAGTCACCGGCTCCGAGTTAGGAAAAATAAAGTTTCAACGAACAACAAGTTTGACAATGTGAAAGAAAGCATGTTCCTCAGAGAGTAAAGTGTGCCTAACCAGCTACCCCGCCTCCCCAGCACCAGTTAACTCTGTTCAGTACTTTTGTTTTTACTGTTTGTCTGCAAGACAAGAACTTCGAGGAGGAGTTTATAATTACAGTTTTCTGTCTGTTTAATGAGAAGTTCTGATTTCTGATAGAGACACTTCTGAAGTCACAATTCGGGGAGGCCAATCTCTATCATCCGCTTCACACGTTTACTCACCCCGGTGTTGTTAGGCACAGGCGGAATTTTGTTAACCAGTTAAAACTTGGAACTGGTTTTCTGCATCAAAACGCACATGACCGGGACTCAAATCCCCGCAGCTAACAAAGTCCACAACAACCACTTACACTCAACAAGTTACTATAACAGTTAACGGGGAATATCTGAGAGTGAGTACTTTATAAACGGCGCTGTATTGTACTCCCTTTGTTTGCCATGTAGATAGCATGAGTACAATCTCATCCAAATCTTGTCTGGGCAGGCTGTTTTACCCCAATTATGCAAAGCTTTCGCTGTGATGGACAAAAAAAATTCAATGGAGGAAAATACTGAGACCAGGAATAACGCGTGTGTGACTGTGTATCCCTGCTCTACAATATTAATAATCTATTACCCAATACATGCCGAAACGCGTATTCATCAAATTGAGAATCACAGACATTTAGCTCAATAAAAGATATAACATACACATAACAATCTATTGAAGCTGAGTTGCAGCAATAACTTTATATACTGCTTTTAATGGAATTAAAAAAGAACTCCAAGGCACTTTTGAAAACAAAAGCCTAATTAGGAAGCATTCGGACAAGTGGCCAGAACCTTAGTGATATGGAAACAGGTTAGGGAGTATCGTCACAGAGGGAAGTTTAAAGAAAGAATTACAGTTTGGGGTCACCAGGATTGGCGGTACACAGACTTTTTGGAGAATTGCAGGGCTGGAGGAGGTTTCGGATATCGGGAAAGTGAAGGAAGAATTTGAAAGACAACGGAGGGATTTGAAGAGCAGGATCAGAATTTTAAAACTGAAACGGGGACCAATGTAAGGCATTTTATAAGGTATTGGTGAGACCACACTTGAGAGTATTGTATTCAGTTTTGGTCTTTGAGGAAGGGTGCGGTGGCACTGTAGGCAGTTCACAAGAGATTCACTAGATTGATTCCAGGTTTGCAGGAATTGTCATATGAGGAGACATTGAGTGGCTTGGGCTTGTACTCACTGGAGTACAGAAGAATGGGAGGAGGGCGTGGGATTTGATTGAGGTATATAAAACACTCAATGGGATTGTAAATATTAACCAAATATTCCCTCTTCTAGAACAGCCTAGGATAAAAGGTCAAAGTTGTAGAGTAAAAGAGGGGAGGTTCAAGACAAGGATAGGAAGCTACTTCTCACTGTGTTGTACATCTATGGAGCTCACTGCCTCAGAATGCAGTGGATGCAAAATCAATGGGTTCACAAAAGAGATACCTAAAAATTTGCTCAAAAGCTGGATAAAGGGCTCAGGGAAAAAGGCAGGGAAGAGGAGTTAGGATGATGGAGATTAGCCATGATCATATATAGTAGCAGAATAGGCTCAAAGGGCTGAATTGCCTATTCACATGCCTAATTCCCATATCCCTAAGTCCATGGAGCCCTCACAGTGCAGAAGGGAGTCATTCAGTCCATTGAGTCTGAGTCAACTCTCCAAAAGAGATCTCACCCATATTCACCCTCCCAATCCTCATAACTCTGCACCTTTATCATCACTTTTCCACCTAACCCGCACATCTTTGAACGGGTAAGTGGCATATGGTTTGAGTTGGGACATTAATAGCAGAATGGTATGTGATCATTTCATTGAGTGAAAATGGTACTTACCAGCCTATTTACCTGCATGGAAAACAACTGTGAATATCTTCAATCCTTTATGTTTCTTCTTCTGAGCTAATCTCTGAATGTGTTCACTATTAGGAGATGGTAAACTGCAAAACAGCTTTGACATCAAGTTACTGTTAAGACAATTGGGTGTTCAGTATTCATTTATGACTATGGCCCAATATAAAAGGGACCACAATAAAGACCAGGAACCCATTGTCTGTTAGTCAAAAGACAAGTTTATAGGGTCAATGTTAAAGGTTGTGTATTGCAAATTGGCAAAAAGGATGTTGTGTTCAATGGCTGCATCAGAAACACGATCAATTTTTGTCACTCTTGGCAAGATCCTACACTTCTAGCACCAGGTCAGATATCTGCAGACTTTTCTTGTTACAATTTGTTCAAATAATCATGAGGCGCAAATATAATTTTGTATGGTCAAAGAATTTTTGCATGAAGATTATCTAAATGCCGGATCCACTATAGTTTGCCTACTGCCACAACAGGCCCACAGCAAACACCACCTCCCTGACCCTGCACTCAACCCTGGAATACCTAGATAACAAAGGCACCTATCTTAGACTCCTATTTATTGATTACAGCTCCGCCTTCAACATCATTATTCCCACAAAATTCATCTCCAAACTCTGTGGCCTGGGTCTCAGCACCTCCCTCTGTAACTGGATCCTGAACTTCTGAACTCAGAGACCACAATCAGTAAGGATAGACAACAACGCCTCCTCCATGATCATCCTCAACATCGGTGCTCCACAAGCCTGTATTCTCAGCCCCCAACTATACAGCTATGACTGTGTGGCCAAATTCCCCTCCAACTCAATTTTTTTGCTGATGACACTGCCATAGTGGGTCAGATCTCAAACAATGACAACACAGAGTACAAGAATGACATAGAGAATCTGGTGAACTGGTGCTGCAAAAATAATCCTTCCCTCAATGTCAACAAAATGAAGGAGATTGTCATTGACTTCAGGAAGCATAAAGGAGAAAATGCCCCTGTCTACATCAATGGGGATGAAGTAGAAAGGGTCGAGAGTTTCAAGTTTTTAAGTGTCCACTTCACCAACAACCCGTCTTGATCCCCCCCGATGACAGTATCCCTTTCCCTTGTTAGTTAAGAAAGTGCACCAACACCTCTACTTTTTCAGAAGATTAAGGAAATGTCAGCTACGACTCTTACCAATTTTTACAGATGCACCATAGAAAGCATTTTTTCCAGTTATATTAAAGTTTGGTGTGGCTCCTGCTCTGCCCAAGACCGCAAGAAACTATAAAAGGTCATGAATGTAGCCCAATCCATCATGCAAACCAGCCTCCCATCCATTGACACTGTCTATACTTCCCGCTGCCTCAGCAAAGCAGCCGGCATAATTAAGGACCTCACGTACCCAGACATTCTCTTTTCCACCTTCTTCCATTGGGAAAAAGATACAAAAGTCTGAGGTCACGTACCAACCAACTCAAGAACGGCTTCTTCCTTGCTGCTGTCAGACTTGCTTACCTTGCATTAAGTTAATCTTTCTCTACACCCTAGCTATGACTGTAACATTACATTTTGCACTCTCTCGTTTCCTTCTCTATGAATGGTATGCTTTGTCTACATAGCACACAAGAAACAATACTTTTCAGTGCATGTTAATATGTGTGACAATTATAAATCAAATCAAATCAGATCATAACATTGCAAGATTTACATTAATTTCAGCTCCATCTACATCTTCTGGAGAAGTAGAGACTGGAGAGGCAATGCAATCTATGAATTCATCAATATCAAATACTTAGTCTCAGCAACTTCAACTTGCATCTACATAGCACCTTTACTACAATAAGATGTTGCAAGTTGTTTCACATGGTCATTACCAAATATATAAGACACTGAGCCACATGAAGCAATTTTAGGATATATGTTCAAAAGCTTCATCAATGAGGTATGTTTTAAGGAGTATCTCAAAGGAGGACAGTGAATTAGAAAGGTCAAAAGATTTAGGAAGGAAATTTAAGACCTCTGTGATTTGGCTTAGGTACTGATGATGGAATGATTAATATCGGGGGCTGCTCAAGAGTCCAGAATTGGAAGGATGTATGTACCATTAAGCATTAGTGGGCTGAAGGATATTAGAGAACAGGAGGAGCAAATCCATAGAGGGATTTGAACACAACAATGAGAATTTCAAAATCAAGGCCCTACTTAACTGAGAGCGCATCGAGGGCAGCAAAAGGTCAATGGGTGAACTGGACATGGTTTGAATTACAACACAGGAAGAAGTGTCACAACAACAGATTAAAGTCCAACAGGTTTATTTGGCAGCACAAGCTTTCGGAGTGTCACTCCTTCTTCAGCTGACACTCTGAAAGCTTCTGCTGCCAAATAAACCTGTTGGGTGTTAATGTGGTGTTGTGAGATTCCTTACTATGCTTATCCCAATCCAACACTGGCATCTCCACATCATTACTACACAGAGTTTGGGATACCCTCAAGTATACAAAAGCTGGAATGTGGGAGGCTGGCTGGGAGAACAGCCAAGTCAGGGGGAAACAAAGATATGGATGTGCGTTTCAGAGCAACAGGTGATCTCAAGTAGAGATGCAGACAGGAAATGTTACTCTGGTGAAAATGACCAGCCTTGGAGCTCCAGTATTATGGCATTCAATTGGTTAGTAACCCAGCTGGAATTCAATTCCCATTCTGTGGCTCTTTCTGTGAAAATCGTTCCCAGCCAAAAATCCTGAATGCCATTTATCAGTTCATTTCTTTATGCCTTGTCCTGAAAAGCTAAATAATGTTTTTGCTTAACATTTCAGATTGAATGTAGCATCGAATAATTTTTAACAAGTCTCCTCTCATTCAATTCCATATAACGTTGGGGAACAGGTTTAGAACTCAGTTGTCAGTTGACTGTAGTCTCATTGTCCTTTACAATGCTGCTGTGCATCTCAGATCAAGGCAAAATGAGGAAAATAGATTTTAAAATATTGTTCTTTCTGCACTAGGTCAAATTATATCAATTTTTCCACATATGGCAAAATCATAGTTAGATTTGCCCACAGACAATGGCATTATGTATGAAGAGTGGAAACAGAAACTATGCATCACCTCACAGCATTGTAAAATCTTTCTTGCCATTGTAATGTGATTTGCATTGTGACTTATCATCCTCAGGTTTCCAAAATATCTAATCATTGTTCTCTGTACACCAAGACTGTGTGGGGCAGTTATGATATATCACATGGTATGTTCTTGTCCTTTTTTTTTAATGTTCATATTGTTTGCATGACCCAGAATTGAGCCAGAACTCAACCACAGGCTTGCTGATTGACAGATGGAGAAAACTACCTACTTGATGATGTGTAGAAATGACTAAGAATTTGAGGCTGATGCAATCTGTTATCTACATCAACGGGGACAAAGTGGAGATGGTCACGAGATTAAGTTTCTAGGTGTCCAGATCACCTACAACCTATCCTGAGCCCTCCACGTCGATGCTATAGTTAAGCCCACCAACACATCCACTTTCTCAGGAGGCTAAGGAAACTTGGCATGTCTGCTACAATTCTCACCAATTTTACAGATGCACCATAGAGAGCTTTCTTTCTAGTTGTATGACGGTATTACAAGTGTATGGCTCCTGCTCTATCCAAGACCACAAGAAACTACAAAGAGTTGTGAATGAAACCCAGTCCAAAATGCAAACCAACCTCCCATCCAATGACTCTGTTTACACTTTCCACTGCCTCAGGAAACCAGCCAGCACAATCAAAGAACCCATGACCCCAGACATACTGTCTTTCACCTTCTTCTGTCAGAAGAAAGATGCAACAGTCCGAGGTAATGTACTAACTGACTCAAGAACAGCTTCCTCCCTGCTGCCATCAGACATTTGAATGGACTTACCCATCATTAAGTTGATCTTTCTCTACCCGCTAGCTATGACTGTAACATTCTGCAATCTCTCATTTCCTTCTCAATGAATGGTATGCTTTGTCTTTATAGTACACGAGAAACAATACTTTTCATTGTATGTTAGGTAAATGCACCATACTTTAATGAACCTGAACTATACATTAACTGTCGTGGGTCGACGCAATGCTTCATCGTGGGCTTCATCCGGGTGTTCCGGTTTCCTCCAATAGTCCAAAGATGTGCAGATTAGGTGAATTGGTCATGCTAAATTACACCTTAATGTCAGAGGAGCTAGCTAGAGTAAATGCAAGGGGTTGTGGGGATAGGGTGGGATTGTGGTCAGTGCAGACCTGATGGATTGGATAGCCTTCTATTATATATAAAATAATAATAAATAATCAAATCAGTTTACATGAAAATATCAAACAATTACATAGCCGGAATTACAAAAGTCATTTTTGAATTTAAACCAAGTAATTGAGAATTGAATTACGCAGATGAACAGTTAACAATCACTTTATGATTAATTACGTAAAATAAACTGTAGGTCGAGGTGAGAATCTAGCAAAAACAATACAACAATCGATGTTGCCATCATACTGTCTACATTTATGGTGCTCACAATATGATGAAATCATAGATGAATCATAGAATCCTACAGTGCAGAAGGAGACTGTTTGATCCATTGGGTCTGTACTGACCACTATCCCACCCTATTTCTACAACCCCATGCATTTACCCTAGCCAGCATCCCCCCACCTCCGACATTAAGGAGCAATTTAGCATGACAAATTCATCAAACCCACACATCTTTAGACTGTTGGAGGAAACCGGAGCATCCCGAGGAAGCCCACACTTAGCATTGCATCATCCATTACAGTTAATGTGCAGTTAAGGTTCATTAAAGTATGGTGTATTTATCTTGTAAAGTCAGGCGTGTTGTAAATACTAGCTGGTGAAAAGCCCTACTCAAAGCTTGAGCTTAGTTAAGAATTGAAGTCCAATAAGTTGGAATAACAACACAAAGCACTGCAGGAAGTGAATACGTTGGTGAATTTTCTTCAAGGATAGGGCAAACATGTTGTGGAAGTTTACCATTCAATAACAATTTATACAGGAAGGAAACTCTTCTATCATCTACCTTTAATATAACCAGAACAAGACAGTGAAACAGGAAAAATTGAATATTCTACAATGTCTTGTTTATATTCTTTAGCTCCATCATTTCAAGAATGTGTTGAGATTGCATTCATATTATAAAAAGTAAGACTTTTGATGGAAGACAATCAAAATAAAAGGAATCAGAAACATTTCTGTACTTTTGACCCAGAGTTCTGTTGAAGTCTGATTTATACAGTCCTATTTACAGCTTTGTGAGAGAGGGAGCCGAGGCAGTTTGCAACAGTTGAATAGTTGCATCATTAAGTGGCATATTTTCACCATTTCTGATGATGCAACTGCTCAGCCACATAGGAAGCTCAGAAGCTGAAACGCCAATCTGCGCAAATAATGCCTTAAATAATAACAATGAGAGAAATATTTAACACTCAGCAGCAGCACTAATGTTGTCTGAAATATAAGTTTCTAAGGATATTAGTAGCAGCATTTCTCTCTCTTAATGAGAAAGTCATGAGTTCAAATCAGAAACTTAAGCACACAGTGAAGAAGGAAACTTCAGAGTCTGATTTTAAAATTTTCCTTCTGGTTTCCAAATCACTCCATGGCCACGTCCCTTTCTGTCTCTGTAGCCTCTTATATCAGATCACAGTCCTCGCACTCCTCCAATTCTAGCCTCTTGAGCTTCTCTGATTATAATTGCTCCATCACTGGTGGTTCAGCTTTCAGCTGCCAGAGCCCTAAACCTCTTTACATCTTAAGAAGCTCCTTAAAACACCTGCTTTGACCAAGCTTATCGTAACTTGTTCAATTATTTCCTTATGTGGCTTTTCTTTGATAGTGCCCTTATTAAGCATTTTGAGATATTTTACCTTATATAAATGGAACTTATTTTTAGTAGAATTGGTAGGGTACTGCAGTGTGGCAAGTGCCTTCCATCAGATGAAATGTTAAACTGGAGATCCCATCTACCCTTTCATATGGATGTAAAAGATTCCATGGCGATATTTGAAGAGTTGGGCAATACAGTGGTTAGCACTGCTGCCTCAAAGCGCCAGGGAGTGGGGGATTTGAGGAAAAACTTTATTAACCAAAGGTGCTGATGGTCTGGAATGCACTGCCTGGGGGATAACAGTGGTGAGATTCATCACATTCTTTAAAAAGTACCTGGATGAGTACTTGGCACATCATAACATTCAAGGCTACGGGCCAAGTGCTGGGAGGGGAAATTAGGTGGACACCAGGAAATTATGCTCTGGTGTAGACCCAATAAGCCAAAGGACCTCTTCTGCACAGTGGTATTCTGTGATTCTGTGATTTAATTCCAGTCCTGGGTGACTGTGTGGAGTTTGCATGTTCTCTCCATGTCTGCATGGGCTTCCTCCAAGTGCTCCGGTTTCCTTAATGATCATCTGATTCCCTGTTTTTTTTTCGTTTCTATTCCAATTCAATCAAATCAAGTCCAATTCAGAGTCTCAACAAGTTGAGACATTCCTGATCCAAGCTGACAAGACAGGGCTCTCACCTCTTGTCTTGGGCTTGATCTCCATGATCCAATCTGATTGGAGTAGGCATAGCTCCTCCTCCAAAGCTTGATCCCATTTCCATTTTAGCCAAAATGCCAAGGTGCCGCTTTTAAAAATTGCTTCAAATGAAGCTAAAGTGTAACCTAATGACTCCAACCAAGTACTATTATTATTACATGTGATCTTAGCCCAAAGGCTGAGAAGCGATGCCCCTGTTAGACAACCAACAATGGTTAGGTAAATTCTCTAGGTAACAAATTTCATTGCACTTAAATGCTGTATGGTTCGTTGAGACAGTTTTAAGAGATGTATTGAAAAACTACATATAGTAGATGCAGACTTCTTATTTCTCTTTTGATTTTGGTAGCAAAAAATATCAGCTCGTCCAAAGTAAAACCAAAATAGAAAAGTTTTGACTGTTTTTATGAACTAACTTCCTCCATAGCTTCACCTTCATCTTCTGTTTTATTTATTCTGTATATACTTCAAGTCTTTTGTTGCTCTCTTCAAATATCCTCTTCGTTTGTTTCAAATCCATACAATTTCTCTGCCTCAGAGAAACGTTCCCACTAACCCACGCCTTACTGCCTGCCCTCGCTTGTACTCAGTCCAATCCTTGTAGCAATAGAGGCTTGCATGCCAATGGACGGAACTGGCTCATGTTACTCAGATACTAATGATTACACTTCCACAGTATTTCTTGCCTCTGTAATAGTGAAACTAGAAGGAGTGAGGAAGGAAAGGAAGTAATTGGGAAAATTAGTTTTATTCTTAGAAAGCGAAGCAAATCTTTGCACAAATTAGAATGGAGTGTCTTGGAAACGAGCAGAAAGGATAATTTCAGAGGAACTAGGGTGAGTTGTGAGTAAATTAACATACAAAATAGGAGGAGGAGTAAATCTCTTCCACCATTTAATAAAATGTTGGGCTGATCTTAACTCTCATTTTCACTTCAGATCCCCATACCCTTTGGTTCCCTTAAAGACCAAAATATAACATGCTCAGCTTAGCAAACACTCAACAACTCAGCATTCACAACCTGGTTGTGTGAAATATTCCAAAGTTTGACAATCAATTAAATGGCCATTCTTTTATCTTGAGACCAATCCCTAATTCTGCTGAATTTAAAATCAAGCCCACATGGTTTTAAAAATTGTCAACTGTTTCCTTATAAAATGATATACTAGAAAAAGGACCATATATGTGACAGGTCATTTAATATAAGACTTTTTCGCAGCTTTTTTTCTCCTTTTCCCCCTATGGCATTTGCCAAAGAGAGTGATAGGATTTGATGCTGGAGCTGCAGTATTCAGATTCAGTTAGCTCTGTTCAGGATGTTGGTTCAGGACACAGAATGACACAGACAGTGTGTGTTTAATTTCCAAACTGGTTGAAATTATCCATGAGGACCTTGCTTTCTCAACTTTTCTCCTTGCCTGAGATGTGATGATTGCCAGGTTAAATCACCACCACTTTTCCCCTCAGAGAGAGCAGCCTATGGTCATAGAATCAAAGATTCCATTATAGGTCATTTGGGATCCTGACTTTATCTTTATTCAGATTGCACTTTCTAATTCATATTGCAGGTTTTAATTTTGATTTACTTGTTTATTCAAGGAATATGTACACTCCTGGCAAGATGAGTGTTTATTGATCATCCTAAAATTAAAAGTTTATTTATTAGTGACAAGTAAGACTTACATTAACACTGCAATGAAGGTACTGTAAAATTCGCCTAGTCACCATACGTTGGTTCCTGTTCGGGTCAATGCACCTAACCAACTTTTTAGATTGTGGGAGGAAAACAGAGCACCCAGAGGAAACCCATGCAGACACAGGGAGAATGTGCAAACTCCACACAGACAGTAACTCAAGCCAGGAGTTGAACACGGATCCCTGGCGCTGTGAGGCAGCAGTGCTAACCATGCAACCCCTGTCTTAACTGTTAGTGAGAAGATGGTGATGAGCTCTCTTCTTGAATTACCGCAGTCTATGTGGTGTAAATACAGTATTTGAGAGTTCCAGGAGCTTTTCCAGGTGACAGTGAAAGGACAATGATATATTTCCAACTCAGCATGTTGTATGGGGCTGGTAGACGGTGGTCACATTACTATATTTTGAATGTAATTAGAGGGACAGATTATAACAATAAAGGGAAAATTGTTCAGAATTATTTAGACTAAATAATTTGGATTTCATTTTCATTGACAACATTCCAGCCCTTACTGGTAAAGTGCAGCTTTTGTCCATTTTTACAATTTTATGTTTGAAGTGAGTAATCTTTAGTGAAGAGCTTAGGCCTCCAGTGCAGGAGATAACTTAGGCTCCAAACTGTGGGGAAGAAGATAGAGGAAATTTAAAAAAAAGTGATTTGATGGCTGTAAATCTTGTTCTAAAAGTAGGGAGCATTCGGGGAGGAGAGTGGATGTAAGGAAGTTCTGGGGAAGAATGAGTCAGAGAAAGGTAGAGTGACAAGTTTTAATTTTATTCACAGGAAAGATACAAGGAGGAGAAAGGTGTTTATAATGATTATTTGGAACCAGAAGCTGGAATAGAAAGTAAGAATCATTGAAAGTAAGAACCATTAGAATAAGTCAATAATGGTGTTGATGCAAAATAGGAGTCACTAAAATAGCTCCAAAGATATGCAGGTTAGGTTGATTGACCATGTCAAACGGCCCCTTAGTGTCAAGGTGTCTATCAGGGTAAATACATACGGTTATGAGGATAGATTGGGATTACTGTTAGTACAGCGTCGATGGGCTGAATGTCTTCCTTCTGCACTGCAGAGTTTCTAGGATTGTATGAACTAGTAGCTCTGACGAAGGGTCGTCCAGACTCAGAACACTGACTCGATTCTGTTTCCTCAGATGCTGTCAGAACTGCTGAGATTTTCCAGCATCTTCTGTTTTGGTTTCGGATTCCAGCATCCGCAGTATTTTGTTTATATATTATCTGTTGTGTAAAAATGGCTGAAGGTGAGAGAGGGATTATATATCACATGACAAGATTCTTTTTTTAACATGTTCAGGATGTTAGAAAAGTCTCTCCAGACGTACAAGCTGCATTTAGAACCCGAGTTTTAATTTGTGAAGAGCTGCAAATGAAAAATCAAATGAAGTTTTTGAGATGAAATTATTTTTCCCATACCACTCATTTTGATTTTGTCAACTGTAGCCCGGTTCTTACATCTGTATTTTCTAAATGTGTGGACTTTTCTATTAATTCTCAAATAATTCATTACTTCAGATGTGGACTCAGGTTCAATTCCAGCCTTCGGTCACTGTCTGTGTGGAGTCTGCATGTTCTCCCTGTGTCTGCACGGGTTTCCTCCAGGTGCTCCAGTTTTCTCCCACAGTCCAAAGGTGTGCGGATTAGTCATGGTAAATTGCCCCTTACTGTCCGAGGATATGTAAATTAGGGGTAAATATGTGGGGTTATGGGATAGGACCTGGGTTGGGTGCCTTGTTAGAAAGTTGGATCAGGGGTTATGGGGAAAAGGCAGGAGACTGGAGATGCCAAAAAAGAATCAGCCATGATTGAATGACAGAGCAGACTCGATAGACCGAGTGGCCTAATTCTGCTCCTGTGTCTTATGGTCTTGTGGTGCAGATTGGAT
Source organism: Sphyrna mokarran (assembly GCA_024679065.1). NCBI lineage: Eukaryota > Metazoa > Chordata > Chondrichthyes > Carcharhiniformes > Carcharhinidae > Sphyrna > Sphyrna mokarran. Next base: position 16,610,238 of record JAGIQG010000009.1, read on the forward strand.
GGGCCAAATGGCCTCCTTCTGCCACAGAGAGGGCCAATTGGCTCATTGAGCTCAGGGTAGGCTCTCTGTGGAGCAATCCAATCAACTCCATTACCTCAATCTATCCCCATAGTCTCAGGAGATTATCTCCTTCAGGCACCCATCCAATTTCCTTCTCAAGTCATTATCATCTCTTATTTCCTCCACTCTATTCAGTAGTGAGTTTCAGGTTCTTACCACACACTGTGTCACAAGGCTTTTCCTCATACTCCCTCCTGTATTTTGAATTCAGACCTAATCTGTATTTCCTGTATGGTTTCTCACAAAGTGCAATTAATGGAACAGTGCATTGGAACTGTTTAGAGATCCATTTGTAATCCCATAATCTGGTATCTCTGAAACCTCTAATAGAGTTTAGCGTTCCAAAATAATGAGTATCATTTGGTGCTCTATTAGTGTTGTGCTGGTAAGTATTGAGTTTCCTCTCATGTCTGTCCATTTGTATTAATTGGATTCCAATTAAAATTCCTCAGGTATTAGTATGAGTTAATCTAACCTTTGCTCTTGTCCAGTTCTGAGACCCATGATCAATGTCATGTCCGGTCACATGCCCTCAATTTCTCCTTGACTCATACAACCATAGAATCCCTACAGTGTAGAAGGAGGTCATTTGACCCATCGAGTCTGCATCGACAACAATCCCACCCAACCCCTATTCGCTAAGCTCCACGCATTTACCCTGCTAATCCCCTGACAGTGGCAATTTACCACAGCCAATCAACCTAACCCACATATCTTTAGAATGTGGGGGAAAACCAGAGCGCCTGGAGGAAACCTGTGTGGACATGGGGAGAACATGCAAACTTGACACAGTGACCCAAGCTGGGAATCAAACATTGGTGCTGTGAGGCAACGGTGCTAACCACTGTGCCACCATGCTGCCCTATTAATCTATCTCTTCCTTCTTTCATTTTATCTGGTATTTTACCAAAAGAAAACTTTTCCTTTTAGTTGTCAAGGATCATAATGATTTGATGATTCGGGATTCTTCTTCCCCTTCACTTTCCTCTGACCCAATTTCTTCTTTCAGATCTGCTCTGACTTTTCCTTCTCGAAATCCACACAATCAGTTCTCAGTAAAGTCATCATTTTTATGCCAATCTCAATCAATTTTGAGCTCAACTTGGCATTGAGTTCTTTTTCTGTTCTCTTAGCCTCCACACTCCACACCTCCTTCCTTATCCAGGAGCCCCTTCCCTTAACCTACACAGAAAAAAAACCCTCTTCTAAATTCTTCTTCACCTGGATTCTCACTCTGGCTTCTTATCCTCGCTAAATGCTTTCACTGGAAACTGCCCCATAGAACATAGAACATAGAACATTACAGCACAGAACAGGCCCTTTGGCCTTCGATGTTGCACCGACCAATATAAAAAGCAATGCCCCTCCAAACTAAACCATTCCCTTCTCTTCCATATACTTATCAACTAACCTCTTAAACGCCACCAAACTTGGCGCATCTACAACCGCTGCAGGCAGGGCATTCCACTCCCGAACCACCCTTTGGGTAAAGAACCTGCCTCTGATATCCGTCCTATAACTATCACCCCTTAATTTAAAGCTGTGTCCCCTCGTGCTAGCTTTTTCCATCCTAGGAAAAAGGAAAAAGGCTATCACTGTCCAAAACACTGTCCATGACATTCCCCATCTCAAATTTTCTATCACATTCATTCTAACCCACTCCCCTCTGAACCTGCATACACAATTCTCTCAGGTCTAACTACAAGATTGTCATTAAACCTGTTGACAAGGAGAAAGCAGTTGGGGTTTGGTAATCCCATCCCTACCTTGTAGACATTGAAAGCCTCTTCTCTGACCTCTTCCCTTGGACCCTGACCCCACCGCCAAACATGAAGCAACAATTTCCAAGATTTACTGATCTTATTTCATAAGAACATAAGAAATAGGAGCAGGAGTAGGCCATCCAGCCCCTTGAGCCTGCCCTGCCATTCAATGAGATCGTGGCTGATCTGTAGTGGTAGAGTACCACTTTCCTGCTTTCTTCCCGTAACCCCTAATTCCCTTGTCAATCAAAAACCTATCCACTCTTGACTTGAACATATTCAGTGAGGAAGCCTCCACCACTTCATCAGGCAGAGAATTCCAAAGATTCACCACCCTTTGCATGAAGAAACCCCTCCGCAACTCTGATCTGAACCACACCCCCCCCTAATCTTGAGGCTGTGCCCTCTAGTCCTGCTATCTTTGCTAAGCGGGAAGAGTCTCTCAACCTCTACCCTATCCATTCCCTTCATTATCTTACACGTCTCTATAAGATCCCCTCTCAGCCTTCTAAACTCCAAAGAGTACAAACCTAGCCTATTCAATCTCTCCTCATAATCCAGCGCCCTCATCTCCGGTGTCAGCCTAGTGAACCTTCTCTGCACCCCTTCCAAGGCCAATATATCTTTCCTTGAATGTAGCAAACAAAACTGCACACAGTACTCCAGCTGCGGCCTCACCAACACCTATACAGCTGCAACAGAACTTCCCTACTTTTATATTCTATCCTCCTTAGAAGTCTTAGAGTCTTAGAACATTACAGCGCAGTACAGGCCCTTTGGCCCTCGATGTTGCGCCGGCCAGTGGACCCTCTAATCTAAACTATTCCAATATCATCCATATGCCTATCCACTGAACATTTGAATGCCTCCAAAGTAGGCGAGTCCACAACTGCTGCAGGCAGGGCATTCCACGCTCTCACCACCCTCTGTGTAAAGAAAGCTATAAAGGCCTAGCTATAAAGGCCAACAATGCATCCCTCTGGATATCAGCCCCAACCCAAGACAGCTGACTTCTATCTCCTTCTGAAGATCCTGGTACACGGGGAGACATACATAGCATAATAATAATGTCACTGGCCTAGTAATTCAGAGACCCACGTGTATGGACCATGAGTTCATGACAACTGATGGAATTTAAATTTAATATATGAAAAGGGAATGTATTTGGGAAGGAGGGACAAAGCAAGTAAATAATAATATGGGAAGATAGTGACATGCGTTAATTGAGGGAATAAGAGACAAAGAACAAAGAACAGGAACAGGCTAAGCGATATCCTAATTGAGGTGTATAAAATTATGAGGGACCCAGATAAGGTAGATAGGAAAGACTTGTTTCCCCTAGCTAAGGGGTAAATTACTGGGAAGCATGGATTTAAGATGATTGATAGAAGGATTCAAGGGAATGTGAGGAAAGATTTTTCATCCAGTGGGTGCCTGGAATTCACTGTTTTAGTTGGTGATTGCGGCTAAAATGTTAAACTCATTCAGAATGTACCTGGATCTGTACCTGAGGAACCTACAAGACTAGGGAACAGCTGCTGGAAAGAGGGAATAAAAATGAATGGCTAGTTTCTTTTTTCTCCTTATTTTGGCTGGCGCTGATAGGACGGGCTGAATGGCCTTTTTCTGCACCGTACCCTTTCTACAGTTCTAAAAACATAATTTTCAGAAAGAAATCTGGAATTGAAAGCTTGCCTCAGTAATCATAACCACAAAACTATCACTGATTGTCATAAACACCCATCTGAATTACTCATATAGAAACAGAAAGTGCTGGAAAAAAAGCAGCAGCTCTGGCAACATCTGTGGAGAGAGAAAAACAGAGTTAACAGTTTAAGTATAATATGTAGTCAGAACCCGAATAATCTAATAATAACCTTTGGTTCACTAATGTTCTTTAAAGAAAGCAATCTGACGTCTCTACTTGGTTGGGTCTACATGTGGCATAGCAAAATGGTTGGTTTTTTTACTCAGGCCCCCTTCGCCAACTCTTCTCTGGCACATTGATAATTCTGTTTCCTACACACCCCAATCTGAAGAACCATTTCCATGTCTTCACTTATTCCTTCCCTGCCTAGAATTCTCCAACTCCACCAAAAATCCACTTGCATCACCACCCCTGCTCACCCGCCTCTAGCCCCACTCCACCTCCACCCACTACCCCCTTCACTGCTCGCTACTTATGTAGACTACACATTTTCACATCCTGCTGATTGTAAAGATGCCATTCACTCACCTTCTCAATATCACATCCGTTCTGACATTACTATGTTCCATTTCCCTTTCCACATTAGTTCTTCCAATATATCTTTCTTTTACCTAACTCAACCGGAATGGTGGCACAGTGATTAGTACCGCTACCTCACATCGCCAGGGACTTGGGTCACTGTCTGTGCGGAGTCTGCATGTTCTCCCTGTGTCTGTGTGGGTTTCTTCTGGATACTCCGATTTCCTCCCACAGGCTGAAAGACATGCTGATGAAGTGCATTGGCCATGCTAAATTCTCCCACAGTGTACCGGAACAAGCTCTGTAATGTGGAAACTAGCGGATTTTCATAGTAACTTCATTTCAGTGTTAATGTAAGCCTATTTGTGACATTAATAAACCAAAGGTTCTCTTTCAGTTTTGTCGATAGGATGCTTAATAGTTTCTGTCCTATTTCCTGCACATCTGCTCACACTCATTTTCCTTCCAAAACCAGGGCTGGGATTGCCCAGTGCTCACTTTCCATCCATCAACCTCCACATTCCGCATGTCACCCCTATCATTTCCACCACCTTCAGGAAGGTGCCACCACTGAAGATATCTTCTCCCTTCCCTTCTGGTATCTCAATGGACCAACCCCTCTTGACACCTGATCAACTCTGCAATCACCTTGCACCTTCCTGCCCACTGCATATTCCTTTGCAAGCACAGGAAACGCTTCACACCTCCTCACTGTCTAGGCTCCACACATTCCATGTAGTTGAAACAACATTTCACTTGTACTACTGCATTCATTGCTCATATTGCAGCCTCTCTTCCACAGTGAGGCCAAACCTAGATTGGGTAGTTTGTGGAACACCTCTCTAATGTCCATGTGTGACCTCAAACCTATTGCTTCAATCCTCAGCCTGACTCACACTCTGATCTTAGTCTTCTGCTTTGCTCCAGTGAGGCTCAACAGAAAGTAAAGGAACAGGGTTTCATTGGCAAAGTCAGCATTCATTACCCATCTCTAATTGCTGTGGGAAGGTGATGGTGAGCTTTCTTTTTGAACTGCTATAATCCACATGACGTGATTACATCCATAGTGCTGCTGGGAAGAGAGATTTTTGATTCAATGACAATAAAGGAGAGCAATAGAATAGTGTATGATCTGAAGTAAACTTGCAGGTCATAATTTTCCATGTGCCTACTGCCCATGTCCTTCTAGGTGGGAGAGGCCAGAGAGTTGGTAGAAGTTTTGGAGAATTGATGCAGTGCATCTTGTACTTGGCACAATCTGCAGTCCCGATGCAGGCAATGAATATTTAAGGTTGTGTTTGAGGTGCCATCAAACAGGTTGCTTTGTCCTAGATTGTGTAGAGCTTCTTGCATGATCCTGCATGGATTGCATGGGCATGTTTAAATTTTGGTTGTTCTAATCTTATTCAATTGCATTCATTGATCACCAATTGGGCTTATTGATCCACCTGCTCTTCTCTTGATGTGATCAACTTCAAATGGAAAGTACACTTTCCATTTCCAGATACCTTTCACCTTGATGTGTTATGTGTTACATAGAAATTAGAAGCAGGAGGAGGCCATTCGGCCCTTCAAGCTTGCTCCGCCATTCATCTTGATCATGGCTGATCATCATAGTGCCTCTGACATTCCTCCTTTCTGAACCTCTTTCTCTCTATCAATGGATGTGCTATTTCCAAATCTAGTAAATTCCCACAGACCACTTCAACTGCATGAATAAAATATCCTTCTAATTTCCTTCTTGTAATTCTCTAGTTGTCAGCTTTTAAAGATTTCCAACAACATTGCTGTAAGCTACAGCAATGTCCCTCTTTCCCTCTCCCCACTCCTGGTGTAGCTCACACTCAGTTATAGTTACTGAGGTTCTCAACTGTGCTCATTTCATTCTTTTAAATCAATGCCTCCGTACTCAACAACTGCTGATTTCTCTTTCACCATTTCTGATGTCTATAATGTAAGCTCAACACCAAATACACCTTTCTTTTTCCAACAAAGCAAGGGCAGTCCACAGGGATGATCCTGGTCTGCCCATCACTTGCTGGATCATCACAGCCTTGGACTTTTCAATCTTGGTTTCCAACTACATTCTGACAAGATCATTGCAAGTCGCAAGAGCAATATCTTATATTTTTCCTGGGCATTTCGCAGCCTCTCGTTCTAAGAAGTACAAACCTTAGTTATCTCTTCCAATTTCCTGCCAGTTTTCTCCATGCGCATTTTAATTTACTCTTAAGGGTTAGACTCAATTCTTTTACTTAAATTCCTTTCCTTAATCTGTGTTTATCATTACCCTGCTAGGTTTAAAAAAGTTACATCATTGAATGCATTAGTGCTACCTTGTACTATTTAACATTTTTGTCTTTCAAATTCTTCTTGCTACGCTATTCTTTGTGTTTTTTTTTATTTCAGAACACATGTATACACACAAGAAAACTATGAGTATTTCTTAAATCAGAGAAAGAGACTATCACATTTATATATCTTTCATGTCTTCAGGATATCCCAAAGCGATTCAGAACCAGTTTATTTCCTTTGTTGTAATAACTGGTTTTCAAGCAAAAACTACAGCCACCTCTATAATCACAATGACTTTAATGGTCAATGTTTTGACTTCTTACTGCAAAGCATTTTATGTCTACACCTTTGTAATTCTATCACAGGAAACAGAAAATGTAGAAATAATTATTGTGCTGTGGTAAAGAGCATTAGGTAATTTTCCTGAGAGATTATTCCATTTTACAACCACAGGGTTGGGTATGGATTCAGTGAAGGAGAAAATAAATAAGCATTTGAGGGAAAAGGGAATAAAGAGCATTGCTGATATGATCAGGTTAAGAGGAGAGAGGAGAAGGTTGAAGTAGAGTATAAACGGGGACTGGATGAGTATATCTCCCATATATTCAATGTAATTCCATTTGGTTTGCATCTTTTTTCCACCAAGAAAATTCTAGTTATTCATGGTTTTTGAATTTGAGATTACATTGAATCCATGCTCAGAAGTATGATTAATTTGCCTTCAAGTCAGAACATTGTGTTAAAATCCCACCTCAAGTTTTCACATTACATAGTCAGACTGATAAGTAAAACAGACAGCTGAAATTCTGCTTTGACAGAATCTGAATCTTGAGGCCCCATCAGATTGCTTAGGATGTAAAAGATCCTGAATGTTATCTGTGACAGCATGGAATGCTATTGGAGTTGGTTAGCTCAGTTGGCTGGATGGCTGGTTAGTGTTGTGAAGCAATGCCAACAGTAGGGGTTCAATTCTCATACTGGCTGTAGTTATTTATGAAGACCCTGTCTTGCCCCTTGTCTGAGTGTGGTGATCCTCAGGCTAAATCACCTCCAGTCAGCTGTTCCCCATAAAGGGGACAATAACCTATGGTCACCTGAGACTGTGATGGCTTTACCTATTGGTATCTAAACCACTATTTCTCCCTCATCCAGCACCATGACAGATTATCTGTTAATGGTGTTACTGTTATGAATTGAGGGGCAAAATAGCAGGCTTGACAAGAAATCGTAACTAGCTCATTTGCCCACTGTCCATATTTGAGTCTTAACACTGAGTGTGACAACTCTTACTCTTCTAAAGATACACTGAAGCAGTTGTGCAAGACTTTTAATATTGACCAATAGAAACCTTATGGTGCCACATTCCCAATTCCAAGGATACTCATAGCATCTAGAGGCTATTCTGCCTATTTTGTCTGTGGCAGCCCTTTAAAAGAGATGTAAAATAGCACCTGATCTTTCCTGCAACCTGCACGTATATTCCTTTTCTATTTTATCCTTATTTTTTAAGTCCCATAGACAGCAATGAAAATAGTAATAAGTACCAAGTTAGAAATGGTCATTTGATATTTAGCAGCACTAAGGAGATTCCTGAGAATTAGGATCGCTGGAGGCCTCTTGACCACTGGTAGAGTTAGAGGATGGGCGACTCTGGAGTTTAGCACAGGTGGGTAAGGGTCTTGACTTTCATTAATATTGAAGTGGGGATTGATAAGAGTTTTGATGTGAAACACTTGTGTTCAAAGGCATTCCAGGATGTTCTCTCTGTTTGATTTGATCCACACAGTTGCAATAAGAGCAATATTTTGACTTAAAATAATGTGTACCTAGTAATTGTGAAGTATACTAGGGAGATGGTGGTATCATGGATCTTGTGACTGGACTAATAATGCAAAGATGCAGGCTAACGCTCTGGTGACCTGGGTTGGAATCCCACCATGGCAGATGGTGAAATTTGAATTAAATTTAAAAAAAATTGGAATTAAATCCATTGTTGATTGTAGTAAAAACCCATCTGGTTCACCAATGTCCTTTAGGGAAGGAAATCTGCTGTCCTTACCAGGTCTGGCCTACATGCAACTCCAGAGCCACAGTAATGTGATTGACTTTTAAATGCCCTCTGAAACGACTTAGAAAACCTCTCAGTTCAAGCACAGTTAGGGATGAACAACAAATACTGGCCAGGCTGTGATGTCCATATCACATGAATAAAAAGAAACACTTGAAAAATTTTCAGAACTTAAATCAACATTTTTTTGTGGGGGAAGAAATCCTTAAATAAAGTTACAGCATTAGGAAAGGCATTAATCCAAGTGGAATAAAATGTTAATTAAAATATTTTGTCATTAATAATTGAGTTCTCTCAAATTAAAGCACACTTGAAGGATTGAAAGTCTGAAAGATGTGCGAGTTAGGTGCATTGGCTGTACTAAATTCTCGTTCAGCGTACCCAAACAGGCTCCAGAGTGTGGCGACTAGGGGATTTTCACAGTAACTTCATTGCACTGTTAATGTAAGCCTCCTAGCAACACTAACAAATAAACTTTAAACATGAGCAGTAAAATCTCTTCTTTTGTGTCCCTCGCTGGTTAAATCTGACAGACTTTGACCTTAGCATTTATGCCATATGTCAATGTGGAAGTTTACTTGAAAAATTCATTCTGTAGCTTTGTTTCTAATCATGTGAAGCAATCGAGTAAAAATCTTAGAAATCCTTTCACACTGTATTAGGATACACTCTTCCAATTCAACTAGGAATTCCACTGTTGTGTCCAATGGCTACCCCCACATTTTAATACTTTTCTTCAGCTGATGGCATAGCTACAGGGGGAAAGTATCAACCAAGTTAATGTTCCTGAAAGCTTTGAGTAAAAACAATTTAGAGGAACAAAAATGAGGTTGGTGTGTTATGTGAAATATGCAACTTTAAACTGACAGTCAAGGAGATAAGGCATCAACTTCACAAAACATACTCTGTCTACACAAACAGTGAAGAAACGGAAATGGTCAAGAGCTTCAGATTTCTAGGTGTCCACATCACTCACAACCTGCCCTGGTCCTCCACACTGATTATATAATTAAGAGAGCCTACCAGTACCTCTACTTTCTCAGGAAACTAAGAAAATTTGGCATGTACGCTATGACACTCACCAATTTTTACAGATATATCCAGAAAGTATGCTTTCTTTGGTGTATCTTGACTTGATATGGTTCCCGCTCTGACCAAGACCACCAGAAATCACAGAGGGTTGTGAATGAAATGCAGTTCTTCAAGCAAACCCAGCCTCCCACCCGCTGACTCTGTCTACATTTCCTGCTGCTTCAGAAAAACAGCCGGCATAATTATGGACCCCACACATATTTTCTTCCACCTTCTTCCATCAGGAAAAAGATAGAAGTCTGAGAACACATACCAACCAACTCAAGAAGTTTGCTGCTATCAGAGTTTTGAATGGACCTATCAAGTTGATCTTTACACCCTACCTGTAACAGCAACACTATATTTTGCACTCTCTCCTTTCCTTCTTCCCTATGTACACTATTAATGGTATGCTTTGTCTGTATGGTGCACAAAAAAAATACTTCTCACTGCATCCTAATACATGTAAGAATAATAAATCAAATCAAATCATATCAACATCCAAGTCGCCGCTCAGTTAAGTCTGGATGTGTCCCATCCCACTGAGAGAATTGAATAACCAAAGGTGTGGGAGATGGTGTGGATAATGACACTCCATGAAGTGGAAGGGGTTTTGGGAGTCCTTTATGCTGACACTACTCCTTGAACTTGTAACACATCAGGTCAAATAACATAAAGGAAAGAGATCACCACTATTGCTCTCCCTCAACTGATAAATCAGTACTACTGATCCTTCCAAATCTACGACTACTTCCATCTAGAAGGACAAGAACAGCAGATAAATGGGAACACCATCACCTGCAAATTCTCCTCCAAATCACTCACCATCCTGACTTGGAAATATATCGGCATTCCTTCGCAATTGCTGCGTCAAGTTCCTGGAATTCCCCCCCTAACAACATTGTGGATCAACCTACAAGCACACAGACTGCAGCGATTCAAGAAGCCAGCTCACCTTCACCTTCTCAAGGGCAACTAGGGATGGGCAATAAATGCTGGCCAGCCAGCAAAGCCCATGTCCCACAAATGAATAAAAAAAAACTCTTCCATACGGATCATTTCCTTAAGTCAATGGAATTGAATATTTTATGTCACAAGACACAGATCCATTATTATTTTACATTCCTGTCCAAGTTGAAATGCATCTCGAAAGCATTTTACCTGTTCTTTCACTCTGTGGCCAGAGTGGTTTTTGCTAAAAAGCGAATTGAAAAGATCCTTAATTTCTAGTCTGTTTTGGCTATCTGGAGTTACAGAAGTTTTGAAACGCGGCTACATAACGTACTTTACAGATGTAGGCAAAAAGAAACAAAATCATTTGTCTGTTTGGAGGTTGGATTGTATTATCCAGCTGGCTCATCCTTGTGTAATGTTCATTTAGTACACTTTGTATAATGTGTAATGTGCATTTGGTACACTTGGTGTGTGCCAAAGAGATTTCATTCATCAATCTGTTCTGTATCAGAAGCAAGCTTGCTGCCAGTACCTGAATCTAATTGATGAATTTTATAACTGTAAAAAGACAATTCCATTCTTACATTGAATTTGTGCTTTATCTTAGATTTATATCCCATAATGATACAAAGGACTATGAACATTGATTGTCACTGGTAGTGGACACAGTAAGATAGCTCACACCAGGTTAAAGTCCAACAAATTAATTTGGTAGCAAAGCCACTAGCTTTTGGAACACTTGCTGCTCCTTCATCAGGTGAGAGGGATTTCAGTTCACAAACAGGGCATCTAAAGCCACAAACACAATTTACAAAATATGGTTGGAATGCAAGTCTTTACAGGTGATCAAGTCTTAAAGGTACAGACAATGTGAGTAGAGAGAGCATTAAAGAGATGTGTATTGTCTCAAGGCAAGGGAAATTTTGCAAGCCCAGGAAAATCATGGGGGTTACAGATAATGTGACATGAACCCAGATTCAAATTGAGGCTGTCCTCATGTGTGTGGAACTTGGCTATCAATCTGTCCTCAGTTACTCTGTATTGTCATGCGTGTGAAGACCGCCTTGGAGAACGCTTACCCGAAGATCAGAGGCCGAATGCCCGTGACCACTGAAGTGTTCCCCAACAGGAAGAGAACATTCTTTTCTGGTGATTGTTGAGCGATGTTCATTCATCTGTTGTCACAGTGTCTGTATGATTTCCCCAATGTATTATGCTTCGGGATATCCTTTCCTGCAGCGTATCAGGTAGACAGCGTTGGCCGAGTTGCCAATGTATGTACTGTTCATCTGGTGGATGGTGTTCTCACGTGAGATGATGGCATCCATGTCAATGATCCGGCATGTCTTGCAGAGATTACTATGGCAGAGTTGTGTGGTGTCATGATCACTGTTCTCTGAAGGGTAGATAATTTGCTGCGGACAATGGCCTATTTGAGGTTGTGCGGTTATTTGAAAGCAAGAAGTGGGGGTGTGGGGATGGCCTTGGCGAGATGCTCATCTTCATCAATGCCATGTTGAAAGCTCTGGAGAAGATGTCATAGCTTCTCTACTCCAGGCAATTATTGGACGATGAAGGATACTCTGGCCGCCGTATCCCGTGTTTGACGTGCATATTGATGCGGATATCAAGTTTCTTAATATTTTGAAAATTGAGTTCGAGTCTTTATATGCCCTGTTCATGAACTGATGAAAGAGCAGCGCTTCGAAAGCTAGTGGCTTGTACTACCAAATAAACCTGTTGGACTTTAAACTGGTGTTGTGAGACTTCTTACTGCATTTACCCCAGTCCAACACCAGCATCTCGACATCACTGAGACTCAGGTACAGTGGGGCAGCTTTGGATTCTTTGCTTGGACTAAGAGGCTTCTATAAATGGATGCGTAAATTAACAAGTAGGCAGTCCTAATGTTTAATTCAATTGTTGGCATGTTGTTCTTGATGAACATTTAACCAGACCTGGTAGACTTGGTTTGGCCATGCTAAATTTTCCCTCAGTGTACCTGAATAGGTATCAGAATGTGGTGACTAAGAGATTTTCACAGTAATTTCATTGCAGTGTTAATGTATCCTACTTGTGACACTATGTATAAACAAAAACTAGGCAAAAGCTGTTAAAACTGACTGCAATCAGAATAACGTGTGCACGGGAAGGAAAAGGTGACCAATTTTTAAAGACAAATTTATTTACTAGCATCACAAGTAGGCTTACATTAACACTGCAATGAAATTACTGTGAAAATCCTCTAGTCGTCACACTCTGGCACCTGTTCAGGTACACTGGAGGAGAATTTAGCACGGCCAATACACCCAACCAGCATGTCTTTTGGACAGAGGGGAAACTGGAGCATATGGAGGAAACCCACGCAGACAAAGGGAGAACGTGCAAACTCGACACAGACAATGACCCAAGCTGGGAATCAAATCCAGGTCTTTCGCTGTGAGGCAGCAGTGCTAACCACCTGTGGTTAGAGCTCATGTCTTCCCTATAAATCTTGTGTTTTTTAAATCTCTTCTTCCTTAAAACAACATTGCTGATTTTGCTCAACTGGCTGGAAGTGATTTTACTTTGTCCTCATAAATTTCACGAGTCACAAAGTAATAGTTTAATTACATGCTTGCAGTTGGAAAAGTTACCGACGCAATGCAACCTTCAGAAGTAACTAATTGTATAAAAGCTGAAAGTAATGTTCCATAGAATGAGAGATTTTTGCAGTGTTTTTGAACAGGTGTACAGTTCCTCATGTTGGACGACAGACCAGTTTCTATTTTGCAAATGCTGACAAAGCAGAACCAGATGATTCTGCAAACATTGATTCTGGAATGATTCAGCTTCATATAGAGGTCATCTGATCGCCATGAACACATGGTTTTTTTTAAAGAGCCACATTCACCTTAATTTTTCTGCTGTTTAATCTCACCAGGTGCATGCAACTGTGAACAAGCGAAGAATGGATGTATCACATAACACTGAATCATAGAATCCTTACAGTGCACGGGGCCATTCGGCCCAGCAAGTTTGCACCGACAACAATCCCACCCCAGATCAAAGAACAAAGAACAAAACAGCACGGGAAACAGGTCCTTCGGCCCAACGAGCCCGCGCCGCCACCCCAATGTTCCCACCTCTATCCGTGATCCCTGTCTATGTTTATAGATCAATGGATTAAAAACCAAATTTGAGGCAATTTAGGGAGAATTTGTTTTGCCAATTAGTCTAAGAGCACATATTTGGGATGTGGGAGGAAACTGGAACACCCGGAGAAAACCCACGCAAGCACAGGGAGAATGTGCAAACTTCCACAGACACAGGCCCAAATCCATGTATCTGCACAGCACAGTGATAGTCACTGAGCTGTCGTGTTGCCCATCAAATGGTCCAGGTCAAGCGTACACTAACGACGTGAAGCAATAGGATACTCTCGAAAAAAATCCAAGAGCAGCCCTCTCACGACCCATCGCGTGTATGCCCCTCGTTAGACAACAGGGTGGACCAAAGCACCTGTAGGATAAAAACAAGTACATCAATATCATCATCTATTTACACACTTCCCAGGGACTCCCAAGGCTCATGATCCCTCCTAACCTCATTGAATGTTTCTAAGGCAAGGATAGATAAATTTTTAAAGGAATTAAGGCTTATGGTGAGCAGGCGGTAAGTGGAGATGAGTCCACGAAATAATCAGCGATGATCTTATTGAATGGCAGAGCAAGCTCGAGGGGCCAGATAGCTTACTCCTGCTCCTAGTTCTTATGTTCTTATCCCCATAACCCTATACATTTACCCCACTAATCCCTCTAACCTAACATTCTGGGACACTAAGGGCAATTTAGTATGGCCAATTAATCTAACCTGTACATCTTTGGACTGTGGGAGGAAATCAGAGCACCCAGAGGAAACCCACACAGGCACAGTTAGCATGTGCAAATGCCACAAAGTCACCCAAGGCCAGGAATTGAACTCAGGTTTCTGGTGCTGTGAGGCACAGTGCTAACCACTATGCCACCCTAATATATTAAAGACCAAGATTGATAGATGCTGAAGGAATCAAAGAATATAGGGATGGTGCAGGATGGAGGAGTTGCAGAAGATCAGCCATTATTGAACAGTGGAACAGGTTTGCAAGGCCTACTCCAGCCCCTATTTCCTATACACTGTTTTCAATTTTTGTAAGTATATTTGTAAATGATTTAAGTCAACTAAATGCAGTATTCCTAAATGAATTTTAAATCAAATGGGATTCTGACAGGAATGTTGGACATTGGATAAACTCAGGATAAGTGCTGACAGCCTTTGTCAGTGTTAGCCTGTCTCACTTACTGGCTGCTTACAGGCCATTAACTTTAAAACAACAGCCACAATTACATAACATCCAACACTTTGCAGACATCCCCAAGTCTCTTTTAACACCGGTACCTGAGGGGATAAGAAGCGCACAGGCTTGGGTTTAGCTGCTGTGTTTACATCTACTTCATTTCCAAGATAGTGATGGTCTCTCTACTGATCAGTCATTAAAGAACAGGTAATTGGGGCAATGAATGTCTACTTAGTGTGGTCTTTGCTCTGGGAACACAGAGTACACTCGACGTTAAATACCAAAATCTCATTATTTTGAGTATACACTAAAGTATATACTTGCTACCACTCTTGTTTGTTAAATAAGCATAAACCTCATTTGGAAGGATGGCTTTTTAAGAAGGTTAGTTACTCTAGAAGCAGCACATAACACAGGTTCAAAAGCAACGCTGAGAGTCTGGAATAAAAACAGGAAATGTTGTAAATACTCAACAAATCTGACAGTGACTGCGGAGCAAAAAAAGAGTTAATGTTTCAGTTTGTGACCTTACCATCAGATCACACTATATTATAATAGAGGCAAAAATTAAATTAGGATAGTTGTCTAATATTGGGAGATGAAAAATAACAGGAAAAAATAATTTATTTCTGCAAAAGATTTTAAACCAAAGAATGACCAATCTTGCATAAATTTTGAATGCACTGTCCACATTATGTTCAACTCGGCACAGTTAAATTTTGCAAGTCTTACATAACACCATGTGGTTATATCTCAACACCGAGGCTGCCCAGTTGTTTCCTTGAAATAAGGTAATTTTCTTAAACTAGTGCAGTGAATGTAAACTATGATGATTGCAAATTAAAACAGATGCTGTGAACCAAGGCAGAAATCTGAGGATCTGTTTAACATTCTGACATTTGTATTCCCTCTGAATCTGTCTTCTGTTTCTTTACTATCCAATTAATTTTTCTATTTGGCTCTGTCCCTAACTTTTTTTTGTCATTTAATTCCTCCTGTGCTTCACCCTATCACAAATTTTCCTTTTTGCTCCTTTCTCTTCCCTCCCCCCACATTTGCCCCACTCAAAAGCAAGTGGAATCCTAATTTTTCCCAGTACTGCGAGGTCATAGGTTGAAATGTTGGCTCCTTTCTCCACTCAGGATCTGTTGAGTATTTTCATTATCCACAGAAATTTGCTTTTGAATCTAAGGATTTTGTTCTTTCGATTATAAAGCCATACACTTGAAAATTAGTCAGAAAGATCAGGTCAGCATGCATAAAAGACATTAATTAACTGCAGACACTTTATCTGCAGTAATCTTGAAATTAATCTGTGTCCATATAAGGACCGTTTTGTAGTAAAATATTGCAGCAAAAACAATTTATTTGCAATCAGGAATTGTATGAAACAATCTCATTTCCTCTTAGGTTTCAAGATTCCCTATCACTTCCCAGCAGTAAGAAACCCACATTGAGTGATGAGAAACAATATTTTCCCTTTAAAATCATGAAAAGTTTATTTTTTGTGATCATGTTATAATTTAAAGTTAAAAGAGAAACACTGATAGTGTTTATACAAGCATTCTCGTTAGTGAAGTGAAAAAGCTAGTTGTTAACAACTGCCAAGCAGAGCTAACTTACATTTACCAAGGATATTTTCTCAGGAGGTTTCTTTACTTCTGCATAACAGAGTTTCTTGATAGTGTTTTTGTATTTTCTTGAATGGTATAACCAGGGTAACCAGCACGTTGATTACGTTGAAATCCCCAATTTTTTTTTAAACTGGCTGGTTGATACAATGATAGGAATGCGACACAATGCATTCCCAGTTAACATTAAAACGTATTTATATTACAGCTTGACTACATTTCTCTGTCATAACAAAGTAACACAAAATTAAGATATTGCTGTAACACATACCACAGGTACATCACTACATTGTTATCAAACATCAAATGAAAACACAAATAAAATAAAAGGGCAAAATTATGTAAGGTTTATAAACAGTAATCTTAGTATTTGATTCCTTAAATCTTATCGAAGTATTTTTCTTGAAGATAGTTTTGTGCTGGGATCCTAAGCAACCCCGTGAGCTACTTTTTAAAAAAAAAACATGTTCCAATTACACATATTCTTTGTAATGTATGTGTTGCCCAATTAAGACCGTGACTGACAAATTACTGACCAAAATGTGCCTTGAAGGCACTAACTCATTTAGCTAATCCTCTGTTATGACCATCATGGCATACTTATGTCATAAACTAGTAAAATTTGTTCTCATTAGCATAAAATACAATTAATATTGCACAAGATGATGCATCTTTTTCATAAGCAACTAACATCCCAAGGGCTTGCTATACCATTGACTGAAGTATCAAGCAAAAGGAAAAACAAAATCTCCCGGTCTAAATAAATTAGAAAGTGTGCATTTCAAGTTTTTTTTAAAAAAAGGAGATACTGTATATAATACTGTCAACATCTTATCTCCTGTCCATTTCACATGCCCTCTCTCAGACAAGCATGTGGCAACAACAATTATTTCGAAAAGGTTTGGCAAAGGTTAAGGCAGACAAAAGAACCGGTAAAATGACCACCCCCCCTCCCCAACAAAAAAAAACATTATGAAATTCAGTACATCAACTCCACCATTTCAATGGCAGACATCCATGTAATTCCTCACTTCAGTCCCTTTATTTAATTCAGCAGGCCAGACTGAAAGCTGCATTCAAGTCTGAATGATCGGAGCCCACCTGGTCTTTGATATGAACCAGAAAGCTTTATGTTGTTCACAGTGATGGTCACACGGTGGTGGAGAAAGATTCTGCCTTTTTCTGATTCACTGTGCAGACATTCTGGTTACTAATCTGCTTATAGTGATCAGGATGCATTGTTCCATCCTCATTATCACTGTCTGTACTGTCCTCACTGTCCTTATCATTAGTTTCCATTTGCGCATTTCTGCTGAGGTGGTGGAAATGGTGAGGAAGGCCCCGGAGATCACGAACCCTCATGGAATCTGTAATTAGATCTTCATCAGAGGAATGGAATGAATCATCATCTGCTATATGGTTCACAATGTGGATCCTATCAAAAGTGTGTGGGCCTGAGAAGCCCCTCTGTCCTTTTAGACACATAACCTGTTGAAAGAAAAGATGATTATAATCTTGCCACAATCTTGAATATTGACAATTTATAATTTTTTAAAAACATCTGGAACAGATGTACAATCTATTCTATTTAAAAATGTTTCCGTGCATAGTTAATGTCCTCAGTTAAGTTTTCCTGTACATACCAACATCTAATATTCTGGATGCTGACCAAGTAATTAATGCAGCTAATGAATAAATTCTGCAATTGTTTCAATTAATTATTTTTGATTCAACTAACTGACCATGTTGAGCAGAACAGACCCTCAACACCCAGCTCCTTTCTCTTTAGCAATAACTGTATCTACGCACAACAATATCCTGCTTTTATGTTAAGAGTGAATCAGACTATTTAAATGAAAGTAATAGTACAAGATTGCCCACATTAACTGATGACAAAATCACTATCAGGTAAATCCCATTGAAACTGTTATACAAATATATTGATTTCATCTTAGGAGTAGCCATTTAAGGAGAACTGATTTGATGAAGGGTCAATATCTTAATTATTAACCTGTCTCATCTTTTTTTACATGACCATTAAACTGGTACAAATGATTAATATCCCTCCCAACTCACCAGCCCGGATTTCGGGAGTTTTTTTTTCTCTAATAGATTCTTTGTTCTGAGATAACTACTTTCTCATAATTAACAGTTCAAGTCTTGCAAATAAAGAATGTTGAATCGCCCAATTGGAACAATGAAAGATGACTGGTTAGAGAGAAGCATAAAAATGTACAGGAGGTTTCAGAATAAATTCACACAAAATTAAAACACCTAACATGATGTGAAAAGTGATCTAATCTTTACTAGACACGCGTATCTTAATTCTACAGGAAAAATATTATAAGGGGACGCAAGAGCAGACAATCCCAATCTTCAGCCATGACTGATTGGGATTTATTAAAAAATACACATACTGCATAGCTATTAGTCTAAATCATTAGCACAAGGAATGCAAAGAAGTTCATAACTCTCCCTTATAGCTAAAGGAATAAAAAACATGGAAATGATGTTAGTTTTTATTTTAGCTTATATAAATTTTAGATGTTACAATATTAGCTTACTTAACTACCCAGTTATTTAAAAAGTTTATGCCATAAAGTTATGAGTGTGCAATACAACCACGTTGAATTTGCATAAAGAAATGAAAATAGGTGTGATGAGAATGACTACACTGTTGTAAGTGGAAGTCTCACTCATTCAAATAAAAGTGGTATGAATTGCACCAGTTAGAATGGACTGGGGACATTCACAGTCAATTACTTACCTGAAGGAGACTGCCCCAGTCCGTTATGCATGTGGTGGAAGGAAGGAGTAAAAAGACAGTAATTTAGAAGAGGTAACACTATCCACACCACAGAATTAAAGATTTAATATGGGTGAATTTGAAGCTCTTGTCAAGAGCAGATACTAATAATCAAGGTGGGTGGATGTACAGCTACGTTCCAGCTTTTCTTCATATTTCTCCCCTCTCTACCTGAAAGTGTCAAAGTTTTGCTGGGAAATGATTTAATGGGCATTAGCAGACTGGGGCGGGTGATGCTTTTGTAGCTTGATCAATTGGTTTTTATTCATATCTTTCCATTGGCAGGCCATTTGGCTTTACAATTACACCGTAAGTGAATATAGTCCTAGCTCTACATGTGCACATCCAGTCTGAATTCAACGGATAGTGAACAGAAACATGAAGCAGCATCAATCCACAGATAATGGAATGAGATAGCAAGATCTCTGTCCAAATTTCCTCTCCTTAATCTAGCAGCATTGAGGCCAATTTTTTTCACAACAGATCAATGACCAAGTTCTAGATCTTCCTATATGGCTCAGTGATAGCCATCACAGTCCCTTTTATATCTTGCCACTTTGATATAGCATCATAAATATTAAACCTATACTACAAAAATAATTTGGACTGTTATTTTCTGGTTGCTCCATTTTTCTCCCTTTAGCTCGCCTTTTCAGAAAATGGTCATGTATGCTTGAATATTCTATTATTTTAGCAGTGAACTAACCTCAATGACAATTGCCCTCATGGGCATAAACAGAGTACTGCCACGATATTAATTCATTCAGATAATCATAGCTGAATCTGATGCTGCTCTTATGTAAAGTCCAAAGAAAAACACTTAAAAAGAGTTATTCTTGTCAAATTGCTCCGACTAGCTAATGAAACATTGCTCAGTGCCATTTGCAGAGGAAAATTCATCTGTCCAAGTACAGGAGCTGCACAGCATCCAAGCACAAAATCATATCTTGCACAGATAATAATTATAATCGAAATTATAATTTGCACCTGTCAGAACTTAATTAGTTATTCCCCCCCACCATAGTACAGCACTATCCACTACACTGAGTGCACTGAGGAATACTTGAGAAAAAAAACCATCATTTTAAACATATAAGAAGTGCCTCATTATTTTAGTTTCTAGTATCAAACTAATCATTCACATAAGCTGACTTGCATTGATCCAAGTTATATGGATGGTACGGTGGCACAGTGGTTAACATTGCTGTCTCACAGCGCCAGGGACCCAGGTTCGATTCCTGGCTTGGGTCACTATCTAAGCGGAGTCTGCACACATTCTCCCTGTGTCAGTGTGGGTTTCCTCCGGGTGCTCTGATTCCCTCCCATAGTCCAAAGATGTGTGAGTTAGGTGGATTGGCTATGATAAATTGTTTCTTAGCATCAGGAGGACTAGTTAGCATAGGGTTATGCAGATAGGGCTTGGGTGGAATTGCTGTTGGTGCAGACTTGATGGGCCAAATGACTTTCTTCTGTGTTGTAGGATTATGTGATTCTATAAACCCAGTTCTGACATCAATCGCTAGATCAGGAGAGTAGAGCATACATGTGCAGAACTGATGCTTAATATGAGCAAAGAACCAAGACTTCTGTTCAAAATGAAATATAAAAATTGCTGACAGTCCAGTCAATTCCTCACAGCAGAAACTTTGACTTCTGCTGGCTGCAACTATTTTAAACTGAGGGTGGGGCAACACTACTTTACTGATGTCATCGAATTATACTGCACAGAAGGCCATTCCGCCCATCGTGTCTATCCCTGCTCACTGTAGAGCAATCCAATCAGCCCCATTCCCTCCCTTCCTGACACAGTTACATTAAATGATCACGAAGGAAGGGATATCCCTGGAGCTTCTCCAGTTTTATGCACAGCCACAAGGTACATAACCCATCAGATAACTGTGCGTAATTAAATTAAGTTTGTTTTAAAAGGCATTTAAGATTGTATCACAGGAAAACGGAACGTCTTGCTCCCAAAAATGAAACCTGTGCTCTTGTGAATTGCGTGGGTTCTTTGCCTTCATAGTTGATACATATGCATGGCCTTTGGTCTAGGGAAACAGTTATCCTGCCATCACTTCATCACATATTGAGATGTTGGAAGATGGTTACAAGCAGAGTCCAGGAGTGCACTGTGGTCACAGTTCCACCAGAACTCAGTGGCCAGGTTGGGATGAATAAAATTTAATATTTTTGTTTATAATTTCATCTAATATGGTTTGATCTGTTGTCAAATATTGCCTGGATCGTTCTTTAATTCCTTACTCCCTATGTACACTCTATGATTCCATCGCCAGATTTGATTCACCTATCACTTTGACCAAATATTTTGAATGCAGATCCTTTAGGTAGATCAGCCACGATTCTCGAGACACTTCACTCAGTATGTCTTCCATTCTGATAAAAGCAGAAGAGTAGTTGTGGTTTTTTTCCTATTTCAGCTATTTCTTAATCAACCTTCAACTTTTACCTGGATATCCACTAACTTAAGCTTGTGAGCTTAAGCCTTTTAGGTGAAACTTAATTGATTGCAGAAACCTAGGTATACTGTGAAAGGACTTTCCAATGTGAACTTGTGATGTTACTTGCTCATAAATGTTTAACAACTCAACCCCTTTCTGGTTATCATCACTTACTAAATTATTTTCATAGGACCCCCTCCATTATTTTTCCAGTTATTGATTTAAAACTAAGGTTGACTAGATTTATGTTCCCTTTCTTGAAAATGGGTAACACACTGACTTATCTTAAGATGCCCACTGGCATTTTAATGATTTCCACATGGCGGTTGTTGCTTCTTCATAGATGTTAGCTCCTTTATCCTTCCTAACAAAGTGCATAACTTCATGTTTTCCAATATTATATCCCATCTGTTAAGATTTTGCCTACTCACCTAACCTGTCTACATCCATTTGTAGAGTCTGTGCCATCCTCACCCCTTGCTTTCCCAAGAATTTGTCTCATCTGCAAGCTTGGCATTATACATTCATTTCCTTTGTCTAATTTATTAATATATATTGTAAGTAATTGTGATCCAAGTACTGATCATTATACCACTCAACTAATTACAGATTGCCATACTGAAAATAGTGATAGCCGATTATTGCTATACTATTAATCCAGAAACTCAGCCAATGTTTTGGGGAATGTGTTCGAATCCCACCATGGCAGATGGTGGAATTCGAATTCAATAAAAGATGCTCTGGAATTAAGAATCTACTGATGACCATGAAACCATTGTTGATTGTGAGAAAAACCCATCTGTTTCACTAATGTCCTTTAGGGAAGGAAGTCTGACGTCTTTACCTGGTCTGCTAACATGATGCCAGAGCCATAGCAATGTGGTTGACTCTCAGCTGCCCTTGGGCAAAGAATGGGCAATAAATACTGGCCAATGAGCAATGCCCATATGCCACACATGAATTTAAAAAAAATTCTATTCGCTTGTCAATCTTCTATCCATGCTAATATACTACCCCCAATTAGCTCTTATCTTATTGAGTACCTTTTTGAGTCATACCTTATTGAACACTTCTCAGAAATCCAAGTTTAATACATCTGCTGGTTCCCCTTTATCTATCCTCATTATCTTCTCATTTCAAAAAATTTGAATAAATCTTCAGGCTTGATTTCCTCTTCATGAAGCCATGCTGAACCTGCTTGAGTACATTATGCATTTCTAAATGCCTCACTATTACATCCTTTATAATGAACCCTTAACATTTTTCCCAATGATAGATGTCAAGCTAACTGGCCTCTAGTTACCTGTTTTTTTGACCCTCAGGGACTTTAGGAGTTTATGGAAATTTGGGAAAGATTACTATTAGTGTATCTACGATCTCTGTAGCTACTTCCTTTAATATTCTAGGATGCAACCCATTAGGGCCTTATCGGCCTTTAGCCCCATTAGTTTCCCTTGCATTGTTTCTCCAGTGATACTTATTATACCCCCACAAAACCACCCCCGACTTTTGCCTCTTGATTATTTAGCTTTTTTGGAATGTTAGTGAAGACCTGACAAAATACTTATTTAACTCCTCTACCGTTTCCTGGTTCCACATTATTATTTTCCCAGATTCATTCTCTAAAGCGCCTATATTCATTTTGGCCACTGTCTTCCTTTTTATATATGTAAAGAAGCTCTTTCTGTCCATTTTTATGTTACTTGCTGGATTACCCTCATTGTTAAGCTTCTCCCTCTATTTTTGTGTGGTCATTTTTTGTTAGGTTTTAAAACTTTCCCAATCCCTTAGCTTATCACTAATCTTTGCCACATTGTATGTTTTTTCCTTTAGTTTATTATCATGCTAAACTTGCTCGATTAATCATGGCTGACTTATCCCCTTCACAGAATCCTTCTTCCTCACGGGGATACATCTTTGTTACAAATCATGAACTTTTTTCGTAACTTCACCATTGCCGATCAACCATTTTTTAGGCTAAACTTTTATCCCAGTTCACTTCAGCCAAATTTGCCCTCATTCCTTTTCAATTACGCTTAAGTTTAGCAAAGTTATTTCTGACCCAAGTCTCTCACTTTCAAACCGAATGCTAAATTTGGTTATGGTCACTGATTTCTAGGGGATCTTTTATTCTGAGATAGGTTTAATAAACAATCTCATTACACATTACCAGATCCAAAATAGCCTGATTCCTGGTTGGATTTGCAACACATCTTTTTAGGAAATTGTCCTGAATATACTACGAATTCTTCCTCATGGCTACCTCTGCCAATTTGATTTTCCTACGGTTAAAATTCTGCCTGTTTACTGTCCATCTTACAGTTTAGCTACTGTTAAGGGGTCTGTGTATTATTCCCACCTGTTTCTTCTTTTCTTTGCTATTTCTATTCCCCATCTATATGGATTCGACATCTGCTGATCCAAGATCATTTTCGCTACTGTATTTATTCCATCTCATAGTAACAAAGCTACCCACCATCCTTTTTTCCTACCTGCTCTTACATAAAGTCACATACGTTTGACTTCAAGTTGCCAGCTTTGATCTCCATGTAACCACGTCTTTATAACGGCTATAAAACCATACCCATGAATTTCAATTTGTGCCATTAATTCATTTATTTTGTGTCAAATGCTACCTACATATAAGAAAAATTAATTTTACCTTTTTACTGTTTTTTTCCCCCCGTTTTCATCCTATTTGCTGCTGGACAACTATGAGTGGACAATATAATCACACACTTCCTTCTCCAATACTGTGTGATACTACGTTCGGGCACGTATCATTCAGAAAAATTGTGTAACGTAGTGGAGAATGGCCACTGGATCGCGAACTTAATATTTCTCAGTTTGAGCATCATAACCCTCTGATGAACCACACCTGTCTACTCCTTTTGTGTGCTTTGTTCTTACTTAGAACAGTACTTTATTGGTAGTAAAACACTTCCAATGTGTTGAGTTTGTGACAGATGTTATGTGAATACAAATTTCTTCATTTCTTTCTTTAGATTGCCAAATCACGCATCATGTGCTGCACGCATATAGGGCTCAAATTTTAAAACAAAACATCAGATTTTACACCCCATCTGATTTTACTCTTCACTGAAGACAATGAAGAGCAACATTAAGCTTCCTGTACAGCAGGTGGTCCACTCTATTCTGTGGGCTTTTCACCCAGCGAGTTAATTAAAATTTAACTCATAAATCAAGATCATAGAACGGCCGTTTGTGTTCTTCTAATTGTTATGCACTCAAACTTCCTCATTACTTTTTATCTTTTATCTGCCCGAGTTGCACCAAATTCAGACTCCCTAAGTGCAAAACACTCTTACTTTTACTTGGCTTAAATGTCCTCTGCATTGGTAAGTTGCCTGTAGCCAAAATCTCTTATGATTGCATAGCCACCATTTTTCATAGAATAGGTACAGTATGGAGACCATTCGGCCCATTGTGTCCTTTCCTGCTCCCTTCCAGTGCAACTTACTTAGTCCCACTGTATCACCTCTTCCCAAAGTCCTAGAAATATTTTCTGCAAGTTTTTATCAATAGTTACCTTCAATCATACTCCCATGCTGGTCTCCTACTCTCAGCACATTACAATTTATCTTAAGAACAATGTTCTCCACATCATCTCCACATGGTGCACAGTGAAGAGTGGATTGGAAGAACAATCTCATTGTGGCTTTTGGGCATTTATTGAAGATATTGGCTCTTAACGTGCCCTCACTTTCTACCATGGCTGTATATTTGTTACAGATTTTAACACAACTTGATGGGAACGAGAGTAAGAAATTTCCAGACAGATGCTCGAATCAAGTTAGAATGAAACATTCACATTTAGATTTGAATACTGCATTTAAGAGAAAATTTACCTGATCTGCACTAACTATAAAATGCTATTATTTTATACAGGAGGATTTATAAAGAATTAATGGCAGAATTTCAATCTGATAAAACAAGGGTGTCTAAACTGTTAGCCACTGGAGCACTGACAGTGCCTTATTCCAAAGTCCTGATAATCCCTTGAAGCCTAAAGAACTTTGTCTAATTTGTGCTGATGCAATGAGCAAGGATTAGTCAACAACATTGAACAGGGGAATTCAGAAAATGAAGCATTCTGTGCTCCAGGAGAAAGCCAGTCTGAAAGGAGACATACTCGGTCAATGTTGACCAATATAGGTGGGATAGATCTTGTCAGGTTAAATCTGCAACAATGCACTTCTTAAACATTTTGAGAGATTTGCAAAACAGGAAGTGGGAAGAGAACTGTGATAGGACACAACTAAATGATTTATAGGTTGACCACCAGGTCAAGGTTTTTGTTGCTCTTTCCTTTTATCAATTTTGCTAATTGTTGAAATTACTTCATCTTATTTTGTCCTGATATCAACTACTGAACACAAATGGTTAAATTGTGCCTGGTAGGAAAACACAAGTGGCAGAAAACATTTTCCTTGTGGGATCTTCAGATTTTGAAAACTGCGTTTAATGCTGAAATGTGCTTGGCAAAAGGCCAATTTAACTGAAATTTGCAGAAAAGCAGAATTGATTATATTTTGAAAAAAAATCACGTCCCAATTGTTGAAAGTAAAACCAGTGACAAGTCTTGGAGCACAAACTCCCGAGTGATGCCTATCATTGAAAAAGAAGTGTGTGTATTCTATATATGTACTAAATAAATTACAGGTACGGTCACGTGTATGGATAGATAGGATGACGTCCAGAGGGATAGGCAGGTCCCTTGCTAAGGCTGCAGCCCACGCAAATCAAAGAGAACAAAGGAGGATACTTAAGATTTTGTCAATTGGGATATTTATTCTTGACATCAATTTTGAGTTAAAATTGCGTTATAATTCTTTAACTAAACACTGGACACTTTATAACTGGCTAGAAGCCAGAGCTATTTGTACTTACTCGGTTAGGAGGTAATTTAAATACTTTATAATAGAGAAAATAAGCTTAAGCACATGACTGTCATAAACATGAGGATTTTAAAGTTTATTTATCAGTCACAAATAGTCTTACATTAACACTGCAATGAAGTTACTGTGAAAATCGCCTGGTCGCCACACTCCAGTGTCTGTACAGGCAAACTGAAGGAGAATTTAGCACGGCTAATCAACTAACCTGCACACCTTTGGACTGTGGGAAGAAACCCACACAGACATGGGTAGATTGTACAAACTCCACACAGGCAGCAACCCAAGCCAGAAATTGATTCAGAATCCCTGGTGTTGTGAGGCAGCAGTGCTCACCACTGTCCCATCCTAAAAGGATGTTAACTGATATCAAAGCTTAAATCAAAAATCAGTCTTGAATGTATTCTCAACCGTTCTAATTTTTAAAAAATATTTTTTAAGTGGGCGTATTTCCATTTGATTTTTCATCTTCTAAGATTCCTGTCTGCCACTGTGTCTGGGCTTCATATAACTAATGAAAGTTATCATTTGAAGAAGTCTAAATTGGAATTGAACAGCATCAACTGACAGGAAGTGCTGATAAAAAGCTGAATTTCAATGTTCTGGTTAAATCCTAGTAATGTGAAGCAATGCCTTTCAATGGACGTTGACTATTACTGATCAGTGAACTATAAAGAGAATTTTAAAATCAGAAATTAATCGTCAGGCAACGAGCAGGAAATGCGAGACCCTTTTACTGAATGAATTATCTACATTAAAAATATCAATATTCTTTAATACAAGCTGCGAAATACAAAAAAAACTGCTTAAAACGTAAACGTGCTGAAGATTAGCACTCACAAAGAACCTGAAACCAGAAGGTTTCCAGTGAATCAGAACAGGAAACCAGAATAAAGCTAACCCTGGTAGGTCATGACTTCTCGATTACTGTAAAATAGAAAATCATGATTTGAATCCATTGGCTGTCTGTGCTGAGTCTGGTAACACAGAAAAGGTTAAGTGATTTACGCTGGAGCTGAAAGTTTTCAGACCTAACCACATTTTCTTTTCTTTGACGTTAACCTGTGCTTGACCTTGATTTGTAGTTTGGAATTTGAACTGGAATAAGTTTAAACAAAAATAAAAGTATGCTAACTTCTCTTATGAATTTGGATTACTCAAAAAAATAATCAATGATTCTTTCAGCCATTGACTGACAACAAAACCAGAGAGAATAAATCATCATAAAAGACCTGCACTGTTATATTAGAAATGCAAAACCTGCTTTCTTGTATTTGGAAGGCACACAGATATGTAGGAAAGTGAATTGTTTTTTAAGTTTATTTATTGACGTCACAACTAGGCTTATATTAACAGTGCAATGAAGTTACTGTGAAAATCCCCTTGTCGCCACGCTCCGGCACCTGTTTGGTTAATGTGAGGGAGAACTTAGCATGGCCAACGCACCTGACCAGCACAGTCAATGCGAGGAAACTAGAGAATCTGGAGGAAATCCACGTAGATATGGGGAGAATGTGCAGGGTCTGCACAGACAGTGACTCCAGCCAGGAATCGAACCCGAGCAGCACCAGTGCTAATCACTGTACTGCCCACATTTTACAACATGAAATTCAATTCACATATTAAATAAGTTTTACATTTTGATGTACATTTTTAGAATTAAAACTGCTCCTAAATTATTAACGTCAATTTTATTTGGTTCAGTATTAATTATTAAGCAAAACTAAAACATCTACTTTAATCATAGCTATTGAAACCTCACCTCATATGTATAATATTTTCCAGACCTATATTAAGTACCAGATAAATCAAAACTGGAAAAATTCTAAATCCCATTCAAAATTTCTTTCAAATGAAATACTGCATTGCAAAGTTTGCAGATGACAACATAGTAAATGTGAGGAAGATAGTAACAGAGCTTCGGAGGATACACACGCAGACTGCTAAAATCATAGAATGTATACCGTACAGAAGCAGGCCACTTGGCCTATCGAATCTGCACCGAACCAGGTCCCATCAACGCAAGCCCACATATTTATCCTGCTATTCCCCTTGATGCCAAGGGATAATTTAGCATGGCCAATCCACCTAACCTGCACATCTTTGGACTGTGGAAAGAAACTGGGGTACCTGGAGGAAACCCAGGCAGACATGGGGAGAACTTGCAAATCCCACACAGGCTGGAACCAAAAAAAGAGAAAATGCTGGAAAATCTCAGCTCTGGCAGCATCTGTAAGAAGAGAAAAGGCTGATGTTTTGAGTCCAGATGACCCTTTGTCAAAGCTAAAAGGTATAGAAAGTGGGAGATATTTATACTGCAGGGGGAGAGAATGAAAGACGAGTCATTGCCACAGAAACCAGGGGAAAAGAGTAATAGCTATCCACAGAGAGAATACAGGGTGTGAATGGCCAAACAGCAGAGGAACTGTAAGCTGTGCCAGATGAAGATGTTGGGGGCAGAGGGAGAGAATGGGTCAGATGTAGAATGTAGAAAAGGAAAAAGAGGGGAAAAAGGTAAGGGAAGGGGGATGAAGTGGGGGGAAGAAAAAAGTTGAGGGGAAGAAAAAACAAAGAATAACGGTAAAGAAATAAAAAGTTAGAGAACAGTAAAAAAAAATGAAAACTAAGGGGGCCAAGGTGGGGTATAACAAATCATCTGAAGTTGTTGAATTTGATGTTGAGACCAGAAGGCTGTAAAGTGCAGAGCCAGAAGATGAGATGCTATTCCTCCAGTCTGCACTGAGCGTCACAGGAACATTGCAGCAGGCCAAGGATAGACACATGGGCATGGGAGCAGGATTGTATGTTAAAATGCTAAGTAACCAGAAGGTCAGGCTCCTGACTGCGCACAGACAAAAAGGTGCTCAGCAAAGTGATCTCACAGTCTACACTTGGTCTCTCCGATATAGAGAAGACCACATTGCAGTAAGCCCTCACTGCTCCCAATGTTCCAGTGACACTCAATGCAGATTGGAGGAACAGCATCTCATCTTCTGGCAAAGCACTTTACAGCCTTCTGGTCTCAATAGCGAATTCAACAACTTCAAACGATCTTCTCTACCATAGCTCGGCCTCCTTTGTTTTCATTCTATTCTATTTCTCTATCTTTTATTTCTTGATCGTCTTTCTTCATTTTTATTCTCCCCGCCACCCCCACCCTTACCTTTACTCCACCACCACCATCCCCCCCCCCCACCCCACCCCTACTTTTTTACATTCTAAGTCTGTCCCATTCTCTCTCCCCCCTCCTCCCAACATCTTCATCTGGCACAGCTTACAGCTTCTCTGCTGTTTGGCCATTCACACCCTGTATTCTCTCTGTGCATAGCTATTACTCTTTTCCCCTGTTTCTATGGCTATGACTCATCTTTTATTCCTTCCCCTTGTAGTATATCTCCCACTTTTAGCTTTGACAAAGGGTCACCTGGACTCAAAATGTCAGCTCTTTTCTCTTCTTACAGATGCTGCCAGGCCTGTTGAGATTTTCCAGAATTTTTTCTTTTGGTTTCAGATTCCAACCTCCACAGTAATTTGCTTTCATCTGAGGTTGGAATTGAACCTGGGTCCCCAGAGTTGAGAGGCCACAATGTTGGACACATACAGATAAAATTTAATGCCAAGAAGCCAGAAAAGATAAAATGTAATAACAAGAGTGAGAGGCAAGATGAACTAAATGGTACATTTTTAAAGGGATGTAGGAAATATATGTACACAAATTACTGAAGGCAGCTAAATGAGTTGAAAAGGTTGTTAATAAAGATATGGTATTCTAGGCTTTATTGGCAGCATATGTCACTGCTGCCTTACAGTGCCAGGAATCCAGATTCAGTTCCCAGTTTGGGTAATTGTGCAGAGTCTGCACATTTTCCCTGTGTCTGCATGGGTTTCCTCCCAAGTGCCCTGCTTTCCTCCCACAGTCCATAAGTCATACTAATTAGATGCATTGGCCAGGCTAAATTCTCCTTCAGTGTATCCGAGCAGATGCTGGAGTATGACAATGAGGGAATTTTCAGAGTAACTTCATTGCAGTGTTAATGTAAGCCTACTTGTGACACCAATAAATAAACATTATAAGGAAGAGAATATAAAAACAAGAAGGTTATGCTCAACATTTATAAAATACTTATTAGGACTCTGTTCCCACTTATCCAAACGCAGTCACTGAACCTCCAATATTGATTTCCCATCCTTCCTCTGGGATTCCCCCAAAATTCTACTCTTGGAACTTCTGCTCTTTCTTATCTACATCCTGGCTGTCAGTGGTACAGGGCCAATTTTTACACACACACTGATGATATCCAGCATTGCCTCTCTGTCACTACTCAATTCCCACAACTGCCCTGTGTCATCAGACTGCTTGTCTGATGTCAAATATGGGATAAATCACAACTTCCTCCAGCTCAAGATTAATAAAACATAAACCACAAGCGAGGGCTCTGCCACAAAATCTATTCCTTCGCTCTATTTCCTGCCACCGATTACCTGCAATCTTGGCATCCTGTTTGAGCCCAAGTATTAAGACCCACATCCTATACAACACCAGGTTCCATCTCTACAATGTTACCCTTTTCTACATACTTCAATGCTGCCACCACTGAAACCCTTATCCATATCTTGTCACCTCATCTCTGAGGGCTCCTATGCCCTCTTTGCTGTATACCCTCCCCTACCCTATAGAATGAGAACACCTGGTTAAAGTCCAACAGATTTATTTGAAATCAAGATTTTAAAGCGCTGCTCCTTCATCAGAAAGCACATGATTCCAAATAAACCTGTTAGATTTAAGCACTTTACAGCCTGATGAGATTTCTTACTGTGCCCACCCCAGTCCAAAGCTGGTATCTTCACATCGTGGCTATCTAATATAACCTCCATTTAAAGAAAAATCTGCTACTTGTTTGCCACTTGCCGTGCTGATCCATATTCGCTGAGTTAGACAAGTTTTTGATCCACAAGGAAGTCAAGGGTTATTGGGGACTGGCTGAAAAGTGGAGCTAAAACCAGCTATGATCTTATTTTGAATGGGTCCATATGTCTACTCCTTTTTCTTATGATCTACACTGAGGTCCAGACTCCTTAACTATTGCACAAAAATGATCATCATGTTCTGTAAATTCATCCAATATTAGGCCCTATCTCTTCCAATCTTGTGCCTCCCAAATACTCAGTTCCTGACTCTGGCTTGTTTTATATCTGTTCCTTGCTTTCAGCCAACAACTGGTAGCACAGCCTTCAGACACTAGTCATGCTCTTTGATATTCCCATGCTAAAATCTATCCATTTTTAAAAACTTGGGCCTCTTTTCTTTATCCAAGTCTTTGGTCACCCTCCTAATCTGTCCCTATTAGTTTGGCATGTCTTCACTACACCTATTTGTGAAGCTACTTGGAATATTTCCCATATTGGTAACTGCAAGTTATTGTTCTGTAAAGACACAGAAACCCTACAGTACAGAAAGAGGCCATTCAGCCTATCAAATCTACACTGACCACAATCCCACCCAGCCCTACCCCCATATCCCTACATATTTTGCCCACTAATCCCTCTAACCTACGCATCTCAGGACACTAAGGGGCAATTTATCATGGCCAATCAACCTAACCCGCACATCTTTGGCTATAGGAGAAAACTGGAGCATCCGGAGGAAACTGGCACACAAACACGAAGAGAATGTGAAACTCCACACAGACAGTGACCCAAGCCAGAAATGGAATCCAGGTCCCTGAAGCTGTGAAGCTGCAGTGCTAACTACTGCGCCATGCTACACGCAAATAAAAAAAAATGATGCCAATAACAATCAGAATTAATTATTTCCTTAATCCTCAATAATCAACACAAATAACAAATTTAGAGGAAAATTCCTATGTTGACTAACTTCTGCAACAAGTTGTGCCCTTCTGAACAGCCAGCTTCACTTCATGGTATCAATTTCTTTATGTCCAATGGGAACTTTTTAAAAATAAGGTTTATTTATTAGTCACAAGTAAGCTTATATTAACATTGTAATGAAGTTGTGTGAAAATCCCCTTGTCATCACACTCTGGTGCCTGTTCGGGTCCATTAAGGAAGAATTTAGCATGGCCAATGCACCTAACATACACATTTTGGAGTGTGGAAGGAAACTGGAGCATACGGAGGAAACCCATGCAGGCAAAGAGGGAAATGTGCAGACTCCACACAGACGGTGACTCAAGCCGGGAATCGAACCCAGATCTCTCGTGCTGTGAGGCAACAATGCTAACCACTGGGTCACCATACTGCCCCAGTTTTACATATCATTTTGAATAACAAATAACTGGCATATAAAAAAGTTAAACTTAATGTTCATTTTAAGTGTTGAGTGACAAATTGTTGTCCACAATCTGGAAAATGAAGCACGAATGCAGAGTAGTGAACATTTACCCAACTGTGAAATTAAGGGGCAGATTCAGAAATACTTTTTTATTTCTAAAGATTATTGAATTCTAAAGATTTTGGATTTTAAAGATTATCTTATATTTGTGTTTGAAGTTTGAAATGCAACATGATTAAAACTAACCATTCTGACTTACAACCTATAAAAACCATGTCACGCTTTTGCATGGCTGTTGAGGAAAGAAAGGTAGCTTAATTTATATTTTATTCTGCATTAAGAAAAGGTTAAAACTTCAGTTTAGCTTCATGTTAAACACCTGCAAATCTATAGTTTGGTTTCACCTTAAACTTTGCCTGCATTATAATTAAGAGTTTACAATGTAAAAGTAATCACAGGAGTTAAAAAAATTAACTGTTGCTTAGCAAACAGATAATTTAATTTATCATTAATTTACGGGATGTGGGCATTACTGGTTAGGCCAGCAATTATTGCCCATAATTAGTTGTCCTTGAAAAGGTTGTGGCGAGCTGCCTTCTTGAATTGCTGCAATGTCAGATGTAGATACACCCTCACTACTCTCAGGAAGTAGTAAGAAGCTTTTCACAGAAGCTGTCAATACAAGCAGGGCAGTACTGGGACGCAGAAAGTTCCAGAGGCTAAAAAACAAAGATGCAGAAAGCAGGGAAACTTAGAGAGAGAAGTTCCAGGGAGACTGAAATCAAAAGGGGCAAAGAACGGCTCTCAGTTAAAGCCACAGCAAGAAGCCAGGCATTTAAGTAATCTGAAAGTTGTTAACATCTTAATACAGCCTATATAGCTGTTGTGCCTGTTGGCATGGCTGGGTACCTGGGGGAGTGTATGCATGTGTTCATTCAGGGCAGGGGATTACCAAAAGGAAAGGTTGTAATCCTGGATGTGGATCCTTGGTGAAGACATCTGAAAGAGTGTCTCATATGAAAGAAGATTTCAAAGTGTGTTCTTCAAGAGAGTGGGTTAGAAACCTTCGATTGAAAGCCAGAGTTCCAGCAAGACAAATTGGCTTAGTGTAACAAGAATTTGGGAGGTGGGATGCGGGATGCAAAATCTTCAGAGTTTTTTTTGGATGGCAGTTGTCACTTGGTTTCAGAGTTGGTGTATCTGACTATATTTTGCTGATTGGTTTACACAGAACATTGGAATATAAGATATATTTAGTAACTTATAAATCTGCATGTACCTGTAAAGGTACAGCTGGGGTGAAGGAGTATAGTTGATCTTGTTCAATAAATGTTTTATTCTTTCATTAAGAGTTAATTGGTAGTCCTGTGACTCTGTTCCTCCAGTTTCGCAATATTGAGCTGGGATCATAACAGGCTCTATTTCTGCACAATGCTTGGGGCGGAGGGGGTGGTGGTGGTTAAAGGCATTTCAAGCAAGATTCAGCTCATGTGCACATGACTGAGAAATTGTCTCAGTAATGTTGACTTTTTTTTCCAAAGTAGGCCTTTGAAACATGTCCATTGTTGCACCGAAATGCAAAGGAAACTCGTACTGTGCTTGTTTTGTTGTGCACACTGGAAGAGGTAATGAGGGCTCTTGTTTAAGGCTTACAAACCACATGACCTCTGTGAATACTATCTTATCGCATCACAGGTTCCTTAGGCTGACCACAACCACTTAAATCAGACTAAACCAGCGAGGTGACTCGGGATTTTTGACACGTACCAGCAATCAGATAGAACATTTGGTCACCAATCAGCTTATAAACCTCTGCTGCACCAAGTGCAAATCTGATCACCGTCCCTCCAGCCAACTGCTCTTGTAAGATAGGGGAGCAAGAAACACAAAGATTTACTGTTTCATTTTTTTCAAGTCAAAACAAAATTTTTGGTTTTTTCCCCTAAAGTTTGAACAGGGAATGGAGTTAATTCAGTTAAAACACATCTAATTTATGGTTCAGTACTAATAAAGCTTACTTGTTAGCTATCATTTACATTGGGCTGTCACTTTTGATTTCCCCAGTCAGATTTGGGGGGACCTTTCGGAAATCCCCTGGTAAGGGTTTGCACAACAATTGCTCAGCAGTATAAACTTCCTCTGGACAATTTCCCTGCACTGGGATCTACCAAACATGTTACTTAAATCATGAACTTTGAATGGTTCCATTGTCACACAAATAGTTACGCAGAAACTTTGAGCAAATATTGAGTAGAGTGGGCTCCTCCCACTGGACTTCACAGTCTACAGACCCCACTCCCTGGGGACTCCTCCCAGCCCAGGGACCCTTTCCTCCCCTTGGACTTCACCCAACTGGGAATCAAACACCCCCCCCCATCCAACCAGGACTCGACCGCCCCCCCACATCCTCTGTGGGAATTCACGCAACCCGGATTCCGCTCTCACTCTTCCTCTTCCGCCCCCGCCTCTCCGAAACCGCCCACACGGAGCCTTTCTGACTCCCTGCCCGACAGGACCCTTCCCAACTCCCACTCAAGCCCGACTCCCTCCCTCGCATTGAGAACCCACCAATGGTACCCCCATAGTATACCTCACAGTATTCCCCTCCCCAAATGCATTCTGCCACACTCGGCTGCTACACATGCTAACTCAACTGACCCAGCTGGCCCACCCCAACTCCCCATCTGCTCTCTTATCTGATTCCCCATACCTCTCCCACTACTCTGACACCCTCATCCCTCTCTTGCCAGTCTTTCTCAACCCTCTCCCACTGGCCTAAACCAACACTCCTCCTTCTGCAGGCTAGTCCCAACACTCCATGTGACACCTCCACCCCTGCCCCTTGGATTTGGTGCTACTGCTAATTTTTGATCACTGCTCTAATAGGATGGGCTACTCTGTACCAATAAACATATACTACCACAATTAAATTACTATTTATGTACATTAGAACCAAATCTTAAGGGTCTAAACACAAACCCAATGTGAACAGCAGTTTCTATTCTATGCCTCATGAAGAACCATTGTTCAGTAATGCTATTTACAAGCAACAGATAAGACAATCCCTTGTAATTGCAGCTTCATATAGACTTATCGTAATTTTATAATATTAGCTCAAATGGAAGAGGTATGATCATTGGGGTGGCATGGTGGCACAGTGGTTAGCACTGCTGCGTCACAGCATCAGGGACCTGGGTTCGATTCCTGGCTTGAGCCACCATATATGTGCAGTTCTGTATGCTCTCCCCATGTCTACGTGGTTTCCTCCCACAATCTGAAAGACGTGCACTGGACATGCTGAATTCTCCCTCAGTATACCCAAACAGTGGAATGTGGCGATTAAGGGATTTTTCACAGTAATTTCACTGCAGTTAATGTGACACTAACAAATAAACTAAAAACGTTATACTAAAGAGAGGCTGAGGGATTTGAGGTTGTTTTCGTTAGAAAGGAGGCGGCTAAGAGGGGACCTAATCAAAACATATAAGATGATTAGAGGTTTAGATAGGGTGGACAGTGATAGCCTTTTTCCTAAGATGGAGAAAGCTAGCACGAGGGGACACAGCTTTAAATTAAGGGGTGATAGTTATAGGACGGATATCAGAGGTAGGTTCTTTACCCAAAGGGTGGTTCGGGAGTGGAATGCCCTGCCTGCAGCAGTTGTAGATGCGCCAAGTTTGGTGGCGTTTAAGAGGTTAGTTGATAAGTATATGGAAGAGAAGGGAATGGTTTAGTTTGGAGGGTCATTGCTTTTTTCATAATTGGTCGGCACAACATCGAAGGCCGAAGGGCCTGTTCTGCGCTGTAATGTTCTATGTTCTAAAATACACATGAAGTACCTCTCACAACTGACCTGACCATCAATTCTCAGATTTAACTTGACCATTTAACTACTATGGTTGACTCTCAAAACTGTCCACAACATGCTCTCTTCTTCATTTTTAATCTTCTCCTCAAATTCCTTTCCATGGCTTATCTCAAGTTCCACACACGAGGATGCTCTCAGTCGGAATCCTGGGTTCATGTCACACAATCTGTAACCTCCACAACTTGCCTGGGCTTGCAAAATCTCACCAACTGTCCTGGCTGGAGACAATACACGAGTGGCACGGTAGCACAGTGGTTAGCACTGCTGCTTCACAACTCCAGGGACCTGGGTTCGATTCCTGGCTTGGGTCACTGTCTATGTGGAGTTTGCACATTTTCCTCATGTTTGCGTGGGTTTCCTCCAGGTGCTCCAGTTTCCTCCCACAGTCCAAAGATGTACAGGTCAGGTTGATTGGCCATGCTAAAATTGCTCCTTAGTGTCCTGAGATGTGTAGGTTAGAGGGATTAGCGGGTAAAATATGTAGGGATATGAGGATAGGGCCTGGGTGGGATTGTGGTTGGTGCAGACTCAATGGACTGAATGGCCTCTTTCTGCACTGTAGAGTTCTATGATTTCTATGATCTCTTTAACCTGTGCTTAACCTTCTCTTCACTTACATTGTCTGTACCTTTAAGACTTGATTACCTGTAAAGACTCACATTCCAACCATTATCTTGTAAATCGAGTTTGTCTCTTTATATGCTCTGTTTGTGAACACAACTCTTCACTCGCCTGAAGGAGGAGCTTGAGGCTCCTAAAGCTAGTGCTGCCAAATAAACCTGTTGGACTTTAGCTTGGTGTTGTGAGACTTCTTACTGTGATTACCCTAGTCTAATGTCAGCATCTCCACATCATGGCCTCCTGCCCTCAGTCTCTCACCCAGTGTCACTTTAAGACTTGTCCTTTGTAGTTTCTTTTCTACCCCTTCCAAATTTAACTTGTCCTCTCGATTCCTTACCATCCAATCCTGATCCTCATGTCTTGCTCATTATAAACAGCTCAATGTCCTGTCATCGTCCCAGTTTCATTCAGAAGTATAATCAGCCTAAGGACCCTTGTTTCTTGCTAACCATTTCCAGCACTCCTTTGCTTGCAAGAATCTTTGAATGTGCAATAGCCTTTGTACCTTGTTCTTTTCAATATCATAACAGCCCCAACCAAAATTATTAAACACCATTTTTTGTAACTGTGATCATTACCCCTCTTGTTCTCTCTACAGCATTCAAAGTGGCTGACTGCATTATGCTTCTCCAAAGGACCTGTTATATAAATTCATAAGACAATCACATTCTTCCATGCTTAAACACACGAACGTAGTCTGAATGTCTGCAGCAAAGGCCTCTCTTCCTACTACCAATCACTTCCATATCCCCAAGGATATGCTCTTGATTCCTTCTTTATATACTGATCCTTTGCATCATCATCAAAAACAAAAACGCGGATATCCAGTATACTTCACTACCATTTCTCTCAAATTGCCAATTGCCTCTGTGTTGTCAGACTACTTGTTTGACAGCTGTTCCTGAACGAGCCATAACTTTTTCAAGCTGAACATCAGGAAGATCAGTTTTGGCTCACATGGCTGAAGTTTTTAATTACTAATTCTGCCTCCCACAATATTCCTGGCTGACACACTTCATAAACATGATGTCCTTGAAGCTTTTGCTTATTGTTTTGTGATCTATAGATTTGCTTTGTCAATGTCCTATCCTCAGCAAATTCTAACTTGACCAAAGGTATGCTGCAAGTAGGTTATCTCAGTTCCATTCAGCTAACTCTCCTGTCCCAGCTTTAGCTGTCCTATACCAATGCCTCAGTCTTTTAAATTTAATGACATTATACCCCTCTGTGGCTTCAGCTTCACCAGCTCTATAATACCTACCTCAGATTTTCATTCCATTCCCAACTCCAGTCTTGTATGCTTTTTGTTTCCAGGCTTTTGGCTGCATATTTCTTTGGTTTTAACTTCAAACACCTCTTCAACTCTCAACCTCTCTTAATAGTCTGATGATAATACCATTAGGCCATCTGGGTCTATCCAGAAACTCAGCTAATGTTCTGGGGATCTGGGTTTGAATCCCGCCATGGCAGATGGTGGAAATTGAATTCAATAAAAACATCTGGAATTAAGAATCTACTGATGATCGTGAACCTATTGTCGGAAAACCCCATCTTGTTCACTAATGTCCTTTAGGGAAGGAAATCTGCCAACTTTACCTTGTCTGGCCTATATGTGACTCCAGAGCCACAGCAATGTGGTTAACTCTTAAATGCTCTCAGGAATGGGCAATAAATGATGGCCCACCCAGCAGGGCCCATGTCCCACATATGAATAAGAGAGATCCTCCTTTACATCATTTCAAAACCTATTTCATCAGTTATTACTTGATAAGTTAATTCAAAAGACGTCTGAAAGAATTGTGCACGTTTGTGTGGGCTGTAGTCATGTTAATGCTAATTCAGGTTAGGAAGGCAGGTTTCCTTCTGATTAGTGAGCCAGCTGGGTTTTTACCAACAAGCTGACAGCTTTATGGTCACTTTTAATGATACCAATTTTTATTTTCAGATTCTTTAAAATGGAATTCAAAGTCTTGTATTGCCAAGGTGGAACTTTTAAAAACATTCATGTAATTTGGACATCACTGGCAAGGATACTATTACCCATCCCTAACTGCTCTCAAGAAGATACTGATATGCCTTCTTGAACTGCTTCAGTGCATTTTAGGTTCATCCACAGTGCTGTTTGAAATGAAGCTTTAGGATTTTGACCCACAACAGTGAAGGAACAGCACTAGATTACCAAATCAGGATACTATATGACTTGGAAGGAAAATTGCAGGTGGTGGTGTCCAATGTATTTACTGCCTTTGTCTTTTTCAGTGGTAGAACTCATGCTCTCCAGATTAATAGTCCAGTATGACCATTGCACCAGCAAGAAAGGATAAACGGACAGAATCTGTAATCGCCAGAGGCTTCTCCCAATTCCTTATTGGGCAAGTTTGGCTGCTAAATTGAGAAGGCAGCTTGATGAGGAAAATCCCAAGTTCAATCTTAACTAAGATGACAATGGGTCCTCTGCAATTGGACCCAGAGTTTCTGTACTGGGAAGAAAAAAGAAATCCACTAGTGACTCCTTGATGGAAGGTTGCATTGTGAACAGCAGTTGAGGTTGGAATCAGATCCCTACAAACCTCTTAAATATGAGACAAGAACCAGAGACTCATTTTCAAGACTCAAAGTGGCGGTGAAACCATATGCCTAGTAAGAGGCCTCAAGAGGAGTTGGGGAAGAGAGAGATGGAAGAAAGATAGCAATGAGACAATTTAGGGGCTGCTCTTCACCTTCAAATTTATTTTAAGTATTGAAGTTCACCTATCAAGCATTGCAAAAATGCCACTCCCACTCCGAGATTAGTTTGCTTCCAGCTTTGTGGAACAAGGTTTCCACAGCATAGATATGCAAAACAGTAGATGTTTTGTTGGGAAATCTTTTCTTTTTCTTTTAAAATTTCGATCATTTGAACATTTGGATTTTCTTTTTAAAAAGATTGTAACATTCACCTTGGCCTGAGATTAAGCATACCTTTTCCAAGAAATACCTGACAAGCATGGCACTTGAGGAGGAAAGCTATTTGCTTCTTTGAACAGTAATTATTTTAAAAGCTAACGTGGTATTTCAAAGGAACAGAGGTATTGGGATATGAATGCTTTTGTCAATACAGTGCCCATGTACATACTGGCTATTCATGGTTCTGTGGAAAGCTCAGCTATATACAGGCAAACTCTTTGCGTGCATTTGAACATATGTTTGGTGAACTCTACTCCTACCCTATTTGCAGTGGTAGATGTTGTATGATGTGCATATGATGCCAGTACTTAACTGACACACTCTTAGATTAACCCTGATACAGTGTAAGAAATTGATTTTACTGTATAGTGCACAAAAGGCATTCAAGAATAATTATTTTACAACAGACACAAATTACTTCTTCTGCACCAAAATGCAATTCTGCCACCCATTTGCACACATTAAAAATGAAACTCAATTCTTAAAACAACTTTTATGACCCCAATGAGCAGCTTATTATCGTGGCCTTAAAACTTAAACAAAAGTCAAATCCATTTTAATTTAAGACAATCTGCCATTTACAGACTAAGAAATGGTGCATTTATTGAAATTTGGCTTTCCAATCAGCCAGCCATATAATTTCCTGGCATTCACCAGCTGCGGATGGTTTTCAATCTTGTCTCAAATAATTATCTGAGCCATTACTTCTTAAAAAGCCTTTGTGACGTAGGGGAGATGCTTCCAACATTTTATGGCAATAAGTGGCCTTGGAAGGCTGTCATGACTTTGTCCATCTCATAGGAAGAAAGGAATGTATAAAAACAACATTGAACCAGATTTAAACACGCTTATGCAATATAAAACATGCAGAAATGCTAGAAACAAAAAATACTATTTCGTTGTTATACTTTCATTTAACAATTCTTCTAAAGTGCCAGACAACAGAATTTTAAAAATTTACTCAAACGTGAACCCCAACCTTAAAAATGTAATCATAAAAATGATAATTAAAACATGATCAGTATAGAAACTAGAGAATTTAGAATCATACATACAGCCTTGGTGTTTTTCTACACCACATTTTACTAATTTTGATAGTAACAATGCTTTTACAATTTAAAATAAAGACCAAATAGAATTATTTTTATGGTAACGTATTGAATCGATCAGATTGATCAGATGCATTCTGAAAAAAAAAAACGCAGAATATACTGGTTCAAAATAAATCAGAGTGTTTCAGGTGCTTATGTAGAAACGAATTTAAACATGAAGGGTGTTTCTGGATTGGAGATAGTGTAAAATAGAACTACTTACAGACTTAGATGATTTTGAGTTCAGTTCTGATAAATCTTCAGTATGTTATACTGACAAACAAAATAAAAATCAGCCACCCCTATGAGGCTGAGTGTTTGTAAGTCAATTTTTTGTTTAAAAAAAACTTCATGTTAAGGCAAGGTACCACAAAATGACCTTTCTGCCCTGTTGCATGTTGTAAGGCAGGCAGTCTTTCTTCCAAAAGATCAATTAGTTTCTGTGTGTAGCCACATACATGTCTGAAGCGTATTGAGAAATAATTACCTGATTTAAAAGTCAACAATCATGAGTATGTGCCAAGTACCCAGCAACTTAAATCAATGCCAATGTCTGAAGGAAGCTTGCCACTAAACCTGATTAACATGTTATATTGAATGGCCAGTCACAGTGGTTTCACTAGCTATCTTTTAGACATTCTTGCTCTTTCCATAATCTAAGAGGTACATGAGTTTTACGACAGTACATTCTAAGCAACAGAATGGCTTTGGGGTTCTGGTACTGAATTCTACAGATTCTTCGCACTATCCCATTATTAATGCTTGCCCTCTATACTCAAATGACTGTACGTTAAAAAATAGAAATATAGATTTTGCATTAAAATTTGATATTATGTATTGTATGGCCATGTACCATTCAATGTTTATTTTTGAACAGAGTACCAATCTAATCTAAAAATGCAGTTTTTTTTCAACAACATGTTAATGAGAAAAGCTAAAATAGCTATCAATTTAACACTCTCTTTTCGTTTCCTTCAGTCAGAGTTGACTGTTAGGCGGTTGTGGTCAACATTTCACATAGAGCACATCCCTATCTTCAGGAAGATGAATGTGCAACTTTGCTTCTCTTAGTTTTCCACGAATATTTGGAGAAGTAAAATCACAGATTGTCTTGCTGATAGCAAAAGGGCCAAACAGGGTCATTCTGTGTTAGCCTGAGAGCATTGAAATACTGATGCGTTGCTCCTGAGAGCAATGCATCAGTATTTCAATTTATCGGTGAGCATTCTATGCTGCCTATTAACAATATTGCAAAATCAAGCTTCATTTCTACATTAAGTTATAGCTCAAAGAGTAATAACATTGAAAATCTCTTCTGCAGCAATTTTGATTTTTATAAATCGTACAAAGAGGATTCTTTAAATTTTCACACTGACTGCTGTGTATTAAGTAATTCACATTTCTTACTGTGACAAAATAAAGAACTTTAACTGAAGTCACTGCACATTGAATACCTGAGGTTGACTGAAATGTTTGATGTCTATCATCAATATGGCCTCTATTGCAGTGAGTCCCTTCCACTAATATTTTCAATTTATTGCTCAAAAATGGTCAAAAGGCAAAAAAATGCCCATTAAAACCTGAATCAAGTTTGCTTGCATAATGGCCACTGCTGCAAATTTGTGTTGATTATAAATAGATTACTAATTTTTGACTTACTGATTAAACTCAAAGAAACTAAAATGATGCTTCCACATGTGTAAATTAAGGGTCAGAGAAAATAAAAACTACATGTATAAACTTCAGATGTGTTTTTTAAGTTATAATCTCAATGGTACTCCTCTGTCACAGAATTATATAGAAATTACAATGTGAGGAAGACTCTTCAAGCCAAGCAGCCTATTATAAGCAGTGGTGCACATTCTATTTGCCGTTCCGTATTCCTCTTTCCTTCAAGCATCCATTAAAAATGTATCCTTAAATACTGGCACTGTTTCTACTTCAATCACCAATTCTATTGATTCTCAAATCCTGGTTAAAAAAAGTTGTTCCTGCTGTCCTAATCCTCTTTAGTTTAATTCTAAGTCTACATTCCCTCAGTCTAGATCCTTAATTTACTACAAAGAATCTGTTTCTACCTATTCTGATCCCATCAGATTTTTTAAACACCTTCATTAAATCACCATTCATACAAATACACAGACGTCACCAATCCAAAGTCAGTGATGATCTTGCACCTGATCAAATAGCTCAAATAAACACTGACCCACTCTGTTCCCACACCCCTTTCAATTCCTTTTTCTTCATCAACCAACCCAAACCAACCTTGAACATTGCCATTGATTTAATTTCCAGGAAGTGAATTGCACTGCTTTCTCCTGCCCTCTATTCTAAATCACTTAATTTAATTTTGTTGCTATAGGCTCTTTTTTCCTCTCTTAACCACTGTGAAAATATACATTTACATCCATCATTTCCTGTCCTTTCAAATCACTTTATCAAATTTTTTAATATCAGTAATCTGTGCAGTTTTAGTGGGCATTATCCCAATGAATCCAAGAAGTACACTCATGAAAATCTCATTCAGAACGCAATATTGCATAGAATACCAATTCAGATCTTTAGGCGATAAACAGACTG
This sequence comes from Sphyrna mokarran, assembly GCA_024679065.1. Classification (NCBI taxonomy): domain Eukaryota; kingdom Metazoa; phylum Chordata; class Chondrichthyes; order Carcharhiniformes; family Carcharhinidae; genus Sphyrna; species Sphyrna mokarran. The sequence continues at coordinate 16,654,201 of JAGIQG010000009.1, forward strand.
TATATTTTTAAATCATTGTCCCAGTTTCTTTGGATCTTCTAAATATTTAAATATATCTTCTAAACTGGTATTCATAAGAACATAGAACGAGTAGAGAAATCGATCCCTTGAGCCTGCTCTGCTATTCAATGAGATTATAAGATCATGGTAGGGTGGTAAATTGTGAGGAGGAACAGCCTTAGATTATAGCAGGATATGGAGTTATTCAGATGGACTGATCAGTGGCAAATGAAATTCAACCTGGAATAATATGAGGTGATGCACTCAGGCAATATATACACTGACCCCTTGATGTAATATACAGGTGAATAATGTGATTAAAAAGGCACATGATATAATTGTCTTTATTAGTTGAGGCATAGAGTTTAAAAGTAGCTTCTGCTGGAACTATATGCAACATTGATTAGGACCCAGCTAGATTGGCAGTGCAATTCTGGAGTCCACATTATAGAAAGGATATGATAGCAGTGGAAAGAGTACAGAAGAGTTTTACCAGGGATGTTGCATGGGCTGGAGAACTTTAATTTGAAGAGACATTGTATAGACAGGGGTTATTTGCCTTGGGGGAGGGGGGATTGATATAAAATTATGAGGGGCATAAACAGACAAGAAGAAACTTTTCCCCTTGGTGGAGGTATCAGGAGCATTTAAGGTAAGGAAGCAGGAGGTTGAGAAGGATGTGAGGAAAAAGTTTTACATCTGGAGGATAGTGGGAATTTGGAATTAACTATCTGAAAGAATGGTGTAGGCAGACAATATACATAACAGATCAACGCAACTTACTTCTTTCAAAACTTTTAGGATCCTAGAATCTAACCCAAATTGACCTGTCACATTTTTTCCTCCTTAGCTTAATTAACTCATCTGAAATGTTCATTTTATCCTTCCAAACATTGCTCCTTTAGCTCTCAAACACGAAGATTAACAGTATTCTTTACTTCAGGAAAGACAGTGATCAGTTCTCAAATGCCTTTTAAAATCATCCTTTACAAATTGTGAATCTGCTTCTCCGAAGGGTCACATTTCACTCAAACCTTTTATTGATGTTGCACTGTTCTGATGTTTTGACAGCACTGGTTGAAGGTTGAATGTTGACAAAGATACATGGAGAACTGCCTGTTATTCTCTGAATAGTGCCTTGGGACTTTTTTACCGTTAGCTGAGCAGCCAGCTGCAGTCTCAATTTAACATCCCATCCATAACACAACATCTCCATCAGTACTGTAGTGTCAGCCTAGAAGTTATGGTCAAGAAATGGTGGTTGGATCCAAGCTTTTTTGACTCAAAGCCAAAAGGCAATGCCACTGAGCGAAGCTGATATCTAGCATGTTGCCACATCTTAAATGTCCCAAATCATTTCATGTACAAATTACTCTGGATTAGTCATTATAACAAATGAGTACAGCAAATTGTTATAAATAGGAATAAGACAAATGACCAATTTTTTGGTGACAATAGTTGAGAAAAGAATTTTGTTTATGACACTAGAAAATCACTCTTCCTCATTCACATAGTGCCAGAGTTCTTCACCATCCCTCCCACTCAAGTCTTTGCAAATAGAGATGCGATTTAAAGCAAAGTTTATTTATTAGTCACAAGTAGGTTTACACTGCAATGAAGTTATTGTGAAATCCCTTAGTTGCCATACTCCAGTGCTCGTTCGGATACACTGAGGGAGAATTTAGTATGGCCAAAGCACGTAACTAGCGTGTCTTTTGGACTATGAAACAAAACCCATGCAGACACAGGGAGAACACTTAATATTGTGTAAGGGAGACAGTAACTATCAGGACTGAATTTGCTAAGTATTGCACTGTCCAATACGGACTGCCAGCAGATGAGGAGAAGAGCATTGTATGATTGACTGCTGTCAGCAGATGTGGTGGGGAGTAGGAGGCAGCCAAATATATAGCCTCAATGTTGGATTCAAAGGAAACTATGGGCTCCTTACTCATACATTAAAAGGAACTTAAAAGAAAACTGATGTGCTCTTACAACAGATGCTGCCTAGAGTTTGTCATTAGATTTTGAATTTCATAGGGTTGCCAAATTAAATGCAATGAAGAAACAAAATACTTGGAATACGTGGAGTCTTCTGAACCATTCTCAGTCACTAAAGTTAAACAGGGCTCCACGTGTCAACCCTTTTCAGCATGTTTTCTTCAATGCCTTCCATGATGCTGCTCCTGAATTCAAAATCAGATATCCCAAGATTCTCAATCTGAGACAATTTCAGGCAAAGATCCAAATCTCTAGATACTTCGTGATTTCCTGTTTGTTGATGACTGTGCATTAGAACAAAGAAAATTACAACACAGGAATAGGCCCTTCTGCCCTCCAAGCCTACGCTCACCATGCTGCCCAACTTAATTAAAACCCCTTACTGTTCTGGCAACCACATTCCTCTATTCCCACTCTATTCATGTATTTTGTCAAGATGCCCGTTAAGTCACTATCATGTCCGCTTTCACTATCACCCCAGATAACGAGTTCCAGGCACCTACTGAGTAAAAAATCTGCCTCGTACGTCTCTTTTAAAGCCTGTCCCTTGCACCTTAAACTCATGCCCCCTCATAACTGACTCTTCCAACTTGGTAAAATGCTTCTGACTATCCATTCTGTCCATGTCCCTCATAATGTTGTAGATTTCTATCAGGTCATCCCTCAACCTTGCTATTCCAGTCAGAATAAACCAAGTTTCTCTAACTTCTCCTCATTGCTAATGCCCTCCATACCAGCCCTCATTCTAGTAAATCTTTTCTGTACCCTCTCCAAAGCCTGCACACCCTTCTGGTAATACGGTGACCAGAATTGAACACTATATTCCAAGTGCAGCCTTATTAAGCTTCTACAAAACTGCAAGATGACTTGCCAATTTTTAAATGCAATGCCTGGCACTGAAGGCAAGCATGCCATATGCAATCTTGACTACCTTCTCCACCTGCATTGCCACTTTCAGTGACTTGTGTACCTCTACACCCAGATCCCTTTGCCTATCAATACACTTAATACCATTATCTTATTGAATGGCAGGACAGGCTCGAGGGGCTGGATGGCCTGCTCCTGCTCCTATTTCTTTCTTATGTTCTTAAACTATATCCTCTGATGATCCTCATCGTTATCCGCAAACCCACTAAAACGTCGTCTGCAAAGTTACTAATCAAACCAATTACACTTTCCTCCAAATCATTATATTACAAATAGCAAGCTCCTAGCACTGGTCCCTAAGGAACGCTACTTGTCACAGCCTTCCATTCTGAAACATACCCTTCCACTGCTACCTCTGCCTTCTTTGACCGAGCCAGTTTTGTATCCACCTTGCCACTTACCTCTGATTCCATGAACCTTACCTTCTGCACTGTTTGCCGTGAGGGACCTTATCAAAGGCCTTACTGAAGTCCATGTAGACAACATCCACTGCCCTACCCTCAATCAAGTTGCTGGTTCAGAGCCAGATATACAATATAACATTGACTTGATCTCCCATGCATGTGACAATTCTGGCCTTTTGATCAGCACGTTGGAGACTAATGTAATGTACCAGCCTGGTGCAGAAAAGGTCTATCGCAAGTTCAAGGTTTCAGTTCATGAATAGAACCTGTCAGCACTGGATACAGATAATCTTTTGCGCTATCAAAATTAACAGTGAAATACATGTAAGAATTGCCAAAGCACATATAGTTTTTGGAAAACTCCAAACATCAATCTGATAGATTAACAGTCCTGTCCATTCTTCTCTATGCATGCAAGACGAGGGCTCTGTATCAGCATCATGCCAAGAAGCTCAATCATTTTCACTTGAGCTACTTTGGTAGATTCTGAAGATCAGATGGCAGGACAAACACAGACAGACAGAGATGCTCACCTCAGTTGGTGTGCCAAATATCCATGTTATCTTAGTATAGTCACAACTATATGGGCTAGTCATGTAGCCAGAATGTTTTGCATTTACTTATGGCAGTAAAAGGAAATTCCACAAGGACACTCTGAAGAATTCACTTAAAAGTTTTGAAATTGTCTTTCAGTCTTAGGAGAATCCAATTCAGGATCACTGCATCTGATGCAAACAAATAACTGCGCCACCTCCTTTGAAAGCCATGCATGTCAGATATGGAGCAAAAATGCAAAGGAAGAAAATCCCACGCCAGCAATTCACCCAAAACTCAATTGGCTGTAATATCCTGCCCTATTCATGGCATACTCTTCTGGCCACAGATCAGCCTTAGCCATAACCTACGTATCCACCTACCAAACACCCAAATGAAGAACATGGTCATCTTGGCTCAAAGGGTGAAAAATAAAATCTTAATACTAAGACAAATTAGGAACAGAAGAACACAGAACGACAGCTGAAAAGTATCAAAACATATTATCTGTGGCAGACATTGCACGAGCCAATGGGATGGAGCACTCGGCAAAAAGGTTTGTACATTAGTATTGGTACAACAGTGAATTACTTCGAAGCCTGTGCTGATTATGATGGCCAAAACATTTGACAGTTGGCCTCAACCCATGAATTGAAGAGGAAGAACTAGCTGGGTTTAATGTGTCAGATTGCTATCTTGATTCCAGCTAGCTAGAAGACAGAATGAGCTCAAATGATACTCAGCATAGTTGAATAAACATCCTAGTCCACACATGTATGACCACCACTTCGGTGATACTACGATCTGTGGAATCATGTGTTAGTAAGGTGCAAACTTGGATTTTGGAGGGGAGGAAAAATTAATAAAACAAATAGGTACATCAGTTACTATGAGAGTTTCCAGACAAACATCTGAAATAGCAACATTCCAAGTCCATTCAGGAGTTTAATCTATGATATTCAGACATTAAATAATCCTGAGGTAACTCTTCTACTTCCTATTATGTCGAACAATTAAAAACTTTTCAGTTACAAAGTAAAGCAAGCCAGTAATTTTATAACTCATATCATCTTTCTGCAACATTAAAGCAAGAAGTATTGCACAACTAGCTGAAAGTAAATACTGATAAATGAGACCTGTATGTTGCACCACAAGTAACGATATTATAGGACAGTTTTGTAACCGTGATTCAACATATTCTGAGCTCTTTATTTTGGTTATGCCTTTAGAAGCAACTATCACAGGACATTATTATTGCAGCATAAATACAGAAACCATTCATGAAATTGTATTTTTGGTGGGATCTTCTGCTCACACCCAAGTCAATAGACTTTTGAATGTCATGTCACATTTTACGCCCTCACCCCCAGTAAAATTCTGTCCCACGTTACCACTGTGGCTGCGCAATAATTTCCACGGCTGCATAAACTGCCCCCACCTGCCTCCACCCATTCTAGCTTAAGTAGCTCACAGGTAAAAACACAGTCCGTTAGATAGCAGTGCACCTCAACCACAAATGGAAAATTAAAACATGGGCAGCAATTTATCAAACTACAAAATAAATATGGGCTCCTGAGACAGCTTGGTGAGTTGGTGCATTAAGAAGCTAAGCCATGCAAACAGTGAGGGCTCACTAACTGATTAGTGCTGACTTAGTTGTGCTAATCTATCGCAGTTAGAAAGAAGTTACTATTGGCCTCAGTGATGCTGCACCAAGGGGAAGGCGCAGGCAAAGGAAATGAAAAACCAGTCCCACCTGTCGTTGCTATCCAGTGATTCTTGCTAGAAGAAAGCATGTGGATATTGGGTGCAGAGAGAACTAGTATATATTATGATGCCCATACAATTGCTTTGCCCGTTAACCTACCTCTCTTGGCTGACCCATAACAATGACCACTTGGGTGAATTATTAGAGGGCGGCTACTCTCTGTGGGGCCATTTCCGATTAAAGGAATCAAATCTTTGAGAGTGGAAAGGGGAAAAAATGCACTAAAAGTAATGGCATACAGTTAATAAGCTTCCCTATCTTAACTAGGGAACATTGGAGGAAAAAGAGTACTTTTGAATGGTCACTAGTTTCACTTTTAGTTATAATATCACCACAATATTTACATAACATGGATCCCATATACTGTTAGAAAGGCATACAAGATCCTTGGTTTATTAATAGAGGTAAAGAGTACAAAAGCAAGGGAGTTGTACTAAATCTTTACACATTATTGGCTAGGGCCTCAGCTAGAACACTGTCCAATTTTGAGCATCATGCTTTAGGAAGGATGTCAAGGTCTTGAAGAGTATACCAAAGCTAGAGAAGCTGTGTCTGCTCTCCTAAAAGAAGGAAATGTTCAAGGAAGGTTGGATAAAGATGCTTAAATTCCTGAAGGGTGTTGTTAGGGTAAAGAAGGAGAAACTGTTTCCAGGATGCAAGGGGTTAAGGTAATTGGCAAAAGAGTCAGTTGTGAAATGAGGTAACTTACATGAAGGAAAGTGGATAAATGCTTGGAGGGAAGGAAGTTAAAAAGTTGTGAAGAAAGAGCAAGGCAGTAAGACTAAATGGATAACTCTTCAAAAGAGCTGGCACAGGCAGGCAAGATGGTTCAACAACCACTTTGTGCTTTCAGATTCTAAATCAAAATTATAAAAGAAAAGAGATAGACATTCAATGATGCAAAATTGTCAATATCAAAACTTCAATGTATTCATGCAGCAAAGCTGCATCATTATGCTCCATGGAGTCTTAGGATTGAAATCTCTGCCCATGATCTTGCACAGCCCACTTGTCCCAATCTTGGCTCTACATGGAAAGAATGAACTCCTGAGTGCTTCCCATGAAAAGAATGGTTAAAAATAGAATGGCGAGTGATTCTGGCAATTCTCATGCAACTCCCAATGGTCAGTTTTAAAGTTACACCAGCAGAGATCCAGGAGATAGCAATTTGCCCAATCTCTCAGTTAGGCTGCAGTTGTACACAGCAGAACCCAAATCAGATAAATATCTCATGTTAGACTGAAAAAAAAACAAGCCAACTGGCTCAGTGATCTAACTCAGTGAATAACTAAACCACAGAGATCAAAAAGGTCCCAGCTGCAGTGCTCAGTTAGCCCCTCTTAGCCAGGGAAGTCAGTAAGAGTCAAGATCCTACAATTGGCCACATAGTCATTCAGGAGGGAACGCTGGATATTATTGACCCTATGATCACTATTCAGCTACAGCTGCTGGGAGTGCACATACTCACTCTGGTTGGGGATTTTGGGGATTTTTCAGAGGGCAGGATTGGTCTCATCTGTGATACAAATCTTTGTTGCATGGTTGAATAATCTGCTGGTGCTGACAGTCAAGGCTCAGATACGTGAGGTACAGGATGATGGTAGCCTAATGCCCATGGGATCATATCCCAGCAAAAAGTAAATTCCTTTAGGGGAGCTTGGAAGGGGCAATGATTTGTTAAGAAAGATTACAACAAAATAAAAATTCAATTAGATCTTATTCCAAACTGCATACCTGGTTTAGCACTGAAATAATCTACACTATACTGTCTATTCACTAGTCACTGCAGAATTGCAGAGATCATTTCTGGTCATGAAGTTTATCTGTTTTAATGTAAATACATCAAATCTGGTTTATTTTCCTTCCATCAATGTTCAGTTATGTCTGACAATCATACTCTGCTGACTAAAAGTTGTCTCAAATATAGGAAATCACGGTAGTTCAAGTAAATTTTTAGTCACAGTAATCATGGCCACGATTACTGGCACCGAGTGAAAAAATCCCACAATGACAACCACCTTAAACTGTTGTTCAACTATGACAATGAAAATTACATAGGAATGATAAATAAACAAAATACATCTATAAGAGCAAGTTAACACTGCAGGGGAAAAAAAATCAGGGAAAGGGAAGATAAGATAAGGAATGTTGCTATCTCATGAAGCTATATGCTAATAAGTTCAAGACAGAAAGCAGCATGAGTAGATTTACATCAGTGCCAGCTGCATTTTTCAGAGGGCAGGATTTGTATAAGAAAAAACGTGTTATAGATAATGGAAAAGATTAACAGAAAACTTAGATTTTATCATTTACCTCATTTTTCAGCTCATCTATCTGATCCTTTAGCTCTCGAATATATTGGGTGGAGTCTGAGTTGTTAAGTTGGCCTTTAACTTTACCTTCTTCTTTCTAAAATGGAAGAAATAAAACTTATAACATTTGCCCAAGTCTCTGTTAAATCAGGAAAACAAATGACATAATTGTTCACTTGAAAAAGTAAATTTTCCGTAAAATATTGGTTAGTTTATTACACTTATCCACAACACACAAGCTAAAAATAGAACAAGCTGAAAACTGTTCTGCTCTACCATGACAAGAAAGCTGTTCAAATTGGAACATCCCACTCCCCATCGGGCAACGGACAGAATAAGATATTGTTCATAAGCACTGACCGTCTGTGTAACTTATGTAACAGTGCTGAAAAGATCATAATTAACGACCATTGAAGTCACATGAATCAGTTATTGGATTCCATCACAGTGCAGAAAATGCAGGTCTTCATTATAAGAGCAGATTTATTACCAAATTTATTTTTATAAGCTCTATTTTAGCCAACATTTTATAATTAACAACACTGTTAACCCTCCTCCACCCACTGTGCCACGAGACCTCAGACTATAGTTGATTGTACAAATGATTATGTTTCATCAGTGAAACGTACAAGCATGTACAGATCAAACATTTCCTCTATATTGCATCATGCTTTTATTCTTTTTCCTTTGTCTTTTTCCATGTATTTGCAAGATGAAAACATCAGATATGGAAACAATTATTGTCCCTGCCTGTATTGCTAATCATGCGCACATAGGATTCAGAAAATTTAATACAAAATAAAATTTTACCTTTTGCATTTATGCTACTTTATCTGCTGCTTTTTTGGGTTTATACTTTTGCCTAGATCACCATTAACCTGGCTCTGTTTTTCCATTTTTTTATCAATAACTTGGGAGGGGGCTGAAGGGTGGGTCAGTAAATTTGCTGATGACACCAAGACTGGTAGAGTAGTGGATGAGGTGGAGGCTGTTGTAGGCACATGAATGTGCCTATCACACCAGAATGATAGTAAGTGGGATAGCTTGATCTCGGTTTTGGACAAAGCTTGAACAACATCGAGGACCAAAGAGCCTTTTCTGTGCCGTACTGTTCTATGTTCTATCTATTTATCTTGGACAAATTTTTCACTTAGGTTTGGTTATGGGTTTTCTCCCCATTCTTTACACTTTTTATATTCCTTATTCAGAATTCTTGAAAGACTTAAAAGATCTGCAGAATTCATACTGCCACAAGATGGCTTCTCAGAATATTATGTGGAGTGTCATCGTTGGACTTGGGTCACAGTAAGAAGTCTCACAACACCAGGTTAAAGTCCAACTTTATGTCCCAAGGCATGGTACATTGGGGAGAACATGCAGGTTCTATGACAATGGATGAACACCACTCGACAATCGCCAGGTAAGAGTGTTCTCTTCCTGTTGGGGAACACTTCAATGGTCACAGGCATTCAGCCTCTGATCTTCATAACTTCACAACACATGACAGCGCAGAGTCGCTGAGCGAAGACTGATAGCCAAATTCTGCGCACATGAGGATGGCTTCAACTGGGATCTTGGCTTCATGTCACACTATCTGTAACTCCCATAGCTTGCCTGGACTTGCAAAATCTCACTAACTTTTCTGTCCGTAAACACTACATATCTTTTTAATCTGGGTTTAATGCTCTGTCCATTCATGTTGTCTGTATCTTTAAGACTTGATTAGCTGTAAAGACTCACACTTCAATCATTATTCACATAAATTGAGTTTGGGTCTTTGTATGCCCTGTTTGTGATCAGAACTCCCACCTATCAGATGAAGAAACAGCCAGTTGCAAAAGCTAGTGGCGTTTGCTACAAATAAACCAGTTGGACTTCAAACTGGTGTTGTGAGACTTCCTACTGTGTCCTCAGAACATTGGATTGTGATATTGTGAATACAACAAATTCCTTATTTATATCCATGCTTTTCAGTGGAAAGTCAGTGGAAAAAAAGAATCTGTGTGAAACTGGGAGTGCCAAAATGCATTAGCAAAATATTTTGTCAATATGGGCAGACCATCAGCATAGAAGGACAATATTCCAGGTTACTGTAGTATGCATTCCCAGATCATGAATGAGTCTGCATTTATCTACAGGCAGAAAGGAAAGCAAAACAAAATTTTGAATTAAGCAATTCCGCTGTACATCTAGTACTCCTTTTGAAATATGTTGATTGGCTTACCTGTCTTACAAAATCTATACTTGTGACTATCCTTAAGTTATGACATAATCTTTAGAAGTAGCTCTGTACAATCCATTACATCCTGCGGGGCATTGTGCCCAGGTCATTACATGCTACTTGGGTGGCAATGAGTTGTCATCAAAGGTGATCTAGAGATTGAACTACCAATATAACCTTTATAAGGAAACCAATGGACCCAGAAGGAGTTAAATAAAACATTTGATCAAACTGGACATAGGATTTAAACTGAGAAGGCAAAATTTTGCTTGGATAAAGTCAAAGAAAAAATATTTTGAAATGATCAAAAATGCTGGAAAGCTCAGGTCTTAGAAGTCATACAGATGTAACTCTATTTCTCTCTCCACAGATGCTACCAGACCTGCTGAACCTTTCCTGCATTTTATGTTTTTAGTTCAGATTTCCAGCATCTGTGGTATTTTGTTTTTGACAAGATACAGGTCATTAATGCGCCACTACAGGAGCTAAAACAATCCTCAGGTTTGTTCGCATATTTAGAAGTACAAACTGAGTTTAATTTTCTTTTTCACAAAACATCCTATTGTATTAAATTCTGATTCTAAATGCACTCCTTTGATCTCAGGAAACCGATGTCAATGTGGGATTGGCTATAATTGTCTAACTTCAGATAATCAATATAGTTGATCTGATTAAATTGGAGGTAGCACAGACTTCTGGGAGTGTTGTGTTGAGGTTTTCCCTCACTAAACTGATAACAGAAAGCAATTACAAAGCTTCCTAGTTGGGAACATATGGCTTACAGGTGCTGGTTAAAACTGTAAAGCAATGTCAGAATCTAGAAATAATGACTTCCCTCTTTCTATGTATTTCAGGCTTCTCTTGATGAGATTTTGCTTTCCTTTAACACTGTTGAAATGCTTACTTCATTGCCCTACTGTTCTCTGCCCTGGTATTAAACCAGATATAATTACTTGCACCTTATCAAGGTAAGCATTGAGTACTGCACTCAATACTATGAATGCCTCACTAATGAATACAGAATGACTCATTATAAACATATAGCTGAAATTTCTGTTTTGAGGATGGTACACCGGCAGGAAGGTAGGTATGCAGTGGGTGGGTAGAAGATTTGATAATGGGGTTCTGATCATGGTGGTGATAGGTATGATAGGTGAGGCAGACAGGGTAGCTTAAAGGACTAGGGAAGAGCGTTCCACGCATCCTGGCCTACAAGCAGCATCTGAAAAGCTGCTGGATCTGACCTTTGCAACTCTCTTCACATGCTCAGTTTCTGATCCTTGAAAAAAACCAGTCCACAGCACTTAAGTTTTGCTACTCTTTAAATTTGAGGCATATAATCTCATGCAAAGTCTTTAAATTTTGGACTCTCCTCTACTTCAATCACTGAATCCCTCCAGTGCAGAAAGAGGCTATTTGGCCCATCAAATCTGCACCAACCACAATTCAACCCTGGCCCTATTCCTGTAACCCCACATATTTACCCTGCTAATTCCCTGACTCTAGGGTCAATTTATTATGGCCAATCAGCCTAACCTGCACATTTTTGAACTATGGGAGGAAACCAGAGCACCCGAAGGAAGTCCACACAGACATGGGGAGAATGTACGAAGTCCAAAGAGACAGTTGCCCAAGCTGGGAACTGAACACAGGTTCCTAGTGCTGTGAGACAGCAGTGCTAACTACTGTGCCATCCAACCCCCAAATAGTTCTGTTACAAGTAGATGGGAGCACCTTCAAGATGAGTTGAGCTAAGGTTTCCGAATTGTCAAATGTTAGCATCAATAATTCAAACCCCACCACCACCACCCCGCATTTCTCTTCACAGCAGACAGGCAGGTCAGCAAGAGAAATTTCTCCCTGGAAACCTTATCATATCCAATTCAGCAAATTACTGGTAAGGGTCCAAAGCAGATTCCTCTGGAAAATCATGAGGGACTTTAGAACATGTATGTTCTAAAAATAATTAACAAATCATATCATACAAATGGCTGCAGCTCATCTTCACAAATTGTGACTTATTAGCATACCTTCCACAAAAAACCTCGTTAACCTAATATTAAAGCTTATTTATTTATTAGTCACAAGTAGGCTTACATTAACATCGCAGCGAAGTTAATGTGAAAATCCCTGAGTCGCCATATTCCGGGACCTGTTTGGGTACACTGAGGGAGAATTTAGCATGGCCAATGCACCAAACCAGCACTTTCTTTCAGACTGTGGGAGGAAATCGAAGCACCCAGAGGAAACCCACACAGACATGGGCAAAACATGCAAACTCCACACAGATGGTGACTCAAGCAGGGAATTGAACCTGGGTCCCTGGTACTGCGAGCAGCAATGCTAATCCCAGTGCCACCATGCTGCCCTTTAATATTCACATATTAAAAACTGATTGAGCAACTAGGTTTAAGTTCCATTTAAGTAAATATTTCACTAGAATCTAGAAGATAGTCATTAACTCGTGTGAACATAGGATGTGGTTTCCTTCTCTTGTAGTATGTGCAAAGATGTGTGGTGTAAGAGGTCAAGCAAACTGTAGGGATTCATGGGTTCTAAATTAGTATTTTTAACCTCTCCATTTGAGATGTAATGCTGAGTGCAACATTAATATTAAATATGACTATTGCTCTGCATTAGATTAAGATGCAATTTGATTTATGTTAAGAGGCTTTTTGGAAACCTTTTTTGAATGATTTCACTTTACAAACTATGCTAACAATGCAGGACCACTTCTAAACAGCATATTCAAAAGGGGCTTTATTTATTAGCAAGTGGGAGATGGTGGAAAATGTTGATGTTAAAACTACTCAAGCCATAACAATTGTTACATCATTAGAGTTGAAGCAAAATAAAGAATGCACCAATAATAATGCATTATAAAAAACGCACCATTTTAAGAAAGCTAATTTTAAAATAGTGAGAATAGAATTTGGTGGAGCATTGGAGGGAGTGGGGGGGAGGAGAGATAATTAGAGGGAATGCTTAAATAATTATCACATTGAAGGAAAATTACTAAACTGAATTTCTACAAAGCATTTTACTTCACTGGGATGGCACAGAGAGAGAATGGCATACATCACTCTACAGTTGATGAGTTGTTCACACAAGATGATGGCTCATGGAATTGGGGATAATATTTGCATGAATATAAAATTTGTGTAACAGTAGGGATAAGTGGGCAGGCTGTGATCAGTGTTGGGGTTCAGCTATTTACAATCTGTATTAACGACTTGTACATGAATCCGCTTACAATAAATAAATAAGTCTTGCTACAATTGCACAGACTTGATGACAGCATATCTAGAATACTGCATACAATTTTGGTCTCTCTATTTAAAGGATATACTTGCACTGGTGGCAGTACAGCCAAGGTTCACTAGATTGGTCCCTGGGATGAGTAAATTGGGACTATATTTTCTGGAATTTATAACTATGTGAGGTGAAACTCAAAACTTCAAGGTTATGAACTGACTCAATAGGGTAGATACTGAGAGATTGTCTCCTATGTCTGGAGACCACCCTCCACCTATGACCATCTGACAAAGGAACATGTTCCGAAAGCTTGGGAGCGTTTGCTATACAAATAAGCTTGTTGGATTTTAAGCTGGTGTTGTGAGATTTCTTTCTATTTTACCCCAGTCCAATGCTGACATCTCTACCTTAAGCAATGCCACAGTCAATTTCTTCACAGCAAGTCACACAACTGCAATGAAAGGTACATAAAGATACCACTTATGAGATTTGCTGGAGAGATAACATTATTCAGAATACACCTCCCTCATAAGATGTGAGCACCACTCTTTATAGTTATATTGCCGATGTATATTACCCATCTTGAATTGTCGAGCAGATAGTTATGAGCACCTCTCAAATCACTGCAGCCCTTTCAATACAGATACACCTACAGTGATGTTAGGGAGTTCGTTTCAGGATTTAGATCCAGCTGTAATGAAATAATGATAATATATTTCAGGTCAGGATGGTGTGTGGTTTGGAGGAGAATTTGAAGATGGCAACAATCCCATAACCCTGCTGCCCTTGCCCTTTTAGGTGGTGCAGGTTGCAGCTTTGCAAGGTGTTGTTAAAAAAAGACATTGGCAAGTTGCTGCATTGCACACTGCAATCACATTATGCCTTGATACAAGGAATTAAGTTTTGAAGTGATGGATAGGCCAGGCTGCTTTGTCCCTCTGGACAGTTTTGAGAGCTTCAGCGTTGTTGGAAGTGCATGCATCCTGGCAAATGAAGAATATTCCATCACATTCCTAACTTGAATCTTGCACTAGGTGTAAAGGTTACAAAGAAATCAGAGGAAGTTACTTGCTGCAGAACATCCAGTTTCTGAACTGTTCTTGTCTGTCACAATGTGTGTGACTGACCCAGTTAAATTTCTTGCCAATGATGATTCCAAGATGTTGATGGTTCAAATGGTACTGTCACTGAAAATCAAGGAAAGCTGGTTTGAATTATCCTTATTCAAGATGTTCATTACCTGATACTCCTGTGGTAAATTTTACTCACCACTTCTCAGCCAAAGCTCAAATTATTCTTCAGGTCTCGCTGTAAGAGAACTTGCATGATCTCAGGAGTTGCAAATGGAACTCAACACTGAGCAACTATGGCTGATTGCAATTCTGACTTTATGATGAAGAGAATGCCACTGTGGAAATGGATAAAGATGATTTGCCTCCAAAAACCATATCATCTTCCTTTATGTCAGGGAAACTCCAGCCAGGGAGACTTTCCTCCCAACTGCATTGATCTCAATTGTAGCAGGGTTTTTTGATGCTACATTCGGTCAAGTCTCACACACATCTTTTCTGGAAATCAACACTTCTTTGCCCATATTTGGACTAAGACCATAATGGGGCCAGGATCAAGTGGTCTTGGTAAACTCAAACTGATGGCAAGTGCTTTATAGCAATGTCACAATCCCGTCAATCACTTTGTTAATGATTGAAAATGTGCTGATGGGGCGATAATGACCATATTACATATGTCCTTTTTTAGGAGGAGACTTATCCAAGTGTATTTCACGTAGTTGGGGAGATGCCAGAATTGCAGCTACATTGAATCAGTTTGCTACAAGTTCTCAAGCACCAAACTTCAGCACCATAGATGGGATGTTGCCAGGGACACACATTTTGCCATATCCAATGCTTGTTTCTTGGTATCACGTGGAGCAGGTCAGACTGGCTGAAACTGGCTTCTATGAGGTGAGGATCTCAGATGGAAATTGAAATGAGTCACTCACTTAGCCCTTCTGGCTAAATCCCATCTGGAAGGTGGTGTGTCCAATAATACATTGATGCAATGAAGCAACAGTCTCTAACATGTGTTCAAGTCCTGGTGTTGGCCCTGAACATGTAGTACTGTGACACAGAAGCAACAATGCTATAGTGGCAAAGCTAATCTATTGAAAGAGTTGCAAATTAAATATGAACCATGTAAGAGTTAAGTTATAGGTCACAGACCCAAATGGTTGTAGAGGAACGTTAACACTACAAAATAAAATGCAGGTACTTCAAAAATTGCCAGGAAGCCAAAGAAGACAAACATTTAAAAAAAACTCAATTAAAAACTGCTCAAAAATATCCAGGATTAAAAGTTGAAATTGAAAATGGAATCCTTAGGAAGTATGGAGAAAAATGGTTTTCATTTGATATGCTCAGAATGGACAAGGTATGAAAAACACATGGCGTTCGTAACAGCAAAAAAAGACAAAGTGAAAAGGGTAAGGTGAAAATGTGTAATTTTCGCTGTTGAACTAATAATTTTCACTGCTGGCTCAATGGACTTTAAACGACTCTCATTTCCTCCTAGGAGGATTTAAGATATTGAGTACTAGAATATTAAAAGAAACAGATGCAGGGTACTACAGTCAAAATTACTTGGGAGAATAATGGTAGAAACAGAAGAAATTATTGTTGAAATTTGCATACATCAGTGGCAGGAAAATGACACCACAGTTTATATTTAAAAAGTAACAGTTTGAAGCCAAAATGGATATCTGAAAGGCAGAACATCCCCAGCTACAGAACTGAGACAATTTGGTTAAACAGGTGAACTGGTATAGGAGGCATTTGACAATATGTCATGAACCAGCGAGGGTGTCGTCCCAACTTAAAACAATGACATATGGTGGTGTTTAATTTGTTTGAATATTTTTAAAGTTTATTTATTAGTGTCACTAGTAGGCTTACAATAACACCGCAACAAAGTTACTGTGAAAATCCCCTAGTCGCCAAGCTCTGACAAGTACATTGAGGGAGAATTTAGCACGGTCAACACACCCAACCAGCATGTCTTTCGGACTGTCAGAGGAAACCGGAGCACTGGAGGAAATCCATGTAGACATGGGAGAATATGCTGAGTCTGCATAATGACCCAAGCTGAGAATTGAATCCAGGTCGCTGGCACTGTGAGGTAGCACTGCTAACCACTGTGCCACTCCTAAAAGCTGAGCGAGGAACCTATCCAGTCTTGTACAGCAAGTGTTAAACAATATTTATTAACTTTTTCTAAAGGTAGGGTTTCTAAATCACTTATAAAGGAAAATACACATTAAGAGGACTACATACATAACTAAACATATATGTGGTTTATGCTATAATGATCCCCTTATCCAAAATATTTATGGACTCATTAAGACTTCCTTTTCCCCAGACAATTTCTAAATTAAATAAATCTCGTTGTCACATCCAGCTTATAATTACCACACAATACAGTGCTCATGACCCAGTCTTGGAGACATCTTTTCCTGATCCAGCAAAGATATTTAAACTGCCGTTATGAAGGTTTCCTGCAATGGCTTGGCTCTAAGACTTGGTGTCATACTACGTAAAAGATATTACAGGATTCTTTGTTGTGGAATGGGTTCTAGCCAGCTGGCTTTAAGTACCAGACGAGCTTCTGGCTGTGAGGTGTGGACTAGCATGTCTCCTTCTCAGACGGGTAACAGTTAACCTCACAAAGAGGTTGCTACAGAAGAATTGGAGGTAAGGTGTTAGCGTGGAGAGAGGATTGGCTGTCTAATAGGAAGCAGAGAGTTGGAATCAACGGGTGCTATTCTGGTTGGCAGTTGGTGACTAGTGGAGTGCTGCAGATAGGTGCTGGGGCCTCAACTATTTACCATTTACATAGATGATCTGGAGGAGGGGGCTGAATGTAGGGTAATGAAATTTGCTGATGACACAAAGATGAGTGGAAAAGCGAATTGCGTGGAAGACGCGGAAAGTCTGCAGAGAGATCTGATTAGGCTGTGAGTGGGTGAGGACCTGGCAGATGGAGTATAATGTTAGCAAGTGTGAGGTTATCCACTTTGGTAGAAATAATAAGTAGCAGGGATTATTATTTAAAAGGCAAAAAGCTGCAGCAAGCTACGGTGCAGAGGGACCTGGGGGTTCTTATACACGAATCGCAAAAAACCAGTCTGCAGGTGCAGGAAGTGATCAAGAAGGTGAATGGAATGTTGGCCTTTATAGCAAGAGGAATAGAATATAAAAGCAACTGTACAGGGTACTGGTGAGACCGCAACTGGACTACTGTGTGCAGTTTTGGTCACCGCATTTGCAGAAGGATATATTGGCCTTGGAGGGTGTATAGAGAAGGTTCGCTAGGCTGATGGCAGAAATGAAGGGGTTAGACTATGAAGAGAGATTGAATAGACTGGGTCTGTACTCGGAGTTTAGAAGGCTGAGGGGGGATCTTATAGAGACATATAAGATAATGAAGGGGATAGATAGGGTAGAGGTAGAGAGATTTTTCTCGCTTAAAAAGGATAGCAGGACTAGATGGCACAGCCTCAAAATAAGAGGGGGGGGGGGGGCGCAGTTTAGATCAGAGTTGAGGAGGAACTTCTTCACTCAAAGGGTGATGAATCTCTAGAATTCACTGCCCATTGAGGTGGTGGAGGCTACCTCACTGAATATATTTAAATCATGGGTAGATAGGTTTCTGATAAGAGAATTAAGGGTTATGGGAGAAAGCGGGAAAGTGGAGCTGCTCCACTTCAGATCAGCCATGAATGGTGGGGCAGGTTCGAAGACCTAGATGGCCTACTCCATGTTCTCATGTTAAACCCATTTGTTATTTCAAACTCGAGAGTTAGCTGTCTACTTATTTCAAATTATTTTCTTTTGTGGATCTTAGCATTTCTATAACCCTGAATCATCATCATTTAGTAAGCTGTTTCTGCTCAGGGAATTTCTATAGCAGTCATCTAGATAATCTGTTTCAACTTCTAGAAAAATACACACTTGATCATCTTTGGTTGCTCTCAGGCCTTTGGAATGATCTGATATCTTTACAGGCTTGTCTGCCCCTGGAAATGCTTGCTGTTACTGTAGTTAGGCAGATTTCTACCTATCAGGCCTTTTAAAATTACTGTTAATGTTTCTACTACACAAATCCTTGATTGTCAGAAAATATGCAAAAGTGCTGTTAATAAAAAGTAATTTTGGTCCTAATTATACAGGTGGTATCAGCTGACTAGCCTCAAGGAGAAACTGTTTTAGGTCACATTTTAAATGTGCACACTGATATTATATCATTGCATGAAATAAAATATTCATATAAAAGAGATAATATTTACAATGATTCTACACCAACAGCCCCTTGCATTTCACTTTCACCTTAAATGTAGCAAAAGTCACAAGAAACATAGTAAAAATTTGACAAATCACAGAAGGTGATGTTAGAGCAGATATCAAAGAAGTTGGATTAAGTTGCACCTTGAAGGTGAAATGAAAAGCAGGCACACAAGGAGACTTAGAGAAGGAATTCCAGGGTTTAGGAACAAAGCAGTAGAACATATATTCCAGTGCTAGGATTATGAAAATCAAGAACACACAAAACCCATGTTAACGGATTAAAAATTAACTTAAGTATTTGAGGATGCACATTGGTATCAAAAATAGCAAACACAACTGGAAAATGAAACTTTTTTTTGATTTGACTGAATTGGAATAAAATCAAGTCCAATTCAGAATCTCAACATTTCCGATTCAAGCTGACAAGACAGAGCTCTCACCACTTGTCTTGGGCTTGATCTACATGATCTAAGATGACTGGAGTAGGCATAGCTCCTCTTCCAAGGCTTGATCTCATCTGCATCTTAGCCAAAAGGTCAAGGTGCCACTTTTAAAAATTGCTTCAAATGAAGCTAAAGTGTAACCTTATGATCCCAACCAAGCACAGCATGTTGATACTACACTTGATCTTAGCCAAAAGGCCAAAAAGCAATAAACAAGTTGGGAAAAGGCCTTGATGGAATGGATAATTGGACACGAAATGTAATACCAACGTGAAGGATAGCACATGCAGAAAATCCAAAGAATACAACCCAGAGACTAATACTGACCATCTATAAACATATTGATGAGACCACTGCACCAAGGATGAAGTAAAAGGGATAATTAGCAAATGATGGAAATCCAAAAAAAACAGGAAATGCTAAAATGACAGCAGGTTAGTCAACTCGGCATCTTTCAAGCAAAAACAAAAACAGCTGTTGTTTTGGGTGTGTACCCTTTATCAGGATATGAAGTTGATGCATTAGCTTGATACTACTGGCATCTTTATTGAGATGTACACTTCAGTCTCAAAATACTGCTGCCTCTTGGAATACTGTGCGCAGTTCTGGTCGCCTCACTATAGGAAAGACATGGAAGCTATTGAGAGAGTGCAGAGGAGATTTACAAGGATGTTGCCTGGATTGGGAGGCATACCTTATGAAGATAGGTTGAGGGAACTGGGACTCTTCTCCCTGGAGAGATGTAGGTTGAGGGGCAACCTGATAGAGGTTTATAAAGTGTTGAGAGGAATAGATAGGGTGGATTCTCAGAGGCTATTTCCCCGGGCTGAAATGGTCGCTACGAGAGGACACAGATTTAAGGTGCAGGGGAGCAAATACAGAGGGGATATTTAGGGGTAAGTTTTTCACTCAGAGGGTAGTGAGTGAATGGAATCGGCTGCCGTCGGTGGTGGTAGAGGCGAAGTCGCTGGGGTCTTTTAAAAGACTTCTGGATGAGTATATGGGAACTAATGGGATAGGGGGTTATAGATAGGTCTATGGCTTGGTAGGTATAGGTGTGATCGGCGCAACTCGTGGGCCGAAGGGCCTGTTTGTGCTGTAGTGTTCTATGTTCTTGCAACATATCTGGCAAGTTCCTGGTTGGCTACATAACTTCCTGTTAGGCTATCAACATTAGGTCATGATAAAACAGACATGTGTTTCCTTCTCGCAATACTTCTCGCAGAAGAACAGTCAGTGGTCTTTTGCCTCAATTTGAGTTAATAACTGGATGAACGCAAGCTAGAATGGGCTGCTAATGACAACAGCAGCTATGATGACTTTGATTTCACGATTCTGTGCAGAGGATGAGCAATACCTTGGAATCAGAATCCAGCAATTCAAGCAAAAATAGGACATTCTGTATCACTATTTTCTGCGTGCCCTTGTGTAAGATCTGGTGTGTAAGTAAATGCTCATCCAGTAAAGCTGACATTTACGTCATTTAAGCCATCAGGTTTTGATTACAATGCATTTGCAGTCCTTTGTTTTGTTCACAAGTTACTTCAAGAATCTGATATAAGGAGCAGTATATACTATAATGAGCAATCACGTAAACAAAGGCAACATTTCATTTAAAATGTTAAACCTTTTAACAGCAATTCAGTTGCCTTACAATCCAAAATATGAGGGGTTTAAACCAAAAAATAAAAAGTTTAAGCTATCTTCTGATATGAAATATGATGCCTAGCATGAGAAAGAAATTACTCAGTGCCAAGAAGTTCCTTGTACCAAAATCAATCTGGTTCACTAAGATGCATATTTCTAACAATAAGGTTTACATTAATCACAGCTTATGCTTGCAGCTGGTTCCCAGCTATGTTATATAGGAACCACACCACCTCCATATTAAGTTTCTCTTGTGATGAATCAGCAATACTGGGAAGTGAGAAACTTTCAGAGATTTCAGGACTACTTTATTTTAATCAGGACCAGTTTAATTCTGCAGAACTTCCCGAAGCTTGCAGTGTTGCAACATGAGCTCTGACCTAATGGTTGAAAACAGTATCCAAATAAGGAACTACTCTTAAATCTACTCATTTCAGCATCCATTAAATGATGGCAAGCAAAATATTTAGATGCATACGGTGAATAAACAGACTTTTACATGAAAAATTCTCATAAGTAATCTCGGCTGGTAAGGTGAGTCTTTGTGATAACAGAG
Source organism: Sphyrna mokarran (assembly GCA_024679065.1). Classification (NCBI taxonomy): domain Eukaryota; kingdom Metazoa; phylum Chordata; class Chondrichthyes; order Carcharhiniformes; family Carcharhinidae; genus Sphyrna; species Sphyrna mokarran. The sequence goes on from JAGIQG010000009.1 coordinate 16,675,608, forward strand.
ATGTTACTTCACATACAAGAAAATGAAGAGTTGACAGTGATAAAATCTCAAACGCAATCATAATTTGTGCAGTCCATAGACTGTTGCCAAAAGAAAAAGTAAATTGTTTGCATACGTTGCAATGTGAAAGTTTAAAAACTCAAGAAGTATTCAACTAGAACTAATGTTTATTCCTAAGTGCCACATAAAATGCTTTGTGCTTTAGTATGCTGTTTCATTGCAATTATGAACCAACAGCTCCTCCTGTGCTTCTGCGGGTTGTATCTACAGCCTGAATATTTCTCTTAAAACCAGAGTCAAAATCTGAATATACATTCTTCTAAAGTAATACTTCCATGATGATAACCATTTTGTTTACAGTTTAAAATGTCCCATTAGATTGCTAATTGTACCGATCTCTCACTGCAGCAATGTTTCAGCTTGGCATAGTTCAGCTTTATGGAAAAGATTTATTTTAAAGTAACTTCTCTGTACAAGTAAGTTTCCTGCCAGTTATATCCTAACATTTAAACTTTGAAATTCTATAAACTGTGAGGTAGACAAAGGATGATGATGTAAGGTCTGGGTGACACAGATTTACTGTTTTGGGCAAAAAAGCAGGAGTGATTTGAAGGTTATTTTTCTTGCAGAGACTGATAATGACCTGGAACTTGCTGGCTATGATGATATAGATTAATTGTTTTAAAAGGAAATTGGATGAACAGTCGAGGGAAATTAACTTACAGGGCTGCAGGAAAGGAGAGGACGGGGTAATGAGATGTGGTGGGGGGTGGGAGGAATATGACTCGCTGGGCCGAAGGGCCTACTGTGCAGCTGTAATGACTATGATATATACATACATGCACTTTTTCTCTTGACCTTACTTCAAAAAGACAGGGGAACTTCTGGAGACTTAAGGAACAAGGAATCACTGAGCTGAGCCTTGCTGGTGAAAGTTGGATCCCAGAGATTGAGGCTGAGTGGAGTGACATTCAAAGGACACTGGAAGTTGCAACCTGCAAGGCAGGAGGAAGCAGCCTACTGGGGAAGTGGAAAGAACATGGATCTAAGTTTGAACTGGGAGAGCAAAAATTAGATTACACGAAGAGGTGAAATTTGAGGATGACTCAGCATTAATGCCTGGTTTTGATTTGGTAAGGTGTATTCATTCAATCCAAAATTCAGTGAGGAAAGAGTCATATTTTGTACCATTTGAGAAATTGCCTCAAAACTGCAACAACTGAAAGGAAAAAAAGAGTTGGCTTTTTCTGGAATTTACTAGATAAAAAAATGGTCTTTGATAGGTTTAATGTGTGTATAAAGATTGAACAAGACTTTGAAAATATCAGATAATGCTAATGGAAGAATTTATAAACAGTGTCCCTTTAGGAATAAGATCCTAAGTGGAAGTTTCAAAATTAAGGGAAGCTGCAGAATTCTTAAGAGTACTGATAAGCAGAGGGATCTGGACGCACAAGTATACAGGTCACTCAAAGTGGCAATGCAGGTGGAGAAGGTAGTCAAGAAGGCATATAGCATGCTTGCCTTCATCAGCCAGTGTAGCGAGTTTAAAAATTGGCAAGTCATATTGCAGCGTTGTAGAAGCTTAGTTAGGCTGCACTTGGAACAGTGTTCTATTCTGGTTGCCACACTACCGGAAAGATGTAAAGGCTTTAGAGAGAATAAAGATATATCAGGATGTTGCCTGGTGTGGAGGGCGTCAGATATGAGGAGAGGTTGGAGAAACTTAGTTTGTTCTCACTGGAATGTTGGAGATTGAGGGGCGACCTGACAGACAGCTAAAAGATTATGAGGGGCATGGACAGAGTGGACAGTCAGAAGCTTTTTCCCAGGGTGCAAGAGTCAATTATCAAGGGACACAGCTTTAAGGTGTGAGAGGCGAGGTTTAAAGGAGATGTACGAGGTAGATTTTTTTTATAAATAGAGACAGTGAATGCCTGGAACCCATTGCCAGGGGAGGAGTGGAAGCAGATACTTTAGAAGTGACATTTAAAGGCGTCTTGACAAATACATGAATAGGATGGGAATAGAAGGATACAGCCCCCAGAAGGGTAGGAGGTTTTAGTTAAGTCGGGTAGCATGTAAATGCAGGCTTGGGAGGTTGAAGGGCCTGTTCCTGCCTTGTAATTTTCTTTGTTCTTTGCATTAAAGACAGAGTTAACTCTCAAGCACGTTATTAATAAGCCGTTGCTTCTAAACTCAGACAGTGAAGACAGAGATCTGATTAAAGTAACAAAAAAGGCTTGGGAAAAGAAACAGACCCTCAGAATAATATAGGCCATTCTGGAGGTTCAGGTCAGTTCAAGAGGACAGGTGTGGTTTTTATTGTGGAAAAGGATATGTGAAGGCAGAAAGTTAGATATGAAAAGGCAGAACTGTAGCAGTGCCTCTTTTGAAAACATTGTCCCAGTGTCAAAGATGATAGCAAACCCATGGTTTTCTTTTGCATTCATGACAAAGATGGGACTAAATGTGGGAAATTATATATGTTTTCTGTTCAAAGGCAAAATGTCTTCATTCTTGTCTCTGGTGAGGCAGGGAAGCCAATCGTTATTCTTAGAAATACAGGGTCCAGGCAATAACTGATGGGAATTTCCACCAGAAAATCTGTTAAATAAAAACCCTGTTCTTTTCTATAGAGTTAAGTTAAAATATGCCTTAATGAATGGTTCTGTAATTGTAACAGTTTCTCCAAGCTTGCCTATTAATGGTATAGATTTTTATTTGGAAATCACTTGAATCTGCATAAAGTGTTGACAGCTCCTGTAGTTTTAAAAAGAAAACTGTTCAGGCTGTGGAAACTGAAGTTGTACAAGAAAAGCTGAGTGACTTAAAATAATCCATAACTCCAGCTCTTGCCAGAAATTAATTTAACAAAGTTTGAACTAATTGGAAGCCAAAAAGTGAAAACAAATTCGGAAAAATCATCAACCGACTAAAAAAGTTTCAGGCTTTCTTAACTGATCTTTGACATAAGAACATAAGAAATAGGAGCAGGAATAGGCCATATAGCCCCTCGAGCCTGCCGTGCCATTCAATAAGATCATGGCTGATCTGTAATGGTTCAGTACCACTTTCCTGCTTTCTCCCCGTAATCCTTAATTCCCTTGTTAATCAAAAACCTAACCATTCTTGACTTGAACATATTCAGCAAGGAAACCTCCACCACCTCATCAGGCAGAGAATTCCAAAGATTCACCAACCTTTGCATGGAGAAACTTCTCCACAACTCTGATCTAAACCCCCCCCCACCCCCACAACAATCTTGAGGCGTGCCTTCTAGTCCTGCTATCTTTGCTAAGCGGGAAGAGTCTCTCAACCTTCACCCTATCCATCCCCTTCATTATCTTATACATCTCTGTAAAATACCCTCTCAGCCTTCTAAACTCCAATGAGTACAAATCTAGCCTATTCAGTCTCTCCTCATAATCCAACGCCCTCATCTCCGGTATCAGCCTAGTGAACCTTCTCTTCACCCCTTCTAAGGCCATTATATCCTTCCTCGAATGTGGCAACCAAAACTGCATACAGTACTCCAGCTGCGGCCTCACCAGCACCCTATACAGCTGCAACAGAACGTCCCTACTTTTGTATTCTATCCCCCTAGCTATAAAGGCCAACATTGCATTCGCCTTCTTAATCACCTGCTGCACCTGCATACTGTGTTTTTGCGATTCGTGCACAAGGACCCCCAGATCCCTCTGCACCATCGCATGCTGCAGCTTTTCACCATTTAAGTAGTAATCCTTCCTACCGTTATTCCTACCAAAGTGGATAACCTCACATTTGCTAACATTATACTCCATCTGCCAGGTCCATTCACTCAACCTATCCAGATCCCTCTGCAGGCTTTTCACCCCCTACACGCAATTTGCTTTTCCACTCATCTTTGTGTCATCAGCAAATTTCGTCACCTTGCACTCAGCCCCTTCCTCCAGATCATCTATGTAAATGGTAAATAGTTGACGCCCCAGCACTGAACATAACTTGAACATTCTTAAAACAGCTAAGGAGGTTTTACTCAGAAAAATTAAGAACTTGCACACAGAGGCACTGTAAAAACTGTATATTCGGGAACTGATCAATGGAACATAACTGAAGTTAAAAAATGATCCTCAATGTAAACAGGATACAGTAAATTCAATTGTTGTGCATGAGTGTTTGAATGCTTGGTTTTGCTAGGGTTGGCACAGTGGTTAGTATTGCTACCTCACAGCACCAAGGACCTGGGTTCAATTCCTGGCCTGGGTCATAGTCTGTGGGGAATCTGCTTGTTCTCCCTGTGTCTGCGTGGGTTACCTGCAGATGTGCGGGGTTCCTCCCACAGTTGGAAAGACATGCTGGTTTGTTGCACTGCTAAATTGATGTGCTAACTTCTCGCTAAGTGTACTCAAAACAGGTACCGAAGTGTGCCAACTAAGAAATTTTCACAATGACTTTGCTGCAGTCTTAATGTAAGCCTACATGTAATGCTAATAAAACAAACTTAAACTTAATAAACTTAAGTTTGTTCACAAACTTGGATATTAAAATACATGCAGAAATGGAAGAAAAATTGAAATCAACAGTCAGGGCATGAAGACAGTGCTCAGACTCAGTTTTGAAAAATCAAAATCCTGATGACAATTTAGTGCTCAACTTTAACGAACAAAAATAAAGCTGAATCCAGAGTGTAAAAACTGATAATAACAGGTGGATTTCCCAAGGGAGAGGCAGAGCGGGGGGCAGAGGGAGAGGCAGAGCGGGGGGCAGAGGGAGAGGCAGAGCGGGGGCAGAGGGAGAGGCAGAGCGGGGCAGAGGGAGAGGCAGAGCGGGGCAGAGGGAGAGGCAGAGCGGGGGGCAGAGGAGAGGCAGAGCGGGGGAGAGGGAGAGGCAGAGCGGGGGGCAGAGGGAGAGGCAGAGCGGGGGCAGAGGGAGAGGCAGAGCGGGGGGCAGAGGGAGAGGCAGAGCGGGGGCAGAGGGAGAGGCAGAGCGGGGGGCAGGGGAGAGGCAGAGCGGGGGGCAGAGGGAGAGGCAGAGCGGGGGGCAGAGGGATGGGATGCTGGTTTGCTTGATTTTTTTTTCCCCACAATTGTTCATAATCTTTCTAGTTTCTTGTGGTCTTGGACAGAGCAGGGGCTATACCAAATTGTGACACAATCAGAAAGAATGCTTTCTATGGTGCATCTATAAAGTTGGTGAGAGTTGTAGCGGACATGCCATATATCCTTAGCCTCCTGAGAAAGTAGAGGCATTGGTGGGCTTCCCTAAGTATAGTGTTGACACAGTGGGGCCAGGGGAGGTTGTTGCTGATCTTGACATCTAGAAACTGGAAGCACTCGATCATTTCCACTTTGTCTCATTGATGTAAACAGAGTCATGTCCTCGACAACACTGACCGAGTTGGATGATCTGCCATGATCATAATGAATGGGGGAGCAGGCTTGAAGAGTCAAGTAGCCTCTTCCTGCTTCCAGAATTCAATGATTATCTTCTTTGTTTTATTGACATTGAGGGAGAGACTATTATCATTGCACCAGTTCACCAGGTTATCTATCTCATTCCTCCATTCTTTCCCATCATTGTTTGAGATTCAACCCACAATGGTGGTAACATCAATAAACGTGAAGATCAAGTTAGTGGGAATTTAGCCACACAGTCACAGGTATATAAAAGAGTACAGTAAGGGGCTGAGGACACAGTCTTATGGGGCAGCAGTGTTGGGGATGATCACGGAGGTATTGTTGTTGCCTATTTTTACTGATTAGGAAGTTCAGGATCCAGACACAGAGGGAGGAGCAGAGCCTCAGGGTATGGAGTTTAGAAATGAGTTTTGTGTAAATAATAGTGTTGAAGGCGGAGCTGTAGTCAATAAATAGCAATCTGACATACGTGACCTTGATATCTAGGTGTTCCAGGGTTGAGTATAGGGCCAGGGAGATGGCATCTGCTGTAGATCTAATTTTAGTTTGCCTATTACTGTGAAAATCATGAAGTGGAAAATCTTGTCAGTCAGTTATCTTCTTTGGTTAGTCGGGAAATTCATTTTTTTTAAGAAAGAGATTGGTCTCTGCAGGAATCATAATTTTAAAAAAATAGCATTTGCAATCCCCTAGCTTCAGTCCAAAACAGACAAAACTGATTAAAATTTGATCACCTAAATGCCTGTCTAAACACTTGCAGAGTGTGCAAAACACCATCAAATTTGTCATGGCCCGTTCAAGGAACCAGTATAGAAATGCAAGCAGAATGAACTATGAGTCATACTAAACAAGTACTTCACTTGAAAATTACTCAGAATGAGCTACACCAAAGAATATGGTATCTGCCTATCAATGTTTAAAATCTAGACAAAAATAGCTTATCAAATACACAAGCAGAAAACTCGCGTTGCTATGGTTTTCCATCCAATGTGAACAGTAGATAGAGCTCTTGAACAATTTAAAGTACACTTTGTGACTTTTCAGATTTTTTAAAACAATTAAATTCCACCATCTGCCATGGTGGGATTCGAACACAGACCTCCAGAATATTACCAGTGTACCAGAACACTGCATTTGCCTGAGGAAGACACAGTGTTGAAAGCTCGCAATTTTACTATCAAATAAATCGGTTGGATTAAAAATTGGTGTTGCTAAATTCTTACTGATGTAAAAATCCACAGTGTTTCTAGTGCACAACAGTTCCACATCTGTAGCTAGAAACATTGTAGCACAAGTAGAACCCACTTGGTCACTTATTCAACACTTCTATTGCCCAAGATTCACAAAAAGGCAGGAAGTTATGTTCTGGGCCACAAACTTAAAACAATGAACGATGTGAAGATTTGTTAAAACTGGACAGAGACATTGATCTCAAAACCCCTTTTCTGTAAATTCAAAACTGCTCTTTTACAAGTGCAGATGGCAGGTTAGAGAACAAAAACTATTTTAGATTGTTTAATCGGAACATTTGCAAAGACTATCACTACTACTTGAACACCTGTATTTCAAATGGATACGCATATTGCTACTGCCACCAGTTTTAGATTGCTACAGATACCATCATGTTGCGTGGTGCTAGTCCGTCCAGCACTACAGGAACTGATGTCAGTGAAACAGAGGTAGTTTTAGATTATCTATATGTTAAATATGAGAAATAAGGTATAGTGTTAAGTGGGTTTAATTTACATTGATATGTAAGGAGGTGTAAATGTAAAGTTTGCTAGACAAAGGTATGTGTATCTGGGGACGATTTGACCAGCTCAAACTGTACTAGTGTGCTTCAAGAGGGTTACAGATAAAAACAAGCTTGAAGAAGGATAAAGTCATTGCTTAGTAACCAGGGGCATCTTTAGGGTAGAAATGATTTCTGAGTTTAGCTATTGCTGGATTTGTAGCAGTTGGAACGAGGTAGTGAGAGTGAAGGCAGCTCAGCTAGAAGCAGAACAGCCATATAATGAAGTAAGGTGCAAAAAAGCAAACTCCAGGGAAATGCAAGGATAGTTGGTTATAGAAATCAGGGAATGAAAAAACTCCAGGAATATTGAAGTTAGAAAGGATCAAAGAGGAACTTCCTTGAGAAGAGGATACTGATTACGGCAGTCAAAGTCAGACCTGGGGAGAACAGAGTTGATGAGGTTAGCTATAGATAAACCAAATATCTAAAGAAATCAGAAAATTTGGTGTTCTTATTTCCAGTGTTTAGAACAATAGTATCCTATTAGAGAATGTATAGAATTTTGGATGCATGCTGCAGTTCAAGATAATGCAGCCTGAAAGGAGAGATAGAAAACCTGGTGCTGGATTCCTTGTTAAAAATTTAAGCAGAGGCCTTGTTTGACAGGGTAATTGGAAAACCTAAAGTCTATTTTTTCAAATAGCTGATGGAAAGCTTGAAAGAAGATTTTGGGAAACCTTCACATGACAATCATTGGAAAGGGTAGGGTTGAGAGAGAAATCTATGGATGATTGGTTGAGTGGCATCGACCATTTAGCTAAGAGTACGATGTTATTTTTGGAAGTTGTATACCTTTGTGAAGCCAGAAGAGGAGTAATGGTATAAATAATCTAATCAAACTTTTCACGTTCAATAAGTGTGTTTTTTCTTGTCATTAAAGCTAATGAGCAGTCCTCTGACTCTGCTCCTTTAGCTTTTTTTTTTTAAGAAAATGTATGATCTTTTCAGCCAGGATTCCACTCTGGAATCTTTCCTCCAGTAGCAACACAACTGAGTTTGTAACACCAAACATTCCACGCATATTACCTTTCTTGTGCTTTTTCAAACATTACTTAGCTTAATCATCTGATTCTCACGTTTGGGTTAGAACAGGATGGGTTCCAAGACCCATTCCAGAATTCAGTATATAGTAATACCTCCATTCAGTACTGAGGAATTGCTGCACTGTTTGAGGTGCTGTCCTTCAGATAACACATTCAACTGTCAGTCTTCAGATGGTGTAAAAGGCCCCATTTCAAATTAGGGGAGTTCTCTGGATGCCCTGACGAAACATTTATCCCTCAATCAACATACACAGAACAGGTCAACAGATTATGGTCACCATTCTCGTTGTTCTTGTATGCACATTTCCTTACATGCGACTATATTTCAAAAGTTTTTCATAGTATTTGAATGCCCTGAGAATATAAAAGGTACCATTTATTTACAAATTATTTCCTGAAGGTGGATGAATACAATTGTTAAATCATCACACAGCAAATGGATCCAGAAAGCAAGTTATCCCATCATAATGGGCCACTCCTAATAATGCAAAATGATAAACATGCTACATTTCCCAAATCGGTGACTTAATCAAAGCAACTTCCAATTTAAACACAAGTCAGGCAAAGGTTTAGCATTACAGCTTTTTGTTTTCTAAAGCCTCTGTTCTTAGTCCTAGCAACAACCATCCTATCACTTCAAAGGAAATGCATATTAGACCAGAAGTTCCCTTGGCTTTTCGGGAGGGCAGCAGGAAGATTTCAGAGAATCCATAAGAGCGGTCAGAGTGGAGAAGGAAGAAAAGTAACCATCACTGTTCAGTTATTGGATCCAGACTGCCTCCTCCCCACTGACAGAATATGGCTTTCACCTGGGCTCTGGAAGCCAACTTATATGGGGGAGTGGGGATGGGGACAGAATGCCTGTCTATTCTGTGCTTCCCTGCCTCACATTCACTTTTGACCACATCTCATGCATTAAAGTATGGAGCAGAAGCAGCACTGATGGAATATCAGCTACAATGATGGTCCTCTCGTGGCTGGGAAAGATTTAAAAAATAAAGCATAGAGAACTTCAAGTGAAGTTAAAATGACACTAAAGGTATTTTAAATGGAAACAGATACAGTGCAGAAAATAATCCTGAGTTCAAACAAAATTGGGGGAGCATATAGAGTTAAAGGTTTAACCTTCTCTTACACCGAGAATAGTAATCAAAAATCTGGCTGTTATTGCAAAGAAATCAGGTACATTTTAAACATTAGACAAAATGGAATTCCCATGATTCCATATTTTGTCACGAGGTGGAACAGCATTGCCAAAAACACAACTGATGGGTTTTTCTACAATTGACAATGGTTTCATGGTCAAGTAGATTCTTAATTCTAGATATCTTATTAAATTCTAATTCGACCATCTGAGTTTTCAAACCCGAGTCCCCAGGACTTAGCTGAGTTTACACATTAATAATATAGTGATATTATCACCAGGCCATTGCCTCCCCATGTTTCCTTTGCCATTCTGGTAATTGTTTGCTATGGTAAAGCCTGGAATAGACAGCTTGCTACGGAAGTCTTTTTTTTCCAATGGTGCGAATGATACTGCCCAGCCAACGTGGCCAATTAACCATAACCAGTGCCTTGAAACTAAGGATATTGACCCGAGAGAGGACACTGATATTGGAGTATCTATCCCACTAGTGAATTTGCAGGATTTTGCAGAGGCATCGCTAGTGATATTACTGTAGGGATTTAAGGTGTCTGCTATAGGCAGTGACACAGCATCAGAAGAGGAAGACAAATTTTTTTTAGGTACAAGCTGAGGAGGAATTTATTTATTCAGAGGATATGAACCTTGGGAATTCTTTATTCGAGGGTTATCAATGTTCCATTAATGAATATAATCAAAGCAGATATAGACAGACTTTTAGTTTCTGGAGATCAAGGAATCTTTTTTTGGAAATCAAGGGATATGGGAGCAGGCAACAAAGTAGAATTGAGGCAGATCAGCCATAATCATATTCAATGGCAGAGCAGAGGCCACATTCCTGCTCCTACTTCTTATTTTCTTTAGAAATCATCTTTAGGTGAATAAACCAGATCAGAAAACATGCAGCTTTTGAAGATCAAAATTGCAGTTCTCAGATAAATGTTTTATGAAAACTTTCAGCAAAACATTTGGATTGAAAATGCAGTGTTTGTTGTACTTTTCCACAATGATGTTAAAAAACGTTTTCCAATAGATATTCAAAGACAAGGTATTTTGGGGAAATTGATGGCTGCTTCCAGTTTTCAACACATTGAGATTATTCATGATTTTCATGGCGCAGAAGCACAAAATTTTGTATCTGAGCCTGAAAACACTAACTGGTCCCACTCACCTGTCCTTTGCTTTTAACTCAGCAAATTTTGCCTTTTCAAGCATTATCTACAACTTCCATCAGAAAATTGCTACTGAATTTTCTTCCGCCATCCTTTCAATAGAACACAAAAACAAATGTAAAAAAATTCTAACCACATCCTTCTGATTCCTTTGCACATTAGCCTATTTACAAAGGGATTCAAATTTATTTTGCCTCAGAACATAATTTTGTGCCCTCTTGTGGGCTGAGTAACAGGAATGAATAAATGAAGAGGTGAGCAAATGGATTTCTTCCACATTAGTTTATCTTCGTTCGATATATGCAAGTATGAAGTAAAAAAAAGATTAGGAATCTTTGCTGATAGTCAGTGGATGGGAGACTGATGTCTATCTACACTTCCCACTGTCTCAGCAAAGCAGGCAGCATAATCAAGGACCCCGCACACCCTGGACATTCTCTCTTTCACTTTCCCTATTGGGAAAAAGATACAAAAGTCTGAGGTCACATGCCAACTGACTTAAGAACAGCTTCTTCCCTGCTGCTGTCAGACTTTTGAATGGACGTACCTTGCATTAAGTTGATCTTTCCCTACACCCTAACTATGACTGTAATTCTACATTCAGCACTTTCTCCTTTTCTACCCTATGGTATGCTTTGTCCGCATAGCATGCAAAAAACAATATTTTTCACTGTATATTAATACTTGACAATAAATGAAATCAATAACTAAAGAAGGGAGGGGGATTTAGAGAGGGAGACATGATAAGGGACGATTAGGTTGGCATTACTATAACTATCAAAGTAACAGGTAGTTCTCTAACGTTCTATGTTACATACACACCTCACTCAGTTTCTGTGTTACATATAGTAACACAGTATGCATAGTTGTGCAGTATTATCAAATACAGCAAAGTTTAGAAGCTCAATTTCATGTGGTGCTCAATTGGTTTGCTTCCCGCACTTTCATGAAAATGGACAGGATCAGGAGTTTGTACTTACCACAAGTTTAAAATTCCTGACATACAATTTAGTGTGCACAAATGCAACAAGTGGAATGTGTACAACAAGCCAGAACAGGTAAACACTACAACTCAGCTACAGGGTTCTAAAGCACAATAGGACACGGCAAAATTGCAACCCTCACCTCCCATAGTTGACCAAGTGTCTTACTTGCACCAGAACATACAAATTGGTCTGATCTTGTGATATTGGATAAGGTCAAAGGTGGTACCAATGGGCATGTGGACACTTTCACCTGCCCTCCGCCAAACCCAGGCCACCTGGGGAAATTCAGGCCAAGAGACTACAAGAAAAAACAGAATTTCCATCGGTTTTTATCTCACACACTGAAATTAAAAACAGTGAGCTTGAACAGCTATGCATTTCACAAACAAAACAGCAACTTCAGCGACATGTTTGGAGATAAGACTATATTACAGAATACCTACATAGAAAAATCAACCCCATGATTTTTGACCTAAAACTATACATTTTTATACAAGTTAAAAAGTCTACTCTAGTTTTTCAGGGATCAAATCCCCAAAATTTCAGAATCCAGGTATAATCCTGGTGACTTTAATGATTTGATTTAATTGAAAATGTATAAATTCCAATGAAAATGTGTACAGGTGTCAGTCAGTGAATACTTAACACATTTCTTCATTTAAGTTTTGTTTCTATTTATTCATAGAATTCAAAAATGATCGGATGATGAATGATGGTGAAGATGAATTATTTTAATGCTGTGGACTTTTATTTTATTCCATTGTGACACTCTTTCCAGATTTCACCTGGGCCCAAATCAAGCACAGGTGTCAAGCCCTCGAAAACTTGAGGGCTTATGATCTTTGGCCTAAACATTGATATCACTTTTGCAGGAGTATACACGGTCCTTAATGAAACTAGTCAATCAAGAATTAGAGAAAGATTTTCCAGAAAATCTTGCAGACGCCTTAACATCACAGCTTATAATAAACTACTCAAAATTCAACAGCAAGAAAAATAGACCAAATACTGACTAAAGAGCCAGTTTTACCTCTAGCGATACTAACATGCTAACTGATACTTTAACCTTAACAGAATACAAGAGCTGGAGTGTAATTCTGAGGCTGTATAAGGCTCTAGTCAGATCCCATTTGGAGTACTGAAAGTAATTTTGGGCCTTATATCGAAGGGGGTGGGGGGGAATGTGTTGACCTTGGAAAGGGTCCAAAGTAGATTCATAAGAATGATCCCTGGAATGAAGAACTTGTAGTATGAGGAATGGTTGAGGACTCTGGATCTGTACTCATTGGAGTTTAGAAGGGGATCTTTTGGATATGAGAGATCTGGATGGAAAGGACGTGGAGAGGATGTTTCCATTAGTAGGAAAAACTAGAACCAGATGGCACAACCTCAGATTAAAAGAACAATGTTCAAAACAGAGACGAGGAGGAATTTCTTCCGCCAAAAAGTGGTGAATCTGTGGAATCCTTTGTTGCAGAAGGTTGTGGAGGCCAGGTCATCCATTGTCTTTAAGATAGAGATATATAGATTCTTGATTAACAAGAGGATCAGGGGTTTTGGGGAAAAAGCAGGAGATTGGGGGCCGAGAAAAATATCAGCCACGATTGAATGGCAGACCAGACCTGATGGGCTGAATGGTCTAATCCTGCTACTATGTCTTGTGGTAAAATCTATAACATTCGCCATAGTCACCCCTTCCAGAAGGAGAACCTGAACAAGACACCCTTGGATATTCAAAAGAAAGCAAGCAGAGGGCAGCAGAGTGGCAATACTGATTGGCTGTCGGGGTAAAAATTTGCATCTTCCGTGCAGTCATCCTTTCCAGAAGAAGGATCTGAACAAGAAAGTGATTTGTGGAGGAGCTGTCATCAAGGGACAGTTATACCCCAAATACTATTTCAGCGTTTCCTCCCTTTCTCCTTCTCTAACCAAAGAAAAGGCACTGTGCAGTCCACAAGCAAGGAAAGCTGAGTTGAGATTCTGTTATCCTTTTAACTGTAAAAGGGTAGTCATTGCAGTTATGACAGTAGTATGCTTCCCCTGTCAGATGTGGGAAATTACAGAGCAATCTAGTTTCCCTGACAACTTAGAACATTACAGCGCAGAACAGGCCCTTTGGCCCTAACTTGGTCTGCAGGAGGTGTTCCCAGCTGCAGCTCCTCACATAGTTTGGTTGGAGAGGCAGCTGGATGCACTGTGGAGAGAAAGTGTGATAGACATTAGTTACAAAGAGGTTATCATACCAGGTTTAGTCAGATACATGGGTGACTATTGGGAGAGGTAGACAAGTACTGCAGGTGTCTCCTGTGGCTATTCCCCTTTCAGCATTTTGGATACTGTTGAGGGGGATAGCCTCTCAGGGGAAATACCAGCAGCAGCCAGCTTATGGTACCACACCTGGTTTTGCTGTGGAGCAGGGTGGGGCAAAGAACAAGCAAGGAGTAATGAGAGGAGACTCGCTAATTAAAAATCGAGACTCCAGGATGGTATGTTGCCTCTCTGGTGCCAGGGTCAAGGACATCTCTTGGTGGTTACAGAACATTAAAGGGCAGGGTGAACAGCCAGAATTATTTTGTGCACATTAATACTAATGACATAAGCAGAAAAAGAGATCAGGACCTCAAGTATGAATGTAGAGCGTTAGACAGAAGACTAAAGAGCAGGCACTCAAAAGTAGTAATTTTTGAACTATTGCCCGTACCACATGCTAGTAAGAATAAGATTAGGCAAAATGAACACGGGGCCTGAGAACTGGTGCAGGGGCCAGGAAGGAGGCGATATATGACATGCTCCTTGTATTAAGAAGCTACTTTAAAAAGAAATTTCTTTACCTTTGGTGGCCAAGTCCTAAACTCAGTTGACAGTTTCAGATGGGGCCCCTGGTTTTATCTATTGATCTGATGAGATCCAGTATGTCTATGCCAATGCTGACAGAGGGCTGGAGAATGGGAACCTCTGTGCTCTACATCAGAAGCAGAAGCTCCATTTCCAAAAGAAATCTAGGAAACTATACTGTAAGATTTATACCTGTTATTGCTCCCAATAAGTTGCGCCCCATTAAAAAAAATTAAAGGGAACATTAGTACCTGGAGTGTCCAGAATTTGACAAGTTTATGATTATTCCAAGAATTCCCTACGCTGCAGGAAGTCATTCAGCTGATCCAGCCTGCACCAACAACAATCCCACCTGGGTCCTATCCCCTCTCCCTTCGCATCCTGGGGCACAATGGATCAATTTATCATGGCCAATGCACCTAACCCGCACATCTTTCGACTGTGCAAAGAAAGCGGAGCACCTAGAGGAAACCCACACTGACAAAGGGAGAACGTGCAAACTGTATCCAAACAGTGATCCAAGCCGGGAATCGAACCCAGATCCCTGGAGCTGAGAAACTGAGCCATCCTACAAAACAAAGTTACGGATTTTTTTTGGGCCTCTATTTAGGCTGGTCTATTTGGATATTTTATATTAAAATTTTAAATAGGATGATGATTTGTGTGTTTTGACCACAACATGCTTGTAAATCTTTACTGCTTAGGCAGTCCCTTGGGATCAGGACTAATTTACTTCCACTCCAGTTTGATGGGCTTCGAAATGGCTTATCAGTTCAATGGGTGATTTGCAGACTCTGCAGTGGGTAGATGACACACAGAAGTCATGTTGTACCTGATAGCCACAATATCACCTTCCATTTGCGTACTGCACCAAACAATAAAAACCTTCAATGGCTGTTCACAAGTAATTGCAATTAGTCGCCAAATGTCACTGTGATTTCAATATAAAGTGCTTTGGTCTAATCAATGTTTTTCATACATTTATAACACAGTTTCTTATACATAAAACTGATTTTGCACTTAATGGCTCCTGTTCTAAAATCTGCATCTATACCAGATTACTAATAGCTTTCAGCATAACTAATGACTCAGTGCAATTCAACTGCCCACAGTAGTTCATTGGATTAAATTACTTGTACAAAATATTTGATTTCTCATATTAGAAAAATGAAAATCTGGCAGCTATGTCGGGTATAGCATCAGAATGAAAAAATAGGCAACTATAGATTCAGACACGATCTGTAGCTGAAGGTTCAGATTTAGTTTTTCATTATGACTAATGCAGAATAATGAGAAAACGTGGCTTTGTCTGCCCTCTTAATGACCTTTTTTCTCCTTTAAGATGGTTATCAGTCTCTCACATCTGTGGCATATTTTGTCTTCAGCTAATGACAGTAAAATGAAACTTATAGAATCTGAAGTGACTTACTTACACATCAGAAGTTTTCAATATCCTTTCTTGAACTTAAAGTTATATTTTCCTTAAACCAAAAGTATTGCCACACTAACTTTTTAAAGTTCATTCATAGGACATGCTGTCACTGGCTGGCCCGCATTTATTGCCCATCCCTAATTGCCCTCGAAAATGCAGTGGTAAGCTGCCTTCTTCAATTGCCCATGTTCGAGATCTCAAAACTTAAGTTTCTCATTTGATGTCGAATGCTCCAAAATAGATCAAGTTTTTCTCTCATCTGCTGTTTCAGGATGAAGATCAAAAGTAGGCAGAGATTTAGTGAGGTGAGGCTCACCAGAAATAAATTTGACTTTCAAGATCTTCAGATTTTAATAATTTATTAACTTGATTAAAATGCCTGGATTTAGCACTGCACGTCTGTTTATACAGGTACACTAAAACACCAAGCTCTTCTTCACCACTAGATCTCTCAACTACTCCACTGACTGTACACTGTTCATGTGTGAAGTAATTTTCTCCAACTACATAATAGGAAAGCTGAAGCCATTGTCTCCAGTCCCCAGTAAAATACCCAAGCTACAAGTTACATCCCCTCTCTTTGGCTACTGATCAAGATTAAACCAGAATTTTCAAACTGGTGTCATATTTGACCAGGGGCACATATTGTCTCTTCACCCAGAATGCCTACTTTCATATCTACACTCTCAAATTCAACCATCTCAGCTCACTTACTAAAAGACTCATTCCTGCCTTTGCTAGCTCTAGCCTTGACTATTCCAGTGCAGTCCTGCTTGGTCTCTCTCATTCCACTCACTATAAATTTTATGCTAACTAAAAATCTTCTGATCATGTCCTAATTCCATCTTGCTCAATCACCACCACTGTGTCCACTGGCACCTGATCACCAGGATCTTAAAGTTCTCTCCACTGCTTTTGAAACCCACCATGACCTCACCCTCCAAATCAGAAAATACAAGCAAGACACAAGAACAGATTGTAATAGTTTCTGTAGATTTGTAAAAAGGAAAAGATTAGTGGAATAAAATATGGGTCTCTTAAAGGCAGAAACAGAAGGAAAAGGAATGGGAAATAAGAAAATGACAGAGATCTTAAATGAATACTTTGTATCTTCTTGGTAGAAGATGCTAGAAGTGTTCTGGTTTTGAGAACCAACAGCATGCGGAATGAAGAATTTGAAGAAGGAAACGTGAAGAAAACAGAGTTAGTAACAAAATAGTAGAACCAAACGCTAACAAACCCCTGAACCTACTGGTCTAAATGCTCATGTTGTAAGAGATGGCTAGAAAGATGGCTATCATCTTCCAAAATTTCCAGAATTTTAGAATGGTCATAGAAACTAGAAACAGGAGTAGGCCATTCGATTCTTTGAGCCAGCTCCGCCATTCATTTTGATTCTGGTTGATCAAATTCTTCCTAATCTTTGATCCCTTTATCCCCAAGAGCTTTCTCTGATATCCTCCTGAAATTTGACAGCATTTGGCCACAACTACATTATGTGGCAGTGAATTCCACACATGCACCACTCTCTGGGTGAAGAAATTTCTCCTCACCTCAGTTCTAAAAGGTTTACACCTTATCCTCAAACTATGATCCCCAGTTCTGGACACCCCCACCTTTGGGAACATTTTTTCTGAATCTACCTTGTCTAACCCTATTAGAATTTTATCAGTTTCTATGAAATCCCCTCTCACTCTTCTAAACTTCAGTGAATATGACCCTAACCGAGATAGTCTCTCCTCATATGACAGGCATGCCATCCCAGGAATCAGCCGGGTAAACTTTCGCTGTACTCTCTTGTATAGCAAGGACATCCTTCCTCAGATAAGGACATCAAAACTGGACACAATACTCCAGGTATGATTTCACCAATGCCCTATACAATTGCAGCAAAACATCCCTATCCCTATAACTAAATCCTCTCATCACGACGTGCAACATACCATTTGCCTTCTTTACTGTCTGTTATACTTTGCATGTTTACTTTCAGCAACTGATGCATGAGGACTCCAAAGTCTCGTTGGGTATCTACCTCTCAATTTACACCCATTCAAGTAATAATCTGTTTGTATTATTGCTACCAAATTGAATAACCTCACATTTATCCACATTATACTTATATCCCATGCAGATGCGCATACACTCTGCTTGTCCAAATCATGCTGAAGTGTCTCTGCATTCTCCTCACAGCTTACCCTCCCATCAAACTTGATACCATCTGCAAACTTCGAGAGAAAACATTCAGTTCCCTCTTCCAAATCATCAATCTGTAAACGTGAACAGTTGGGGTGCAAGCACAGAGCCCTGCGAACCCCACTTGTCACTGACTGCTAGTCAGAAAAAGACTCATTTATACCAACATTTTGTTTCCTATTTGCTAACTAGCTTTTTATACATCTCAAGACATTACCTGCAATCCCATGTGCTTTAACTTACACAGTAGTGTATTATGTGAGACCTTGTCAAAAGACTTCTCAAAGTCTAAAAAACCACATCCACTGGTTCTCTTCAGTCAACTCTACCAGTTGCATCCTCAAAATATTCTAATAGATTCACAAGCCTGATTACCCTTTTGTAAATCCATGCTGACTTTGTCTGATTATACTACTGCCTTCCAAATGATGAAATTCTTGATAACAGACTCCAGCAACTTCCCTAATACTGACGTTAGGCTCGCTGGTCTATAATTCCCTGTTTTCTCTGTACCTCCCTTTTAAAATAGTTGGCATATATTAGCTACCCTCCAATCTATAGGAATTACTCCGGATTCCAAAGAAGTTCTCATAGTTTGGAGTGTAGCAAATGAAACCCCACTATTCATAAAAGGAAGGAGAAAACCAAAAACTACTAGCCAATTAGCCTGATATCAATCGTGGGAACATGCTAAATTGTAATACTAGAGGTGTAACAGCACTTTGAAAATCATTACAATTGTTAGATAACATCAACACAATTAAGCAAGGGAAAATAGTGTTTGACAAATTTTTGTTTAACATTACAACCAACAGGTAGAAGAGAAATCAATGGATGAGTATTTCAACTTTCAAAAAGCATTCTCTAAAATATTATAACCAGGACTATTATGCAATTAGATTTCATTGGATTGGACAAGTTGGTGACTGATGGAACAAAATGTAGAGAAATGGAGTTACCCACTTTGTTCCAAAAATAATAAAGCAGAATTTTTTTAAATGTTGATCTTTAGAGGGACTAGTGTGGCTTTGTAGGTGAACAACATTCAGGTACAGCAAGCAATAAGGAAAGCAAGTGGCACATTAGCCAAATAATAGAGGAATAAAGAAATGTTGCTGCAGTTATACAGAGCATTGGTGAAACCACACCTGGAGTTGTACGTAGAGCTTTGATCTCCTTCTTTAAGGGAGGAGATATTTGCCTTCAATGGTGTCCAGTAGATTTACTTGACTGATTCCTGTGATAAAATATTTACTTTTTGAGAGATTGAGAAGAACAGGCCTCTGCCTCCACTTGAGAAGAGTGAGAGATGATCTTATTGAAACATATTAGGCTATTAAGGGACATGACAAAGAGTGTTGGGAACATGCTTCCCTTGATTTCAGAGTGTAGAATATATGGTCACAATCTCATGTAGACTGAAATGAGAACTTTTCTTCATTCAGCTGAATATGAAGCTAACATTTGTTAGAAGTCTCTTTTTTCCAGTTTTAGTTCACATTCTGTATCTTCAGATACCCACAGAACTGTAGATCTGGACATTGTTTCCTTCTCATGGTATCATACCAGTTTACAACTAACTATCTCCTCTGACGATAAAGAGGTTTAGAGAAGGAAGTCCAGGGCTTTGGGCCTCAGCAGCTGAAAACATGGCAGCCAGTGGTGGACTGATTAAAATACTGGCTGTGCACAAGATCCAATTTAGAGGACTACAGATATTTCAGAGGGTTGTAGGGTTGGAAGAGATTATACAGTAAGGAAAGAGAAGGTTATGGAGCACTTTCAGACAAGGATGTGGGTTTTAAAATTGAGATATTGCTTAGGAGCTAATATTGGCCAATGAACACATGGGTGATCAGATCTTGATGCATGTTTGGGTACAGGTGGCAGAGTTTAGAATCTTTAGTTTATAGAGGGTGGGATGTGGGAGATTGGCTCAGAGTGTGGTCAGATTGTCAAATCACGTAATAAAAGCATGCACAAGCATTTTGACAAAAGAACAGCTTAGGTTTCAGCTTCAGACGGTTGCTGGAGAAATTAATGGAACACCCAGTGTTTGTGGGGTGGATCTAAGATAACAGTAAGAATTTGTTAATGTTTCCAATGTAAGTAAATACTGGTCAAGAATCTTTACTTGTACACACTGCGAAGTTCAGCAATGCAAGTGGATGCTGCCCTGTCATTCACTAAAGGTGTTGGAAGGATTAAAAGTAGCTTTGTTTAGTCATCCAATATGTTTGATATATTGTTCAATATCCAATGTTTTATTAGAAGGACAGAATTATTTCTACATGCTGACAATTACTGAATTATGGAAATGTCCAATAAAATTGACACAAACATTTACACAGGACAGTTGGTCTGATGGAACTACAATTATATTGGGTCTTAATGAACCTGTATCATCCACTGACCTAAATACACAAATGTTATTTCTTGAACTGCTCATAAATTGTTTAATATTATATCTGGTACTTAGTTTAACTGAAAAGTTGAAGACTAAAGGCCCAAATGCAGAACGCCACAGAGACTGAATTTCACTTCAATATTGTTCAATGTAAATCTGGAAAGAGAAACTAGATGTAACAAGCTTGAGTTTTTAAAGAAAGAATACTGGGAGGAAATGATAGAAGCCAATTTTGAGATCTTATGTAAGGATGAGTTACAAGAAAGGGACGGCATATTATATCAATGTCATCCTTTTCTTGTAACTCATTCTTACATAGGACATAAGTGAAAAGGGTAAATAAGAATATGTTTTTGAAGCTTAAGAGAAACAAAAGAAGGTGCAACTACTATCATGGTGGCAAAACATCAAAGGTGTAACCAGAAAGAGGAGGAGGAGGAGGAAAATGAACTTTGAGGCTAAAGGTGGCAGTAAGATCATCATTCGGGTAAACTTTCTTTTGTAACTGTGCCAAAAGTGCAAAAGATGCTAAAATAGAGATGTCATGAATGACAAGATTCTTCAACATTTGGATTTAAGTCTTCAGTATATAGCGCAAACTACAAAAACTAAACTTTTTGGGGGTTAAACTTAGAGAGGTGCAGAAATTTCAGAGTCTTATCAGAGAAGGAATCATCAAATAAATTATAGCTGATGGCTGAATTTGAAAGATGCAAAAAGATGTTCATTGTCAAATAATAGGGAAGAACAGGTCAATATTTTGTGATGTTATAAGGGTGTGAAACCAAAAAGGAGTTATTGGATGGAAATACAAACAAGATGCAGATGAGTTGAGTCAAAGAGACGAAGAAAACATCATTGGGGAAACTCTTAAGTTGATGTAATAGGTGTGATAGGATGAGCCATCAACCACCATGCAAATATGGGAAAAGACTGGATTTTTTTTTAAAAGACTTGAATTTTTAACCTGCATATATTAAAGATACATGGATTTACAAGTCCATATTAGCCTGAATTTATGAATAAGTAATTTGATCAGTACCAGCACACTGGTACATTTTTTTTATATACCCACGACAAGTCCTTGCATCTCCAAACCTCACAAAGGTTTCTAAACATTAACAGCAACTTGTACTCACATAGTTAAACATCCCAAGGCATTGGAATCAATGGATGCTATTCTGGTTGACAGTTGGTGACTAATGGAGTGCTGCAGGGATCGGTGCTGGGGCCTCAACTGTTTACCATTTACACAGATGATCTGGAGGAGGGAGCTGAGTGTAGGGTAATGAAATTTGCTGACGATATGAAGATAAATGAAAAAGCAAATTGCGTGGAGGGTGTGGAAAGTCTGCAGAGAGATCTGGATAGGCTGGGTCAGTGGGCAAGGACCTGGCAGATGGAGTATAATGTTAGCAAATGTGAGGTTATCCACTTTGGTAGAAATAACAACAGGAGGGATTATTTAAAAAGCAAAAAGCTGCAACATGCTATGGTGCAGAGGGACCTGGGGGTCCTTGTACATGAATCACAAAATCCCAGTCTGCAGGTGATCAAGGCGGCAAATGGAATGTTGGCCTTTATAGTGAGAGGAATAGAATATAAAAGCAGGGAGATCTTGCTGCAACCGTACAGGGCACTGGTGAGGCCGCAGCTGGAGTACTGTGTGCAGTTTTGGACCCCTTATTTGCAAAAGGATATATTGGCTTTGGAGGGAGTGCAGAGAAGATTCACTAGGCTGATACTGAAGATGAGGGGGTTAATCTATAAAGGAGAGATTAAATAGACTGAGGTTTAAAGGCTGAGGGGGATCTTATAGAGACATATAAGATAACGAAAGGGATAGATAGAGAAGAGGTATAGAAATTCTTCCTGTATAGAAAGGGTAGCAGAACTAGAGGGCACAGCCTCAAAATAAAGGGGAGGGTGGGGGCAGTTTAGATCGGAGTTGAGGAGGAACTTCTTCGCTCAAAGGGTGGTGAGTCTCTAGAATTCTCTGCCCATTGAAGAGGTGGAAGCTACCTCGCTGAATATATTTATGTCACAGGTAGATAGGTTTCTGACAGACAAGGGAATTAAGGGTTATGGGGAAAAAACTGGAAAGTGGAACTGCTCCACTTCAGATCGGCCATGATCTTGTCAAATGGCAGGGCAGGCTCGAAGGGCTAGATGGCTGACTCCTTTTTTTTAATGTTCTTATTTCACAATGTCACCAGCCAAAATTGGACAACAAGAATGAGATATTAAGGCAAGTAATCAAAAAACTTATTTCTATTGCCAAGCTTAAGGAATAAAGGGAGGAAGAGAGACAGAAAGTATAAAAGGTTTAGGGACAGAATAGCAGAGCTTATACTCTTGGCAACCAAAGGAGCTGCCACTAGTGGGGAAACTTAAATGAGGCTAGAGTTCGAATAGTACATGTATCTGAGTTCAGGGCTATTTTCAACAGTGGATTAACTAGAGATAGAAAGAAAAATTTTCTATGATCGTGGCTTTGTATAGCACGAAAAAAGATTTGCCAAGAGTATAAGGGGATTCTGCTTCAATTGTGGATTTGCACAAGTACGCTGATGAATGTCAATTTCAGCTTGCACAAAAGCTAAGAAAATATAAGGACATGTTGTTTCAGAATCTGATGTATGTTTTAAAAGGGCTTCTAACATTTTGTGTAAAGTTTTGTTTCACAGGAATTAGGGTTATGGTTATGGTGGGGTCAATAATGAATCCCTAATTTGTAACCTGCATCTTAGTTCACTTGGTTAAGTCCAAAAAACTATCAAATGAAGAACGTATATATTGGACAAACTGGAGTTCTGTGTACAAATTTAGTGAATAAAATTGTTTTACCAATTTGAAATATGCACCTCCCTATTACAACTACAATTAGCAGAAAAATATTTCACTACTCACCCCAGCAAACTCTGCAAAAATTGAAAGCTATTAGAATTTCCTGAACTTTTTTTTCCAATTCTGAATGGAAAAGTGCCCATGTTTTCAGGCTTTCCTTCACAAAAATCTCATTTTAAGCAACATTCTGGTGAATCTCTACTTGAACCCTTTCCATGTTTCCAATTTATTTTCTAGAATTTTCAAGAACTGAAAAATGTTCCAAAATTCCTGTCCAATGTTTTGTATAGATCCAACAATTTTATTTTTTATTGAAAAGTTAGCTATAACTTCACCTCACCACAGCAGTTTTTTTTTGAGTATTTTAAAGGCTCTACTTAGGACCAACTAACTCAGCAGAGAGGAGAAATTAGACCTGGATTTTATAACTCCCATACTCAGCACCATGATATGCAATGCATTTACCCACAAATACGTTGAGGAGGAAGGGGGTGGTATTCAGTCTATTTGGAGAGGCAAAAAAAATTAGGAGAATGTTTACTAACACATCTTTAAGGGTTGTCACAAATATAAAAGATTTATGACGATCATGCACTGACATACATTAACTTGATAAGTCTCATGATTAATTTTCAACCTAGAAACATGGTTGTGAGGGAATTTACCTTTTTGATATTATATTTACATTGACATATGATAAATAGTAATTTTAACATCGTTGGCCAAAGTGTCCAGCAAGTCAAGATAAACATTACATGATTTCTGAAATTGGCAATTTTTTTTAAAGAACATTTTGAAAGAGGCAACTTTTGATTTATCTATGGTAGAAGAGTGAAATTATCACAACTTTTCACTGCAAAAAGTGTTTGCACTTTCAACTTGTATAACGAACTCAAGATGTGATGCTTTTTAACAGGAGCACCAACCACAACACTATATTCTGAATCTTAACAGCTTTTGACAAGAATTAAGTTTTTCTGTGGTTTCAGAATATGAGTATGAGTAAATCATTAAGGATGACCTATCCATGACCTGAGTAGTAAGAAGAGCAACACTGATTTAAATCTATCATTTCTGTAGTTTAACTCATCCAAGTACTAGTGTGGGTGTACTTGCATTTACTAAATTCAACCATTAAAATTCTCAACGTTTTAACTTGCACCTTGGAACAAATCCACGTGTCACTGCAAAATCAGATTGAAGGTGGATAACGTTGGGCCAATACTATTTTAAAATTTGGTTATATAGTTTTACTTGGAAAACAATATGGGTGTATCTAAGATAATTTCCTGTGCACTTCCTCTTACCTTTTCACACATCGGCTTCATTATGCTGGTTCTTCGTTTAAATCACAAAAACTGAAAATGCTTCTCATTTTAATTTTAAGATGTCAGTATTAATCGCCAACATTTCACTGCCTCATTTATGTTTCAATTGACTGAGAAATGGTGCATCACACTTACAAATCAGGACAACCCTATCCTATCTACTTTGTCTATCCCCCAAATCAGTGACTGAACTTAAACTTCAACTTTCAAAGCAGATTTTGTTTTAAAACAGTACAACTACAATCCCTTTCATTCTATAAAATGTGTTGTTTTAGTGCATTTTCCTTTGTGTATCTTTATGGTAAATTCTGTGCATCATGTCAAAAGTCATTGAGACAATTAACCTATTGGTGGTTAAACAAATCCAAAAATGTTCTGTGACAGAACTGTCTTTGAAATATCACATTCAATCAATGCTTATGGAATCTACAAATAAGAGGGGTAACATTTTATTACTAGTTCCCTGTCTTTATTTTGCCCCATTTATTCAAGTCTTTCACATTAGCATTTCTGCAGCAGGATACGACAATCTGAGAACAAGGAGGCACCACAACATATTATTTATTTAATTTTCAATCTACAGCTAAGGCAGCAATCTCAACAACTCAAGAACTTCCAAGGTATCTCTCTCATAATGAAGTATTTTTGAAGTACAATGGGTGATAGTTCGTATCCTATTAACTATACAGTTGATAGTATACTAACATAATTAGTATACCATCTAGCCAAAAGGATGTCGCTGCCTCTTTGACCAAAGGATCTAGTCACTATCACGTCTCAGTAACAGGAGATAAGACAAGATGTTTTTCAAAGGATACTGATAAATTGCTACGTAAGAGGCAATAGCACAAAATAAAGAGCTCATACGGATAACACACTTACTTTGCAGATTGGTTGAAGGACACAAAGCTGCAGTATGAAATAAATCACATGCAAATTGACTGGACGAAAGTAATAGAAAATCCAAATACACCACATCCAACGCTTTCCCTTTATGTACCCTGGTAGTCACAACCTCAAAAAAAATCTTGGTTCATCTGTTTGTTGCTGTGCACATCGCTCAGGTAACAATTTGGAAATTATTGTCTGTGAGGTTCTGTACTTCAATTTCAATCCTAGTTCCACACTCCTTCAACAGCACCTTTTTTTTTAGCTCTATCAATGCTGTTGTTAGTTGACACTGAACATGATAACCCAATCGTCTCCCTCCCACTCCCAGGTGTTGAACCAGTCATAATATGGTAAATTGGATTAGCAAATTTGCTGATGATATAAGGATTGGATGAGTAGTGGACAGTGAGGAAGGTTTTCAAAGCTTGTAGAGGGATTTGGGCCAGCTAGAAAAATGGGCTGAAAATTAGAAGATGGAGTTTAATGCAGATAAGTGAGAGTTATTGTAGTTTGGAAGGACAAACCAAGGTAGAACATACAAGGTAAATGGTAGGACACTGAAAAGTGTAGTAGAACACAGAGGGATCTGGGAGCACAGACATATAATTCCCTAAAAGTGGTGTCACAAGTAGATAGGATCGTAAAGAGTGCTTTTGGAACACTGGCCTTTATAAATCGAAGTACTGAATGCAAGAGTTGGAATGTCATGATGAGGTTGTATAAGACATTGGTGAGGCCAAATTTAGAGTATTGTGTGCAGTTTCGGTTACCTAATTACAAGAAAGATATTAATAAGGTGGTTTACAAGAATATTGCAGGACTTGAGAAACAGAGTTACAGAGAAAGGTTAAATAGGTTAGGACTTTATTCCCTGAAGATAGAAGAATGAGGGGCAATTTGATAGAAGTATATAAAATTATGATGGTTATAGATAGAGTGAATGCAAGCAGGCTTTTTCCACTGAGACTGGGGGGAGAAAAAAAACTAGAGGACATGGGTTAAGGGGGAAAAATTTAAAGAGAATACTGGGGGGGGGGGTGCTTCTTCACACAGAGTGATGAGAGTGTGGAATGAGGTGCCAGATGAAGTGGTAAATGCAGGCACACTTAACATTTAAGAAAAACTTGGATAGGTACATGGATGAGAGGGATCTGGAGGGATATGGTCCAGCTGCAAGTCAGTGGGACTAGGCAGAAAAATGGTTCAGCACAGCCAAGAGGAGCCAAAAGGCCTGCTTCTGTGTTGTAGTGTTCTATGGTTCGATGAGGTATTGTTTAACCCTGGCAGGCAACAGAGCCTTTGGAATGCCAGGTCATGAATGCAGTCAACAGTCTGTTTTCTGACTATTATGTCCCTAACTTATTTCTTTTCATTGCCCATAGCCAGATTTTGATCCACTCTGCCAACTTGCTCTCATCCACAGTCAGCAAGAATCTTGTACCTGTTCAATAAGGGTGAAAGTCCGTAGTTCTTCCAGCAATGCCTTTGAAATCCCTTAAATGCCTGTCCGACAGTCACACCTATCTCTATGACTATTAGTCAGTATATTAACCTGATTAGTACACTGTCTAGCCAAAAGGTAGACTGCCTCTTTGACCTAAGCATCCAGGTAACTCTGCCTATTCTTCATGCCTCACAATGTGCTCAACTCAACAATTTGAAGATTAAATTCCACAAGATGCAAACACACGGTTACAATGATCTCACAAAACTGCTATAAGGCTGCAACGATGGTACGCCAGCCCCATCTAAACTAACCTTATTTTATTTACTCAAAGCTTATGTATCAACATACTCATTATTTGATTCAATTTTGGTTATAGATAGATTAATTTTCTTCCACTTTGTGCTGTGATGTCACTTGGCTATTTTTTTCCTGCTCCAATCTCAGCAAGGTCTTTCCTTCCTGCTCACAGTAAACACTTTTTTCTTGCTCTGTTCTCAGCAATGCCCTTTTTTAATGACTCACCTTTTTTGTCGTACTCTTGAATTAGTTAATTAGTGATTTGCTGTGTGTAACAAAAACGCAATGACTGAAAATGTAAAACAATTACTTCAAAAGCAAGATCATTATTCCCTCCAGGGACAAGAGGAGGGATCGTAGGCTCTCATGATTCTCCTGTTTCCAGGTCCTTTGTTTTCTCCTCCACCATCATTTCCACTCCCCATTTCATCCTCTCCTCTCAATCACATTTAATATTTTTTCCCCTTTCAAGATTCACCAATCATTTCACTAATCCCAGTATAATGATAACACACTTTGCTGGCACTTGATACAATTATCATCTGATATACATGCAGCATGGATCATGAACATTAAGAGCAGCAATGATTTAGGTTATGTGTGTCCTACAGATAATCCCAGGGAAACTAATAAACAAATTATGAGAGTAAAGTTTTTTTTTACTTTAAAAGCATTTTGCTGTATTGTTAATTTGGTAGGAAAATATCCCACATCCCATATCATAAATTTCATAAGACTACAACACTGATTTTGCTAACTGCCTCAGTCCTGAGGTAAAATGTTCTGTAAACTGCACCATATGAAAACGGTGATAATAAATTCACATTTTAGCAAAGATTCAATATTTGCAATCCAGATAAATGGCAGAGGATTTTGCTTTCTAATCTGTAATAGTGGTAGAAGACCTCTTGCCTTGCTGCAGGATATTATTCAATATAATTATTTTATAAAGTGGGTGCAATTGGATTCTCATTTCATTAGTAATCTCACAGGTTAGAAAGATCAAATGACACCTGAGCAGCAAAATGGACTGATTGAAAAGCATACATTTTCACTTTCAGTGAGAGGTATTGGAGCTCAAGTGTCTCTGTGCTTTTAAGAAGGCAGAACCACAAAGACTGAAAGGTCCACAACTGTACTTGTGTTTTCTTGATTAGTAAGTCTGAAGAGTCTGATTGTTGCTGTTCATTGCAATACATTTTCAATATCCAGTATGCGACACCATTTTATCTCAATATTTCAGTACCTCAAAAAGCTCAAGTGCCAAGATAGAGTAGGCAGTTAATCAAAAGTACTTAATTAGCTGTAAAGCAATTTTTGACACTATGAAAGATACAATACAAATGTAGGTTTTATCTTTCTTTTATTATACTTGCATATGGCAGGCACAGTAATTGCAGCAATGGTGAAGTTTAGAGGCCCAATGCTGATTTTCCAAGGATAGTTAATCATGAAGCAGCCAATGCTAGGAAAGTGGCTACAATGAAATCACTACGTTTACAAAACAATTTAGCTCTGTGGTTAATACAACCTCAATGATTCCTTTAATGCCAACTCACAATATGCCAATGGCATCTGCCCCCTTTACGCTATGACACGATCCAATTTCACCATCCAATTCCAACGTCAATCAGACATCTACCAGCAGCTCAAGAAAACAAATTGGTGATATGAAACACGATACATAAACTCCGTACAAACTTAATTGGATTGTTTCTCCTTTTGCTAGAGACTATTATACAAACTGTATTGCACACTGCATTTGCAGCCCATCTGGAATGAATTGAGGAGTTTTAAAAACCATTGTTATGCAATCTGCTGGTGACAGAGGGGTTTAATTCCCAGATTTTGCAACAGAAATAAAATGGACAATAGTGAGTCAACACTCTGTCCTGGACTTTTGTTTTTTACATTTATTTTGAAGAGGTCCAAGATTTTTAAGCCTATGGTGCATCAACACAGCATATCATCAAAATTGTGTCAACTATAGGGCATAATGAGAATTTTGACTGCTAATTATATGCTACTTTAAATTCAAGAATTTTGGGAAAGGTATAATATTTGAGGATGGCATGCTGGTACAATGGTTAGCACTGCTGCCTCAGTGCCAGGGACCTGGATTCGATTCCTAGCTTGGGTCACTGTCTGTGTGGAATCTGCACATTCTCCCCATGTCTACATGGGTTTCCATCAGGTGCTCCAGTTTCCTCCCACAGTCTGAAAGATGAGCTGGTTAGGTACATTGACCATGCTAAATTCTCCCTCAGTGTACCCAACAGGACTGGAGAGTGTTGACGAGGGGATTTTCATTGCAGTGTTAATGTAAGCCTACTTGTGACATTAAATAGTGTATTACTAAACCTTAGAAGTGATCCTCCAAATCTCCACACTATCCTAACCACTGCACACCCCACTCATCCACCACCACCACCCTGACCTCCATCACCCCCACCCCATTGTCAGGGTGACGGTTCCAATTTTTTAAAGCTACTCTTTCAAATCTGTACCTCAATCTGGAGACCGTTTACAACAGGCCCCTTAGTAGCCTTCGGACTCCAGTGTTTGGCACCACCTAATCCCCTCTCTTCAGGTTTCTGATTTCCATCAATGGCTCAGTGGGTGAAACCATCTGGCGTCACACAGAGTACAAATTTCTGGTATAAATGCTTCTCTGTGCTGATTTGACCAGGGCAACAGTAAACACACTATAACTAGTCTCAGTATCTCCAAGCTGGGAGAGAAAAAACAGAACCCTTGTACCTGTTTACAATTCTGCAGAAAAGACCTGACTTGTAATTATCAACTCAAGACTGAATTGAGCTCAGTTTTGTTGCTCCAGCATGGGCAAATAACCCATCAACAATAGTCAGGCTGACATGTTGAGCCAATTGGCAAGTTTCCAGAAAATTCCTGGGATCCTTAAAAATACAACTCAATGCTTCAAAATAAAACTGGGGAGAAGATTTGAGAAGAATTTCATCAATGTTAACTTTTACTTTAAATACCTGTATCTCTAGATCAGCAATTTTTTGTTGTAGCTCCACCACAGCTGCTATGCTATCTGCTTCTCGAAGTCTCAATGCCATCACATCTTCTTTATTCTAAAATGAAATTAAAACTAATCATTTGTGATGTAAATAACAAACCAGCACTTAAAAATAATGATTAAAGATCTATTTGATTAAAAATTTTTTTACAACTATTCACTTTTAATAGAACTGTACAAAGAATAAAATTGTTACATAAACATTCTGAAGAATGCGCATCTATGCAGGACAGCATAGAACATAGAAAAACCATAGCACAAACAGGCCCTTCGGCCCACTTGCACAGAACATATCGCTACCTACTAGGCTTACCTATAACCCTCAATCCTATTAAATCTCACGTACTCATCCAGAATTATCTTAAAAGACCCTATCGAATTTGCTTCTACTACCACCGAAGGCAGCCAATTCCACTCACCCACCACCCTCTGAGTGAAGAACCTACCGCTGACATCTCCTCTGTACTTCCTCCCTAGCACCTTAAACCTGTGTCCTCTCGTAGCAACCATTTCAGCCCTGGGGAAAAGCCTTTGCGAATCCACTGATCAATACTGCTCACCATCTTATACACCTTTATCAAGTCACCTCTCATCCTTCGTCTCTAAGGAGAAAAGACCAAGCTCCCTCAACCTATCCTCATAAGGCAACTTTCTTGTAAATCTCCTCTGCACCCTTTCAATGGCTTCCACATCCCTTCTGTAATGAGGCGACCAGAACTGAGCACAGTACTCCAAGTGGAGTCTGACTAGGGTCTTATAAAGCTGCAGCATTATCTCCTGAATCCTAAACTCAATCCCCTAATTGATGAAGGCCAGTGCACCACATGCCTTCTTAACCACATCCACTACCTGCGAGGCTGCTTTACGAGTCCTATTAGACCTGGACCCCAAGGCCCTTCTGATCCTCTACACTGCTAAGAGTCTTACCCTTGATGTTATATTCCTTTATCCCATTTGATCTGCCAAATGGACCACGACACATTTATCCAGGTTGAAGTCCATCTGCCACTTCTCCACCCAGTCTGGCATCCTATTTACATCACGCTGCAACTTCTGACTTCCCTCCAAACCATCCACAACTCCACTAACTTTTGTGTCATCAGCAAACTTACCAACCCATCCCTCCACTTCCTCATCCAGGTCATTTATAAAATGCAAGGTCCCAGAACGGATTCCTCAGGCACTCCACTGGTGACTGACCTCCATGCAGAAAAAGACCCATCTACAATCACACTCTGCCTTTTGCAGGCAAGCCAGTTCTGGATCCACAAGGCAACAGTCCTTTGGATGCCACGTGCTCTCACTTTCTCAAGAAGTCTTGTAAGGGAGACTTTATTGAACATCTTGCTGAAGTCCATATAAACCACATCTACTGCTCTTCCTTCAATGTGCTTAGTCACATTTTCAAATAACTCAACCAGGCTCGTAAAGCACGATTTGCCTTTGACAAAGCTGTACTGACTACTTCTGAGTGTACTAAACTTCTCTAAAATGTTCATAAATCCTGTCCCTCAGGATCTTCTCCATCAACTTACTGTAACCTACTACTGAGGTTAGACTCACTGGTCAGTAATTTCTTGGGCTATCCCTATTCCCTTTCTTGAATATAGGAACCACATCTGCAATCGTCCTATTCTCCGGAATCTCTCCCGTCTCCATCCGTGACGCAAAGATCATCGCCAGAGGCTTTGCAATCTCTTCCCTGGCCTCCCACAGTAACCTAGGGTATATCCCATCACAATCCTTGCCACTTATCTATCTTGATGCTATTCAAAAGTTCCAACACATTCTCTTTCTTAATGTCCATATACTCAATCTTTTCAGTCTGCCACAAGCCTGCAGTACAACAACCCAGACCTTTTTCCTCCATGAATACCGAGATAAAGTGAAGTATTCATTAAGCACCTCTACTATTTCTACCAGTTCTGTTCAAACTTTCTCACCTTCACATTTTTTTAAGTCCTATTCCTTCGCATCTCATTCTTTTACTCTTCACATATTTGTAGAAACCTTGGGTTCTCCTTAATCTTATCTGCCAAGGCCTTCTCATGACCCTTTCTGGCTCTCCTAATTTCTTCCTTAAGTTTTTCCTACAAGCCGTATACTCCTCTGGATCCCTGAACTTATTATACGCTTTTCTTTTTGAAAACGTTCATTACAACTTTCGTGCACCATGGTTCCCATAACCTACCAAAACCTGCCTATGTAGAGCTCCAGACAAATATTGCTTGAAAATCTGCCACCTTACTTCGGTACTTTTCCCTGAGAATACCTCCTTCCAATTTTTTATGTCTAATTTCCTGCCTGATGGCTTCATATTTCTTCTTACTTCAGATAAACACTTTACTAGCTTGCCTGATCCTATCTCTTTCCAATGCAAAGGAGATAGAATTATGATCACCATCCCCAAGATGCTCTCTTACTGAGAGATCCGACACTTGTCCAGGTTCATTACCCAATACCAGATCAAGTATACCTCTCCTTTTGTATGCTTATCCACATAGTGTCAGGGAACCCTCCTGAACACACCTAACAAACTCCTCCCCATTCAAACCCCTTATCCTAGGGATATTCCAATTGATATTTGGGAAATTAAAGTCTCCCAACGCTACAACTATTATTACTACATCTCTCCAGGATCTGTTTCCCTATCTGCTCCTCAACATCTTGTTACTATTGGGTGGCCTATAGAAAACACTCAGTGAAGTTATCAACCCCTTCCTGTTCCGTAGTTTCACTCAGATTCTGTAGACAATCCCTCCACGGCATCCACCTTCTCTACAGCCGTGACACTCTGATCAATAGTGCCACTTCCCCACCTCTTTTGCCTCCCTCCCTGTCCCTTCTAAAACATCTGAAATCCGGCACCTGAAGTATCCAGCCCTGTCCCTAAGACATGCAAGTCTCTGAAATAGCCACTACATGATAACTCCAAGCAGCAATCCACGCTCTAAGCTAATCCACTTTATTCACTACACTCTTGGCGTTAAAATTGACATCTCAAACCTTTGGTCTGAGCACTCCCCTTCTCCATCATTCATCTATCTTCCCTCTTACACCGTCTACAATCCTTCTCTATTTGCGAGCTAACCTCCTCGCTCCCAGTCGCCTCATCTCGATTCCCTTCCCGCAACCATTCTAGATTATCTCCCCAGTAGCCTTACCAACCTTCCCACCAGGATATTGGTCTCCCTGGGATTCAAATGTCACCCATCATTTCTGTACTGGTCACACCTGCCCCGAAAGAGGTCCCAATGATCCAGGAACCTGAATCCCTGCCATCCTGCTCCAGTCTCTCTCAGCCACACATTAATCCTCCACCTCATTCCATTCCTGCTCTCACTTTCCTGTGGCGCAGGCAGCAATCCCGAGATTACTACCTTTGCGTTCCTTCTTTTCAACTGTCTACCTAACTCCCTATATTCTCTTTTCATGACCCATTCCCTCTACCTAACTATGTCAACAGTACCAATATGTACCACAACCTTTGGCTCCTCTCCTTCCCACCTCAGGATTTCTGGGATGCAACCAGAGACATCCTGGATCCCAGCACCAGGGAGGCAAACCACCATGAGATTCTCATCTGCCTCCGCAAAATCGCCTGTCCGACCCCCTCACTATAGAATCCCTGATTAATACTGCCTTCCTCCTCCTTTCCTCAGCCCTGAGTTACAGGGTCAGATCTGCTCCAGAGACACAGCCAATGCTACTTCCACCTAGAGGGTTGTCGCCCCCAGCAGTACTCAGACAGGAGTATTTATTGTGAAGGGGCACCGAGGTGCTCTCTATCACCTGAGCTTTCCCTTTCCTGACTGTGACCCACGTGTGCATGAGAGGTTTTTGAAATTTATCCACTTCAAATAATTCTGAAGAGCAACCAAGAACTTGAGCGCATTTGAGAAACTTTCCAGCAAAGCTCTGCTAAATGCCACAATCATTCATTTCTCCTTCAATTGATACAACTCCAACTGTAACAGATTTTACAACTTTAAACCTCTATATAAACGGGTGTTCGCTGTGACTTGCCGGAATAGTTTTAGAAAAGTTAATATTTGTGAAAAGGAACTGAACTCACATTTTACAAGTATTGCAATTCTCACGAAGTTCATGGTCAATGCTCTTTATATGGGGTAAAGGCCTCCTGTACTGCTAGTGAATATTATTAGAATAATCATATGATATTTTTATTCAGTTTTCAGATGTGAGCATTGCTGGCAAGGCCAACATTTATTGTCCAGTCCGAATTGCCCTCAGGATGTTGCTGGTGAGCTGCCTTCTTGAACCTCTGCAGTTTATGTAGTGTAAGAGCATTCATGTTGTTGTTGGAAAAGGAGTTCTTGCATTTCGACACAGATCACAAAGGAACAATGATATTGTTGCAAGTCATGTTGGTGTATTGCTGTGGTTGATTAATGACTATGCTCAAAGTCAATGAGTCAAGTACACCCAAAGTGAATAAAATGCTAACCTGTGCTACATTTAACATTGATCATTATAAAATATCCAATTTCTAACCTCTCAAGAGGATTGCATCAAATGTGTGATGCACTATTGGCTTGAAAACGACAAATTTTCCCTACAAAAATACACCAGAGAAGAATTGGAATGCTACTATTAGTGTACACAAAATATTCTAATTTTTAAGAAATGAGCACACTTAATAAACCTTGTGTGGTCCAGAGAGGTGACTTGTGTAGCCTGCAATGAATTTACACATCAGGAAATCAGAGTACCTTGCAATTATTACCATCTACAAATAGCTAAATAATTGCAATTTCTGAGATTGTGATTTTATAACCATGAAAAGGTTATCTCAGCAAAATTCACATTTAGTTAAAACTCTTCCGTATTAACAAGCTTACCATTGCAAAAAGAAGTTATTCTCCTTGAAGGGGATATTATATTGAGGGTGCTGATTCTGGTTTTAAACCAGAATCAGGTAGCTGAGTTTACCGGAAATACACTCGTGTTAAACATATACAGATACTGCAAACTGAAGAAACCCAAGAGGATTGACCAAGATATGAAGGCTCATATACAACAGTAAATTAAAAAGGAGAAGCTTTGCATACTGCAGTTCATAATCTGTTCTGCCCTTAAGGTTTTGTTATCAACTTCTGATGTGGTTTTAATGAAAGGATTGTTGCTTTCCAGCTCCTGCACATTTACCAAAAATAAAATCTGAGCTGCATGTGTAAATCTTTTTAGACAAACTCAATTTGTAAACAACACTTATCATGAATGTTTAGTGTTTAGACAGTATGACAGTAACAGAAATCTGTAACAGCAGTTGGACATTTTTCTTGCACAAGTAATTTGAGTAATATCTAGGCTTGATTACAAAACAACACACATTCACTCAAACAGAAAATGTAAAGATTGCAATAAAAAGTTGAAGTGTGAAAAAAAAATTAACAAAAATGCATTACTTGATGAAAGTTTAAGATAGCATGGAATGTAAGCCTACTTATGACAATAATAACACTTGGAAAATCTTTAAGTAACTACAAAACTGACCATTCAATGGATGATACGTATCATATAAATAACAAAAATTGCTGCATCTCTCTCATACATCATCTGATTCTGACAATACTGACACCCAATCCTGATGGGCCAACTAATGGGGTACTGGACATCCCTGCAAGGCTGGTTAACATAAATAATAGCTTAAAATTTCCACTAGACCTCCAATTTAGCCAACATCTTCTTTGCTGCACTATCCACCCTCTCACTATCCTGCATGCAATTTCTCATAAACACACACTTTCATTCCATTTATGAAACAAAGTAGAATAAGATACGTTGGGTGGAATTCTCTGGGCGCACTCGCCTGGAAACCGGATTCCCACCTGACTTCAATGGACTTTTACTTGGTCTCCCCTTCCTCCCCACCCAAACACCTGCTAGAATTCCAGTGGCAGGTGGCATGAGAAAGTTTTGGCCAATCTTCCATAAATAAGAAAAACATATTAGAAATAGGCACAGTAATTACACAAAATGCTCATTTAATTTCAATTTTTGACCTCAAAATGAAAATCTAGAATATTTTGAGAAACGACTGAGTAACTTAATAAAATTAAGTTTAAGAATCAGATGATGTATGAGAGATGCAGCAATTTTTGGTGTTTGTACAATATGCATCAACCAGTGAATGACGTTAAAAGATTTTTCAACTTTTACTATTGTCACAAGTAGTCTTATATTCCACGCTATCTTAAACTTTCAGTCATCAATTAATGCATTTTTATCAGATATTTTGTTTTTTCATATATTTCAACAAGTCTTTCTCATAACCTTTACATTTTAAGTGACAAAGAGAAAGGAAGTCAAAGCACTGAACAGAAGAATGAGCAAGGTGAGCTGGTCAGAAATATTGTGCAATTTAACAGTTAAAGCATATCTTTACACATGTAATTTCAATATCCTCCAAATATGAGACCAAACTTTATTCACAGGATATTGTGACTATTATGAGCTTAAATCTGTGTTTGCTACGATTTAACAGTTTTAGCTTGTGCTCAAAGGTTAAAATCAAAAGACCAGAAAACATACTAGAACTAAACTGAGTTAAGAATCTTCAGAAGAACATAAAAAGCAGAAGTAGGTTAATCTTTTACCTCAGATCTTCTTGCACTATTCTCATATTCCTTAGTACCCAAAAAATCTCTTGTTTTTTGTCTTTAATGCACTCGATGATTAAGCATCCATCGATCTCATTTGAATGAAAGGTTCTTCGCTATCACCCACTTGACTCTGCCATCCCACTAGGTCTTAGTGGTACCACTGTCTTAATCCCAGATAAAGCCATCTCTGGGATCAGTGTAGCACTTGTAGCACTGCCCATATACACCCCGCTCCTCAGACCAACTCAAAATTTTATATCCACCCTTGGGGAAATAACTACTCATCGCCCAATTCACTTAAGAGCGCTCTTTCAAAATCCCAGCTGTTGACCTTTTGGTCCTCTATTCACTACAACATTTCCAGTTACTGGTTTGTGAATTAACCAACTTGCAAATTGCACAGCTAACTTCAGTTTTAATGACACTGTGTATACTCAGTCCATCTACTGATGTAGGCCAGTGTGCTAAACACCTTCTTCACCAGCCTGTAGATCTGTGATGTCACTTTCAATGAAGTCAGTTAAGATCTCTCACTTCCTCCATCCCTCTCAATATCCTCCCGTTTACTAAGCATTGCCTGATAGGTCCTCCCCAAAAGCACAACTTTACATTTTTCAGTTTTTGACATGTCCTTTAAACAGCTGTTACTATTAGAAGAATTTCTCAAATAAAACACAAATATGACATCTTACCAAACACACTGAAATGTCCATCTAAAATTTATGTAGGATTTGGTAGATGAATTGCAATTAGGACAGAGTTAGTTGGCACAAATCTTTACATCCATTATTATTTGACATATT
The DNA here is from genome assembly GCA_024679065.1 of Sphyrna mokarran. NCBI lineage: Eukaryota > Metazoa > Chordata > Chondrichthyes > Carcharhiniformes > Carcharhinidae > Sphyrna > Sphyrna mokarran. The sequence goes on from JAGIQG010000009.1 coordinate 16,713,302, forward strand.
GTACACACACTTTATACACTGTACCTTGCAGTCCAACTCAGCTATTTTTCGTTTAGTTTCATTTAACTGAGTGAGTAGTCCTTTATTCTGGGCTGTGAGATATTGCACCTTTTCGCGTAGGCCATGGCACTCCTTTTCTGCTCGACATAACTGGTTACTGCTGATTTGGTTCTGATATTTTAAACAAGTTAACAGATAAACAAAGCAAGAATTAGAAACTGTAGCTTAAATTCACATCAATTTTTCTAATCGCAACGTTTCTTCATCACCCTCCATGTTTTACGAACATGGAGAAGACATTTTCTGGAAGGTTGGGGTTAACATTTTTGACTCCATTTTACATCCCCTTTCTCGAGCTTAGTTATGATGCCTTTTCACAATCCTTCATCTGGGAGAAAAACATGTTTATAATTTCTGTCAATGGCATTCTGTCAAAGCCAATGGCCCAGATTTGGCGGTTGCTGGTTAGAGAACTGCACTCACTGTTCATCTGAAAACAAAGTTCTCTGCAACGTTTAAATTGAATACAAAGCACAGATTTCATTCTTTTCTGTCATCTGTCTGAATTCAGTGCCCTCACAGTAAGAGGTCTGACAACACCAATTTTAAATCCAACCGATTTATTTGATAGTAAATTTGCAAGCTTTTGGCTTTGTAGCCTTCTTGAAGAAGGCTACAAAGCCGAAAGCTTGCAAGTTTACTTTCAAATAAATGGGTTGGATTTAAAATTGGTGTTGTCAGACCTCTTACTGTGTTTACCCCAGTCCAATGCCAGCATCTCTACTTCAGTGCCCTCAATAGAGCCTGTGAACAGGGCAAGCAGCAGTGAAGTTCCGATTGACAAATCCTCTCAAAGTAAAGCACAAAATAAAGTACATTTAAATAAATGCAAAATAAAACAAAGTTTGGGATCACACTGGGTTAAGGGAAAAACCTAAATAGGAAAATAAACTTAAAAATATATTTACACAATTTGAGACAATGGAACTCCTGATAAGAATACCTATCTCCAAGAACTACATTTTTATTTTTAAAACACTGGAAGAATATTGAATTATTTGGACACTTTCTTGGGAACTGACCTGTTTTTTGTTAAAGGTTACAAGTTCACTTTAGGCTGTGAGGAAATTGCCCTTTCCAAGAAATCATATGCTTGGAGCTAAATGACCAGCAAAGCATCTGAGAATATCAGAACTATTTGTTTATTTGAGCTCTAATTGCTGAAGAAAATAAAACCAATGCTTCCAGGGTCCTGGTTATTTATTCAAAACCACCTGACTGAGACGTTGCTGTTTTGAACTTGCTTTTTGGATTCAGTTTTGAGGAATAAACCAAAAAGAAGTTTTCCAAACTCGGTCTGTCTCTGCTTTGTTTGAAATTCAGTGCTGTTATCAATATCCAACTACGAGACAAAAATCAAGAAACATTGATTCTGCTCTGTCCTCATCCACACTGAAGATCCTCTGGAAAGAACTTCCAGACAACTACTTGGACTAGCAATCCACTTTCACATGCAGGGATACCAAGCTTAGTGTCAAAATCCTTTGAACTTTATCCTTTTCATATTTTCCCATTGGCTGAAAAAAATTTTCTCCCTTAAATGCCAACCTTAGAAGAAATCCTCTGTTTTGTCTTTTGATACGAGTTCACATGCATTCTGATTAAAAAGGGTTACAATTTGTAATTCAGAAGTGTACATTAACTAGTTTTTATACAACCTTTCAAAAAGAGTTTGTTTCATAATAAATCAATAATTCAGAGTTTATTGAAAGAAGCCTGGTTAAAGACGTTTGTATTCTGGGTCTAACGCTAGTGAAAGCTATTTTGGTGGAAGCTAAATCGGCTATTTTGGTCAATGAATTCAACATTACGGTACCACCCTGGAGTACTGAATAGAGTAACTGTACACTCCTACCACTTGGTTGTAACACTCCACATTTTTAAAATTAATTTTTCACAGACCAAGCGGTTGCCCAACAATAATTCTGACTTAATAGACTTTTAAAAATTCAGTTCCAGCTGACTGAGCAAGTTACAGTTTATACTGATCTTTAGTGTGACCAATGTGTATTTAATTCACATTAACATCTCAGCAGCGATTTGAGTGCAGGTTCAGCTGGCAAAGACTGCAAAAGTCTGTGGAATAGAATATGCTGGATATTAACTTTTCTGGATTTCCTTAAGCGCACATATACACGGGACAGATGCTGTCAGTTCCACCCAGTAATATTGATAATCTCACCATTATTCAAGCAAGCAAAACCAAAGTCAATGCGAACTATACTTTATATGACAGATAGTGCTCCATCAATAGTCCTTCAAGTATTATCATGTGTTTTTTTTTCCCAAGAAGTAATTTCCTTTCCTAAGGTAGACAGATGACCCATTTGGAAGTATAGCCATCTGCACAGCAAAACAACATGCTTAAACTGACTTGCTACTACCTGCCAAGTCTCTGTCATATCCCATATACTAGACTTCTGATCTACAAACCTTTGGTTCAAACATTGAATTGTATATCCAGTCCAATAATAAAACTCTGTTGGACAAATATAATCTTCATGAATACTTAGATACTCAAAAATCTATTTGAATTACTTCTTGCAAATACACATCTTTTGGCCCTCAGTCCTTTATAATTGTGTTAAACAAGAGGGAGGTAAATTATTAGACCCTGCATCAGACAAGATCCAGTTATCCCACAATAGCAATGGTGATTCGATTAGAAGTAATTTACTCAAAGGCTGGTGAATTGAACCACAAGCCTTTGGACTGTTTAGCATGCTTTGTGGATATTCAATGTTGAAGTAATATTGTTTGATAGGATAATAACGAAATCAAAAAAGTTGATTACTACTACAAATCATACACTTATTCAAAAACAGATGTTTACTGGACCATCTACATAACAGAACCCAATAAGCGCCAAGTTGTTGATGTGGAAATTTTGTTTTCAATTATGGCATGCTTCAAAACCTCCATTTTCAGTTTATATTCCAAAAAAGTATCTTTCAGGTCTGTGTGTCAGTGTCAAGTTCCACTGCAAGACACTTGCAAAGACAAAGCAAATCCCAACATTATTTCCTGTGATCTAAAGTAACTAGTACAGGATCTTAGTAACTGGAGACATCTGCTCAGTGTTTGGCAGGAAGCAACTGCTCATTACATCTGATATAATGCAGCAAAAACATCAAAAGTGATCACCTAATTTAGCAATTATACTCATCTCAAATCTCTGAAATTTGAAGGTATTTTCTCCAATGTAATGAGCAGTTCAGTGGCACAGTGAACTGTAATCATGATCTGTGGTAAAGGAATGATGAAACTTGTTGAAACTCAATTTCCCAAATGGCAACTTTGCAATCTTGGCTAGATAATGAGGTTAGGAAAAATAGGCACAAGGGAGCAGGAAACAAGTCATGGTCTTGCACATCTCAATCTGTGAGTTAACCTGTCTATTCACCTCTCGTGGCATCATCCAAGGACAGAAAATAAAATTAGAAACGAAATGAATTGACAGAAACAATTTTTACTGAGATTAAACCTGTGCGGCAAACTCTATTTTATGAAAAAAAGCCAGCAGCAACTTTTTTTTAACCTGTGTTTCAAGTTCCAACATCCTTTGTTTAACTTCTTTCAGTTCAGCCTGTGTTTCAGCTCCTCGGAGGCGTACTGTCATCAGTTCGTCCTGGAGCTCACTTGCAGCATTCTTCCGCGGCGAGTCTTTCCACCTGCCCGTAGTTCTAGCCAGATGACGCTAGAAACAATTTGAGAATGAGTAAATTTCTGTAGTTCTTTTATAGGGAAGGATAGCAATTTAAGTGACTTACAGTATTTTACAACTCTGAAGAAATCCTTCTGATATATCTTAAACAATCTGACCCTGAGGCCCTTCTGCCTCAATTATAGCACACAGTTGTTTGTTAAATGATTCTACCTTCTCAGAAGACTAAGGAAATCTGGCATGTCAATGCTCACCAACTTTTACAGATGCACCAAAGAAAGCATTCTTTTTGGTTTTTTCACAGCTTGGTAGGGATCCTATTCTGTTAAGACCACAAGAAACTACAAAGGGCCATGAATGAAGCCCAGTCCATCTCACAAACCAACCTCCTATCCAATGACTCTGTCTACACTTCCCGCTGCCTTGCGAAAGCAACCAGTGTAATTAAGGACCCCACTCATCCCGGACATACTCTCTTCCACCTCTTTCCATTGGGAAAAAAATACAAAAGTCTGAGGTCACATACCAACTAACTCAAGAACAATTTCTTCCCTGCTGCCATCAGACTTCTGCATGGATCCACCTCACACAAAGCTGATCCTTCTCTATACCCTAGCTATGGCTGTAACACTACATTCTGCACCATCTTCTTTCCTTCTCTATGAACAGTATGCTTTGTCTGTATAGTGCGCAAGAAACAATATTTTTCATTGTATACTAATACATGACAATAATAAAACAAATCAAAAATTAGGGTTTTCTCCTTCACTAACTTCGAATAATTGTTCATGATCAAATCATAGTGTCGCAGTTAATTCAAATGACTGTTTAAACAGCAATATCCTCGAGTGTCCGATCATCTTCTCTTCCAAAGAAATTATAAAACAAGCAAAATCAAGTTATTTACAAAAGCCCCTTAAATAATATTGCTGCCTCGAGATCACTATATACCACTATAACTTCGCAAAACAAATTTAGGAATTGGTTTGGTAATATAAATGCTGCTTTTTGTTTGGCTCGGCTGAAAATCTCACATTACCACAATTTTTCTTCGGAACATTTTTGGAAGAAATCAAACATTTGGAGGCAGCACGATGCCTCACTGCACCAGGACCTGGTTTGATTCCAGCCTTGGACGACTATGTGGAGTTTGCACATTTCCCTATCTACATGGGTTTCCTCTGGGTGCCCTGTTTCTTCCCAAAGTTGAAGGATGTGCAGGTTAGGTTGATTGGACACTAACAGGCAATTTAGCAGAGCCAAAGAGATATAGATTAAGGGGAATACGGGGTAAATACACAGGGTTACGGGGAGAGGGCCTGGCTAAGAGTTGGTGCAGACTTGATGGGCTGAATAGCCTTCTTATTCACTGATTTTATGTTTTCATTTATTTCTCAATACTTGGATTTTATGCAGTTATATTTTCCCATTCAATATTTGTCGGTCAAATTCCAGTACTTTTGAAATGGTATTCCATGTGCAATTTATCAAATATGCAGCCTCAAAATGAAGTACATCTGGGAACTCAATGTAATGCGCTGGAAAGTATAAATTATGTAAAATAACAATACATACTATGTCAATCCATTACCACTCCAATGGTTCAGTTGCTAAAGCCACTACTTGATCCCATACTAAGCAATTCAGACCAGAATGTCCTAGAATTAATCAGTTAATCTCAGCTGGTTAAAAACTGAAGTGCTAAAGTGGTCCTCTGTGCTCTTGGGCTGGAAAGGGTCAAAAAGAAATCAGAGATCTCCAGTGACATTTCTTTATAGAAATGATTGATTTTGAAATCCAGCAGATTTGGGGTTAACAGTGTTGTCATTCATTACAACTAATCTACAAACACTGGAATATGCATGCAGAACAAAGAACGAAAAAGATTACAGCACAGGAAAAGACTCTTCAGCCCTCCAACTCTGCACCAACTATATTGCCCGACTGAATTAAAATTCCCTACCGTGCCAGGGACCATATCCCTCTATTCCCATCCTACTCATATTTGTTCAGGCCTCCCCTTAAAACTCACTATCGTATCTGCTTCCACTATCTCCCTGACAGCGAGTTCCAAGCATCCACATTCCTCTATGTAAAAAAAACTTGCCGCATATATCTCCTTTAAACTTTGCCCTTCACATCTTAAACCTATGCCCCCAAGTAATTGGCTCTTCCACCCTGGGAAAAAGATCTTGCTGCCCCTCATAATCTTGTATATTTCTAACAGGTCGCCCCCCTCAATCTCCGTCTTTCCGGTGAAAACAAACGAAGTTACTCTAAACTCTCTTCATAGCTAAAATGATCACTTAGACAAGACACTCTGGCAAACCATAGCAACAGATGTGCAATCAGGAAAGAAACTTCCCAAACAGGGATTTTAAGCTATTCTCCATTTCACATACTGCATATTTCCAACATTTTCGCAGATAAAATTTCAAATTATGTAAAATATTTGAACTAATTCATTACAATATTTTACGTCTCCAGTATTTTAATGCAAAGGGCAAATTAGGATGCATGCGAGTTCCTCAAGTAGTCATCTTCGGCTGAAAAACGTAGGATATTCTACTTGCATCTCAGGCTAAACTCAATTGGCTCTGACAACATTTACTTCAAGTAGAAGGGAAACAATTTCAAGATCCACCTGAAAGGGGAATAATTGGAACCATTTTACAAAGTCAGTCATATGCTGCTCACACTTTCTGTTACAGCCAGAATCATTCTGCAGTCCTTCAGGCAGTCTTTCAGGCAGTCAGTGATGGGGGTGCGGTAAAAAGAAAGTCCTCCCTGAACTGCATGTGATGTTTCAGCATTAACTTGCAACAAAATTAGTGTTGGATCCCATTTGATTATGCCAGACAATACCAAAGACAATAATAAAATTCAGCACCAATTGCAAACTTTCAAAAGCTGTAGCTAATGCTTTCCAAAACATATGCATGCGCAGATTGACTACTACTGTACGATGAAAGTATGATAAAAATACAGATAAATCGTGCACAATAGGATCATTTATGTATCAGCTAAGGAACATGATGGTTTACTTGAAATAATTCATCAGTTTGGTCTGATACCTCTTACACAAACACCTTTTTTTCTTTTACTTTCACTATGGCCCATTATGCAGCCTATTTGATAAACAACAAAGCTCAAGGCCAAACTTTATGAAGCACACAAAAATTAATTTGATTTTCAACTTTGTCTACATGATAATCAGTTCACATTTAATACAATGTCTTGCCATATTAAATCCCTCAGTTAACCAAACAGTATTCTCCTCACCACCATCTACTGAGCTAAGAATGCAACATTGGTAAAAGCGTGAGAATCGATGAACTCTTCAACTTTCATTCTTAAACATAAAGTAGCTGACTGAAACTATAATCACCACAGACCTAGATAAAGTCCCACGTTACTGCTGTTGGGGACTTCAGAAGTCTCAAGTTCACATCTAAATGAAGCATCAGAAAATGAGCTCATTTCTTAAAAGCAAAGCACACGCACACCGTCAGTCATTCCACTATCATATTTGTTCTGGAGATGTGGGCAATACTGACAAGGTGGTGCCTATCACTACTTTCCCAGTGAGTATTAAAAGCCATTATATTACATGTGACTAAAGTTGCGTGCATTTCAGATCAGTAAGGATAGCAGATCTTTTTCCTGAAAGGGCTTTAGTGAACCAGTTGACTGGTTGAGGAAATGCTCCCAGAGACATTGTGGTTCTAGATTTTCCAAAGGCACCTCAGAAATTATCTTCCATGACAGGGACTCTATAACATATTCATTGATCTGAACTTCTAACCTCAGTAAATTGAGGCTCTGTGAATTGTACTCAAGATCTGATGTCCAAGAAACTTCATCACAATCCTGCAATGGCTTCATGATGACACAACTGCAACTGTCCTGAATGGGAGACCTGAGACAGGCACCTTCTAAATCTGGGCCAAGGTCAAATAAAGCTGTGCAATAGCTGCTTTACTCTTTATAACCTTTAGAGTGACTCTTCATCTCAAAGAAGAAGTTCCTTCTGGTGGCAGTATTCAGTAGCACATGCAGCAAGCCTTTTAATCTCAATGCCAAAGCTAAACTGAATACCATAAACATACATGACCTATAGTTTGTGGGATGACAGAGTGTTGTTATCCAAGCTGCACCAGATTTGCAAGCCACTCATGATCTCTTCAATTTTCCAACCAAGCAACTCAACCCATTCTCAAAAATTGCCAATACAAAACTCACATCAACCCAAACATTTCTACAAACTACAGCAGTAGGTATTTGGTGAAAGAAGAATTCCACAAGGGAACAGAAGTCCTTGTGTACAGTACAGATTTCATCATTACACTCCTGTACTCCAGTGAGATCTGCACAGAAAAATACCATTAATAATCAACTGGATTCAATGGGTGGACCATTAAGCAACCACTTGTGTCTTTCCTGAAGTGAGTTCTACTTAGGCAAAACACCTACAAAATCAATTTTGATGGACTGGACACTGCCCAGAAGGCCAAAATAGTGCCAGATCCTGTTTTCTGAATTATCAAATGGCCAATGCTCCAGAGAAGTCTACCTCTGGAGCATTGGCCATTCTTTAGTTTTACACACAATCTCTGCTTGAAGAGTATTGACAAAGGCATGAATGACTGGGAGGAGCTTGCTACCAATCACTATCATTCAGAATGATAACACGTCCATCAAATTGCGTCACACTGTGTCACAATATTTTAATGATGAGGCAGAGCAGTGGCAGAAAAGGGGAGGAAGCCAATCCTGCACTCTGGGTGGATGGCCAGTCCCAGGCATTCAAAAATATGCAGGTCAAGAATTGGCCTGTCCAGTCACATGAACACCCACGGCTGACCCTGCGCAGACACCATCCCTGAACTGAGGGGAAGACATCACTACCATCGTCAACGATGGTAAAAAGACTGCAGATATGGTCAACCTTTCTAGTGATAACCGATAAATTTGTTGGATATTCGTTTCAAAATGTGATGGTGGGGTTTAACTCAGGATTTTTGTTGCAAGTTTCGCACCATAACCAACCTGGCTCCAAAATGACCTGCTGGATTCTTTAAAAAAAAATAAGTCATTTGATAAAATCCTCTCCTTTTTGTTCGTCTTTCTTGAGGAACCAACAGCCTTAGTTGTATCTTCAGGCCAAAAATAAATGTTGAGTGCTACAGGGCTCTGTTCAGTTCAGAAGCAACAAGCAACTCTTGAAGCTTCCCAACTCTAACAATATGGTCATTCAGTGGGGCATGATCTGGTAAGACACCCATGCACACTGAGGAAACCCCAGCCTTTACTGTCAACCTGCACTAAAGTTTCTTGTCATTGACCTTTTTCACCCAGAGGGTGGTGATGGTCTGGAATGTGTTACTTGGGAGGGTGGGAGAAGCACGTTGCCTCACATTCTTTAAAAGGTATCTGAATGAGTATCTGGCACATCATCGCATTCAAGACTATGGGCCAAGTGCTGGCAGATAGGATTAGGTGGGAGTTCAGGTGTTTCTAATGAGTTGGTGTGGACTTGATGGGCCAAAAGGCCTCTTGTGCGCAGTACGATTCCATGATAAATATGGTTTACTTTACAAAGAAAGTGCATTTATTCCATAACAGAAAAGCAGATACTCCATCTAAACAGTTTGCTTACAAGGTTGATTTTTAAAACTCAAATGTGTGGTGATGGTGCAGACTTTAGCTTGACTCTATGAACAAAACAACAGAATATCTGCTCAGCAAGACTTGGTAGGCTGTATATTCAGGAAAGACATTATTATGAGCTTAAACTCATCTTCACCCAACTCTTTGTCACACTTCCCAGCAAGATTTACAATATAGTGATCAGGAATGAAAACTTGAGCAGCTTTGTCCCTTTACCAGCATTTCAACTGCTATTCCAGATGAAATCAGCTAATGTGAGATAGAAAGGAAGAACTCAATCCAAAACTATTTGGTCTGTAAGATTTCAAGCATGTAGTACCTTCATCCTTCAAATTGCCAGGAGTGTTTTCTAAATTATTTATTTTTGAATTGTCTTCTTGATTAAAGGTATTAATAATAAAATCCTCAAAACAAATATTCCAATTGTTCTTTGCTTCTGTCCATATTGTAGATGGTTAATCCAATCATCTGCTTCAAGGGCATAAGTTTAAGATGAATCTGTCTTTCACCAAAGTATGTTTTGTAAACGTGTCCAGAAACATACAGCTCTCCAATGTCTTAACACGAGTACTAACTGCTCCTGTAGCACTGAAATCTGGATCGCAACTATGGTTGTGCAAAAACCCAGATTTCTGTTGCAAAGCAGTTCTGACTTTGTAGTGAATCTCTCTCATGCCTTTTTTGCCATCTGGTCACAGAGAATATTTTCTGAACCCTCGTTTTGGTAAGGTATCATTACTGAAAACATTAAGCAGTTTGTTTTAGATGAAAGACTCCAACATTAATATTATTTTTGCTTGTCAGCTTAGGATCAACAGTTTGAAGTTTGACGTTAATTTGACGTTTATTAATGCTGCACCCAAACTGATACAGCGGGACAGAAGTTTTAGTTTGCCCTGCGCACATCTACCAACTCACTTATTCTCTTCACCCTAATCATCTTTTTGCCTAAATCACACAAGTGACATTTAAAATGCTGTAAAGCTCTTTTGGGATGACATTAAAGATACAATATCAACGTAAATTGATTCCTGTTTCATGTTATTAATTTCCCAATGCTTGCTCCCAGCAGCAACAGTCAGCATCACACAGTTGTATTCAGTTAGAGAGTGAGAATGCTTTGGTTAGTCAACACTGCTAGTCACACAATAGTAGTTTATTCTTACTCTTGGAACGGAACACTTCACTTCCATTTGTACCCCATCCAACAAGCTGCAGAGAACCAATGACTCATCCTGGGAACATTTCAGTCAGAGAGCCAGGCAGCTTTCAGAATTGGTCTTCAAACAAAATGGTACTTGTTTCCTTCGGTGCTTTTGGTGTATCCTAATATGTGAAAACATCTGACTGAGCTACTGTTCTATTCTCTGAATCTAACAATCTTATCCATGTAAGGAAACACCATAAAATTTAAAATCATCACACAGATTCTCACATAAAATTTATTCTCAATGTTCAAACATAGCATTGGCTGCAAATTAAATTCTGCAGTCTTTTCATCAATGAAATGTACTTCACATCAAATTCTTCACAAGTCTCTTTCAAAGTGCAATTTATTTCATGTTTAAAAACTGTGATAAATCTCAGTGTCCTGTTCCTTCAATGCAACTTGGAGATGGGGAACACTTTTTTTTAAATGGTGCAGTGACACAAGCAGTAAAGCTCTGACATTTAACATAATTCCACAAGAGGGTGCAATTATTTTCAGCTTGTAGCGATAGCATGCACTAGGTAACTACTGGCCAACTTCAACTGGGGATTTTAAATAAAAACATGGGTAGATGCTGCTTGTTAAGATGTGACCAATTCTTTTATTGCAACAGTACATGATTACTTTGACAAAATTTTGTCAAAAATGGACGTTTAATGTTCATTTTGAAGACCTTTGTGAAATTATGCATGATTACCAAACATCTAGAATAGTTTGCTTCAGACTTCTAAACTTCATTTATCATTCAGCAAAAAAAAAATCTGACATAAGGTTCTCTACAATATATTAAAAATGAAAAATTTTAGATTAACAATACACTAACTAAGTTAAAAATGCTTAGTGTAGCCTCAAAACATCAGATTCAGTGTTTCATGAGTGCTGTACAGTGAAAAAGAGAAAACATCTCAAACAATAAGGCATCAGACAGAGAAAGGTTTCTCTGATTAAAATCACTAGATAACATTGGGACTATTTAAATGAATCCTGATTTTAATGTTTTTTCTCAGTAAACCATTTACAATCATTTACAATCATCTCCAAATTACAGTGCACACCAATATATGTGGCAATGAGCTCCAGCACTCTTGATCAGGGAACATGGCGAATTGTATAAATTGTTCAGTTCCATTTAACTGTACATTTCTTAGTTTAGTTTACTTATTAATGTCACAAGTAGGCTTATTTTAACACTGCAATTAAATTATTGTGAAAATTCCCTAGTTGCCATACTCCAGTGCCTGTTTGGGTACAACGAGGGAGAATTCAGCATGGCCAACTCATCCAATGTGCTTTGGACTGCAGGAGGAAACTGGAATACATGCTGATTTGGCTTATAATTTTGTGGTTTCAGAGCTTTAGAAAATTATATACCTAATACCACTGGTTTACCAATGTTAGATCTTAGTTTCTATGTTTAGAATTATGCTAACTGTAGGAATAAGATGTGTCCATACGGTTCCAGAATACATGATTGCTTCTGAAGGAAAAGACACCAGGTAGATACAGAAAATCGGTACATGAGTAGACCATTTAATCCTTAAGAGCCTGCACCACCATTAAATACAAATCATACGCTTTCAGTATCCCACTCCTGCTTTCTCCCATACTCCTTGATCCCTTTAGCTGCAAGTGTCACATCCAGCTCCCTCCTGAACATATTTAACAAACTGGCCCCAACAGCTTTCTGAGACAATTTCACAACTCTGAGTTAAGAAGTTCCTCCTCACCTCAGTCCTGAATGGCTTATCCTTTATCCTCAACAGTGATCCCCTACTTCTAGAATTTCCCAACATTGGGAACATTCTTCCTGTCCAGTACTATAAGGATTTTCTATACTCTATGAGATCCCTCTTATTCTTCTAAGTTCCAGTGAATACAAGCCCAGTCTATGTGTCAGTCCTGCCATTCCAGGAATCAGTCTGATTAACCTTCAGTGGACTCCTTAAATACTAAGAATGTCCTTCCTGAGACTAGGAGACCAAAATTTGCACACTGTACTGTAGATATGGCCTCACCAAGGCCCTGTATAACTGCAGCAAGATATTCTTACTCCTATATTCAAATCCTCTTGCTATGAAGGCCAGAATGTCATTAGCTTTCCTCGCTGACTGCTGTATCTGTACGCCAACTCTCAGTGACTGTTCACATTGCACTTTGCCTGTTCCTAAATGGTCACCATTTAGATCATAATCTTCCTTTCTACTTTTGCCACCAAAGTGGATAACCTCACATTTATCCACATTATATTGCACTTACCAAATATTTGCCCTCTAGCTAGCCTATCCAAGTCAGCCTACAACCTCTCAACACCCTCCTCACAGCACATACTACCAGCAAGCTTGGTGTTGTCTGAAAATTTGGAGATATTGCATTCAATTCCTTCGTCCCAATCATTAATGTATGTTGTGAATAGCTGGGGTTCCAGCACTGAATCCTGTGGTATCCCAGTTCCTGTCACTCTGAAAAGGACCCATTTATTCCCACTCTCTGCTTCCTGTCTACCAACCAGTTCTTTATCCACGCCAATACATTAGCCCCAATACCATGAGCTTTAATTTTGCTTACTATCTCTTGTGCGGGACCTTGTCAAAAGCCTTTTGATCAGCCTTTCAGATAAATAATATCCGTTGGTTTATCTTTGTCCACTCTACTGGTCACATCCTCAAAAAATTCCAGAAAATGTGTCAAGCACAATTTCCCCTTAGTGAATCCATGCTGATTTGGAACAATTCTGTCACTGCTTTCCAAATACTCAGTTATTGCATCCTTAATTAGCTTCAGCATTTTCCCCACTATCAATGTCAGACTAATCGTGCTATAATTCAGTTTTCTCTCGCCCTCCTTTTTTAAAATTCCCTGTTTTCTCTCACCCTCCTTTTTAAAAAAGTGGGCTTACATTAGCTACCATCCAATCCATTGGAACTGTTCCAGTGTCAATGGAATGCTGGAAAATCACCAATACATCTACTATTTCTAGGGCCAATTCCTTAGGTACTCAGGGACGCAGAGCCTCAGGTTCTGGTAACTTTGCAGGTTTTAATCCCAGCAATTTCTGCAATACAATTTCCTGACTCAAAGTATTTCCTTCAGTTCCTCCTTTATGCTAGTCTGTCTCCTGGTGTATCTGAAAGGTTACTTATGTCCTCATTGGTGAAGATGGATTGGAACTCTTTTTGTTTACCTGGTCTGCCATCTCTTCGTTGCCCATTATAAATTCACCTGATTGTAACTGCAAGGGACCTGCAGATTTTTTTCTCTTCATAGATCTATAGAAGCTTTTGCAGAAAAACACAGGATTGTCGCAGAATTTTATTAAAATTTTCATAAATAAGGAAGTAAATTGGACTCCCACAATGGTACAGTGGGAGGTGTTGGGATATTAAGTCACAAACCTGACCTCCATATAATTTTGATTCAGGTTAACATGGGAAATGCCAAGCTGAAGCCTGGTCGTATGAAAAGACGCATCAATTGAATTATGCTTGTGCACCTCCTGGTGGTTGATCTGAACACAGTGAGAAGTCGCACAAAACCTAAGCTTAAAGTCCAACAGGTTTATTTGGGAGCAAAAGCCACTAACTTTTGGAGTGCTCGCTGTTCCCTCATCAGGTGAGTGGGATTTCAGTTCACAAACAGCGCATATAAAAACAAACACAATTTACAAAATAATGATTGGAATGTGAGTCTTTTCAGGTAATCAAGTCTTAAAAGTACAGACAATGTGAGTGGGGAGAGGGTTAAACATAGGTTAATGAGACATGTATTGACAACAGCCAGGACAATTAGTGAGATTTTGCAAGTCCAGGCAAGTTGTGGGGGTTACAGATAGTGTGACATGAACCTAAGATCCCAGTTGAGGCTGTCCTCATGTGTGCGGAACTAGGCTATCAGTCTCTGCTCAGCGATTCTGTGCTGCTGTGTGTCGTGAAGGCCACCTTGGAGAACGCTTACCCGAAGATCAGAGGGCAAATACCCGTGACCGCTGAAACGTTCCCCGAAGAAACAGAATATTATTGGTTCATGACTGTTGAGTGGTGTTCGTGCATCCATTGTCATAGCGTCTGCACAGTTTCCCTAATGTACCATGCCTCGGGATTTCCTTTCCTGCAGTGTATCAGGTAAACAACGTTGGCCGAGTCGCAGGAATACGTATCGTGTACCTGTTGGATGGTATTTTCACGTGAGATGATTGCATCTGTGTCAATGATCCGACACGTCTTGCAGAGTTGCTGTAGCAGGATTGTGTGGTCACCGTTCTCCTGAAGGCTGGGTAGTCTGCTGCGGACAATGATCTGTTTGAGGTTGTGAGGTTGCTTGAAAGCAAGAAGTGGGGGTGTGAGGACAGTCTTAGTGAGATGTTCATCTTCGTTAATGACATGATAAGGCTCCAGAGAAGATTTTGTAGCTTCTCCACTCTGGGAAGTTACTGGACTACAAAGGGTACTCTGTCTGTCATGTCCAATGTTTATCATTTGAGATGGTTGGTGCGGTTGCTCACTGTGGCCATTCTGAACTGTTGATGAGTTCAGCGCCCTATCCTGTTCTTATGAGGGCATCTTTCAGCGTCCGGAGGTGTCTATTTGAAATCCTCCTCATCTGAGCAGATACTGTATATATGGAGGTTTCTCCGTAGGGGATGGCTTTTTTAAATGTGTTTAGGGTGTAAGTTAGAGAAGTGGAGCATTGTGGAGGTTATCTGTGGGTTTGTAGTACAGTAAAGTGCCGAGGTGACTGTCCTTGATGGAGATGCATGTGTCCAAGAATGCAACAGATTCTGGAGTGTAAGCCATGGTGAGTCTGATGGTGGGATGAAACTTGTTGATGTCATCATATAATTGTTTCAGTGATTATTCACCATGAATCCAAAGGAAGAAAATGTCATCGATGTATTTAGTGTATAGCTCTGGTTGGAGGTCCAGTGCGATGAAGAGGTCTTGTTGAAACCTCTATGATGCATATTGAAGTGTGAATTTGGCTGTTCTGTGTACCTGGATGAAGAACTAGTTGAAGGCGAACATACTGTGGACCAGAATGAAGCAGATGACTTGTAAAATTGCATCTGGAAATTGGCAATTGTCAACATTGAGTACTGAGGCAGTTGTAGCAATGCCAATATCGCGAAGGATGCCGATGCAGACTGCTGAAACATCCACTATGACATGGAATGCTCCTGGTTCAACTGCTCCATGTGTGCTGAGTCTCTGTAGGAAGTCCGTACTGTTGCAACAAAATCTGGGGATTCTTTGTACAATAGATTTCAGGATGCCCTCAACGTAGCTGGAGAGAATACAATCTCTAACCTGCGCTTAACCCTCTCTCCACTCACTGTTTGCGCCCTTAAGGCTAAATTTATTACCTGTAAAGACTAATTATTTTATAAGTTCAGTTTGTGTTTTTAATACGCTCTGTTTGTGAAGTGAAATCTCACTCACCTGACAAAGGAGCATCGAGCGCTCCGAAAGTGAGTGGTTTTTGCTATCAAATAAACCTATTGGACTTTAACCTACGTTGAGACCTCTTCCTGTGTTTACCCCTGTCCAACATCGGCATTGCCACATCATGCCTATGGTTCATTTGAAAACAGCATCAATTCATTTTTACTTATTTATGGCATATGGATGTCACTGCCAAGACCAGCATTTATTTTTTATTGCCTGACGGATCTCTTGAAGTTAGTGATGAGCTATCTTGAACTCAGTCCATATATTGTGGATACACCCACAGTGTTTGCAGGGAGAAAGTTCCAATATTTTGACCCAGCAACCGTAAGAGAATGGTGATACACTTCCAAGTCATTGGACTTCCAATCATCTGGAATTTTAATGCTACACATTTTTCCCGCTCTGTCCCTTTGTCATTGGCCGATTGGACACTAGAGCTCAGACAAAGGGGACATCCAGACTCAAAACATTGACTCTTTTCATTCTCCTCAGATGCTGTCAGATCTGCTGAGATTTTTCAGCATTTTCTGTTTTCATTTTCGATTCCAGCATCCACAGTATTTTGCCTTTATCTTTGTTTTTTTTTAAAATAAATCCTTGCTGGTTTTCATTAATTTGCCCACATTTTCCCAAGTTCCAATTAATTTCTCCAATAGTTTCTTTATCACAAAGATCGGACTGACTACCTATCTATATGTTTATAAAAGTGCCCTGGGCTCTCCTTTCATTTTACCTATCAATCTATTCTAATACACAAGCATTATTCCTTCTGGAACTCTCCAATGTACCGTTTTCAGCTTGTTTTTCCTGCTGAATTATGAACCTGACATCAAAAGCTTTGTTTTTCTGTTTCATTTTAAATTCGTATCTGTAATCATTTTGGGAGTGTTAACTTTGGATGATCTTCACTAACCTTGATGTAATTGAAGGATCAAAATCTATAAAGAGATGGTACCAGTTGATTGAAAGCTGTATAAATTGAGCAAAAAAAATTTCCTTCCCTCAAGTGATGGTAAAATACAGTGATTGAAACATCATATTGCAAGAGGTACAAAGACTGTGCAACGAGGGAATGCTGCAACAGTCTTGAAAAAAGATCTTTCATCTCACCTAAGTTAGCAAATTAAAGTGAAGATATCTGACATTACAATCCAGAATTTAGAGCATATGATTTTGAATTCTGTTGAAAGACAAAATAATCCACAGATCTAAATAAATATTTTGATTGGATCTGCTGTCACATATATTAACAGTGAAAAGTATTGTTTCTTGCACTCTACACAGACAAAACCTACCGTTCAAAGAGAAGGAAACAAGAGAGTGCAGGATATCACATATTATGCTACAGCAGACTCCAGATAGTTGTTTTACAGAATGGACCAAGAATACTGGGAATTATCTAGCAAGAATATACCATTGACATTTTTGTGAACATTTGCAAATTTACAATATGGCTCCATCTTACCTGCCAGTGATCGTCCAAATCCTTAACTTGCTGTCGAAGTTCTTTCAGACCCGTTAGTGCTTCTGCTTCTCTCAACTTTGCCCCGATCAGCTCCTCCTGCAACCTGGCCACGTTATTCTCGTCAGGCAAGGAACTGTTTCTCTGTCATCAGAAATGGTTTAAATAATTTTCAGTGTCATATCAGAATTTGGAATTGCACTGTGTCAAAAGCTCACTGATACAGAATTCACTAAGATAGGTGTAGATTTCATTAGGAGGTGCATTAATCATCCATTGCCAATGTGACATTATGCAGTAATCCTACTACACATCCTTTTCCTAGAAAAGCAGGCATCAAAACAGGAGTGTGTCATTATACCAACACTATTCACGATCTTCCTTGCAGCAATCTGCATTTGCTGCTAACAAACTCCTCACAGATACGATATTAACTTCTCATACTGCTACTTTACCAGCTGAAAGCCAAAACCAGGAACAATCACTTTAATGGGACCATAGCATTCTGGCATCACAAAAGTTACTGCACACTTTGAAGAACTACAGCAATTGACTAATTCGTCAAAGCCCATGAAAGACTGGAGCTTACTCTCGTATTAGACTTGAATCGCTAACAGTTTCTCTCTCCAAAGATGCTGCCAAACCTAAACTTCTCCAACACTAGATTTTTATTTCAGATTTCCAACATTAATAATATTTGGCTTTAATTTGAGACTAGTATCAGATCCTACACTAAACTCAAAGTACACCTGGTAATAATTATTCCATGCTTATCGACGTTAATGAAGCTTGGACAACTTGTAGACCGTTCCAAGTTCTGAGAACATCCTCCTGCAAATCAAGTGGGAGGTAAAAGCAACGAGTGAGAGTGCCTTTTAGTAGACTAACGGTACTATCCTCTCCCAAACAAACTTGCACAGCAGTGAGAGCAGAAACAAATTATCCTCAATCCCAAAGAACCACTAAAGCAATGCTGACACTACAAAAGTATTTCATTCGTTATAAAGTGTTTTGAGATTTCCTGAGATCATGAAAGGCATTATGTAAACGCATCTGACCATCAATTCAGTTCACCACTTTGCTCATTATTGCAGTTTCTTTTGGATAGTATATGCCATAAGAAAATGTTTTGTCTTTTGACTAGAAAAAGTAAGTTACTACAAAATTCACGGACATACTTCAGTAGCAAATTCATTGTGAAGTATTAACATTTTATCATAGAGTGTGAACAAATGGAAAACTAACTGTCGGTCTCTGCAATGCATTTGTGGGACACTACAACACTGGTCCACTAATTTTACATAAAACAAATAAACAGAAATAAAAGGAATTCATGTACCTTTTCTATGTCCAAGATTTTATCTTGCATCTCCTTAAGGGCACATTGCGATTCTGCTTCTCTTAACCTTGCCTGTACTAGCTCAGTCTCCAACTGCAGAACAAAATCCTCACTGTAGCGTGGATTGCATTTATGCTGTAAAAGAACACAGCAACATAAAAATACTTCAGTGGTGATATCTGAAATTCATAACCCCATTTTACATTAGATTCTAAAAATACTTGGGAACAGGTGTTAAGCAGATTAAATAACTATGAAACCTTTGATCAAAGCTTTAAAATCTAGTTTTAGGTGGCAGTAATGGCAATAATTAAATTGTGTTAATCAATAGACAATTAAAAATGACAATTTAGTAAATATGAACTACTCATGACAAAGAAAACTGTTATAAACAGCTCTATTTATGCTGGATTTAGATCTCATCGCACAAAATACATATTTTATTGATGGAGGTTTTGCACCTCAATAAAATTCCAGTACCTTTCAAAAATATTTAGCAGTTTACCTGAATCATTACATTGTTCATATGACTTTTTTTTCACAAAGCAGTAGATAGATCCATTACACTAGGTGTGCATAGATTATGAATACAAAAATGTACTGCCTGCAATAGTCAAAGTTTACTATCCATGCATTCTCACCATAGCTTTAGCTGTGTAACCATTTACAAAACACAGTTACATGCACCACATATGTACATCCAACTGGGCTATAAACAAACAAAAGCAAGTAGAGCATATGTGGGTGAACATTTAAAACGCACAATTTTTCAGACAGTGATCAATGGCTCCCAACTAAAATGACTAGGACACCAAAATTTGAACTTCAGTGACTTGGCTTAACTTTAGTTAGCAGTTAGAATAATCAAACTACATTTTGAATGACCATGAAAAAGCTTGAATCTAACTTTATACAATTCAGATTTAGTAAATTGAAATTTTTAAATGCGTGCACCTAGTAGTATCAGCAGACCACTTGAAAGATATTAGGTTCAAACCCAATTTTATCTGCTGGTTTGCGTACACAATTCCTCATAGTCACTCTGAAACAAACCAAATGTTTCACTAATTATTCCCTTTCCACTTCAGAGGAAGGCTAGGACAAGGTATTTTCCATTCTCTGCAGTCATCATTAAACTATTAGAAAATCTGGTGCCAAGTTATATTTGGAGTTTTGTAGAGTTCTCTGAATCAAACAATAACAAGTGTGTGAAAATATACTGTCACAATTTAAGAATTTAGGCCTTCAGCAGTCAGATTGAGTTAACTCAAAGATAAAAAAAAACATAAATGCAACTGAGGAGGCAAATTACTATTATTTACTGCAAGATTTAGATCCTTCAAACAAGTTATTACATCAATTATCTTGTGTAAGAATTCATTTGATTTACTAAATGATAATTACTGACAATACAGCACATTGGGTCTGTTTTATTGTTAATGGCTGATTTGTGATCCAATTCTCTATACCTCTCAATGCCCTTCAATAGAACATTATTAAAGGCCAGCTCTTGTACTCTATACCCCTTCCTATAAAGGCTAGCATAGAACATAGAACATAACAGCGCAGAACAGGCCCTTCGATGATAAGAAAATAAGAAAAATCTGTCAAAGGTATAAAAATAAATTAATCAGAATCAATTGCCATTTGAAAAGTTCAAAACTTCTACCATCCTTTGTGTCAGTAATTTAATGCCTGAAGGGTCCAGCTCTAATTTTTAGATTACAGCTCCCAGTCCTACACTTCTCTCAGTCTATCCTATCCATTTCCTTTACTATCCTGAAAATTTCCATTAAATCACCGTTAACATTCTAAAAATTCCAAAGACTGCAACACTTGTTTGTGTAAACTCTCCTCGTACTTTAACCCTTGGGAGTCCAGGTATTATTTTGCAGATCTACACCATGCTTGAAACTCAATGGGTGAGTTTTTATGGCCTCGCTCAGGGAAGACCAGAAATTCCTGCCCAAGGTTAACGGAGATTTCCATTGTCAGACCGTCACCCGCGCCGATTCCGTGGTAGGCGAGGTGGTAGAATTCAGGCCAAAATACTCTTCCGAGGTGTGATAAGAACTGATCTCAGACTCCAGGTAGGTCTAGCTAGGGCTTTGTACGAATGAAGCTCTATTTTTACCTCCTTTATTCAAGTCCTCCAATATAAAAAGCAGCATCCCATTAGCTTTTTGATTATCTCCTTATTGATGTAAAACATTTTAAATGACCTAAAAACAAAATGTGGCAAAAATCACAGCAGGTCAGGCAGCATCTACGGACAGAGAAACAGAGTTAACATTTCAAGTCTAATATGACTCTAGCATAACTTCAGAACTCAAAAGTTAACTGTTTCTTTTTCTACAGATGTTACCAGACATGCTGTCTTTTCCCAGCATTTTCTGTTTTCATTTCAGATTCCCAGCATCAGTGGTTTGCTATGTAGCTCAACTCCCAAATCTCTTTGGAATTCCACTGCTTCTAGATTTTCACAATTTAAATTATACCTTATTCTATCCTTTTTTTTCAAGTCCAATGTGGATGACGCCATATTAGACTGTACTGAAATCCATTTGCCAACTTTATGGCTATTCACTTAATCCAACACCAAAATTGATTTATGTTTCAGTTACTGTGCGTTTCACCTATTTTTATATCATGAGCAAATATGAACGTGCAGTTTTATATTCCATCATCTGTCATTACCAAATACATGAAATAGATTCTTGCAAGACATAACTAATCACATCCTGCCATTTACAGTACCTGACCCGACCATTATCCTTATTGTCTGTCTCTTCATACTTGGTCAATTTTCTAACTTCATTAATAATTTCCCTTCAATGCTGTAAGCTTGAACTTTAGTTTATCAGCTACTTCCTGGAAAGCCAGAAACTTCCTGTGAAGTTCACTTCACAGACATCTCCCTGTCTGCCACCTTATCAAAAACTCAAACCACCTTCATTAGGCATGACCTACCCTTTACAAATACATGCTAGTATAAATGTACCGCTGGTCAGAGAAAACAGCAAACTTACTTACTAATTATCGTAAAGCATTCTACAAAATACTAATTCCCGTACCTTTAACTGCAAGTGCTATTTTGGCTATAGCGATATAAAACGTGACGAAGTATAAGCTTCTTCACTTTGATATCAGGAGTAGAAAAACAGAATATCTTTTAACAGCTATGAAACTTTTAAATGTTGAGAGACTTGGTTGTATTCGTACAAAAAACAAACAATTAGCATGTAGTGAACAATTAGGAAGATAAATGACTGCCTTAGTTGCAAAGGAATTGGAATACATGAATTTTAATCTTGCCAGAAATATACAGGGACTTGGCGAGACCACTCCTGTGTAGTTTCTGTATCTAAGGAAGATTACACTTGGCCTGGAGATGGTACAGCAAAGGTCAGCAGACTGATTCCTGCAATGAGATGGGCCATATTCTCTCTTTTGCTGTAAAAGCACGAAAGGAGATCTCATTGAAACAATCAAGATTCCGGAGGTGCTTGACAGAGCAGTCAAAGGTTATTTCCCCCTGCTAGGGTATCTAGAACATAAGGGCACAGTCTCAGGTTAATCATTTAGGACAGAGATAAGAAGAATATTTTTCACTCAAAGGATTGTGAATATATTCCATTGTTGAGTATATTCAGGATTCAGAAAGACAGATTTTTGATTTTAGAGTGCAGGGATATAGGAAAGGGTTAGGAAAACAGTTGAGGTAGATCAGTTTTCATTGTACTATATAGTGGAACAGGGATTATATGTTCAACTCCGGCTCCTATTCTTATGTTCATATGAGGATTGCATTCAATTAATATTCAGCATCTCCAATTTATCTCATCAGTTAATGTGTTGCATTAAATGAGTTATAGAAAAACATATCTTCTTCCTAAAATAAAAGTTTGCATTCGCAGATATATTTGCATTAGTGATGTGTGTGTATAACTTGTTTGAGAGGTCAGCTTTGAACATCAATACGTGTTTTTTTTTAAGATAGTAAGTATCCTTTTCTGTTTTGTGCTTTGATAGTGTTTTTTCCATGTTTTAAATTACACAAGCTGAACCCAACAAAGTACAAAATTATGTAGCTTTTCAAATGTACTGTCAAACAAAATTGCTTTTTAGTTCATTGCTTTTAAACATAATTTAGATATTCTCCAAATACAAGTTTAACAATTAATCACTGCAGGATTCTGTGTTATATCATAAGACACACAATCTTTCAAATTTATATAATACACATCTGGAAATATGGATTATTCAATCAACACATTTAATAGCAGTGAAACCATAGAGAATAATGTCAACTAGCTCATGGATGTCTCTGAACCCCAAGATTAAATCACGACGGTCACTTCAGCACCTCATTGATGGAGATGCGTGTGTCCTCCATCAAGGACGGTCACCTCAGCACCTCACGGTACCGCAAGCTGACAGACAACCTCACAATGCTCCACTTCTCCAGCTTCCACCTGAAATACGTTAAAGAGGCCATCCCCTACAGACAAGCCCTCCATACACACAGAATTTGCTAGATGAGGAGGATCGTGACAGACACCTCCAGATGCTGAAAGATGCCCTCGTGAGAACAGGATACGGCACTCGACTCATCGATCGACATTCCGACGTACCACAACGATAAACCGCACTGACCTCCTCAGAAGACGAGCATGGGACACGGTGGACAGAGTACCCTTTGGTGTTCAGTATTTCCCCAGAGCGGAGAAGCTATGACATGTTCTCCGGAGTCTTCAACATATCATTGATGATGATGAACATTTCGTTAGGGCCATCCCCACACCCCCACTTCTTGCCTTCAGACAACCACGCAACCTCAAACAGACCATTGTTCGCAGCAAACTACCCAACCTTCAGGAGAACAGTGACCACAATACCACACAACCCTGCCACAGCAACGTCTGCAAGGCATGCTGGATCATCGACATGGATGACATCAAACGTGAGAATACCATTCACCAGGTACACGGTACATACTCTTGCAACTCGGCCAATGTTGTCTACCCAATATGTTGCAAGAAAGGATGTCCCGAAGCATGGTACATTGGGGAGACCATGCAGACACGACAGCCGATGCATGAACATCGCTCGACAATCACCAGGTAAAACGGTTCCCTTCCTGTGGGCGAACACTTCAGCGGTCATGGGCATTCGGCCTCCGACCTTTAGGTAAACGTTCTTCAAAGGGGCCTTCACGACACACGACAATGCAGAGCCGCTGAACAGAGACCGATAGCCAAGTTCCGCACATGAGGACAGTCTTAACAGGGATCTTGGCTTCATGTCACACTATCTGTAATCCCCATGACTTGTCTGGGTTAACAAAAAAACCTCACTTACTGTGCTGTCTGGAGATAATACACATCTCTCTAACCTGTGCTCAGTGCTCCTTCCATTTACATTGTTAGCCACTTTAAGGCTGAATAGCAGGTTAGGTGTAAAGATTCACATTCTAATCAGCAATCTGTAAACTGTCTGTGCTGATATGTGCGCTTTTGGAGACCAGAACACCTCATTCGCCTGACAAAGACTATAAAGCTGAAAGCTTGCGAGTTTACTATCAAATAATATCGGTTGGATTTAAAACCGGTGTTGCAGACTTCTTACTGTGAACCTCCTCTGCACAGTCTCCAATGTGATCACCTCCTTTAGATAGTGTGACAAACAATATTCCATCTAACTAACGTTTTATACGGTTGTACCATGACCTTCCCGCTCCTATATTTTATGCCCCAACTAATGAAGACAAACATTCTATATGCCTTCTTCGCCACCGTTGGGCTGCCAAGTTCAATGATCCCTGGACTTGTACACCAAAGTCTCTTTGTTCCTCAATACTCCATAGGGACCGTTCTTCATGTATATCCGACCCTTAACTGATCTCCCCCCAAAATCAATTAACTCATACTTATTAGGACTAAATTTTATCTGCCATTGCTCTGTCCAATTTACTAGCTGATCAATATCAGTCTGTACCCTCAGATGATTCTCCCCACAATCAACACCACCAATTTTCATGTCATCTGTAAATTTACTAATTATATCTTGCATATTTACATTCAAGTCATTAATGTATACAACAAACAGGAAGGGCCCTAGCACCAGTATCTGGGGTACATCAGTGATTACAGGCTTCCAAATCACAAAAATAACCGTCCACCATCACCTTTTACCTCCTACTCACAACCCAATTTTGGACTGAATTTACCAACTTGCCTCAGATCCCAAGGGCTCGGACCTTTTAGACCAGCTTTCCATGTGAGACCCTGCCAAAGGACTTACTGAAGTCCATGTAAACCACATCAATCGCATTACTCGCGTCAATATATTTAGTTATCTTTTCAAAATCTCAATTACAATAGTTAGCCAGGACCTTCCAACAACAAATCTTGGTTGACTATCCCTGATCAATCCCTGCCTTTCCAGGCATTGATTAATCCTATCCCTCAGGATTTCTTCCAATAGTTTCCCTACCATAGATGTTAGACTAACTGGCCTGTAATTATCTGGCTTATCCCTGATACCTTTCGTTAATAAAGGTACCACATCAACTATCTTCCAGTCACCTAATGCTTCACCTTGCAATGGGCCATACGAAGTTCAGTGACAAAGCATCATTGCTGAGATCCACTTCCCAGAAGTCCACTTCTCCATGCAAAACATTTATGAAATTGTCAGGAAATTTTGCATTGTGCGCCAGGACGCAGATTGGCAACCTCGCCAAAATTTATATTATTATTTGAATATGGCAAAGCACTATGTTGGAGTACAAATGAGCGTATGATCAGACCCAATGGTCCATGGAGAAAAACATTAGTACATACAAGAGCTGAATGACTTGTTTGTATGCCACATTATTCTAATGACATGATTCTCAAGTTACCCAGCTAACAAATGTCTGGTATTGTTCTGTTCAGTTTAA
Source organism: Sphyrna mokarran (assembly GCA_024679065.1). Classification (NCBI taxonomy): domain Eukaryota; kingdom Metazoa; phylum Chordata; class Chondrichthyes; order Carcharhiniformes; family Carcharhinidae; genus Sphyrna; species Sphyrna mokarran. Next base: position 16,739,091 of record JAGIQG010000009.1, read on the forward strand.
TTCGGGTGGGGCACATTTACAGAAATAAGAAGAATTTAGCATTTGTTTTTGAAGAATTGCAGAAATAGTCACCATTCAATAAAAGTTTATGCACGGACATCAAATAAGAATATAATCAATCTTAGCTGTGATGCTTCCCAATTGGCTAAATTGCCAGCACTCTCCACAAAGGAGCACAGAAAATTTCCAAATCAGTGAGATCATGAAAAAAAACTCATTAGTGAAATCATTTTCTGAAAGGTGAAGGGAGTATGTTGAAAATAATGTTGTAAAAGTGCTGCAAGGACTGAAATATCCATAGAGTCAGTCAAGACAGTTCCATGATTTAAAAGATGCTTTTTCTTTAGGCTTTGATTGTACTAAAATGGGCATCATTAGGTTTTAATCACTGGAATGGGTTTGCTGTGCAATTAATTATCTAGTCTTATTTGATTTCAAATTTAAAGATGTAATCCAAATTAATCATTCTTCAGATTAAAAATATCAACATTCATCAGAGCAGCCCCCAATATAGTCTTCAACTACAACTCCATACAAAAATTCATTTCTCTCAATATGTATTCCATCCTATTTCCCAGCCAGCATGAATCAAACTCTTTACAATTTTGGTTCGCTCATTTGATCAGTTTCTATCGCTCTCTTTTACCTCACAAAGACAGCCTACTTCCAAATTCAACTTTGAATATTCCAACATTTCCCGAATCAATCTTCTATTCTTCACTCTCCATAAACGTGAGCTCATCAAAACTTTGGCTCCATGTATAAATTTTATTCATTCATTTTGATTCTGCTCAGTGAACTAGGTTGCCTCCTAGTTCATTCAGGTTTAAATTTTAAAATTCATAGCCTAATGTTCAAATCCCTTCATGATTTCATTCTTCCCTATTTCTGTAAATTCCTCCAGTTATACAACCCTCCAAAGGGTCTCCTAAGACTTGTGTTTATCTAACTCTGATCTCTTGTGCATCCATCATCACTTTCTCCACCATTACCTGCTGTACCAGGTGGGCATCCAAGCCCCAAAGCTCTGCAATTCCTGCCTAAAGTCCTCTACCCCTCTCTCACCTTCAAAAACTCCCCTCAAAATCTGCCTTCATGATCAAGTCAGATTTTAATATCCCCTTTTTGATTGTGTCAATTTTTGCCCAAATTATACACCCATAAAATGCCGACAGGTATTTTTCTTAACTGAAGATATTTCACAAGTGCAAATTGTTGTTGGTGCAACTGTGTCACAGCTTGCAGACTGTGGATGCCATTAGTTCAAGGTCTTCTTTTATCCAGAGTCCCACCATCCTCCAAGCATCAATTTTCCCAAAGCTGGAAAAGCACGTTGAATTACACCAGTACTTGGCATTGAATGGATGAAAGTAAAATCATAAAGCTCATGAAAAAAGTACAAGTCTCATGTATAAATCTGCAATGGATATCAATCATATTCAAGTTGTCATATAACTAATGCGGACTAATTTCTCAAAACAACTGCAATTTATCCTCATTGTGCAACATTGTTGCATTTTTATTGAAAATAAAAATGAAAAACATATAAAGCTAACAAGCAAGTGGCACACAGGGAGGAAAGAATTGGGAAAAGCTGGTTTTACATCTGTGCCATATTGCACTGCATTCAGCACATGGTGAGATGTCTACAGGTGTAACAAAGCAAGTCAGTGTTAAAGCACAAATCATTGGAATGTTAAAAAAAAACTTTGGATTTATTCACTACTCCGAAAGTAAAATTCAACTGCTGCTTACTTTTATTGCTTTTAAACTACCCAAAACTTTAGCTCCAAAGCTAAATGGTTTTTACAGACAGTGACCATAGCAGTCAGCAATATCTGTTTTCAATCACACAGTTGCAACAAATATTTATAGTGAGTCTGTATACCAGGAAGCCAAGAGAGAAAATGCTGGAAAATCTCAGCAGGTCTGGCAGTATCTATAAGGAAAGAAAACAGCTTATGCTGCGTGTCCAGATGGCTGTCTGCCAACGCTAAAAGGCACAGAAAGTGAGAGATATTTATACTACAGGGTGAAGAAATGAGAGATGAGTAATTGACACAAAAACAAGGGAAAAGACTACTTTTGACAGTCCATTGATAGAATAAGAAAATAGCCAAACAGCGAAGAAGCTGAAATCAGAGGATAAGCTATGACAGATGAAAACTGGGGAAATGAGGCAGGGGGAGTGGGGGAGAAAAACAATAAAGACATGAGGTAGAAAGCAGTAAAAAAAATTAAATAAAAGGAAAACAAAAGGGTTGAGCGTAAGAAATAGGAGCAGGAGTAGGTCATCCAGCCCCTCGAGCCTGCCCCGCCATTCAGTAAGATCATGGCTGATCTGCAGTGGCTCAGTACCACTTTCCTGCTTTCTCTCCGTAACTTTTAATTCCCTTGTCAATTAAAAACCTATCCACCCTTGACTTAAATATATTCAGCGAGTAATCCTCCACCACTTCAACAGGCAGAGAATTCCAAATATTAACCACCTTTTGAGTGAAGAAATTCCTCCTCAACTCTGATCTGAACCCCCCCCCCCCCCCCCCCCCTTATTTTGAGGCTGCCCCTCTAGTCCTGCTATCTTTGCTAAGCAGGAAGAGTCTCTCAACCACTACCTTATCCATCCCCTTCATTATCTTATATCTCTATAAGATCCCCGCTCGGCCTTCTAAACTCCAACTAGTACAAACCTAGCTTATTTAGTCTCTCCTTATAATCCAACGCCCTCATCTCCGGTATCAGCCTAGTGAACCTTCTCTGCACCCCCTCCAAGGCCAATATATCCTTCCTCAAATGCGGCGACCAAACTGCACACAATACTCCAACTGCAGCCTCACTGGTACCCTGTACAGCTGCAAAGTACCTCTCTACTTTTATATTCTATCCCCCCATCTATAAAGGTCAACATTGCGTTCACCTTCTTGATCACTTGCTGCACCTGCAGACTGGGTTTTTGCAATTCATGCACAAGGACCCGCAGGTCCCTCTGCACCGTCACATCTGCGGGGCAGAGCTGATCATCTAAAGTTGCTGAATTCAATGTTGGGGCTGGAAGGCTGTAAATAAGGAGCTGGAAAAGGAAATGCTGTTCCTCCAGTCTTGTGTTGAACTTCACTGGAACGTTACAAAACAAGCACCCAGTCTATCCTTGGTTTCTCCGATATAGAGACCACATTAGGAGCAACAAATGTAATAGACCAAATTGAAAGAAGAGCAAGTGAAACCTGGAATGAGTGTTTTGGACTCTGAATGGTAAGCATGGATGAGGGAAAGGGGCAGGTGTTGTTACACCTTGTATGATTGCATGGCATGGTGCCACGAGCAATGGGAAAGGTGTTGGGTATATACTGGAGGAGTGGACTAGGTTATCCTGAAGAATGACTTAACCACGACTGAGTGATCATCTTGCTGACTGCCTTTGGTCTGTATGCAATCAGGACCCTGACCTTCCGGTTGCTTGCCATTTTAACACACGATCCTGCTCCCACGCACATGTCTGTCCTTGAACTGCTGCAATGTTCCAGTAAAGTTCAACACAAACTGGAGGAACAGCATCTCATCTTCCGGCTAGTCACTTTACAACCTTCTAATCTCAACATCGAATTCAACAACTTCAGATGATTAACTCTGCCCCACCTTGACTCCTCTGTTTTCAATTTATTTAATTTTAAGCTGTTCTTATCTTTTATTTCTTTGTCTTTATTTTTCTTTTCCTCTCCACTCTTTTCCCTCTATTTTATCCCCCCTTTCCTTATCTTTCTTTGATTTGATTTGTTATTGGCACAAATTAGCATACAGTGAAAAGTATTGTTTCTTGCGCACTGCACAGACAACGCATACCATTCACAGGGAAGGAAACAAGAGAGTGCAGAACATAGTGTTACAGTCATAGCTAGGGCGTCGAAAAGGATCAAGTTATTGAAAGATAAGTCCACTCAAAAGTCTGACAGCAGCAGGGAAGAAGCTATTCTTGAGTCAGTTGGTATCTTTTTCCCAATGGAAGGTGGCAGAAGAGAGAGAGAACATCTGGGGTACATGGGGTTCTTAATTATGCTGGCTGCTTTGCCAGCAGATAGTACAGACAGAATCCATGGATGAAAGACTGATTTGCGTGATGGAGTGGACTATATTCACTACTTTTTTAGCTCCTTGTGGTCTTGGGCAGAGCAGGAATCATATTAAACTATGATATCAGAAAGAATGCTTTGTACGGTACATCTGTAAAAGTTGGAGAGAGTCGTAATTCCTTCGTCTCTGAGAAAGTAGAGGCATTGGTCGGCTTTCTTAACTATACTGTTGTTCTTTGTTGGGCGGGGGGGGGGGGGGGGGGGGGGGGGGAAGAGAGAGAGAGAGAGAGAGAGAGAGAGAGAGAGAGAGAGAGAGAATCCCACAATCGGTTGTTGGTGATCTGGACACCTAAAAACTTGAAGCTCTTGACTCTTTCTACTTCATCCTGTTGATGTAGACAAGGGCATGTTCTCCTTTACGCTTCCTGAAGTCGATGACAGTCTCCTTCGTTTTGTTGACATTGAGAGAAAGATTATTATTGCCACACCAGTTCACCAAATTTTCTCTCTCATTGCTATACTGTATCTCATCATTGTTTGAAATCTGACCCACAACAGTGGTATCATCAGCAAACTTGAAAATCAAATTTGGGTGTATTTGGTCTCATAGTCATAGGTATATAAGGAGTATAGTAGGGGGTTGACAACATAGCCTTATGGGGCACCGATGTTGAGGATGTTCTTTGAGATGTTGTTGGCTATCCTTACTTATTATGGTCGGTGAGTTAGGTCACAGAGGGGTCCAGTCACAGAGGGATGTACCAATGGCCCAGGCCTTTGAGTTTGGAGATGAGTTTTGTTACAATAATTTCCTCCCCCTTTCTCTCAATTTTACTGCTCTCCCACCCATCCTATTCCCCCACCCCCCTCCATATTTTCATCTGTCACAGCTTATCTTCTGATTACAGCTTCTCTGTGATTTGGCCATTCACATCTTTTATGGCAAAGGATCAGCTGACTCAAAGAGTCAGCTCTTTTCTTTCCTTACAGATGTTGCCAGGTTTGCTGAGATTTTCCAGCATTTTTTTGTTTGAGATTCCAGCACCTGCAGTAATATTCTTTTATCCAGTATGATGTGAAGATGCCAGTGTTGGACTAGGATAAGCACAGTAAGAAGTCTCAACTCGAGGTTAAAGTCCAACAGGTTTATTTGGTAGCACAAGCCACAAGCTTTGAGAGCACTGCTTCTTCATCAGGTGAGAGAGAGTTGTGTTCACAAACAAGGCATATAAAGTCACAAACTCAATTTACAAGATAATGTTAGAATACGAGTCTTTAAGGTAATCAAGCTTTAAAGGTATAGGCAATGCAAGTGGAGAAAGAGTTAAGCACAGGTTAAAGAGATGTGTATTGTTTCTAGCTAGGATAGTTACAGATTTTGCAAGCCCAGGCAAGTCACGTATGTTACATATAGTGTGACATAAACTGAAGATCCCAGTTGAGACTATCCTCGTATGTGTGGAGCTTGGCTATCAGTTTCTGCTCAGCAATTCTGAGTTGTCAAGTGTCGTGAAGGGCACCGTGGAGAACACTTACCCAAAGATGAACATATCATAAAGACAAACATCTCACCAAGGCCATCCCCACACCCCCAACTTCTTGCCTTCAAATAACCGCACAACCTCAAACAGGCCAGTATCCACAGCAAACTACCCAGCCTTCAGGATAACAATGACCATGATACCACAAACTCTGCAAGATGTGCCGGATCATCGACATGGATGCCAACATTTCACATGAGAATACTGTCCACCAGGGACACGGTACATACTCTTGCAACTCAGCCAATGTTGTCTACCTGATAAGCTACAGGAAAGGATATCCCGAGGCATGGTACATTGGGGAGACCATGCATATGCTACGACAACAGATGAATTAACACTGTTCGACAATCATCAGGCAGGAATGTCCTCTTCCTGTTGGGGAACACTACAGCAGTCATTGGCATTCAGCCTCTGATTTTCAAGTAAGGAATCTTCAAGGCACCCTTCACGACACATCAACACAGAATCATTGAGCAGGAACTGATACCCAAGTTCTGCACAGAAGATCAGCCTCAACTGGGATCTTGGGTTCATGTCACACGATCTGTAACCCTCACAACTTGCCTGGGCTTGCAAAATCTCAGTAACATTCCTGTGTGGAGGCAATACACATCTCTTCAACTTGTGCTTAACGCTCTCTCCACTCACTTTGTCTGTACCTTTAAGACTTGATTACCTGTGAAGACTCACATTCTAAACATTATTTTGGAAATTGAGTTTGTGTCTTTATATGCCCTGTTTGTGAATAAAATTCCCACGTACCTAATGAAAGGGCCGTGTTCCAAAATAGCTTTTGCTACCAAATAAACCTGTTGGACTTTAACCTCGTGTTGTGAAATTTCTTACTGTGTTTATCCTGTATATCGCTTCTCAGTCTTTTGGTTAAGATCAAGTGTAGTATTGACATGCTGTGCTTGTCTGAAGTCATTAGGTTACATTTCAGCTTCATTTGAAGCAATTTTTAAAAGCGACATCTCAGCCTTTTAGCAAAGATGCAAATAAGATCAAGCCTTGGAAGAGGAGCTATGCCCACTCCAATCAGCTTGGATCATGAAGATCAAGCCCAAAACACGAGGTGAGAGCCCTGTCTTGTCAGATTGGATTGGGGATGTCTCAATTTGTTGAGACTCTGAACTGGACTTGATTTGATTGAATTAGAATAAAAACAAAACAAAAAACCAGGGGATCTATTAATTCAATTAATTTTGCTGAAAAAGGAGGCATCATGCTGAAGCTTTTTATCTTGCACTCATTAGGACAAACTCAAGAATGTCAACTCTCAAATGACAATTTATACTATAGGAGAAAGAGGGCGCTGATTGGATAGCAAGTTGACTCTGATTTGCTGAGATATTGCTAGGGAGAAAACAATGGGAAACTCTTCAAGTTCCAGTTGATTCAAAAAAGGTGCAGCATATTCCTTTTGTTTGTATAAGAACTGGCCCCTACATATCAATTCTCAAGAACATAAAATGAGCCACATTACGAACTCAATGATTAATGCAGCTACCCACACACTGGAATTGTTGAGCAAGTGCTGCCCAAATGCAGAATCACATCTAATAATAGGCACTTTGTTTTAGGTTTTACAAGCGCAGGCACTTCAGCACAGTCTGTATTATGAACAATTGAAGGAATATGCTGATTTGCACTTGCCAGAAGCAATATTAATTCATAAATAAGGACCCATTTAAAATTTAACATTTTTGCGTTTGCTCTGTTGAGTGCAAAACAAAAAGCTTCGGTAACATGCCTTTTTCCAGTTTAATTACTGCTTATAACCTATTAACTCTTGCACATGAAACTTGTGCAAAACATTACCACCTTTACAGAAATGGAAGCAATATATGCTATGTTCTCAAACTGATATGCTCCTTTGCTTCTGCTCTCTAGATTTCCTTTTGATAAAATTCTGTTCTTCTGTAAAACTCATGCTGTTAAATGCATTCATGATTTTTTTTATATTGAAGTAAAATTGGCCAAATTTAAGGCCAAGATGGGATATATACATTATCAAAACAAAATCATAGTCAGCAACTCAATCCCATATTCAAGCTTATTCAGTTACGAATGCTACAAATCTTAACTTTCAATATTTTCTCCACTCTCTGTCCATTTAGGAGAACACTAATAATGTTTACAGTTAATAAAGAAACATGACAAGTAATTTTCAAGTACCACTTACATACATCTATGTCATTATGAACCGGGTCTATGGTACACTGCTGGCATATAAATTATGGATTTTGTGCTAAATTGCAAAAAAAACAAGAAAATTTGGAAGAACTGAACTATTACAAGTACAGAATTGGCAACAAACACCTAAGGAAAAAAAGTATAAAGTGTCATGTAAAGATGATGTTTCATTACTAAATAAACAAAATAACTTCAGAGTTGAAAATGAGACAAAATGGCATGAACAATAAGATGCAAACTAAGCAAATGAAGTACAGGAAATAGATGATACTGCTAGCCTCCTTACCCGTTGCTCTTGGAGCTCCCTGATGGCATCCTGAGCTTTTTCCAGCTTAGCACTAGCCTCATCACTTTGCTGTTTAAAGGTGGCCAGCTCCCGTTTAATGAGGTAGTTTTCCTCTGCCTCTTGTGCCCTTGTCACTTGTCCCTTAGGACACAATTGTGCAGGGAATAAAGATTGGTGTGGGGGAGTAGTGAAAAATTTTCCAATTTACATTGGTAGATTAGTAACGCATCCCAGAGGACAAACATTAGATTTTATTATTTGAAGATCTTTCCCCAGAAATATACTGTTTAGCAATATAAAGCACTTACCAAATTTTCTACATGCAATTCTGTTAAATATACATGTAGTAAGAATTAATGGCCTCGATTGAATTAGAAAACTTGTTAGTGAGGAGTTTCACATGCATTAAAATTACAAATACTCCTTCATTTATATAAATGTTTAACTTTTAAAATGTGCATCTGGAATGGTCATCTGTGAATAAACTGACTTACTGAATAGGATTACTATTTCTATGCATAATGGTCTTAATTTCAACTGGGCATTTATTCGATCAGAGTGACATTTCTTTATCTTTCATTATTAATTATCTCAAGTATTATTCAAATGTAAAGAAATTGTACAATTCAATTACTACTTTTTTTAAAAAGAGTGTAACCATTTTCCAGAAACACACAAGTCATCATTTCAAATTTTGTGCAATACAGGAAGAAAGTGTAAACAGAAATAAAGACAGCAGTCTTTCTCAAGGGATGCAGTATTTATCCATATTACAAGACATGGATAGGATGAGGAACTGTACCTGGATCAATCTATCTGCCAAAGAAGCACTTTCCTACAAAGGAAAAAATCCAGACAGATATAAGAGAAAGTCTAAGAAAACAATGAATATAAAAGAAGCAGTGATAAAATAAGCTGCCAAATTAACAGAAGAGAAATTGCATCTTCTGGAGGGTGTTGTGTCGTGTTTAAATCACTCTTCGAACTGATCCAAATCATTTCCGTTATGACACAAATAATTCAATTTTTCTTTTCGATTCTTAAATTTAAATATTGAAAAGAAAGTGGAGAATGAATAAAAGTTCACATGACATAGTCTAGAGAAAGTTTGAAAAAAAGCAGAGAATTTGATTAGCAGTGTCTCTAGCACGTTACATATGAAGGAAAACTGTACCATTAGATTCATATTTTACAAGAAGCCATGCTGTTGTTAGAAGCTATTATTCCATCATTAGACTTCAAAAAACGTAGCAGAAACAGGTGCTGTGCAACTTTTAGTCAAAGTTTGCCATAAAAATAATTTCATCTTCTCAAAGAGAACGTACACTGTTTTAATTCATTTGAACTACTGCACATTAGTACTCACAATTTTAGTGCTCCAATTTCCAATGCAGCTTATAAAACTAACCAAAGCAAAGAAGCATTCAGCAGGTCATACCCATCATGCTGCTACTTAGAGAAATGTATACTTTCACTTTGTTTATAAACCACCACTTAAATTCTACTGTAAGATACAAATTAATCAGGATTTCTACATCATTGTATTCTGATACATTCATCTATGCTGAAAATAGATCACTCATTTATTGTTGATCTTACATAAATTAACTTAATACCATAAATCAACTACCATAGGTTAAAAGCACAGCTCTCAAAATAGATCACTAAAGCAAGGCAGATAAATGCTTTTAGTGCAACATTTCAGGTCATTACACAAAGTCAAGAGAAAATTAAACAGAAAATATAACATTAAATTGAAAGTTGCATTAGTAGGCAAAGCCAGCCAAAATTTGCTGTGCAGAATAGGACTTGCATCTTTTCTGATGGAACTTAGTTTTACATGCGCAATCTTGCTTTATCCAATCCTAAGAGGAGCAAACAATAACGAAAGGCAATCAAGGTTTACAGTTAGCCAATTCAAAGTGCAATATTTTAGCAAAGAAGAATAATTAACAAATCAAACCTTAAATAGTTTAGCCCTTGAAATAGAAACTACTGCTGCTGACAAACAGTGTGCTCAGTTACTATACACAGGCGAGCTGATACTTAAAGTCTTGTTTTTAAGTAAAGATTCGGAATTGCTTGAGCAGTATTGTGGAAGTGTTACAAAAAATTCCATACTTAATTAATTTAGATGGAGCATGCAAAAATGTACAAAAATGAGGCAAATGTTATAACCAGAAGACCAAATGACCAAGAATGTATTACTCAGTTAAAATCTCGATTTTAAGTAACCAATTCTGACAGAGCAGTTCAACAAATCTTAGATTAAGCAAATATGTAATAAAAATTTATTAAACAATCTAGCCAAAGAACCAAACAAATGAATTCTCAATTTAAAAATTCAACAAGGTTTGCTGGTAAATGCACAACATTAATGCATTTGATTAGTACTGAAAGCTTAAACTAGCAATGTTTAACTATATATACTTAATTTAGGAAATTAGGCAAAAGTGTCTTTCATGTTTGGTCTCGTCTTAATTTGAAATTCCTTAAAATTATGTTAAATCTATTTATAATAGTTAAAATGCTTTCTGAAAATGCTTTCTATAGCTGTTTCACCCAAATTCAGATAATTATTTTCTTTTTTAAAAAAAAAGGACTGAATGAATAGGAAAATAATTGTTACAAGTCAAGAAGCACTGATCTATTTAAAGACTACAGCATAAAGTGCCACTGTGCTTCCATCTGTAATTTTAAACACAAGCTGAGTGAATTCCCAGTCTTAGCAGGCCACATGTGAGAATGAAAGTAGCAGGAACAGTAAAAACTAGGCACTGCAAAAGTCCTGAAAAGGATTGTCTCCTCATATTGTAATCATGAACTGTAAAGTAAGATTTAAAGATTTAAAAGATGGCACTGGAGTGGCAGCCCTGTTTAGTGTTAGAATAGTTCAACGTTCACAAGCAAATCTGTGCCCATGATTCACTGTGTAGCGTGCTCAGCACAGTGGTGAAGCAGCAACGGTTTGCAGAAAACTTGGCACATTGCCCCAGTTTTTCTAATGCATCTTTTAAGCAATCCATTGCATAGCAACATCAAGCAAGCCATCTGGCAATTATTTCAGATGAAGGGAGGGCAAAATGGATAATCTTCAACCCAACTACTCATTTTGCTACATTACACTGTGATTCTTTGTTTCTTTCAACTCCCCACCAAGAACAGGCAATCAGTAAAGAAAAATCAAAGGTCCCTCCATTTCTAACATCTTCAGTTTGATACCTCAATTCTCAAACATGGAATCTGCAATGACAAACAGGCCAATGTACTGAAATGACCAGAAAATCATCCTTTTTGCTGCTCACAATGAAAATACACTAGTGCTATCTTCTAATCCCACATAAAGAACACAAAGAACATTATGTAACACAAACCTCTTTGCTTAGCATTAATACGTAGCTGAGCCAAGCACTGTTAGTAAATAAGCATGGCTATTTTCTTGACTCAAAATCATCTTTAATCATCAGATAAGGTGAAACATCTTCCACCAATCTACTGAATTTGTAACACAAGGTACAGTGTCTCAGAACCAACAACCTCGGGATTGAGTCCAACCAGATTTTGGATCCTGGTGGCTTTTGGTTCAGGCCAAGGGTCAAAATTGCTTGCACCACTTGGAGTGCGGTAAAAAAAGTATGGGAAAAGAACAGCATGCAACGCTGATAACTAACATGGCACAGCATGCCACCAATGCTGCACCTAGTTGAACAAGCCAGTGAGTTGTATTACGCATTCAACAATTTAAATGCTTTCATGGCTGCTAATAAAAATTTTTTTTCTGATATCCTTGTTTTTGAATAGCTGGATTTGAGACATTATACCTGTAAATGAACAAACTAACTCAGTTTTTAAATTGAAATCTTAGTTTGGATTCTTTATAATTCAATTTTATAGGACTCACCTTCTCCAAAGTTTCAATGCGCTGTTTCAACAATCTATTTTCTGTGCGTAACCTCTAAAAATGGGAAACATATTTTGAATAACATTATGTGTTTCTTCCTCCTTTTAAAAAACGATATTGAATTGAAAAACTTTGGACATGAGCAAACATACAATCCAGGTGGTACAAACCTCTCTAGTCTTGCTTGCTGTTTTCATTTTTTGTTAAACAAAATACCATACACATTGCTTATTGAAAGTCAAAGTTAGTTCTGCAGGAACTGCAGCAACACCAACATTTTGTATCAGGAAAATTAACCTGACTTAAAAATAGTGAGGACAGGGTGCCTAATCTTGACTGATACCAAGTGATCAGAAAAGATGGAGGCAAGTGGGAAAGGGAGGTCAGTGACAGTGATGATTGGGAAAGACAGCATAACATTAAAAAGAGTATATTCTTGAGGGAAAAAGAACAGATTTAATTTGCTCAGAGTCAAGAAGCAGAAAAGATACAATCACACGACTGGAGGTATTTGCAGTTTTGGTCTGTTTATTTGCGTAAGGATATTCTGGCCTTGGAGGGAGTACAGAGAAGGTTCACCAGATTGATACCAGAGATGAAGATGTTAGCTTATGAGGAGACACTGAATAGACTGGGCCTGTACTTGGAGTTTAGTAGGTTGAGGGGGGTTCTTAGAGACTTACAAGATAATGAAGGGGCTAGATAGCGTAGAGGTAGAGAGATTCTTTCCACTTAGAAAGGAAACCAGAACTAGAAGGCATAGCCTCAAAATAAGAGGGGGGCAATTTCGAACAGAGCTCAGAAGGAACTTGTTTTCTCAGAGGGTGGTGAATTTCTGGAATTCTCTGCCCACTGAGGTGGTGGAGGCTACCTTGTTGAATATGTTTAAGTCATGGGTAGATAGATTTCTGATAGTCAAGGGAATTAAGGGTTATGGGGAGCAGGCAGGAAAGTGGAACTGATCCACTTCAGATCAGCCATGATCTTACTGAATGGCGGGGCAGGCTCGAAGGGCTAGATGACCTACTCCTGCTCCTATTTCTCATGTTCTTATTCTTTTGGGCCTAAAATTTAGGAGAGGGGGAAATAGAGGAACAATTCTATAAGAAATGACAGATTTGAAAGAACTGTAGAGTGATAATATTGGGGAGACTTCTGTTTAAATATTGATTGGGATAAGACCAAAGGGGAGAGGAGGAGGAATTTTTGAAATGTGCTCAGGACAAGATCCTTTGCCAGCATCTTATTGGTCCAACTAAGGAAGAAGCATGGTTTGATCTAGTCTTGGGGAATGAGGTCAGCCATGTAGACCAAATGTCTGTAGGAAAATACTTGGATAAATGTGATCATCATATCATAAGCTGTAAATCAATAATGAAGAAAAGCAAGAAACAGGGTCTCTAAATTGGAAGAGTGCTGACTTAAATGGGATCAAAGTTTGTCAGGAAAACTGTAACAGAACAAAAAGTGATTTTACAAAAGATATGTTTCAGACACAGGCTTATTATGTGCCAACAAGAGGAGAAAGGGGAGGAACCAAAGCCAAGGCTCTTTGGATGCCCAGGGAGATGGAGAATTTGATAAATACAAAAAGTGCATGAGACATGTCAGGTGTATTCTTCAAGGGAGATTCTGGTCAAATACAGCAAGTTGAAAGAGGAAAAGAAGAGACAATGTGAATGCAAGAGAGAATAGGAATCGAATGATAATTAACATTAAAGAGAACACAATAAATCTCTCCCAGCATGTAAACAGTAAGCAGGTAGTAAGAGGCAGGGTGGGACCTTTTAGGGACAAAACGGTGCTATGTGCTTAGAGGTGCAAGACAAGGCTAGAATACTACAAGTACTTTATATCTGTATTTTCTGTGAAAGAGAATGCAAACAGAATACTGGTAGAAGTGGAGATGGTAGCAGTAAAGGATGCGGTGAAAATTGATAGGCAGGACGTACTGCTTCTACATCTTATGGAGAGGCTGGATATGCTTCGAGTGAGTAAGTTGTCTGGTCAAATTGCTAAATCTCCACTCTACGGGGTGGAGATAGTAGTAGGGTCTGCCATATCTTTCCTAGATTGAGGGGGAGAGTACCACATGCTCCTGACCATATGAGAGTCTTGGTTCAAATATGGACAAAACAGTTGAACTTGCAGGTGAAGTGAAAGTGACTGCCACGGCATTAAGGCAGCATTTGGTCGAATGTGCATCAAGAAGCCCTAGAAAGACTGGAATTAATAGGAATCAGGGCAAAACCTCTACCCTATTTGGATCCTTGGTTTGCACAAAGGCAGATGGTTGTGGCTGCTGGAGATCGGTCAACTCAGCTCCAGGACATCACTCTAGTAGTTCCATAATGGAGTGTCCAAGGTCCAACCATCTGCAACTGCTTCAAAGAATTTCCTTGAATCATAAGATTAGAAGTGGAAATGTTTGGTTAAGACTGCATCATGTTCAGAAAATGCACAGTTCTAAAGAATGTGCAGGGATTTACCTGGCTGCATGGATCATACTGAAAGAGTATGTAGGATCTTGGACTTCATAAGAAAGGCATCGAGTACAAAAGTAGAGAAATTATACTTGGGCCATATCTAGAGTTTTGCATCCATATCTGATTACCACACTTTAGGAGGGATCTGAAAATTCTTGAATGGATACAGAGGAAATTTATCAGAGCCATAACAAGTGTTTCATGGAGCAAAAGAGATCGAAGGGAGATCTGACATAAGTGCACAAGATTACGACAGATTCAAGTAAGGTAAACAAAGTAAAGCTGTTCCCAGTAGCTGATTGTAGCAAGTTTAGAAAACACAAATTTAAGATTTTGGGTAAGAGGTATAGGGGACACATGGGAAATAACTTTTTTTTTCTAAAAAAAAAAACAGCCAGTGTAATGACCTGGAACTCTCAGCCAGTGTAAGGTAAAAGGATGGTAAAAGTGGAGACAATTAACAATTACAAAAGGAAATTGGATAGATATTTGAGGGAAATGTAAACATGGACAGGGATTCTATAAACATGGACAGGGATCACAGGTAGAGGTGGGGACATCGGGGTGGCGGTGCGGGCTCGTTGGGCCGAAGGGCCCGTTTCCCGGGCTGTTTTGTTCTCTGAAATAAACTTGCTGGGCTATAGGGATGGAGAAGGTGAATGGGACAAACTGTAGTGATTTACCAACAGTTGGCATGGACTCAATGGGCAAAATGACATGCACATAGCTATACTCAGATAGGAGAAATATGCCCTCTGCCATGTTTTCTGTATTGTCACATTTGATTCAAAATGGTGGTGGTGGTGGTGGTCAAGGGATAATGTGTTTAAAATACAGTGAAAAAGTGAAACATGAGTGGTAGAACCAATGAGTGAAAAACATCTGAAAATACTGACCAGTATAATGTACAACAGGATAGACAGAAAAGTTGCAGAGACAGAAATTGAATGTGCGAAACTTGAGTCATTTCTTACAATTAAGGTACTGTTATAATCTTTCGCCCTTGTATGCAAATTTACCTGACTTCTAACCACTGAGTGAAATAATTCAATACTTACCTTAATTTCTACTTGCTCTTCCATCTCCTTATTTTTTATTGTAGTGTATTCCTTTTCCAATCTGACAATAAGAAATACATTCATCTGGACATTTATAATACACCCCAGACAAGACCTCAAGATAAATATAACACTATTTTGATACTATAGCATGCCAAAGCCAAACTTTCGACTTAGAGAGATTCGCATAACCAAGGGTTTTCTAATGATCACCACAAAACTGTCACCCAGAGCAGAAGCAAAGTAACATAACTAATTATTTGTTTGTGTACCTCTGTTCTCTTTACCCACTAACAAGAAAAACACAATGTGTATGCACAATGATAGTCACAGTTGCAATGACATGATTATTTTTGGAAAGCAGATTCAATGTTATGCATATTTAAGTAAAATTGAGCTGTTTCTGATACCCACTTCTTCATCTTCTTTGCATTGTATTTAATTTGATAAGCCGCTTGGATCAACTTATCAGGGCCACTGTCAAACTGATGTGGAATGACCTTTTGAAAATGCTATTGGAAAAATTACACAGACCTAATTAATACATTGAAATATTGTTTTTTAATTCAAACTGCAAAAACTAGTCATTTTTTTTAAACCAGAAACACTAAGCTAACTTGATCCTTACCTGTAACATTCCCTCCATATCAAGCTGCATCAGTTCTGCCTGATTTGCCTGTAGTATAGCTATCCCAACACGAAAAACAATCTCAAGGCCCTGGTAGAATACAAAAATCAGTCCAAACAAAGGCAATTACAAAATCCTTTTTCTTCTCCTACCCTTGTCTTAATAAAAAAAACTTGGTATACTTCTGCAGTAACACAGTGAACAAGTTACCAGGAAAAAGGAAGGCATGAGGGGATTACTTTATGAGGAGCATTTACGAATGCTTAGATTACAACCTTTAAAGAGATGATTTTTTTTATTTAGTTGATATTTATAAATTGATGCATGACTTCTAAGCCTGCAAAGTTGTTTACTTGTAATTACAGTATTTAGCGTGGTCATTGGTATAAATTACAGAAATTTGGCTCAAATCTTGGCATTCACAATTTTTTTTTTTTTACATAGAGCTGTTGACACTTGGAATGTTTTACCAGGTTTTGTTTTGAATACTGAAAGTGTAGTGACTTTTCAGAAACAGAGTGTGATTTCTATATATGCATTGGCTGATGTTGTTGCTGCTGCTTATTTTGCTTCTTAATACTGGGCCTATGTGCTTTGTGTTGTGTGGCAATAAAGATAGATAAATAAATAAGATAAAGGGGGGCTCTCATGTTTTGTAGCAACAAAACAAAATAGATAAAATTTAAAAATTGCACAATTACTTACCTCTGACATGAAAATGTCAAATAATCTTGTAGCAACTGGCAGTGGAAATGTAGTCAGAAAGATAGTAAGGAACCAGGAAGAAGAGTACATGGAGGTATGGAAACTCTGCGATTGAAAGTGCACATAAAGTTCTGGTAGCTGTTCCTGTGTAATATGAAAAAAAATTAACCAGCACAATCAGAAGTGGCATGGTGAACTATATGATTTGAACACACCATTATATTTCAATCTTTTTACAGTGGCCTTATGATCACTGGGCGTGGTTTGATTTTCACAAGACCACATTCTGTGAAGTATTAAGTAGAAGTGCTTCTGGAAGAAAACAGAGAACTGTTTTGGATAATTAAGTCCTCTGATCATTCTTCAGTAATGTCTCAATTGGAAGGAATAGTCCTCTCTTTTCAAAATGCCATCTTCTCCACCATGTCATGCACTGATACAGCCAATATTAATTGGCACAAATATTACAAATCCTTTATTAAATGGGACATTGTAAGTAAGAGACAAATACATAATGTAAAAAAGTAAACTGGCTGACAAAATAAGTTAATGCAAAATTCACAGAAGGAATTCATGTGAATTAATCTTAGGCAGCAAACATTTTGGTTTCATTAATATCTTAAGCAGTTTCTGATATCACAATCCCAGTTGATGCTATAACTGGATGGGAAGATCCCAAAATAGAATCCTAACTCAAAAAATCTTGACTTTTACTTTTTTTTAAAAAACGTGCAGGAATAGAATCACAGGACCAGCAATTAGTTCCAACATGAAAAAAAACATTTATTAAACATGAAAGATTGGATCCTTTACTCCCCCTTAGATTAATACACGTAGATTTTAAGGTTAGCATGAATTATAAAGTATATCTTCAGCTACAATGGAATCAGTAACACAAAATCCCTATGAAGACACAAGAAGGGCTGTGTCAAAAAAACACATTCCACTCTGAACCCCATCAAATCTGTGAATTTTTCATCAGAATCCCCTCAGATAATTGCCACACGAGAGTTTTCAAACTCGATGCTTTAATTTTTTTTTCAAAACACTGCTGCTGTGCAGATACATGGATTTGGGCCTGTGTTTGCACATTCTCCCCGTGCTTGCATGGGTTTTCTCCAGGTGTTCCGGTTTCCTCCCACATCCCAAAGATGTGCTCTTAGGTTAATTGGCAAAACAAATTTTCCCTAAATTGTCTCAAATTTGGTTTTTAATCCATAGATCTATAAACATTGACAGGGATCACAGGAACAACGGGGTGGTGGCGCGGGCTTGTTGTGTCAAAGGGCCTGTTTCCCATGCTGTTTTGTTCTTTGCTTTCCACTATGATTTAAATTCCAAATTCCAGTCCGGGTTTCCTAAATGACTCTTAAGCAAAGCTTCCTTTCCATTTTTAACAATAAATCCAGTATCCAGAATTTTCAACTCTCCTCCTCTAACCAACCACTGCTACTTCTGCCAGCTTCTATTTACTCTTCATACCATAGCCCTCTCTAAGCACAACAGAAAAACCGAAGGCCCCCCCGCCCTCCACATAATAAATAACTTTGTCCGGCATGAATCCAATTATAGCTTTTATCCTTTCTTACATGGAAACATCAAATTAAACTCAGTTAAAAACAGTACCTTATTCCAAATGTTTACCAACACAATTATAAATCCCTGAAAATTACCTTTGTTTTCCTAACACTGAATATATTTACACATTACTCAAGTTTCATCTTTCTCTTACCTGTATCATCCATTCAAATTGATACATACAAAGGCCTAGCTCAGCCATACTAGGTTTGAAAAGTTCTCTGAGTCGGTAGTCTTGCATTAACTTTACAAAAACACAAAATGCTTCCTCTTCTGGCATCTTCACATGAGAAAAGAGACACAAACTGAGACAGGAAGGTTCCAAAGAATCACAGGCATTATTTTCATATAATTAAAATTCGAATTCTACAGAAGATGTGCAACCATTTTAAATATTTTTATCTATTAAAGGTCCTTAGTCAGCTTTAAATATTATTTTGGTTAGTACTTTATGTAAGTCTTTTGACATTTGTAACAAACTAGAAATAATAACACTAAAGTAACCATCTGAATCTAATCAAACTAACACTGTATAAATATTTACTTTAAAAACATTGTGGAAGAAAGGTTTATAAAAGTTGGCACCTTTTAAATGTCAGGATGAATTATACACATCCAGTGCAATTTCCAAGTGGTACAATATAACAAGGATGCAATCAGGGAAAAGATGTGTCTAATGGCATTTGAAAATACTTTCATTGAGGTCAATGAAAAATATATTTCAGAATGTAAGTACTCTGTGGAAATTAGGAAGTAGTGAGACATTGAGGACCTAGAGGTAGGATTGTAATTTAATGATTCTATCAAACTCCAAGTACCTGGAAATTGGACCAAAACAATGAATGGTGAAGATTATGGATATTGCTGAGAGTCAACTAGAAGGCAATCTCAAAATGGGTCATTTTAAGACCATGATAAGGGAAGTCCAATTCTTAACTATTCCTGTAACAATTTCTCCAATTAATTAGCAGTTACTCTGAGAACTATAACTGTAATGTGCTGTATTTCTTTGCTTTCCTTTTTCAACAATTTTCTTTATTTAATCCCTTGCCTGAAATCATTGACATTATTCTCTGGTACAGTTTCACTGGCATCAGGCAGTTCAGACAACTTGCCGAAGTGGTCGTTATGAAAATAAGGAGACCCAACAGATTATTCTACCAGAACCACATAAACCATTAAGGCTGCTGCTAATACTGTCTTGATCCAATGCCCACTATGAATGTTTCAGCTGAAGTTACTGGCTATCTAAACAGTGATTCAAATTGGAATTGAACATGTGAACATCTGAGAAAATCTCTCAAGAGCCTGAGACACAAAAATGGACATCAGAGATGGGTATTAACAAGCATTAGCAGAAGGATCAGGTGGATTTTTTTGGGGTTGCACAAGAATTGGGGTGATAACTAAGCTTTTGAAAAGCAAAATGACACACGATTAAGACGCAGGAAACATTTCCAATACCTAGCAAGCATGTGTGCGTGAAGCGAAAGCCGAATGGTTAGCAGAACAGGATCAAGGGAACAGTCTATAGATCCTGTGGACAAGATGAGATTGAAGACAATAAGAGGGTTTCTCACAGAACTGAGAGAAAAACATGCATAGGAGAGTGACTGATGAGCAAAGAGAATTGGCAACAGCAAGTAAAGGAACTGAAGATAGTCTCCACCTTAGTGACAAAAAAAAAAATCCATGAGCTCCTCATACTTTGAAATTAAGGATTAAAAAATTATTGTCAAAGTTTTAAAACCACTGGAGGAAAGGAGCATGAAATGATCTTTTTCCTCTAGTGATGATAATGTCGCAGAAGTGAAAGTTTTGTTGGTGTGAAGATAGAAATGAGGGCACGTTTAGACAAATCAACACATTATCATATCGAACGGATGCAGATCATGCATTTGGGAATTTGAGACACTCCAGCCTTCAGGAAACGTGAGTCACATGCCAAATTTACAAGCCTTCCCAATGGATTAGGTTAAATGCCTAACAGGATAGATGCTGATGGGATGTTTCACTGGCTGGCAAATCTATAATGAGCAGTCACAATCACAGAATAGCACCAAGATGAGGAGAAATCTTTTCACTCAAAGGGTTGTGATACTCTGAAATTATAAAGAGTGGTAGATACTTAGCAATTGAGTTTATTTTAAACAGAGGGAGGTAGGTTTTTGGATATTAGAGGGATCAAAGATCTGGGGACTCTGCAGAAAAGTGGAGTTAAAGTAGATCAGTTATGATCTGACTGAAAGAATCCAGCTTACTCCAGCTCATATTTCACATGTTATGATTTCAAAGCCACTTAATACCAAGCGCCAAGTGTTTGACTGCAGCACATTGCCCAGTAGCAGTTACCATATGCTGTGGCATAAACATATGCATGCAAACACACACCAAGGTCACAACCACAAGCATTTCTTGAATAAGCACAGTAATTCTCGTAAATTTAATAGTAAAATACCTGCATAAGAAGTAGTCCAACTATAAAAGCACTGCCTTGGCAATAACCAACTTCACGATCTACAAGTGAATAGGCCTGCAAACAGAAATAAATTATACTTAATTTGAAGACAATTCGTACAACAACTGTTGAGAAAAAAAACTACTGCATATTATAATTGTATACATAAAAATGGAAATATTTTATTTCTCTCCACATTATTTTTAATCTGAAGTCCTGAAGCAATAGTGACAGAACTTTTGGAAAGGTTTCTAAATGAATCTACTTGCTGATCTTGTCTATATACATGGCCACTCTCAATTGTACTTGATTCAGATGGACGGAGCTGCTCTCTTGTTGCTGGATTCTCATCAACTATTCATACCACTGGTCAGTTATACAGGAACTGCAAACAGCCATGAACGTAGCATCATGCAAACCAGCTTCCCATCCATTGACTCAGAGTACATTTCCCGCTGTCTCGGCAAAGCAGCCAACATAATTAAGGACCCAAACACCCTGGACATTCTCTCTTCCACCTTTTTCTTTTGGGAAAAGATAGAAAAGTCTGAAGTCACGTACCAACTGACTCAAGAACAGCTTCTTCACTGCTGTTGTCTGATTTTTGAATGGACCTATCTTGCATTAACTTGATCTTTCTCTACACCCTAGCTTTGACTGTAACACTATATTCTGCACTCTCTTGTTTCCTTCTCTATGAACGGTATGTTTTGTCTGTATTGTGCACAAGAAACAATACTTTTCACTGTGTTAATACATGTGACAATAATAAAATCAGTTAAAAAAAACATGGCAACAGTTGACTAAACTTGTATCTCAAAAGTATTATATCCGTAAACAATACTAAGTCTGTTCTTTCTGCACTTCCCAAATTTACACAACTTGCAAACTGCTGCGCATAGGTAAACTACTAATAAAAGTTACACAATTTTTAAAAATCCAATTTAACAACTGAAGGGCATTCTGGCTATCTTGCCAGGTCTATTATTTAAGAGGTGAGCAGATGTAGGAGATTGTATCAGCATATTCCCATTCCCAAGCAATCCAACCTTATTTTCCAAGGCAATACATGACATAGTAAGTCGACGCTATAATCTTTCTATAGCGCTTACCAGTCCCAAAGACAGGATGGAAGATGGTGATACAATACTAGACCAGTGATTGAAAGAAAGCAAGAATGAGAGTTTTAGTTTCAAGATCTGACACATATAGGGTTAATGTGGGACTGAGCACAGTGATGTAAGGATGCACATGACTCAGACCCAGGATCAGTGTAGTGCTGAGCAAAGACAGAGATAGACCCGAGCATAGAGGCAGCTCCTAGCTTGTACCCTTTACGGTACATATGTAAATAGTTCCAGTAGGTAATAAAGACTTACCATTAAACTACAGATGACGATGGAGACCTCAAAGAGATATGATCTATAACTAACACCCTCCCAACAATATTCACAAATTCATTAGAAAAATAAGCAACTTTTAAGCATGATCATGTACCCTTCCCCCTTCCAAGTAATATTTTGAATTTTTTAGACACACGCCTCCTCTCAGTTCCCCATCAGTCGTAAAACGGAAAAGAAACTAGCATGAAGCACAATTCAAATATAAAATGCTTCCTCTTTCCCCAGCTTCTCTCTATCCTTCATTTCAGCATATCTTCTCGTATCATTACAGAATCACAAAGGTTATTATTGTTCATGTCATTTTTAAATCCCGTTTTCCACCCTTTTTCCCTTATCACAATGTCCCTTCCTTCCACTTCATTCAACTAGGGCCATCTGTTACCCATCTCAGTTTGTCCTTCGAACTCTGCTCACCTTTGTTTTGCCATTTACGCATTATAGTCACTTAAGGTACCACCATCGGCACTCTTCTTAGCCACGTTCACCATTTACATTCCCTGAGTCTCTTTATCCTTGACATCCTTATCAATCACACCATTCTCCATCTGCTGCTGACCTTCTATCCAGCCCACACTACAACAATATAAATCTCATCCCATTTCCAATCGTCTTCAGCTCTGACGAAGAGTCTTCTAGACTCAAAACATTAGCTCGGTTGTCTCTCTACAGATGCTACTGCTATTTTCTGGGAATTTTTTGATTCCAGTATCTGCAGTAATTTGCTTTTGCCTTAATATTCATTGAGGCAGTTGGAGTGGCTTTGGAATTCAGCAACTTGATCCTTGAAAGTAAAAAGGTTTTTGGAGATTCTGGTGAGGGAGGCAGAATTTCAATGGGATTTAATGTTTACTGATGTCTGGATGGGTTGCTGACAGTTCCATGGGTTCTGTCTTGGTCACCTTTGTTATTTATTGTAGATTGTGTGTTTGACCAACTTACCGGTTCATTCATATGCACCTCATATTAACCTTGAATGTTAGAGCATAAGATAGATATCACTGTTTCATCTTTCTGACCTTCACTATACTTAGTGTAGTAAAGTTTATTCTAGCTCAAAACCAGTGGAATCTTGTCATTTTATTCTTTTTGCAGTATCTTGAATCTCAAACTTTGTTTACTTTAAATAAAACGTTACCATATGAAAATGTGAAACTCTGGTTAAGGTTCATAACAACTCCTTTATGCAAATTACTACAGGTGGTGAAATACAAAAAAAAACAAAAAATAGCAGGCCTGACAGCATCTGTGAAGAGACAGAGTTAACATTTTGAGTCTGGAAGATTCTTTGTCACAGCTGAAGACACTTGGAAATGGGATGAGATTTATGCTGTTGCTCTGGAGGGGAGCAATGGGGGCTAGATAGAAGGCCAGCGGTCAGTGGAGAATGGCAAGATTGACAAAGATGTCAGGGACAAAGAGACTAGGGAAAGGTAAATAGTGATCATGGCTAAAGAGGGTGTTGGTTGCAGCACATTAAGCAATCACAATGTGTAAATGGTAGAACAAAAGTGAGCAGTTTGTCAAAACCTGGTTCAGGTAACAGATGGCCTTAAGCAAATGGGATTAGCAGGGTGGGGGGACATTGTGAAAAGAGAAAAAAAAGATGGAAAATGAGATTTAAAAACAAGGGGGAAATTGAAAAATGAATCAATAGATAAAAATAAAGTTTAAAATAAGATAAAAAGGAGATGGAAATGAAGTGAAGGTGGAGAAAGTGTTTATGGTCTGAAGTAGCTGAACTCTATGTTAAGTCCAGAAGCACGTAAAGTACTTTACTGGAAGATGAGGTGCTTTTCCTCCAGTTTATGCTGAGCTTCACTGGAACATCACAAGAAGACAAAGGTGAACAGGTGATACGACAGCATGATGGTGTATTGAAATGGCAAGCGACAGAAAGGCTGGGTCATGCCCGTGGATGGACCTAAGGTGCTTTGCAAAGCAGTCATGCAGTCTGTATCTGGTCTCTCCGATGTACAGTTGACCGCACTCACTGCAGCAAATGCAGCAGACCAAGTGCACATGAAGCCCCCCAACTCCCTCTCTCTCCATCACAACAGCATAAACCTCATCCTACTTCCCAATGTCTTCAGTTCTCACGAAAAAAATCAAACTGTTAGCTGTGTTCTCTCTCCACAGATGCTATCAGACCTGCTGCTATTTTCCAGCATTTTCTGTTTTTGCTTCAATGATCATCTCCATGAATGCACACTTCAAGATTTAAATCCCATCTTCAATTCTGCAAAGCAGTCCCAACTTACTGGCACGATTTCAGCTCTTTAATTAGTGTCACAAGTAGGCTTATGTTAACACAGCAATGAATTAATTGTGAAAATATCCTAATCGCCACACTCCAGTGCCTGTTCAGGTACACTAAGGGAGAATTTAGCATAGTCAATGCATCTAACCAACATGTCTTTCAGACTGTGGGAGAAAACCGGAGCACATCCACGCAGAGACGAGGAAAACATGCAAACTCCTGACAGGTGAGCCAAGCTGGGAGTCAAACCTGGGTCTCTTGCATTGTTAAGCAGCAATGCTAACCACTGTGCCACCCTGTATTCTCAGCTCCAACTGCACAGAGCCAGCTCACAGCAACGCTTCTGCTGCCTAGAGCCTGCTGACAGCAGCACTCTTTTTGGCATGTTCTTTTAGCCTGCTGTAAAATATTTACTCCCTAAGCAAATGTATAGAAACTCGGTTACATTTTTCAGATCCATTGTGCCCATACGGCGTAGCACATCAGGACACACTGAATGCTTAAGTTAATTGTAGCTACAAATCCCAAAACAAAACAATTGTCTTAGCTACATTTCTTTGCAAGCAGCGAAGACAAATCGCCTCCAATTCTCCAGCTAAGAAACAACTCCAGTTCTTTTATCTTACTTTTCCAATTATTGACCCTTTAGGTGAAGATGGTCACAATGTTTGAAGTACAATAGTCTTCAAGCTGTTCTGTTCTTTTAACTTTCTCTGTCCAATACTCTGGTTATTTGGACTATGCGATTCTTTGGGAAATCTGTGTCATCCATCTTAATATCTCCCATGTGGTTTAGCATCAAATCGTGCCTAATAATATTGCTGCAATGTTCCCTAAGAGTTTTTTTTATGAGCGTTATTTATTTGTATTATAAATAGACTCATTAACACTGTAATGCTGTTACTGTGAAAATCCTCTAGTTGCCACACTCCAGTGCCTCTACACTTGGTACTCTGAGGGAGAATTTAGCACAGCAAATGCACCTAACCAGAAAATCTTTCTGACTGTGACTGAAAACTAGAGCACTTGGAGGAAACCCAGGCAGACACAGGGAAAATATGCAGATTCCTCACAGACAATGACCAAAGCCGGAAATCTAACCCGGGTTCCTGACGCTGAGAGAGAGCAGTGCTAACCACTATGCCATCGATTTTACCAAATTAAAAAGTGCCATTTTACTGCAGAATATAATAGTTAATTAATAATGACATACCCAGCAAGCCTCATCTTTGTCTCTCTCCCTAATAAGAATGGATAAATTCCCCTTGTGAAAAATTTTTGCCACTTAAAAAAGGGCCGCTTCCAATCAGACTGAATTATACAAAGTTTCCAAATGCTCTATTTTACATTCCATCAACTCTTTCACATGAAGGAAGACATTAAAATCAGCTGATCTTATTGTATACAGCTACAATTTGCATAGTCCTAAACTAAAACCTTTTAAAGAAAGCTTTTCATTTCAAATGAATATTTTTTCAATTACTTTTACCACGAAAAGTCTTCTTCATACAAGATGCAGGTTTTTGGTCTCATTAAAATCATTTGTATCTCATGCAATAAGCTGCATCTGTGAAAATGATAAAAGCTATAATACTTGTTGAAATTAATTAAAACTTAGGTTTTAAACAGATATTGAGCATGGATTTTGAATAGTTCTGATAGCCAAAAAGGTTTAAAGTGGCTTGAAACAATGTTATTAAGATGAACTGTGGTTCACCAGATATTTTGAAATATGTAATAGATAGTGAAGGATGGGGTACAAGCTGATCAGCATGCGTCAGAGTGCAAGGGAACTCAAAATCTAATGCAATGTCAGTGGAAAGGAGACACAAACATATGGAAGTGAGAGTGTGAGCTGTGCAGAAAGGAGAGACAAGACTATTCTGAAGAAACAATAATCAAGAAATGCAAATAGAGATGGAGAAAAATGCACAAAGATCAAAAGAAAATCTATATGACAGTGTACAAATACTGCAATTCTTCAGTCTTTTTCCTTCGAGCCTTCACACCAATCTACAACATATCAAAACAGTTCAAGCCAAATAATGGTCATTTTAATAAACGTAACATTTTCCTTGGACAAACTGCAATAAGTGGTTACTAATCCAGCCTTCACAAGAGTTTTACTCTATTTTTGTAAACAGATGTACCAAAAAAACTTAGATAACTTTCAAAATGATTGAAGTTTGACATTTTTTCCAAAAGCCACAGCACCAAAAAGGCCTTTCCAAAATAGACGAAATCAATTTTGAAAAAAAAAGAGGTTTTTTTTTAAGTTCACAAATGTAGGCAGTGCTATTGGGTCAGTATTTATTGCCAACACCTCAGAGCATTAAAGAACCAACCACATTGCTGTGGATTTGGAATCACATGTAAGAATGACAAACTGCCTTCCCAAAAGGACATTAGCGTACCAAATGGGTTTTTATAACAATCAGCAATGGTTTCATAGTCATCATTAGACTTTTAATTCCAGATTTTTATTGAATTCAAATTTTACCATCTATGGAAAGCACAGTTGCATAGTGGTTAGCATTGTTGCCTCTCAACGCCAAGGACCCAGGTTCAATCTGTATGGAATTTGCACATTCTCCTTCTGTCTGCACGGATTTCACCTGGGTTCTCCGATTTCCTGCTACACCCCAAAGATATGTGCGTTAGGTTTGATTGGCCATGCTAAATTGCCCTTCAACGTCAAGGAAACTAGCAGGGTAAATACGTGGGGTTATAGGGATACAGTTCGGTGGAATTGTCAGTGTCGATCAACCAAATGGCCTCCTTCTCCACTGTAGGGATTCCATGATTTTACCTTGGTGGAATTCAAACCTGGGTCTTCATCTGGACTACTAGTCCAACAATATTACCACAGCGCCACTGCCTCCCCTAAATTCCAGGTCATCAACTGGACAGCATTTCATTTCATAACAGGGAAAGTTCTGCACAATGTGGATCCAATTTATCAGCAGAGGCAAAAACAAGTGCAAGCAAATCAGACACATTCTACACAGCCCATTGATTTTCTTTTAGTTAACGGAAAGAAAAATCATTGGGGTGTATAATGTTCAATTGATGCGTGGTTGTCTGTTTTGCACCCAAAATTGAACTTTATTCTCAAAATGCATTTTCCTGGGCTGCGCACAGCCAGTAGTTTTTAAAAACATGAAATACAGAAAAATGATAATAATTGTACACTTAAATGTTGAAGTTGTCTGCATTTTCAAACATGTATGGCCAGTTTTGCTTGCTGTCAAGTACATACAAATTAATAATTCATCCCAAGAAAATGCTGGCAACATATTTCCTGCAAAGACGTATTTTGTCATCTAAGCTGAAGTATTCAAATAATAAATCATTACTGTGCACTCAAATAAGGAGCTATAAAGACTGTGTTTTTCAAGCTTAAGTTGACTAACCAAATTTATAGTCTTTAACTTTAGTGTCGACCGTATAGGACAGATAGAACTTTCATGTTACTTCTAGTGTTTGGAGGAGAATCTGTCATATTTAACCACTAACCCACTTGCACATTCCCTTCCCCAAGTCAAATAAGCAATGCTAATCGTGTCTTATTTCTGTTTATAGTTCTAATTCATGGTTAGGATTTCACACCGACGGAATCAAAGTTCTCTCTTCCACCAAGAAGGGGCTTGTACAAAATGAGTTCAGAATCATGTCCCAGTTTCTGATGGGCAACGTGCATCACACAAGTGCTAACAATTTAACCATATTAAGAACACAATGATACAAAAAAAATACAAATTCACACCAATGCACAGGGTATTCTAGGCATCGGGTTAAGAGATTCCTCTACGGGAAACAAAACTTACAAACATACAAATTAGGAGTAGGCACAAGTCACTCGGTCCCTCAGGCCTGATCCACCATTCAATAAGACCATGGATGATCTGAGTGTAACCTCAAACCCACTTTCATACCATGCCCAAAAATCTTTCTCCTTGTTAATCAAGAATCTACCGAGCTCTGTCATAAAAATATTCAAAGACTGCTTCCACTGTCTTTTGAGGAAGAGCTCCAGAGGGTCATACCCTCTGAAGGAAACAATTTCATCTCATCTCTTTCTTAAATGAGCGACCCCTTGTTTTTATGCAATGACCTCTAGTTCTAGATTCTCCAACAAGAGGAAACATCTGCTCCACATTCATCTTGTCAATATCCCTCAGAATCTTAAAGGTTTCAAATCAAGTTGCCTCTTACATTTCTAAACTTGAGCGCAGAGATTCCCAATTAGTGTGCTGTGAGATATGTGCAAGTGTGCCATAGCTCCTGGCACTCTCATACATGCCCTTATATCAAACTATCTGACAGGCCTCATCTGTTACCACAGGATCCATTCAAACAAGGATGCAGTCACTCCAGTTATTTTTCCCCATTCAGGCAAGTATCACAGGAACTGGCTTCAGTTTCCAGAGATTAGTTTGAATTTACCCCCCTTTCAAGCGCTCCTAAGTAATCAGAATTGCTCCTTCTCTCTTTCTAACTCTCTGTGCCTAGCACTTTATGAGATGTCTTTGAATGAAAGATGAGATTGTGTTAGGAGAAGCAAGGAACATCTGCTGATGGCTAAAGCAGGTCACCAGCGACTCTGGTTGTAAGGGTACGCCTTCCAGCTCACGCTAACTCTTCGCAAACAAAACACTGAATAGTGGTTGGTGCCAAGAGCTTTGCTGGGTATGTTGAGCCCAACCAACAGGGCAACTGTCAAAACTAGACCTGCCTGAGGTAGGAGATAGATAGAACAAAGAGCAATACAGCGTAGGAACAGACCCTTCAATGCTCTAAGCCTGTGCCGATCATCTTGCCCTATTGAGACAAACTGATTGTATCCCTCTATCTCCTGTCTCTTCATGTATCAATCCAGATACATCTTAAATGTTGCCAACGTATCTGCTTCAACTACCTCAGTTGGCAATGCATTCCAGACCCCACCACCGTGTTAAAAACTTGCCCCGCACATCTTCATTGAACCTATTCCTCTCTTACCTTGAATTTGTGCCCCCTTTTAATTGTCACTTCTGCCCTGGGAAAAATAGAGGTAATAATACTTTTTCTTCTAGTTGAGTTTTAATTCTAATTTTTTTTTCAAGCCAGTTTAATCACCAAATTGTTGTTCTTTCTCTCCCCCTATTTTCCTCCCATCACATTGTGCTCCACCCTCAGCAAGTAAGGAGTCATTACTGCACACAATACTCCAGACGTAGTCTTACAAATACCCTGTACAACTGAACTACGACCCTTCTACTTTTGTAATCAATTCCCTTCACAAGAATCAATAACATTCTATTATCTTTTCTAATTGTTTGCTGTACCTGTGTACCATTTTTCATGTTTCATGCATTTGAATACCCAGATCCCTCTGCAGCTCAAGAGCTCCACATTCTCTCACTATTTAGGTAGTAAGTTTTTTTTATTCTTCTTGCCAAAATGGATAATTCCATAACTATCCATATTACAGTCCATTTGCCAGATTTCTGCCCATTTAGTTAACCTATGTCCGCTTCACAATTTACTTTCCTACCTACCTTGGCATTGTCAACAAATTTAGCAATCACACCTTTGGTCCCTTTATCTAAGTCATTTACATAAACAGCAAAAAGTTGAAGCCCCAGTACTGATCCCTGTGGCACACCATGTGTCACATCCCATCAAACAAAGACCACTCATGCCGACTTTGTTTCCAGTGAGGCAATCTTGTATCCATGTCAATCAGTTACCCGCTATACCATGAGCTTTTATTTTCCACGGTAACTGTTGATGTGGCTCCTGATCAAATGCTTTGAGAATCTAAGTACAGTACATCCCCTTCATAAACAGCACATGACTCCTTCAAAGAACTTAAATATATTAGTTAAATATGATTCTCCTTTCACAAAAGGATACTGACTCTGCCTGAATGCTTTGACCTTGTCTAAGTGTCCTGCTGTAGCATCTTTAATTATGGCTTCTAACATTTTCTCCATAACAGACTTTAGGTTAACTGGCCTGTAGATTCCTGCTGTTTGCCTCCCTTTCTGAATAATGGAGTTACATATACTGTCCATCTATCTACCTGTACTTTCTTTAACCTAAGGAAAAAGTATTCAAACTGCGCACTGTTTTAATAATATTCCCTTTTGATGGTTCTGATCCTTGTTCAAATTACAATCTTATTTTAAAATATAGGAAGGTTCCTTGAAATAAAAACAAGCTAAACTTCATAAGGAATTATAAAAAAGACAACTTTACCTTCATAACATTAAATAGAACCTCCTGTCCCAGACTATCTTTTTCTTTGAAAAAATCATGTTCTGGATATGTTCTAGCAATGTCTCTTCTTATAAGTTTTTCACATGGTGAAGTCATCTTCAATAATTCTGAATACTGGTCTTTGATAGGCATATTTTGAGCACTGCATAGGAGTTGCCACACAATAGCTCGGAAGTGATGAGGAATCCCTTTCCGAACAAGTTCCTGAAAGGTAGAAAATAATTTTAACATGATTGCTTTTATCGCAAGCTAGTGCAATGTGGCTGTTCAGAGAAAATCAGCGCTAGTACAGTAGTAGCATTAATGTAAAATATAGATTAATATTAAAACATATATTTAACCTTAAAATTACAACACAATTAATGTCTGTGCTTTCTAGAATTATCAATCTGCTTTGTGCAATGTCAAAGTATCTTAAAACACATGAAAATTCCAAACCTGTATTAGCTATTGAAGAGTATTTCTACAAAACTCTTCCTATCAGGGATGGACAGAAATTATGGTTATGCTAATAACAACGGTGTCAATTTTGCAACTGCTTACAACAAGCAGCATGGTTAGTATAGCCATTCCACAGTGCCAGGGACCTAGATTCAATTCCCAGCTTGGATCACTGTCTGTGTGGAGTCTATGTTTTCCCCGCATTGGTGTGGGTTTCCTCCGAGGATCCAGTTTCTTCCCACAATCCGAAAGATGTGCTGGTTAGGTGCATTTGCTATGCTAAATTCTCCCTCAGTGTACACCAACAGGCACTGAAGTGTGCAATTAGGGGATTTTCACAATAACTTTATTGCAGTGTTAATATGACAAATAAATAAACTTTAAAAAATGGTTCAGAAGCAATAGTACATTGACAGCTGCAACACTCTCTGATCAGATAAAGATCCACACAAGCAAAAGCATACTTACTTGTGTGTCCAACTGTGGGTGCTCTTTATAACATTAGCTGAAAGACTATGGGCATGTCAATACAAAGCACAAAGTTGTAAAGCAAAAATGGAGAAATTATCATCTTGAAAGATATTCAAAATGTTAAGTGTTCAAAATTTTAGCCAAGTAACTTCACCTCTGAATTGTAATTCAATTTTTAAACAATGCAAAGCACAATCACTAAATATTTATATCGTAATTCACCTACAGGATAGCAAATCAGACTGTGTAATTCTTAGGCCCCACAAGCAGTCAGCTCAACATCAACAGATGCCCAAGAGCAAAACGTATCAATTTTCTTGTTTCTACCAACTCAACCAGGATGTCAGTACACTCAATTCTGAGACAGAAAATTGAGACAGTAGATTCAAGCCCTATTATAGGTCTGAGCACATGTTCTAGCCAGTCAGAAATGCAATCCACGAGGAGAAAGATTAAAACAACAATCCTGTCCACTTATTCGGAGTCTCGATATTTGAAAGAAAAGTAGGCAGTCTTAGTGTCCTGACCAATTTTTTACTTATCTAGCCATTTAATAATTTAATGTCTGTGCTCACATGGATTGCTGCATTTGCCTGACAGTGACTGAAGTTCTATTGTTCCAATATGCTTTGGGACACCCAGAGATAACAAAAGAACATATAATAGCAACAATAATCGAGTCATTGTTTTGACAATTTTCATAAATCTCAACTATGTGATAAGGATAACTTTGGTAATCAAATTAAAATTGAATAAATACTTGAAAGCAAATACTAAGCATACAAACAACATCACTATTTGGGCAGTCGGTTAGCTCAGTTCGCCTACGGTTGGTGTGTGATGCAGAGTGTCGCCAACATTGCAGGTTCAGTTTCCATACTGGCTGAGGTTATTCATGAAGGTCCTACCATCTTAACCTTACCCCTTGCCTGAGGTGTGGTCATTCTCAAGTTAAATCACTACCAACCACCTCAAGCAGCCTATGATTATGTGGGACTATGGCAACTTTATGATATAAACAAATGAGGGTTGTTCCTCAAACAAAATGCTGCCTTTTAATTGTCAAATCAATGTGGTGTCCAGACCCAAGTGTCAATTTCACCATCTTAAATTTTGACTTAATAAAAATGAGGTCTATTATTCCAGCCAACAGTATAAGTTAATTAAATCAACTGCACCAATGTTTGAACCAGAGTCAAGTGTACACTATCACAGTGTAGTTGGGAGGGCTACAATGACAGTAGCATTTTGAGAACTGTCCTATTCTCAGCTGTGATTTGGCTTTTATTTAAACAGTTCACTAAAAAGCTAAAACCATTGATAACTCAAGGTTACTAATGACATTTAGTGAAATATATTAATGTTCCTTCATTGTTACTGACTCAAAATCCTGGATCCTCTTCCCTTAGCACTATGTGGATAAGTCAAACACCACATATAAACCATAGAAAAGTCACAGCCATTCAGCTCATTGCTTCAGTGGTGACTGCAAAAAAAAAAACTAGCCACACATTCTAATCTCACCTTCAAGCACCCGGCCCAAGGCCCTGTAGGTTACCACATGCGTTGCAGCATTTTACCATTACCTGACTGAAACTATTGTAAATTGTCTTAAAAACACATCAAGTTCACTGATGTCCTTTGAATAAGGAGATCTGCTGTCTTTACTTGGTCTGGCCTGTGTGAGATTCCAAAATCACAACAATGTTGTTAACTTTCAATTGTCCTCCGGTAA
This sequence comes from Sphyrna mokarran, assembly GCA_024679065.1. Lineage (NCBI taxonomy): Eukaryota > Metazoa > Chordata > Chondrichthyes > Carcharhiniformes > Carcharhinidae > Sphyrna > Sphyrna mokarran. Next base: position 16,772,569 of record JAGIQG010000009.1, read on the forward strand.
CTAGGGATGAGCAATAAATGCTGGTCAGCCAGCGATGACTGCGTCCCAAGAATGAATTTAAAATCTCCAAAAGTAATTGAGGTGAGGCGACAATAATATTAACTTTCTACTGACGTGGAAGAAGTTGAAAACCATTAACACCTCCGAGAAATGGATTTTGAGTTTGCAGCTTGTTCGATACTCCAAGCAGACAATCAAACTGCAGCTAATGTTGCATCTCTTGCATTGTGTAGTTGCTTCCCTTCTGTTTAAGCTGAACAATGTCTTTTTAGGTTGGCTCTCACTAAATTGGACTTGGCTGTGAAACGGAAATTCGGCTACTTCATTAGCAGAAATGCAGAGACTCCCTGTGTTTACTTATTAACTTCTTAGTACAGTTATGTTTACCTTATGTCATTGTATAAATATATTGGGAAATTTACACTATACAGTGCAGTCGAAGGAAGGAAACATGTTTTTCTGCCTTGTGACTACGTTTGTACTGCAACTTCCACTCTGCTGTCCATTACAAACTGTCTTAGTTTTAAGGATTAAGGTTGCATATACTAATGCATATCTGTATGTATGCCAATTCCTCCATACCAGAGTATCTAATGCAAGGTAAAACGTTTGCTTTATCAGATCACCAACAATCTGTCCTGGTCACCCAACTATAGTTAAGAAAGCACAACAACGCTTCTAATTTTTCAGAAGACCAAGGAAATTTGACATGTCAGTTACAACTCTCGCCAACTTTTACAGATGCACCAAAAAAAAAAGCATTCTTTATGGCTATATCACAGATTGGTATAGCTGTTGCTCTGCCCAAAACCAAAAGGTCATGAATGAAGCCCAGTCCATCATACACACCAGCTTCCCATCCACTGACTCTGTCTACACTTTCTGCTGCCTCAGAAAAGCAGCGAGTACGTCTGGGGTACACGTGGGACATACTCTCTTCCACCTTCTTCCGTCAGGAAAAAGATAGAAAAGTCTGAGGTCACGTACCAATCAACTCAAGAACAGCTTCTTCCCTGCTGCCATCAGACTTGAATGGACCTACTTGGATTAAGTTGATCTTTCTCTATACCCTAGCTATGACTATAACACTACATTCTGCACTCTTGTTTCCTTCTCTATGAATGGTATGCTTGTCTGTATAGTGCACAAGAAACAATACTTTTTACTGTATGACAATAAATCAAAATCAATGAAAATGTTGACATGAAGCACAATGTACAATTCAATAGAACTTATAAATCAAAAGGTAAGTGGTGCCTGTCCAAAGTCGGTGGTAGCGTCCTATAAAATGGAAGAGTCTTGTTACAAAAGTGCAATAAACATTTGCTGTATTGATAAACAATTTACAGCTAAAACAGGGCTCCCTTCAAAAACATTAAGTGACTGAATAGATTTTCGTTCTCAGCATTTTAAACAACAAGGAAAATGGCAAAACACTGATTTGTAGTCCTTACCCTCATCTGTTTCTCTTTCTTTTTCCGTACATCATCCCATTCATTCACAATTCTTCCCCAGAGGATCCAGGAATCTTCTTCCAGGTGGCTGAGGTTACTTGAAGCAGAAGAACTGGATACCAGGGAAGATCCACTATTTCGACGGGACCCATTTACAGATTTCAAAGACTTACTGTCAGTCTCCAAAAGCCTGCACCAAAAACATTTAATCTTCTAAATGAAAGCCAAATGAAAATTAATTTAGCTATCAAAATCCAAGATGAATAAATATAATAGAAAAGCATCTATTTTGTCACTTCTATATTTTATTAGCCTTTTGCTTTAATTTTGCAAAGGATCAGGTTTTTGGTCATCAAATCAACTTGTAGCTTTTAAGACATCAGGATGGTCAATGATGCCCCAGAGTAATAGGCCTTAGCTTCACACTTACTGGCATGGATGGTGGCAACAAACCAGGGGAGGTGGAGAAAAGTAAACCAATACAGCAATTGCATTTAAAAAAAGGTGATAAAAAGTTTAGCATTGGAATGCCAATTTTGCAGCAATTCACGTTGCCATAAAAATACATCTACACTTGGTCTTATAAATCAAAGCAAAATGCTTGGTCTTACTCAGCTACTTGAGCAGTGCTGAAAACCCTGGTAAAACTATTTCGCGTCACAGACTAGAGATCAAGTTGGAATGCTTGACTTCACCTATTTGAAGGATTTGGGCCTCATTGCCTTTGTTTTATTTGATTATATTTTGCCCAGAATGGATGCGACCCACGGTCATTTGGCCAGAAGAACATTAAAAGGAGATTCATAAGGACTCGGAATATTTAGTGCTTTGCCTCAGATTCTAATAAGCACATTTTTAAGCACAGTGGTTCATAACACAGCACTTCGATTGTCAGTGAGATTCACTATTCTGAACAATTCGGGGTGTTCTCAGGACCCCCTTCCTATGCATTTTTGATAGCAGAACGGTAAAAGCACTAACATGAAATCATTAAATATCATCAGAAAAACAAAGTCATGGAAAGCTCAATAGATCTGGCAGCATCGAGGAGAGAGAAAGAATATATGTTTAGAATCAATTATGAGTCTTAATCATAGGATTCCTACAGTGCCACAGGAAGCCATTTGGTCCATCAAGTTTGCACTGACCACTTTGCCACCCAGGCCATATTCACATAACCCCTCATACTAATCTCCCTGACACCAGGGTTAATTTAGCATGGCCAATCATCCCAACCCACAGGTCTTTGGATTGTGGGAGGAAACTCATGCTGATGTGGGGAGAATGTGCAGACTCCACACACAGAGTGATCAGAGGCCGGAATTGAACCTGGGTCCCTGTGCTGTGAGGTAACAGCAGTCTTCTTGGCCATATTCATCACCATTTACATTCCTTTTGTCTAGGACATCTTTGTCAATCTTTCCACCTCCACCTACTGTGGGCTCCGTACCCAGTTCCCATAGCATCCCCGCCTCCTCATCACAACAGCATAAATCTCATCTTATTTTCTATTGTCTTTAGCTCTGGCAGAGGGTCCTCCTGACTCAAAGCATTAACTCTGTTCTCTCTCCACAGATGCTGTCTGCCCTGTTGAGATTTTCTTGAATTTGGTTTCAGATTCTAGTGTCTACAATAATTTGCTTTCATCTTGTAAAGTTTATTTATTAATGTCACAAGTAGCTTACATTCACACTACAATTAAGTTATTGTGAAAATCCTCTAATGGCCACACTCCAGCATCTGTTCAGGTGCACTGAGGGAGAATTTAGCACGGCCAATTCATTCTTTGGACTGTGGGAGGAAACTGGAGCACCCAGAGTAAATTCATGCAGACACAGGGAGAACATGCAAACTTCACACATAGTGACCTAAGCTGGGAATTGAACCCAGGTTCCTGGCACTGTGAGGCAGCAATGCAAACCACTGTGTCACTGTACCACCCTGCTTGGGACAATATGATGACAGGTTAGGGTACTGGAAAAACAGGCTTCAATGCATTAAATAGTTTTTGCAAGTTGTCAACTCTTTTTTTTTTACAGGAAGAACGTTTTGATCAGATAATGTTTCACAAATATATATATTAAAAAAACACATCTATATTTAACACATGCGCACACACAAACAGGGAAATAATAAACTGCCAAGTCTGAAGTAAAAAGAGAATAAGCAGAGTAGGCAAGAGGAAATTATTTTTGATGATTGTATTACACTTATAACGACAAAAATCAGCAAGGACAGCAATAGTGGAGGTCAGACATACATAGCTGCTTTGTTCATGTGCTGTGGTCAATTAGTCCATGCTGAGTAGCAACATATAATTCCATCTCATTTCTTGGTTGTCATATTTAGTATGTCACAACATTGTTACATCTAGGAACTTCTAAGTTTTCTTACAAGCATAATTATTTTTCAATTATCCCACAGCTAATGCCACACTTCACACACATTCCTATCTCTTGAATCTGTCCTCAGGGGCTGATTCCTAGCCCCTTGCTATACTCCTTAAAACATCTATTCCCCTCCAGTTCAATTTTCAAGTTTGCTGACGACACCACTGTAGTGAGTCACATCTCAAACAAAGAGACAGAGTGCAAGGATGAGATAGAGAATCTGCTGAACTGGTACAACGACAATAATCTCTCCCTCAATGTCAACAAAACAAAGGAGATCACCACTGACTTAAGGAAGCATAATGAAGGAGAACATGTCCCTTCTACATCAATGGGGACAATGTAGAAATGGTTGAGAGCTTCAAGCTTATGTGTCCAGATCACTAACAATCTGTCCTGGTCCTCCATGTCGATACTACAGTTAAGAAAGCTCATTAATGCCTCTACTTTCTAAGGAGGCTAAGGAAATTTGGCAATGCCGCTATGACACTTATCAATTTTTACAGACACACCATAGAAAGCATTCTTTTTAGCTGTATCACGGCTTGGTATGGCTCTTGCTCTGCTCACAACTACAAGGAACTACAAAAGGTCACGAACGAAGCCCAGTCCATCACGCAAACTAGCTTCACATTCACTAATATTGTCTACAGTTCCCACTGCTTCAGAAAAGCAGTCAGCATAATCAAGACTGCTTGTCGGTCTCTCAATCCTACTTAATTATAGGACAGTAAGGTCTTGGTGTCAAAGGTAAACAACACAGCTTTTAAATTTTAAATAGTTGGTTGGGACTGATCTCACCTGGTTGTAAACATAGCCAGATTATCACTTGCTGTGGTTTTGCTTCCTGCTTCTGCACAGTTACCATTGATGTCACCCAGGATCATGGCCATGTCTCCTTTTTCGACATGAAAGCATGCTATTTGTTTTTCATTGTACCGTTGTCACCCCTCTTGCATCATCTCTTTCAACTGCTTCAATGCTGCTTATTGAACTGGTTGCCTGACATCCAGTAATGAACGAACAAATATTTACTCCAATTAAATATTGGGAGACCAAAACTATTTGTTTTTGCTCCTTGCTCCAAACTCCACTCTTTCCCAGCAATATCTAAGATTCAGCCAGGTTGTTCACAACCTTGGTGACAAATTTGGCCTTGAGATGAGCCTTTGAATAGATAATTGTCACATCGCCACCTGGTTTCTTCGCAACATGGTCTGATTTTACCCCAGTTGCAGCTCATCTACTGTGAAACCCTCATCCATGCTTTCTTCACTTCTGAATTTGATTATTCCAAAGCATTCCTGTCTGATTACCAACATTCAACTCTCCTCAAATGTGAGACTACCCAAACTCTGCTGCACATATCTTAGTTCACATCATGTACTACTGACCCACTGCCCCAGTGCTCGCAGCCCGACTGGAGTTTGCAGCCACACAACATTGATTTTAAAATCCCTCCATGGCCTCATCCTTCCCCCTCTCTGTACCCTTTACGAGCCCCACAACAATTCCAACATTAGCAAGGTGACTGCGACATTTCAAAAGTCCTCAATTGGCTGGGAAACACTTGGTGATATCCAGCTATGATGAGAGAATTAGAGATGTTTTTAAATATAAATCCTCCAAGATATTTTAATTTCTCTAACTTTGGACTCAAGCATCTTTGATTTTAATCGTTCCAGCATCGGCCTCAGATTCTGAAGTATCTTCACTCCACCTCTCCAAAAACCCTCAAAACGTTCCTGTTTGGCCAAGCTTTAAATCATCTGATTATGTGACTTGCTGTCATATTTTGTTTTATAATGCTCCTGTGATGCTCCCAAAAGTTCGAGAATGCCCTCTCCTCTTAACAGTGGTATCCCACGCTGGCATACAGTTCCATCAGTCGTTCTATTACCTATTTGACTGTAGGTCGGGGAGCAGCTTCACAGTTGATTCAAAATATGACTGAACCAAAATCCAAATGCCTGCACTTTCAGTTAGGTACATTACACAACTATCAGACTCTCTTTCAATTCAAATAAATTCTGATTCCTGTCTTTGGATGACACACAACGGAAGGCGGAATAACACAAACTCAAACTAAATCCACCAATAATTATCTGAGCAGGTGAATTTGCACTTAAATAGCCTGCTGTACAAGAGTCATCATTTTACCTTGCTATCACAAGTTAAAAGTGAGCAACTGACTAGATGCGCTAGAACTAGTTGCAACGAGACTGAACTTCACTAAGTCATTAATATTCATCACATAGCTTAATTTCACAATCTGTAACATAAACCTGAAGCAGAGATCAAATGAAACCACTGAAAGAACAGGATGTATGAAACATTAATAACTAATACCTTTTCCCCTCGATGTAATACGTAAAGTGCTAGTTTTCTTATTTCTTTTCAATTTCTCTGGTTTCTGATTTTTCACTTCATGCAGCTTAAAAATGGAAGGAAAACATTCAAACCCAGCACCAGTCAAACAATTAAGTGAAGATTTTTTTTCAACAAAATCTGGCACCACCAACTTAATTGGGGCACAGAGCTAAGTCACTCCCCCTTTTTACAGCCGTAGCCATAAAACAGATGTTTAAAGGGACAGTTTAAAGGAAGCAGGTAAGTTTCAAAGGTGAGGTGTTATAAGCAATCCAGGGTGTGCGTGCGTGTGTGTGTGTGTGTGTGTGTGTGTGTGTGTGTGTGTGTGTGTGTGTGTGTGGGGTGTTGGGATTAACAACGCTGCCTCACAGTACCATGGACCCAGGATCAATTCTGGTCAAGTGACCACTCGCATGGAGTTTGCATGTTCTTCCTGTGTCTGCATGGGTTTCCTACAGTGCTCCAGTTTCCCCTCAGTTCAAAGGTTGTTGATCAGCATCTTACTGTCAGGAGGACCAGTACAGTAAATATGAGGTTATGGGGCTGGGGCCTGGGTGGGCTTGTTGTCAATGCAGGTGCAATGGGATGAAAGCCTCCTCGTTGATTTCTATAATCTTATATACTGCTAAAAGCAAAATGTCTGGTAATGAGAACAGAGATAATTGGCATGAATTTGATTGAAGAAGATGGCTCATAAAGATCTCTGCTAGGAGCCTCGACTATTCACTAAGTTTAATTAGATTATAAAACAGAAAATAATGTGTCCAAGTTTGGTGTTGTCAAAGATTGGTGGTGAATTTACTGCAGACCACAGCATTACTACTACACTTGTTTTTGCAATTTTAAGTTAATAGATAATTTTAATACAGGCAAATGTGGTGTCATCTTTCTTGACCATAAACCAATTATCGCGGTATTAGCTTAAGGACGATATACTAAGAAGAGTGGAAATTTTTAAAAAATCTCAAAACTCATGCAAATTGAAAAGGCCAATGAACTCAAAGGCTAGCATATAATGGGGAGACAGTTTTGGTTATGCAACACTCTGGTTAGACCACACCAGGAGTATTGTGCCTGTTCCTTACAAAAAAATGCACTGGCCTCAAAAGGAATGAAGCACAAATTCACCAGAATGTTATTGCAGTTCCAAAGGTTAGATTATGTGGAGATATGTAATGTATACTTATTATTCCCTGGAAAAGGGGATTAAGGGGCAATTTATTTGGGGGGTTTTAGGCTTTTGAAAAGGAAGAGCTCTGGTTAGACAGATTTTATTTCTCTTCAGGTGGTAAACTCTGGTACATAAAACTTTAAATACAACCAGTCTTTTCTGGAGAAACGAGTAGAAATTGCTTCTTCAGATAAACACCAACCAGGAAAAACAAAGGCTACTCAACGCCACCATTCAATAAAATCACGGCTGATATGATTCTAACCTTAACCCCACATTCCTGCCTACTTTAATAACCCTTTACCCTCCTTGTTAATCAAGAATTCCAATCTAGCTCTGCCTTAAAATTATTAGAACATAGAACAATACAGCACAAACAGGCCCTTCGGCCCACGAGTTGCACCGATCACATCTACCAATCCAGAATGGATCTACCAATATTCAAAGACTCTGCTTCCACACCATCTTTACAGAAGAGAGTTTGAGAAACTCACGACCCATAGAAAAAATTCTCTTCACCTTTGTCTTAAATGAGCAACCCAATTCTCTGACAAGAGGAAACATCTCTCCACATCCACCCCGTCAATACCCCTCAGGATCTTAAAAGGTTTCAAACAAATCACCCCTTATTCTTCTAAATTCTAGTGGATATAAATCTAACATATCTAACTTCTCCTCATAAGACATATGGGCAGGCGATGGCCTAGTGGTATTATCGCTAGACTCTTAATCCAGAAACTCAGAACATCTGGAGGCCCGGGTTCGAATCCTGCCATGACAGACAGTCGAATTTGAATTCAATAAAAAAAAACTAGAATTGAGAATCTACTGTAACAACGAAACCATTGTCTATTGACGGAAAAACTCACCTAGTTCACCTAGACCTTCTTTAGGGAAGGTCTGGAATACATGTAATTTCAGAACCACAATAATGTGGCTGACTTTCAACAGCCCTCAGGTAACAAGGGATGATCAATAAATACTGGCAAACCAGCAACACCAACATCTCATGAGTGATTAAAAAACCTGCCCATTCGTGTAAGTAAACTTTCCTTGTATCTCTCCTTTAATAAGATCAATACTGTGCATATTGTATTGCACCTGTAGTCTTGCCAGTGTCCTGCACAACTGAAGCATAACTTTTATAATCAATTCCCCTCATAATAAATGGTAACATTCTATTAGCTTTCCTAATTACTTGCCATACCTGTACACTCTGATTCATGCACTCAGGCACCAAGATCCCCCCCGCATCTATCACACAACTCACTTCGACAGACAAACAGAATGTCTTTTTGGGTTCATGGAAAGTGGCAAATTCCACTTGTGCTATGTACTAGTACATCCCAGTGATTGGCAGATTGTATCAAACAGTATGTCCTTTCCAATATTTGCAACAAGCAAGGGACAGACCATAACCAACCGTCCAAAAGCTGTACTGGTTAGATGCACTGGACATGCTAAATTCACCCTCAGTGTAGCTGAACAAGCGCCAGAGTGTGGTGACTAGGGGATTTTTACAGTTACTTCATTGCAGTGTTAAATACTTGTGACACTAATAAATAAACTTGAAACCACTCTGTGCTTGGAAAACCGAAAATAGCGTCCAACATTAGGTGTGATTTTGTGGTTGGACAATACTTGCTAAATAATCCTCAATATACTACAAGTAACGCTGACAACCAATTTAAGATTGTCAGCCAGGGTCCTGTTCTTTGCAGATGTAATGAACATTTTTTTTTAAATTCATTGTGGGACATGGGCATCACTGACTGATGTGGAGATGCTGGCGTTGGACTGGGGTAAAACAGAAAGAAATCCCACAACACCAGTTTAAAGTCCAAAAGGTTTATTTGCAGCAAAAGCCTCAAGCTGACTGGCCAGCATTTATTGCCCATCTCTAGTTGTCCTTGAAACTAAGAGCTTGCTGGCCATTGCAGAGGGCAGTTGAGAGTCAACCACATTGCTGCGGCTCTGGTGTCACATGTCAGCTGGACTAGGTAAGGACAGAAGATTTCCTTCCCCAAGGGGCATTCATGAACCAAATGTATGCACACTGTGCCTGTTTCAGCTAAAAGAGTAAGTGACATTTGCTGGTTCATTCCTCAAGAAAATAGCTTGACCAGAGTCAAGCTGCTGGTTTAAATTTTCAAAATATGTTTGGCAGTTAACTGTCAGTCACCATTAATTGATGTAATTGCCATGGCAATGCCTCTACCAATAAGTCCACGTTAACCAATCTGCATTCGTTTCGCACACAGTTAAAGTTGTTTTCTCTGACATTGATTGTCATCAGGGCAATATCAAAATTAAGTCTTTTTTTCAGCAATACTTAATTCTTGCAAAGGTCTGCCAACTGATTAACAGCAGGAACTCTGGATGTCTTTTTCATCCTTAATCCAGGGATGCAGACCAACTGTATCAAGGTCTCTGCCACAGTCAAGTTCAGCTCTGACAGAACAATTTTTGCTGGCCTGTGATGCTGTTATCCAAGATCAAACTGCCTAGATCAAAATATCAGATCTTTCTGAACTATATGGCTCAACTACTTACAGTACTGAGCCATGGGGGAACTCTCACACTGTTTCCTATCATATACAAAAGGCAGTTTACAGTGCCAAATGAAGATTGCTTTTGCAAAAATTCTGGTCTTTTACTAAGAATGAGGTACAAGGAACAATCAGACTTCTTCCTTCCTACAGAATGTGATGTTAAAAACAAATTCTCACCCTCTCCTTAGACTAAATCTTTGGATGAGCAACATATTTTTCTCAGCACTACCTTCTTTCCTAAAAAAGGGATTTGATCCCTCCAGCCATAGAATTTGTGAAAAGCTCAGTTCAGATCACAGAAGACAATGCAATTAATCAATTCTCATTTAAGGTAAAAATCTTACTTGCATTTGTATCACTTGATCAATTTCTCAGCAATCATAACATTCAATTTGTATGGAGGCCAAATTGACCATTGTAACATAAAACTTCAGATTTAAGGCAAGCAAATAGAATCATACAGCACTGTTCAAGTTTTATTAAATGCACTACTGTATGTTTTAAAAAGCAGTTTTATTTGAATATACAATTTTTAATTTTTCTCAGCCATAGTTTGCACTAGCCAGGAAAACAGAAGTTGACCTATTTTACTAAAACCTGTTGCTAATCATTTGCAGAGATAAACACTGAGTTTACATTGCAAGCTTAAAAGGTTAGACAAATTCTTAAAACACACATAACCTGTACTGCTATAAAAACATCATGTAAGTAACATCATGCATCTATCATGAAGTGGCACATGTTCCTTGGTGACAAGTAACAATATTGAGGGGAAACTCAACACAAATCAGATTTTTGAATCTTTGCTGGCATTTCATTTGGTACAAAGGAGCATTGCTTGGTTGAAAGTGCTGCCTTTCGGGTGAAACGTGAAACTGAAGCCTGGGCAGCACTGCTGCCTTGTGGTGCCAGGGACATGAGTTTGGTTCTGGCCTCAGGTCACTGTCTGTGTAAAGTTTGCACGTTTTCCCTGTGTCTGCGTGGGTTTTCTCCAGATGCTCTGGTTTCCTCCCACACTCCAAAGATGTGGGGGTTAGGTTGATTGACTGTGAAAAATTGCTCCTTAGCGTCAGGGGAACCTGGAGGGTAAATATATGGGGATAGGACCTGGATGGGATTATTGTCAGTGCAGGTTCAATGTACCGAACAGCCTCCTTTTGCACTGCAGATTCTATGATTCTAACATCCTTGCCTCATAACTCTACCGATCTAAAATCCAATGTCCTGAATCAAACAACTGGTCTATCGTTCAAACACTTCAAAATGTGCTGAAGACTTCAGTGAATGGGGATATGCTGCGAGCCAAGTACAACATACAAAACATCTAACTCCAAGGCACCGTCATGCAGTCCTGTAATTTCCTTCCCTCACGTTCCCTTGCCCTGCCTTAAATTCCCCAACTCACTGCTTCCAGCTTCAAACCCATCACAAACCATTCCTAAACAAACTCTTAAATTTTAAAGTCAATCCCCAATATTTCTGGTTAAAAACATCTCAAACTTACATCTTCAGTTCTAGGCTGCCAGTTATCTGTCCCCAGACTTTTCTCCCTGTACTCTCCAAACTTAGCCTTAGGCATATCTACCTCTCCCCTTCTCATTCTTCACTCAAATTATTCTTGTAAACATAACCGACTGTTTGGCTACAATTTATGCTGGTAAGCAGCAGGTGTACAAGTTCAGAAAATCTTACACAGGTGAAAGCAATAGATTTGTAAAAGAATAAACACTGATTACAAAATGAAGGACTGACGTCCAAGTAATGAAGAAATTGATAATGAAGAAATAATAAGGGAGCAAACAAAATGCAAACCATTAAGTACATTAGACTTCTGTCAGCATTTGGAATTATATTTACATTCTTCTTTAAGGGCATTAGCCATGTGAGATTAACTGCTCGATAGTTAAGAAAAAGACAAGGAAGACAGTCACCATGATCAACTGGCTGGGATTTACATTTGTAGCATACATTTTGGCAAGATACAAATTACCTTCTGTTTTCTTAAAAAGTAAAATCCTTTGTAGAGAAAATAACTTACCTTGTGAGGTTCATAGCTTTCAGCTTATCCACAGTTTGAAAGTCAACAGAGTCCAGTTAGCTTAAGCAAATAAAACCTGTTCCTTCATCTGGAATTTAAACAAATGAATCTCCTCCCCTTCACTTTTTACAAATATTGGAAATACTCTGAGAATTTTAGGACAGCATTAAATTGCCACAAGTAAATATGAACTCAATCAATCTCTCCCTCCACATGATTTTGTCATCAGTAAGCCAAGCAATTTGGCTAAAAAGGGATAAAAGGGAAGTTTTTCCTGTTGGAGGAAGATAGAAAGCATTGTTCTGTAAGGATGAGAGCCAGTTCTTGTGTTAGTAATTGAAACACAGGGATAACTAGCTATATAATCAAAATTTAAAGAAGTTAATGGATCAGCTGTAAAGCTAATAGCTAACTGGCAGTCCAGAATTGAAGACGTAAATATGTGAAGTTTTTAGCAGGAGCACACACACATTGGGGGTTTCTTAATTGTTAGGAAGAATACAACAAAGACATTAAAAAACTTGCAGTTGTGACAATACTGCACCTTTAAGAAACATGTGTGTCGTGTTTCTTGTGCAGAATTTTTTTTTGCAGTCAGTGCCCTCTGTAACCAGCAGCCCACAGGTTAATGCTCAGAGAATAATACTAGTTGCTGGAATGTTTTAGTCTAGGTTAATGCAGTGTTGTTATTCTTCTGTTTTCCCCAGGGGTTTTTCAGAGCAGAGTCTGTTTAGGTTGATTGACAGCAAAAATCTTGTGATTGGACAGGGCTAGGCTCACAGAGAAACAAGCTCAGTTGCTGCTGGAGATCTTCAGACATTAGCAGCTGGATTTGGAGACCTGAATCTGCCATAAAATAAGTCTTTCTTTGACATTCTACTATTTAAAAATAGATCTTTCTCTGGCAGCTACTGTTTGGGAAAACAGGTGTCTTTCTTCATCTCTGTTCAGAGGGATTAAAAGGCTGGGAACATAACACTCAAAGTGAGCGTATGTTTTTTATGCTAACATGCATTCTGATGAAGGATATGTGTCTGTAGCGATGTTGCTTAAATTGGAACTATAGAGCTAGCTAGCTGTTAAGAATTGTACTTTGTCATATTTAAGTATTTTAATTGGTAAAAGAAATGTTAATTCATTTGCTATATTTTAACTGTTGTTAAATAAAGTTTGTTTTAACAAAGCTTCCAAATGGGTTAATAGAATTACATCTGGAGCAAAACACCTTCTGCTCACACTAATGCCAAAATTTTTAAAAAGTTGCCATCTAGGTTAACTTTACAATGTACTTGGAGTCTCTAATCTAGCCCCTAACATGGTTCGATGGCAAAAAAACTTTCACGAACATAAATGTGAGATGATATACTTTGGAAGGAAAAACAAACATCTAGACCATAAAACAAACTGAATAGAAGGAGAATAGAAAAGAGGAGGATAAGAACATAGAGATACAGATAATAAAATTGTTAAAGTACTACCACAGCTCAGCAAAGCAATTCAAATGTTAAGAGCACCGGGATTTGTTCCCAGGGTTATAGAATTTCAAAATAATGAAGTTAAGTACTGTGCACAGTTCTGGTCTCAGTACTATAAACTGGGCATACAAGCACCAGAGAAAGTGCAAAAAAAAGTTTTACAAGGATGTATCAAAACAGACCGACTACAGCTATTGGGAAAGCCTCAAAAAGTTGGGGCTTTTGTCTTCGGAAAAAGAAAGATTCAGAGGAGGTCTGACAGATGTCTTTAAAATTATGAATGGGTTGCACATGACAGATTATAGAGAAAATACTTCCACTTTTTAAAGATTCAAAACTGAGTCTCACATGTGCAGAATAGTTACGTTTGGAGCAATGAGTTTATTTGTAACATTGTCTTTTTCTGCATGGAGGTCGGTAACCAGTGGAGTGCCCCAGGGATCTGTTCTAGGACCCCTGCTGTTTGTCATTTTCATAAATGACCTGGATGAAGAAGTGGAGGGATGGGTTAGTAAGTTCGCCGATGATACAAAGGTCGGTGCTGTTGTGGATGGTCTGGAGGGATGTCAAAAGTTGCAGCGGGACATAGGCAGGATGCAAGACTGGGCAGAGAAGTGGCAGATGGACTTCAACGCAGATAAATGTGTAGTGGTCCATTTTGGCAGGAATAATGGAATGAAGGAGTACAATATAAGGGGTAGGAGTCTTAGCTGTGTTGTAGAGCAGAAGGATCTCGAGGTCCAGGTCCATAGGACTCTTAAACTGTTCTTTGTTAAATCGGCCTCGCAGGTGGAGGAAATGGTCAAGAAGGCGTACGGTGTACTGGCCTTCATTAATCGAGGAATAGAGTTTAGGAGTCAGGAGGTAATGATGCAGCTCTATAAGATTCTTGTCAGACCCCACTTGGAGTATTGTGCACAGTTCTGGTCGCCTCACTATAGGAAAGACGTAGAGGCTATTGAGAGAGTGCAGAGGAGATTTACAAGGATGCTGCCTGGATTGGGAGGCAGGCCTTATGAAGATAGGTTGAGGGAGGTGGGACTCTTCTCACTGGAGAGACGTAGGTTGAGAGGCAACCTGATAGAGGTTTATAAAATGTTGAGAGGAATAGATAGGGTGGACTCTCAGAGACTATTTCCCCGAGCTGAAATGGTCACTACAAGAAGACACAGATTTAAGGTGCAGGGAAGCAAATACACAGGAGACGTTAGGGATGAGTTTTTCACTCAGAGGGTGGTGAATGAATGGAATCGGCTGCTGTCGGAGGTTGTTGAGGCAAACTTGCTGGGGTCTTTTAAAAGACTTCTGGATGAGTATATGGAAACGAATAGGATAGGGGGTTATAGATAGTTCTGTGGATTGGTAGATGGGATCGGTGCAACTCGTGGGTCGAAGGGCCTGTTTGTGCTGTATTGTTCTATGGTGTGCGTGAGCGTGTGGACAAAGTACTACAAAATTCCTTCATGATATAACCAAGCAATTAAAGTTCCAATATCACATGCTGTGAGCCAAGCAATTTGTTGGCAGAAAATTAATCTAGATTGCTGCTGCTGTGATTTCCTAGCAATTCCTAAAAAAAGGAAAATGAAAGTAGTGGGAAGCAATCAAAACAAGAGTGAAATTCTATCAGCTTCAGTTTTCTGTAGAAAACCTTTCATTCAGGTTTCAGGTCAAAACCCACCTGTTCTGTTCTTCTAGCTTGGCAAGCAGCTCCAAGTCATCAGGACTGAGAGTGGTCGGTGACCCTGGTGAAAGTGCTGGTGTGGAGAGTGTTGTCGATGAAGATGTAGTGTGCAGGGAAGCAGATGGGCTCGCCACCTGACTAGCCATTTGACTGACAGTGTGAGACACTGTGCTCTTCACCCATGAGAGAGTAGAACTCAACTTCTCTGCTACCTTGTCTGTCGCCACCTGATAAAGAGAGTTTACAATTACATTATGCAGTATACATCAGCTTAATTGGTAACATCTTCTGTAGCTCTGAATTTGCAAAGTCAGTCATGTTTGGGAAATACATGGCATTATAGTTTCCGAACATTGTTAAGCCTCTATTGTCCTACACTTCAAAGCAATTATAGTCATAGATGTTTACAGCATGGTAACAGGCCTTTCGGCCCAACTTGTCCATGCCACCTTTTTTTTAAAAAAATCCCTAAATTAATCCCAAATGCCCGCATTTGGCCCATATCTCTCTGTACCCATCATACCCATTTAACTATCTAAATGCTTTTTGAAAGATAAAATTGTATCTGCCTCTACTACTATCCCTGGCAGTTTGTTCCAGACATTCACCACCTTCTATGAGGAAAAAAAATGCCCCTCTGGACACTTTTTTATCTCTCCCCTATCACCTTAAATCTATGCCCTCTAGTTTTAGACTCCTCTACCTTTGGGAAAAGATATTGACTATTATTTTATATACCTCTATAAGATCACCTCTCAACCTCCAACACTCCAGAGAAAAAAGTCCTGGTCTATTCAGCCTCTCCTTATAATTCAATCCATCAAGTCCCAGTAAATCTTTTCTGCACTTTCTAGTTTAATAATATCCTTTCTATTATAGAGTGACCAGAATTGTACACAGTATTCGAAGTGTGGCCTTACCAATATTTTGTACAACTTCAACAAGACATTCTAACTCTGGTATTCAATGTTCTGACCAATAAAACCAAGTACGTCAAATGCCTTCTTTGCCACTCTGTCCATTATGACTCCACTTTCAAGGAGCACATACCCCCTAAATCTATTTTGAACACTCGCCAAGCCCCCACCATTAACTGAGTAAGTCCTGCCCTGGTTCAATCTACCAAAAATCACCTCGCATTGGTCTAAATTAATCTCCTCTGCCATTCGTCAGCCCACTGGCCCAAATGATCAAGATTGCGCTGCAATTGGAGATATTCTTCCTCACTGTCTACTATGCCACCAATCTTGGTGTTATCTGCAAACTTACTAATCATTCCCCCTATATTCTCATCTAAATCATTAATATAAATGACAAAATGACAGTGGGCCCAGCACTGACCCCTGAGGCACACCGCTGGTCACAGGCCTCCAGTTTGAAAAACAACTCTCTGTAACCACCCTCTGGCTTCTGTCAAGAAGTGGAGATGCTGGCGTTGGACAGGGCTAAACACAGTAAGAAGTCTAACAACACCAGGTTTAAGTCCAACCAATTTATTTGATAGTAAACTCACAAGCTTGTGATTTCCCTCTTCGTCAGGTGAAAGAAGAGCTCTGGCCTCAGGCAGTACATATAACAGCACAGGCGGTTTACAGATTATGCATATTGACACAGGCATCAAGTTTTTACAGAAATGTAAGAAAGCTCTTATCAGTAATCTGTGACCCCTTCAAAAAACTCAATTAAATTTGAGACATGATTTTCCACTGACAAAGCCATACTGACTGTCCCTAATCAGTCCTTGCATCTCTAAATGTCTTGTAGATCCTGTCTCTCAAAATACCTTTCAACAATTTACCCACCATAGATGTGAAGCTCACTGGCCTGTAGTTGGCCCTTTTTAAACAAAGGTACAACATTTGCCACTCTCCAATCTTCAGGCACCTCACCCGTGACTATTGATAACTCAAGTGCCTCGGCTAGGGGATGCATAATTTCCTCCCTAGCCTCCCACAACTTTTTGTGACATTATTTCATTAGTATGAATAATTTTGCATCTGCATACAACTTCCTGTCAACCAATCCTATTCTAATGTTCACATTTATAATAGAATCTACTCTATGTAAAAATATGAAAATGAGCTGGAATAATACACATAGCAGTGTACATCATTAATCAGATGAATGCTTACAGGCTTTCCCATACTAACATATTACACACTCCCATATGATTGTGATCTCAACCCTACTTTCTTGTCTGTTCTCTATAACCTTTGACTTCCTTGTCAAAAATTTATCTAACACAACCAAAAAAATTGAATGACACTACCTCCACTGCTTTCATGGGAAGGGCATCCCACAGACTAATGATCCTCCAAGAAAAAAAATCTCAGCTTTTTAATTTCTAAGCTATATGTTTCAATAAGATGACTCTCGTTCTCTAAACTCCAATGATATTGGCCCAACCTGTCAACCATTTCTCAAAAGATAACACCTTCATTCCAGAAATCAATCGAGTGAACGTTCTCTCGACTGCTTCCAATGTAGTTATATTCTTTCTTAATATAACCAAACCTTTACACAGTACTCTAAACATGATCTCACCAAAACATTTTACTTATATATCCCATTCTCTCTGCATTAAACAATATTCCATTTGCCTTGCAATCACTTGCTGTACCTCATTATAATCCTGTGCCAGACTTCCAGATTTTTGGTAGTATCTGTTGCGAGAGAAACAATTAAATGTTTTCAGTCCTTACGACTGCTCTTCAGATGACACATGGACTCAAATAACATTTCCTCCACAGATGCTGCCAGAACTGTGGAACTTTTCCAACACTTGTTGCTTTTATTTAATTCCATGTAACAGGTTTTTTTTTTTAGGTACCTTGCAATAATTCCTTAATAATAGAATCTAGCATTTTCCCTTTGATAGATATTAGTCAGCCACACCTACAGCCATGCTGACAAACAATAATAAAAACTAACCACTATTGTGTATCTGAGAGATAAGAATGATGCCGGCATTGGATTGAGGTAAACACAGCAAGAAGTCTCTCAACACCAGGTTAAAGTCCAACAGGTTTATCGGGTAGCAAAAGCCACTAGCTTTCGGAGTGCTGCTCCTTTGTCAGGTAAGTGCAAGTTCTAATCTAAAACAGGGCATATAAAGACAAACTCAATCTACTAAATAATGGTTGGAATGAGAGTCTTTATCGGTAATCAAGTCTTTACAGGTATATGCAATATCAGGAGAGGGAGGGTTAAGCACAGGTTAAAGAGATTTGTATTGTCTCCAAACTGGACAGTTAGTGAGATCTTGCAAGCCCAGGCAAATCAGAGGGGTTACAGATAGTGATGCAGATGCTATAACAACAGATGAATGAACACTGCTTGACAATCACCAGACAAGAGCATTCTCTTTCTGTTGGGGAACACTTCAGTGGTCACGGGCATTTGGCCTCTGATCTTCAATAAGCATTCTCCAACACAGTCTTCACGACACACAACAACACAAAGTCGCTGAGCAGAGGCTGATAGGACGGCCTCAACCAGGATCTTGGGTTCGTGTCACACTGTCTGTAATACCCATGACTCGCCTGCGCTTGCAAAAGTCTCATTAATTGTCCTTTCTGGAGACAATACACATCTTTTAAACTGGTGCTTAATGCTCTCTCTACTCACACTGTCTGTACCTTTAATACTTGACTACCTGTTAAGGCTAATATTCCAACATTATTTTGTAAATTGATATGCCCTCTTTGTGAAAAGAACTCCCACTTAACTACTTGACTAACAAACAGCGCTCTGAGAGAGTTAGTGGTATTTGCTATCAAATAAACCTGTTGGACTTTAACCTGGTGTTCAGAGACTTCTTACTATGTTTATCCCTCAATATCCAGGATTCGTTGAATTTGTTCGTCCCACCTATTTTTTTTGAGTGGAACATCTTGGCCCTATACTTTCCCTATTTCATTTCTGAACGCACCCCACTGTTCCATCTCAGATGATCTACGCTTGCAGTTATAAAGGTGGTCCTGTTCAATTTACAGTCAAGGCAATCTTCAGCTATGTTAATGGTCGAGGATCAGGTGACAGTAACACCACTGAATGCCAAGGGGAGATGGTTAGAAGTTTTCTTGCTGGAGATGGTTATTGTCTGGCACTTGTGTTACTGCCACTTACCAGCCCATGCCTGAACTTTACAAATAGTACTAAATATTAATCAAACATGCCCACTTCATCGACAGAAGGCAAAACAGTTCAAGACATAAATCTTGAGCAACTCCTGCACCAATCCCCTGAAATTTTAAATTATTGGCTGTTAATAACCACAACCACTTTCCTTTGTGATAGATTTGACACAAGACAGTGGAGAATTTCCTGCCCCCTATAATTCCTATTGACTTCAATTTTGCTCAGATCAGCCAAATGTTGGTTTGATGTCAAGAATAGTCATTCTCATCTCACTTCTGGTGTGCTGACACTAGGCTTGTGAATGAAGAGTTACCATTTCAGTAAATGTCAAACAGCAGTTAATGCCAACAGATCTACAGCCTAGCATTTGCACACAACCATTGAAGATAAAGAATTGAAAACAAGGCTGGAAACAACAAAGCCAAGACAACTGTCCTCAGAGAAATAACCAGATGCAACTTAGAACAGTAAACAAAAACAAACAGTTCTAAGAAATAAGAGGGGAGATTGATGACCCTTCAGTAAAGTGGCAAGTGCTCACGTGACACTTAAAAATAGATCAGTCAAAATTAGAAGTTTCTTTTTTGGAAACTTATCTCCCAACGATACCACACTTACGATGCTCAATTCAAGAAACAAAGACGTCAACGCCAAATACCCCAGTTCACTGTCTTATTAATAGAAGCCGTGCTTTTACTCCTCCCTTTATAAAGGATGAAAGGGTATAGTGCACAAAAAGTACAAATTTGAAGAGCGTGAGGGATATATGATCAATCATTTGCAGCCTTTAATTTTACGTTTTCTTACGACCAGAAGTGGCAAATTAAAATTTTCCTTCTACATAAAACATATTGCAACTTAGTAATTAAAATTTTAACAAGTCTACATACAAGATTAGCGCAGCTGAATCTGAACGTTCAGGCAACTAGCTGAAAATAAAAATATAACTGTGAACCCAGACACAGTTTAGATAACATCCTGGTATTACTAGTTCAGAAAAAGTAGGAGATGCTACAATTATGTAGTGTGCCCAGTGGCTGTACCTTAATCATAATCCCACCTCAGCTGCAAATATGATTAAAGAAATATTTATGTCAACCATTTTATTTCATAACTTTAGGCAGTGTATTTTTCTCCAGCTGAAAAAAATCAGGAAAACATTTGCAAGAGCAATGTTAACATTAACAGTCATTTCGCAGTGCAGAACTTGATGCTGCTAAAAAGTGAGACAGGTTGAAACTTTTTGTCTTGCACTTATCAGGACATTTGCAGGAATAACAAAATGTGAAGAGAACAACAAATTATACTTCATGAAAAGAGAATACTGATCGGTGAGTTTGAGTAAGTGTCTATAGTTTAGTCTATTCCCCAAGGTTCAAGATAGTCAAAGCAACTGGTGGCAAGGTTGATAAAATGTATAAATGCAAAAAGTAAAATATATAATTGAATTCAATAATTCAATAGTTAATCAGAACACGTGAACAGGACAAGTCCTGTGATAAGTCACAGCTACAGTTTGAGAGAAACTCCTGGATGCCAGTTTGATCCAGTGCAAAAATAATTACACTTTAGCGTTTGAAGTTCAAGCAGTGTCCGCTTAAGAGTTTATGAGCTGGAGATTGAAATACAAATATTGTAACACACCAAGGGGGAGAAGCTGAAGTTACAGGATTTTTCGTACCAGGAGGTAGTCACAACTCTTACGAAAGGGTCTTCTGATTTGGTCAGTGGTCAGGGATAGAAGGCTCTGACTGCAAGTAAGACAGGTAAGGAGACTCAACAACTTATTGAAACTTCAGCCTTAAACTGTCCAACAATTAAGGTCTTTTCAGCTTGTTGATTAAAGTAGGGGTTGTAAACTGAATGAG
The DNA here is from genome assembly GCA_024679065.1 of Sphyrna mokarran. Lineage (NCBI taxonomy): Eukaryota > Metazoa > Chordata > Chondrichthyes > Carcharhiniformes > Carcharhinidae > Sphyrna > Sphyrna mokarran. The sequence continues at coordinate 16,793,711 of JAGIQG010000009.1, forward strand.
CTAAGTGACCATGTCACCAGGGTACAGGAAGCCATTCAAGTGGGAGGAGCAGAAAGGAATGGCATAATGGCAGGGGTTGTATCGTCAGAGGGACTGACGCCATTCACTGCAGCAAAGAGCAGGAGAGGTAGGCATCCTGCAGCCTGACAGCCACTCGTGGCCCATCTAGGTTCTGAGCGTAGTCCATGAGATGTTTTATTGACTGTCGTCTGCGTGCAGGATGCCACATTCCATTGACATAGTTTTGTTTCCTACAGGTGATAATGCACACAAATAACAAGGGCAAGTGAAGTGAGATGTACGTAGCTTGTATACAACACTAACTTGTGAGAGCCATGCACTTCCTCTGCATCCAATCATAAACATTTCTTCAGTTTTTTACAACTTGAAGTTGATGACAGTTCTATTAATATATGAATGGTTGAACACCAAACGTTTCTTATAACATGCGAAGTATTTGGCACATACTAAATGCATTCAATCTTATTCAAGGGTCATAGTTAATTAATATGCCCAAGTTCAATCTTGCAGCACCACTCATCCAGCCCGGTTGCCCACATGGTCGCGTTGCCTGCCAGGTTCCACGGTTTTGGACATTAGCTCAGAACCAGAGTGAAACTTGCAGGATAGCCAAGATTATAGTTAAGAAAGCCCACCAAGACTAAGGAAATTTAACACATCAGCCACAACCTCAGATTTTTGTATCTTTTTCCCCAACAGAGGAAAGTAAAAGAGAAAATATCTGGGGTGCATGGGGTATACTTAAAATTCCTAGAAGGTAAAAGCAAGATGTAAAATTAGCAGCAAAGAGCTCCTCATTAAACAGCTGGTATTACGTCAGAAAACAAAACAAACTGGTTCTTCAGCTAAGATTTTCCTGCATTGGCCACATTCAGAAAAACAATGGCAATAACAGCCTATACAGTAGAAATAATCAACTGCAAGTACAAGAACATCAGCATTTCACTTACTCTGCAACAAAATTTCAAAAACCTGAGCAGCTTCCCTCAGATAGAATTAGTGTAACCTGAGTGCAAATGAAAGCATGATCCAGCCATGAGACAAGTTTTGGCACATTTGCACAACCTCAAAGCACTTCTAAAAGTCTCAACTAAAATAACTTTCCTTCCAAATGCCCACATCCTTATCTCCTCCAACCCACAGCATTGTGCAAGAAACTCAACAGGCTCTCTCACTAAAATTCAGGCCATCCAACTTATTGAGCTAAACTTCAGCCAAGGTTACCCAACACCCCCAGCCCTAACCTAGCCCAGAATTGATCTTGCTCTAGTTTTTTTCACATTGCTTCTAATGCTCTTAAGTTCATCTTGTCCACAAGACTTACCCTCTGCTTCCAAAACCCTATTTACACTAAACCACTGATTACTCAACATCCAATCCCAAGTACCAGATCTGCAAGTATTGTCAATGGCTCTTGCTGTTCACTCAACTTCATATTGTCCTCATTACCCTCTCTTTAAAAAAAAACCTTTGAGCCACTCCATCCTTGCAAACTGCTGTCCATCTCAGATATTTCTTTCCTCTCCAAAAGCATCAGCCTCTTTCAAACTCATGTCAATCTTTATTTTTGTTCCTTTCACAAGATGTGGGTATCATTGGCTAGGCTAGGAACACCCACATCTCCCATGATGCTGTTTGGAATGAAGTTCCAGATTTTGAGCCAGGTACAGTGAATGAACAGTGATATAGTTCCAAGTCAGAATGGAATGCAGCTGGAGTGGATGTTCTCATGCACCTGCTGCCCTTATCCTTCCAGTTGAGAAGTTACAGATTTGGAAAGTGCTGTTGAAGGAGTCTTAGTCAGTTGCTACACTGCATCTCGTACAGAGAATACACTGCGATACACATGGCAAGAGCGAATGTTTAAGATGATAGATTGAGTACCGATCAAACGCACTGTTTTATCTTGAACGGTGTGGAGCTTTGAGTGCTGTTGGAACTGCCCCGAAACGGAAATGAATTCCTTCATAATTCTGAATTCTGCCTTTAGATGATGTCCAGAGTTTGGGGAGGCAGGATGCGAGTTACTCACTGAAGAAATTCTCAACCTCCAATCTGTTTTTGTGGCCACAGTATTTATGGCTTAAATATTTATTTTTAGGGACACCACCCCTGCTGCAATTATCTCTTTAATATGGCAGAGCATCATATGAGTACAAAAGGCAAAGGTGAAACATTTGCAACCAATTTGACTCAGAAGTGTCAAGTCTGATGGAATACTCTTGTATACCTTGATCAATACAGCTCCGACAACACTCAAGAAGTTTAACACCATCCAGGACAAAGCAGCCCTTTTGGCTGATACTCCATCCACAAACATTCACTCCCTCCACTACCAATGCATACACTGGCAGCAGTGTTGACCTCCTGCAAGAACTCATCAAGGCTCTTTCGGCAGCAACTTCCATTCCTGTGACCACTATCATCCAGATGGACAAAGGTAGCAGATACATGGGAAACGTACTGCCTAGGATTCCCACCCAAGCTACTCACCATCCTAACATGGAACTATATTGCTGTTCCTTCACTGTTGGATCAAAATCCTGGAACTCCCTACTTAACACCACGGAGAGTGTACCTCCACCACATGGGCTGTAGCAGTTTAAGGCGGTAATGCACCACCATCCTCTGGAGGACAATTAGAGATGTGTAACGAATGCTGGCGTAGCCAAATATGCCCACATCCCAAGAATGAATAAAATAAAACCTAAATTTGAGGTTATCCAAAATTCTGTTGCCCATGTCCTAACTAGCTATAAATACCATTCATCAATCATCGTGCTTGCAGAAAACAATGGCACTCAGTTCAATAATACCTCAATTTTAAAATTCGAATTCTGCTTTTTAAATTTTTCCAAGACCTCACCCCTTCCTACCCCTGTAATCTCCTCCAACATACCTGCGTCATTCTAATTTTTGAGCATCCCTGATTTTAAATCACTATCATTAATAGATTTGCCTTCAGATACTAATTACTTAGGCTCTAAATTCTCTCATTAAACATCTGTTTCTTTCCTCTTTCAAGACGGTCCTGAAAATCTACAAAAACTTTGACCAAGTTTTTGGCCATGATATAATATCTCTTTCAGTGGCTCAAGGTCAAACTTTGTTTTCTATAGTTCCTGAGAAGTGTCTGGAGATGTTTAATTACATGAAAGATGCTTTATTAGTACAAGTTGCCACTGCTGCAGTTACACATTTTAATAATTCGTTTTTAAAAACCACTAACACTTCAAAAAACAAAGCTTCCAAGTTTGCATTTAAGAAAAGATATTTCACTTAAAAAGACACGCTGGCTGAGTGTTGCTTCAAGCATCTGAAGAAACAGTACAATCTGAAATGCGTGAAGAGAAGGCAAATTAGCAAGAACAAAAGCAATGTCTCACCATGCTCATGAATAATAATTATATGAATTTATATCAATTTGTATGTCAGTCTTAATTTTTAATGAACAGTTTAGTGAAGAGTTCATTCCCTTTTTCTTATTTGACTAGCCATTGAAGTAAATTGCAGAAAGTCCACTGAATATTGGAAACTAAGAGAAGGTTATTATAAAGATTCCTAATGAGGATTAAATTCTCCCAATTAGTACAAAGATATCATGCAGGACAATATCTTGGATCAATACATTGCCCAGATGTTGCCTGCAGTGAAGGAAGGCACTTGCCGTTAACCTCGTTGACAACTGCTCAGACATTTTGCAGGCTTCAAAGCAAAGATTTTCATGGATTTTGTGTCTTTTCCAGCATGGCACTCTGTATCTGAACAGATCATGCAAAGTCTAGGCCTGCAACCAGACAGAAGTGCCCTCATTGAGGCATGCAGTGTTCAAACCACAAAATAAAAGCAAAAAAAAAACCATTAGTTATAAATCATGTAGAGAAAGCAAAGTAAAGACTGGGAAATGCAGATGGATCCACTGTCTTAAAGAAATTGGCAATGGAATAGCAGATCAATTGGTTATAATATTGGTTATAATATTCCAAAATTCTCCAGATACGGGAAAGGTCCAGTGGGTTGGAAAAAATGCAAATATACCACCCTTATTCAAGAAGGGAGGAAGACAGGAAGTAGAAAATTATTGACCTGTAACAGTTTAACATCTGGTGCTGGAAAATTGTTAGAATTAAGTAATAACAGGTATTAGTAAAGTCAAATCCATCAGTCAGCATGTTATGAAAGGTATATCATGTTTGACCAATTTGCTAGAGTTCTTCAAAGGTCTAACAAGCAAAGCAGATAATGGAAATACTAGATTCGTTGCAGTGTTAACATAAGCCTTACTTGTGACACTAATAAATAAACATTAAAACTTTTAGTTCATCTGGACTTCCAGATGGCATTTTTAAGGTGCCGCACAAAAGGTTAATAAAAAAGATAAGATCACGTGGGGTAGGGGTAATTTATTAGATAGAGAATTAGCTAACAAACAGAAAGCAGAGAATGGGGATACTGATTTTTTTCCAGTTGGCAAGGTGTTAACTAGCGAATGGCCACAGAGTTCAGTCCCTAACTACTTACAACCTATATTAATAATTTGGACACAGGAACATAAGGTTTATAAACCAAATTTGCAGATGACACTAAAATAAATGGGATGGTAAGTTGCGATAAAGTAATAAGTAATTTACAGATAGATGTGGATAGGTTAGGTGAATGGAGCAAAATATGGCAGATGGAGTTTAACGTGGATAAGTGTGAGGTTATCCATTTTATTTGTAAGATGGAAAGAAAAATTATCTAAATGGAGAGAAATTTGAGTGCTTTGATGCAGGGGATCTGGATGTCCTCGTGCATCCATCACAGAAAATAACATGCATGGAATAAAGAAGCAAATGAAATTTTGGCACTTATTGCAAAAGCAAAAGAATATTAAACTGCTGCAATTATACAAGGTATTAGTGAGACCGCACCTGGAGTAGTGAGCACTATTTTGGTCCCCTTATTCAAGGAGAGATGTAGTTGCGTTGGAAGCAGTTCAGAGGTGGTTCACTAGATTGATTCCAAGTGTGAGGAGTCTGCCTTACGAAGCTAATTTGTGCAGTTTAAGCCTATACATTCTTGAGTTTAGAAGAATTAAAAGGAGATATAAATTGAGTTTTGCAAGGTGTTGAAGGGGATTGACAGGATTCACAGAATAGATGTTTCTTCTTGGGGGGAATCTAGAGCACCCAGTCAACAGTTTTAGGACAAGGCGTTGTAGATTTCAAAGCACAATGAGGAAAAATTACATCGTGAATCTGTGGAATTTACTCCCTCAGAATGCGTTGGATGCTGAGAGATTTCGGACATTTAAGGAGATAGATTTTTAATAATGTCCAATGGATATTACTTCTTTAGCAATGGGTTGAAAGCTTATGGAGAAGCGGCAGGAAAGTGGACCGAGGCCAAAACAAAATCAGCTCTGTTCATGTCAAATGGTGGAGGAGGCTTGAGGGGCTGAATTGCCAACTCGTGCAATTATGTTCTTTGCACAGTGATGTTTTTTTTTAAAATCTGCATTTAAGGAATAAAATTATCATAGAAGTAACTTTAAAAGGTCAGAAAGGTTATTCAGCAGTAATTATCACTTATTACATTATGAAACCTAACTTTCTCCTACATGCACTAACAACTTTTCCAGGGCTCTTTACTGCAGAACTAGTGGATAAATAACCCAAATTTACATGTGTAATTTCAGTCACAAGTCCATCAGCAAGGGCTACAACGTTCACACCCTGCGGATAAGCAAGATATTGCTGATGGGAACCTCTAGAATTCCACATTTTATTGAGCGCTCATATTACTGTCAGATTTACTCTGTTATAACAGTGAGCATGGAATGAGTTGGATTTTATTGAAGATGCTTTTTTTAATTGATCTGAAATTCCCAAAAGCCTCAGTTTATTCATTACAATAATGACAAAGGGAATCAAGGAAATACTTCTTCGCAAAATAATTCCCAAAGAGACAAAACATTATCTCCAAACAATGCTTGCAGAATGAAGACCTTTTAGGCAGCAAAGTAACTCGCATTAGACAACAGACAAAAAAATGATTCGACGTTCTAATGTGTGGGGCAATCATAGTAGCGAGGTTACAGAGAGAAGCCATCTAAATGTGGATAACCACTTAGAAATGCAGCTTTCAGTGTGAAATCTGTTGGGAGTTTTTGAGAAGAAATATTCCCTGGCAGAAAGGTCAGTATCTACAGGAAACATGACTTTGACTAACTGGCAAAAGAACAAGGGTAGATGACAAAAGCATTTGTGTAGCAAGCCACTGTGATTTGGAATGCACATCCGCAGAGGGTTGGTAACTTCTGAAAATGAATTGGATAAATAGAAAAACACATTTTTTAATTATTCATTATGGAATGTGGGCATCACTGGACAAGGCAGCATTTATTGCCCACTCTAATTCCCCTCGAGGGCATGGGAGTAAGCTGCTTTCTTAAACCACTGCTATCTGTGAAGTGTAGGCACACTCAAAGTTGTTAGGGATAGGATTCCAGGATTTTGACCCTGCGATAGTAAAGGAAAGGAGAGTGAGTAATTGGAAGGGAAGCTCCAGGCAGTAGTGCTCCAGTCATCTGCTGCTCTTGTCCTTCTAGATTAGTGGTTTAGAGTTTGGAGGATGCTGCCGCAGGAACGTTAGTGAGTTCCTGTGGTGCATCTTGCAGAAGGCACACATAGCTGCCACTGTACCCCAGTGGTGGAGAGATTGAACGTTTAAGGGGTAGCAATCAAGCAAGTGGTTTTGTCCTGGATAGTGCCAATCTTCTTCAGTGTTGTTGGAGCTGCACTCATCCAAGTGGACAGTATTTCATCACACTCCTGATTTAAGTCTTGCATATGACAGACAGGCTTTGGGAGTCAAGACTCAAGTTACTCGTCATAGGGTCCCGAGCTGTTGACCTGCTCTGATAGCCTCAGTATTTATACGGCTAGTCCAGTTCAGTTGCTAGTAAAACCCAGCATGTTAACATAGTGCCTTTCATGACCTCAGAATATAAGAGTTTTATAGCCTATAAAGTACTTTTATGTAGTTGCAAAATGCAGCAGTCAATTTGTGCACAAGCTCCTCCAAACATTATTTATTACTGTCATATGTATTAGTGTATAGTGAAGAGTATTGTTTCTTGCACACTATACAGATAAAACTGTACATAAAGAAAGGGAAAGGATGCTGAACGTAGTGTTATTGTTAGGGTGTACAGAAAGATCAACTTAATGCGAGGTAGATCCATTCAAAAGTCTGATAATAGCAGGGAAGAAGCTGTTCTCAAGTCATTGATACATGTCCTCAGACTTTTGTATCTTCTTCCTCATGGAAGAAAGTGAAAGAGAGTATGTCCGGGGGGTGGGGGGCCTTAATTATGCTGACTGCTTTGCTGAGGCAGTGGATGGGATGCTGGTTTGCATGATGGATTGGGCTACATTTACAACTTTTGTAGTTTCCTGTGGTCTTGGACAGAGCAGGAGCCATATCAAGCTGTGATGCATCATATAAAGCATTCTTTCTGGTTATAGCTGTGAAAGTTGGTGTGAATCACAATGGAGATGCCAAATTCCCTTAGTCTTGTAAGGAAGAAGAGGCATTGGTGGGTTTAACTATAGCATCAGAATGGAGGGGACAAAACAGGTTGGTGATCTGGACATCTAAAAACCTGAAGCCTTCAACCATTTCCATTTGATCCTCAAATGATGTAGACACATGCATGTCCTCCATTACACTTCACAATGGAAATGACTATTGTCTTTGTTTTGTTGATATTAAGGGAAAGATTATTGTCGTTGCACCAGTTCACCAGATTCTCTAACTCTTTCCTGTACTCTCTCATTATTGTTTTGAGACCTGACCCACTATAGTGGTGTCATCAGCAAAGCAAACTTGAAAAGTCGAGTACCATAATAACAAATCAACATCATAATAATCCATAGATCTATAAACACGGACAGGGATCGCGTGTAGAAGTGGGAACATCGAGGTGGCGGCGCAGGCTCATTGGGCCAAAGGGCCTGTTTCCCGTGCTGTTTTGTTCTTTGTTCTTTATTCTTTGTTTTGATGATGATGTTCATCCCCATTACTCCTTTTTGAAGCAATGTCACAGGATCCTTTCCATCCAACTGGAAGTGCACACTAGGCCTCAGTTTAAAATCTCATCCAAGAGTGCACCTCTGATTGTGAAGTATGTCTTCAGTACTGCACTGTAGTGCCAGCGTAAATTTTTGTTCAAGTCTCTGGAGTGAGACTTCAACTCACAATCTTCTGACTCACAGGCAAGAGAGCTACCAAACCAGCAGGAAAGTAAGAAATTAGATAAGCTCTTCCAAAACATAAGCACAGGCATGATAACCTTTTTATAATTCTATGATGTTGCATCCATTTCCTTCATACTTTTGGGTCCAACAACCCTCCTAACTAAAGCCTCAGGGGGTTCTCGATGTTCACAATGTAAACAAAAACTCAAAAAGGAACTTTAAAGATAATTTAGAAAAATTTCTAACAAAAAACTAAGTAATTCAAGTCAGAATCCTCGAGAATCTAAGAACGCAAAAACTATTTTAAACCTTGCTCTCATGAGCTATGATGCATTTCTATTTCATGGTTTGAGGGCTTTGATATCTTTGCTGGGATAAAGTTTTTGACCTGATGTACTCTCTGGCCTGAAATCTGGTATGTTTAACTTGATCTTGCTATGTAATAGCTATGTCAGGTGCTGCAGGCACATGAAAGAAGTTGAAGCGTTAATAAAAATAAAATATCTTGGAGGTTAGGAAAAGGCAGTTTTTGGCATAAACAACCTGCCAAAAAAAAAGTCATCACCATTCCAGCAAGGCATTCCATAATTATACAAAATATTTGAAGTTATTCTAGAACAAAAATGTCCTTCATTACCAATATTTTCTACCTTATCATCTGCATTTAATGGAATCTGTGTAGATCAAATTTACTGCTCATGTCTCTTTTATTTATTACTATGATCATAATACCAAAGGCATGGGAGTGTGCCAATGGTAATTTTTGTTTTGAAGCTTTTAATTCGTACCATGAGTACAAAAGGCCATAGGTGACCATAGGAAATACTATCTTTTTAAAGTCTAAAGTACAATTTTGCAAAAAGTCAGTATGTCATTTCTCTACATCATTATTTTACAATACCTTAAGACTGTGGAACGTTTTTTAAAAAACAGAGCGACAAAATGCTGTACCCGATGAGTCAAAATTTCACTTTGAAAACACTGACAGCCAACAGAAGAAACAACATATTAATTGGAGGTATATTACCAAATAAAAAAACGTTCAGGACTGGATCTATTTAGACAATCAGCTTGTTGTATCACATCCAGAAACAGAAGGAATGGTTCCCATTTGCAGCCATATATCACTGAAATACAAAGCATTCTGTTCAGAGGTGAGTAAAGACCAGCCTGGGTAAACCAGCAGCTTCTTTGCAGATGGTTTCCCCTCAATCTGGTTAGACTCCACCAATTAAGGTCTCATATCTCTCAGAATCAAACAGAAGGCAGTTACTAAACTCATCGTGAATGTGCTGGTCCTTTGAAAGAGTTACCCAATTAGCTCCAACCCGTGGCTTTTTACCATATATAGAGTTGTAATTTTCAATAATTAATCCAGCTTGTTTCTTCAAAAACAACACTTTTCAAAAAAAGAAAGAGCAATGTTATAGTCAAAGCCACCTCATCAGCTAACATTTAACAAGAGAGAAGGAATAACTGATCATTTTTCTCAATGCTGCTGTGGTATCTTGCTGTAAATAAAATGGCTATCACTTTCAACTACATGGTAAAATGACTGCGTGTTAAGCTACAGTAAATATACTGTATGCGAATAGCCAAGCAGAAAGTTTAAGCAGAAATGTGCTAGGATAGTCAAAAGAAAGCCCTAAAGTACTAATTTTCTTTCTTTGACTCAGAAAACTCTGCTTTTGAACAATAGAATATCATAACCCTAATCATAATTGACAGGAGGAAATTGGTTAATGCAGTCCATAGTTAAGTATTTTGAAATACTTAATCAGATTGTGTTACATTATATGGCTTATAACATTAGACTAATAGCCTCAACATTACCTCTCATTTCTCTTCAAAACTTTTGCTGTTTTTGAATATGTTCAAGTAAAGAGTGGATAGGTTTTTGATTGACAAGGGAATTAAGGGTTACGGGGAGAAAGCGGGAAAGTGGTACTGAATCACTGCAGATCAGCCATGATCTTATTAAATGGTGGGGCAGGCTCGAGGGGCTGGATGGCCTACTCCTGCTCCTATTTCTTATGTTCTTATGTTCTTGGCAAAAAGGTCAACATAGAAACTACGAGTAGTAGGCCACTCTACACGGTGGCACAATGGTTAGCATTGCTGCCTCACAGTACCAGGGACCTGGGTTCAGATTCCACGCTTGGTCACTGTCTGTATGGAGTATGCACATTCTCCCTATGACTGTGTCTCTTCCAAGTGCTCTGGTTTCATCCCATGGTCTGAAAGATGTGCTGATTAGGGGCAGTGACCCAGAGAGGCGCTGGACAATGGCAAGTAGGGGAATTTCACAGTAACTTCATTGCAGTGTTAATTTAAGCCTTACTTGTAACAAATAAATAAACTTTATTTTTTATTCAGCCCTTCAATCCTGCTCCGCCATTTATTTTGATCATGGTGGATCAAGTCCAATATCCTGATTCCCCCACCTTCCTCCATCCGTTAATCCCTTTAGTCCCATGAGCTATATCTAATTCCTTCTCGAAATCAGACATGTTTTGGCCTCAATTACATTTACGTGGCAGTGAATTCCACACATTCACCATCCCTTGGATGAAGAAATTTCTCACCTCAGTTCTAAAAGCTCTACCCTTTATCCTCAAACTATGACCCCTAGTTCTGCATTTCTCCCGCCACTGAGAACGTTCTTTCTGAATATACCCTGTCTAACCCTGTTAGAACTTTACATATTTCTGAGATTTCCTCTCACTCTTCTAAACTCCAGTGAATATAATCCTTACTGATTTATGACTGGTATGAGTCCAGCCAGCATGGAGTTTTCCTCCTGATAGCCAGTGACTCTAGTTTTGCTAGTTCTCCTCATATGACAGACTTTCCATCTCAGGAATCAGCCTGGTAAACCTTTGCTGCACTCCCCCTATAGCAAGGGCATCCTTCCTCAGATAAAGACACCAAAACTGCACACAATACTCCAGGTGTGGCCTCACCACTGCCCAATACAACTGAGAAAAACATCTTATCCTCATACTTAAATCCTTGTGCTATAAAGGCTAGCATACCATTTGCCTTCTTGTAAAACAAGTTTGGTAATAAAAATTTGCCACCTTTTCAATATGGTCTTCCAATCAAAAAATAGAATACAAGTCTGACTTCAGAACCGCACAGTTTCTACAGTCCATACAATCATTGTGTACCACCTAACTTTAGTAACATCACAATGGGCAAGCTCCAATTGCTTCAACTCACTTCAATTATATCATTCTTCAACATGCTTTCAATCTCCTTTTGAATCTGTGCCAACTTCAGTGGATTGAGTCCAAATGGATGTTGCTTAATTGGAACAGCATTTCCTACATCATGCACAGTTATTTGGCTACTTCCCAGTCTGTTCCCACCTATAGCTGTATAAGACCATAACAACATCTTTACATACATTTAAGGCTGGGATAGTCAGATTTTTTAGTCTCCTAGGGGATCAAATGGTTATGGTGAGCAGGAAGAAAAAGAAAGTTGAAACTCAAGACCTTTCACGATTGTAACAAGTGGTGAAGCATGCTAGAGAGGTCATATTGTTTCTTCTTCTCCTATTTCTCATGTTCCTGTATGAGTACACCCAATCAATTACCACCCTAACAATACAGTCTTGATCATCAAAGCAATGAAAGAGATAATCAGCAGTGCACTTACTCAGAAATAAGCTGCTCACGGACACAGAGTTTGGATTCTGCCAGGGTCACTCAGCTCCTGACCTCATTACATTTGTTCAAATGTAAACAAAAAAAGTTGAATGTCAGAGATGGAGAGACAGAGACTGCCCTCGACATCAACTGAATCCCTAGAGTTCAGGAGGAGGCCATTTGGCTCATCGAGCCTGCACCTACAATTCCACCCAGGCCCAATCCCCGTAACCCATAATTTACCCTAGCTAGTCCTTCTAACACTAAAGGGCAATTCAGCATGGCCAGTCAACCTATCCTGCACATCTTTGGCTTGTGGGAGGAAACTGGAGCACCCAGAGGAAATCCATGCAGACACTAGGAGAACATGCAGGCTCCACACAGACAGTGATATGAGACCAGAATTGAGCCCGAATCCCTGGAGCTGAGAGTCAGCAGCTAACCATCTGCCACTGGGCTGTCAAGGTAGCATTTGACCGAGTATGGCATCCAGGATGGCTAGCAAAACTAGAGTCACTGGAAATCAGGAGGAAAACTCTATGCTGACTGGATTCATACCAGGCACAAAAGGAAGATGGCTGTGGTGATCAGAAGTCAAACATCTCAGCTCCAAAACATCACTGCAGGAGCTCCTCAGCCCAACCATCGTCAGCTGCGGCAATGACCCTTCTTCCATCATTAGGTCATAAGTGGGGATGTTTGTAGATGACTGCTCAACGTTCGATACCATTCCCAACCCTTGAATACTGAAGCAATTCATGTTCCAATCTGGCAAGACTTGGCTAACATCCAGGTAACATTCATGCCACACAACAGCCAGGCAATTACCACTTCCAATGAGAGAATCTAACCATCTCTCCATGGTATTCAATGGCATTACCATCACTTTCAACATTCTAGGGGGTTCTGAATGGTCAGAAATGGAACTGGATTAACCACTTAAATATTGTGGCCACCAGAACAAATCAAGGACTAGGAATCCTGTGGCAAGTAACTCACTTCTGTCTCCCCAAGGTCTGCCCACCATGTCTAAGGGCACAAGTCATCACATGCCTGGGTGAGTGCAGCTCTAACAATATTCAAGCTTGACATTATACAGGGCAAAGCAGCAGGCTGGATTGCTATCCCTTTCAGATACATTCAATCACTCCACGTACACGGTACCCCGTGTACCATTTACGAAATGCACTGAAGAACTCACCGATATTCCTTAGGCAGCACTTTCCAATTGACAACACCAGCTTCTAGAAGGACAAGAACAGCAGATACCTAGGAACACCAGGGGACCTCCAAGTCACTCAATATCCTGATTTCTCTCACAATTCCTTCATTGTCACTGGGTCAAAAACTTGGAACTCCCTCCCTAACAGCACTGTGGATCTAACTGTACCTCAAATACTGCAGCAGTTCAGTTTAAAGTTTGATAGTGACACAAGCAGACTTACAGTAACACTGAGGTTACTGTGAAAATCCCCCAGTCGCCACACTCGGGTACGAGGGAGAATTTAGCATGGCTAATACACATCTTTTGGACTGTGGAAGGAAACCCATAGCAGCAGTGCTAACCAATGTGCCACTGCGGAGTGCACCACCACCATCTTCTGAAGGCAACTAAGGATGAAAAATTAATTCAGGCCGAGCCAGCAATGCCCACAGTCTAAAATGACTTTTTTTTTTGAAGAAAACAGATCAGCTTTGAATATCTACTATTTGGGATTGACAATGTGGATATAGATCAAAAATATCAATTAGTTTTTAAATATCATGAACCTGTTCCACTGGGATCAGATGTTGTCTTTAAACTAGTTTGAATGTGTACTCCGGTGTAAAGACAACATCTGATCCCAGTCGAACAGGTTCATATTTAAAAACTAATTGATATTTTTGATCTACATCCATATTGTCAATCCCAAATAGTAGATATTGAAAGCTGGATCTGACTTTTTAAAAAAAAAGTCATTTTACGCAATGTGGGCATTGCTGGCTAGGCCTGCATTAATTTTCCATCCTTAGTTGCCTTCAGAAGGTGGTGGTGGTGCACTGCACAGTGGCACATTGGTTAGCAATGTGTATTATATGTGTATTAGCCATGCTAAATTCTCCCTTGTACTCGAGTGTGGCGAGTGGGGGATTTTCACAGTAACCTCAGTGTTACTGTAAGTCTGCTTGTATCACTATCAAAATTTAAACTGAACTGCTGCAGTACTTGAGGTACAGTTAGATCCACAGTGCTGTTAGGAAGGGAGTTCTGCCATGGGATTCACCATGGAAAAGGTCTGTTGACCTTGGACAGGACTTTGGGACGAACAAGGCCATAAAGTTCCACCCAGCACGTTAATCTCTTCTACACATCTATTTATACCACAAAAGTTGTATTGTTCACCATGCTGAAAAAGGAATTGGTCCAGCAGTGATATCTGCTAAAAATTCAAATTAATTCAGGTCAGCATTCTAATAACCAACAAGCTGTCTTTCTCCTGAAGTTGGGGGAGAGACACATGGAGAAGGATGATGCTATATGCAAGTACAGTTGGCTTAGCTCCAAGCTTACATGGTTACAAATAGACTGGAATACAGTCAAGACTCTTTTGCAAATCTGATTTTTCAGCTATGGCTAGTTATGCTGTTGCTGGGATCTGTCAAGCTCACTGCTGTGAGCTGGATAAGCTCACCTGCAATCATCCTGGCTTCAGACAATTCTAATGAACTTGGACTCACACAGGGAACCTTAGTGACACTCTGTGCAAGAAAGACACGTGTACACATAATTCCAACAGTATTTGATTCAGAATTTTAGGCATAGAGGTGGATTTTGAGTCCAAACAAGGCCAATCAAATGGAATTTTTCAAGACATCTGTCAATATTACACAACTGCTTGAATAGGATTAAATGACTTAGGTTCCAGACTTAAGATGGCCCAAGACTTCCACCTCTGTGATCAAAAACAATTTCAGATTACTACCTTTTAGCTTAAACAACTGTAAATGAGATTAGTGACATGAAAGATAAAGAGTTTTCTTTAAGAGAGAGGTGAAGTTGCACCTTTAACAGGTTTTAATTGCAAATGATGCAGAGTCCAAGCTGTATTTTTTGAAATGTTAGCAGTTCTGATAGTGCAGTTAAACTCTTCAGCGTGTTATGGTACCGAAGTAACTTGCACCAGACTGCAATAAGAATTGAGCTGGACAAAATTGGCATACCACACAATAGCAGGGATAGCTTGACATTCAGTATTTCTAAAAGATCAGGTTCCTAATCTCAGTCTGGGATCATTTCAACAAATTTCTCACCAAAAGGAAAACGCTAAATTGGTCCGATATCACCAGTGATGATATTAATACCAGCAGAAATTTAAGAATAGATGCGACTGCCCTTTGAGAGAGAATAGTTAAAAAAGGAATTTTAAAAAAAAAGAACACACCCTAATTCTCTTTGATGAAAGCAAATTTATTGACATACAAAATCGTGTTCCAAATAAAAGTGCAGCCAGCTAAGACTTACACTGAAGTATAAAGGTTGCACAGAGGATAGGCAAAAACAGTATTTGTCCCTCAACATGACAAAACTCTTCAGAGGCTGGGTTAAGTCTCCAGACAGGCAGGTGGGTCAGCCAGAGTAAGAACAGACAATTGTGTTTGCGGCTTGTAAGATGGAAGCAATGAGGGTTCTGATAGGCAGACTCAAAGAGAACCCCAAGAGAAAGGGGAATAATAAACAGGGAATAGACAAACATTTCTGTTAAAAACGAACTCTCTGATTTTTGTATTATAAACGTGTTTGCTTCTCAAGATAGCCAGGTTATGAATGGCTGGATTTGTTCAGCTGTTTATTTTTATATGGGAAACAGTGACTTCTTTACTCATCTCACATTCCTTTTGAGGGATTGCAATAAATATTACATGTCCATAATCATTTTCTTTTTGCAAACATCCAAGTGAAGAGCCATAGCTAATGTGCATGCATCAGTATTGGAAGCAGTAAAATAGCTTTTGTAATTATGATATTGCCTCCAAACATTTGATATGATTACACCAATTTATATACCAAGTGATTACCAGAATTAAAAAAGGTGAACCTAATGGGTTTGGGCCCTTTATATTAGCAATTCCTGTATTTTGTAAATGAAAAAACTGAGCATGATTAATTAGCAGGAACAGGATGTCACATTACACACAGTTTCAGCACAGACCAATTTTGCTGAAGATAATGGTTCCTTGTTAGCGGCCTTCAGTTCCCCTCCCAAATGATAATTTTATCAGCACGGATTTAATGGAAAAGAACAGAAAGATCTTTTGTTTTATTATTTTGATTTTATCAGGCTAACAACAGGATGGGGTAAATACAAAGCCAAAGGCTCACTGAAGATAACCAAAATAAATAGTTCAACGACATTGCTGCCACATGGCTATTACTGAACTCTTACGTTATTGATACTTGGATCAGCCCAAAAAAAAGGCAATAATGCATACCTGCCCTCTTTGCTCTCAACACCTAAGAATAGTTCTTTTTTAGTTTGAGCTGACAATTCCCCAAATTGCTTAGTATCCAAAGCCAAGGAAGAAGAAACTATTAGCTGTGATTGCTGCTCCTGATTACAACTAGTTGACCCTTGCTGGAAAACGCCTAAGAAGGCATAAGTACATTCAGACATGATACCCTCTACAGTCAAACATTTGGCCAGCACAGGTCTTGAGGTATACATGTCAATATTGGTCACTTAGGCAATGTACTGAAAGGCTGCTTGTGTCTGTCAAAATAACCAAGAGAAGTTAACCAGCTAAACGAAAAGGAGACAAATTGGCATAAATGAATTTGCTCCAACATTCTCCCATAGCATGATGAAATTACACAAACTAAAATCTAATTATCTTCAGTGCTACAACTGGAATTGACCTGCAATGATTCCAGCCTAAACTTAAAGAGGTTATAAAACCTCACAGCACTAAGTAAACAAAGGCAGGTAAGCTTTATTAGCTTTCCAGGCCACTGTATCTTTCAACCAAGATTACTAAAAGGATTACAAGATAAATCAATAATGTAAAACTGCAACAACAGCCACGTTACAGCAGCAGCAGTGTTTTTGAACTTTTTGTCTTTGTTATCTTTAGTGAGCCTTTGCACTTGTGTTTACCTGATTTATGTTGTTGAGACTAACAAAATTGAAATAGTAGAATAAAATGTCTTCTCTCTTGCATTAAATCTACGCTGCTGGGAGAATTGAAGACAGCTCAAAGGAAGCAGTATCTTTAACAAAACGGGTTTGGTGCTGAAACTAAGTGTTACATCCTATTCCATTTAACCCTTCAAGCCAGTTATGCCATTCAATGTCATGGTTGATCTTCTACTCTAAGTCCACTATTCCATGATATTCTCAAATTCCCCAATTCCCTTTGTACCCAAAAATCCACTGATTCCTCATGTTGACATATTCAATGATTAAGCATCCACAGTCCAAAGGTACAGAATTCTGAAGTGAAGAAATTTCTTATCTCAGTCACAAGTGGCTGATGTCTTATTCAAAGACTCTGACCGGTTGTTCCAAACATGGGAAATATTCTCAAAGCATCCACGCTGCTAAGCCCCCAAACAATCTATGCATTTCAATGAAGTCACCTTTCATTCCTCTAAATTCTAGGAAACATAGCCCTAATCTGTTCAATCATTCTTCATAGAAAGCAATTCTATGAACCCTGTTTGCACACCTGAGGCAAATTTCATTCTTGTCCGGGTAAAAAGACCTGTCTTCAGTTGAGTGGCACTACCACTGTGCTAAATGGGATAGATTTCAAATAAATCTATCAATGCAAGAGTGGGCAACCATGAGATGCGAAGAGTCATCATCAACAGAATTGTATGCAACTACAATCTGCAACCTCACAGCCCAGCATATTCTCCATTCTACCATTAACACCCAGCCAAGATTCAAGCTTGATTAAAGAAGAGTGCGGGAATGTTGGCCTAGCCAGCAAAGCCCAATAACATGAATGACAAAAAAAAAGGGACCAAAATTATATTCAGTACTCCAGATGTGGTATTACCAAGGCCTTGTATAGTTACTGCACGACTTATTCACTCATATTTCAAATGTTTGTAATGAAGGCTAACATAACATTTGCTTTCTTAATGTTTTGCTGTACATCAACTTTGTGATCCATGTACATGCACAAAGCCGCTGAGGTCCTTCAGAATGCTAACATTTCCCAGCTTCACTATTTAAAAAAATCTGCTTTCACATTCCTTCCATAATGGATGACTTCTTACTTCATATTCTATGCACCATGTTCTTATCTAGTCATTTAAACTGCCCACATTCCTTTGCAGCCACCTTGTAACTTCCATGCAGTTTATTTTCCCACCAAACACTCTAGTAAACTCAGAAACTTTAGTCTTGATTCAAGCAAACTTATAAGAAAATATATCCTTTCACAGGATGTGGCCATCACTGGCTAGACCAGCATTTGTTGCCCATCCCTAATTGCCCTTGAACTAAGTGAGTTGCTAGGCCATTTCAGAGGGCATTTAAGAATCAACCACATTGCTGTGGGTCTGATGTTGCATGCCAACATCAGCAGGTTTCCTGCTGTAGTAACCTGCAGTAACAACAGGTTTCCTTCCCTGAAGTATACTAATGAACCAAATGGATTTTATTACAATCAATAATGGTTTCAGGTCACCGTTCTCTTAACACCAGCTTGAGTCACTGTGTGTGCAGTTTGCATGTTCTCCCTTTACCTGTGTGGGTTTCCTCCAATTTCCTCCCACAGTCTCAAAGACATGGTTAGGTGCATTGGCCATGCTAACTTTTCCCTCCGTGTACCCAAAGAGGAGCCAGAGTGTGGAGACTAGGGGATTTTCACAGTAACTTCATTGCAGTGTTAATGTAAGCCTACATGTGACTAATAAATAAATTTTAAACATTAGAATTTTAAATAACATTTTTATTGAACTCAAATTTTACCATCTGCCAGATTTCATGGCCAGGGCATTAACATGGGTCTCTGGATCCTTCTTCAGTGATCACTCACAAACAAGTATGATTGTTCACCAAAATCTCCATGTCACTCATATGGGATTTTGTGGGTCCTTATATGGCTGATGAGCCCAATCCTGAAGCTGCATCACTTGACCAGTGTTTCCAGAAAGTAGGACTGGCCCTTGGACTTGAGATCGCTGGTGTTTCTTTCTCAGGTATCTTTTCCAGGCCTCTCTTGCTGGCGAGTATTTGTGAAGTAATGTGTCCCTTTAATCAGGAGATTGCTCCAGGTAGGTGTCTTCTGTGCAAAGGTCTGCAGGCTGAGGAGGCATTGATGTCCACATCACATTTCTTGAGGTAAGCCTTCAGGATATTTTTGACACGCTTCCCTTATTCTCCCCTTGTTCAGATGCCCTCCTTGAGTTGGGTGAAAATGATTTGCTTTGGCAGTTGAGACTCTGGCACCCTGCCCATCCCGCAGAGTTGGTGTTAGATGACAATACCACTGCATCCTCTTGCCGTACTTTCCATTCAAAACATAGCTTGTATAACTATGGTGAACTGTTAAAATGAAGTTTCTGGGAAAGGTCCATTTGAACCCTGCATGTTTCCCCATAAGTGCTGCACAATCTGAGTTATCGTTAACATTTTCACACACCTCCTGAGTGGTGACTTCACAAGCAGCAATTTGATAAAAACTGTGCAAAGAACACATTTTTCATGAGATCAAATTTTAGTGAATCATAGAGAACAGCATCTAAATTTTGGCATAAAAGAAATCTTATGCAAGAGATGCCATCATTCTGGAGTGGGTGGAAGGAAGATCAATTGCAATACTCAGATGTACTTCCATTTTTCATAAAAAACACTGATTGTATTTCCTTTAATCAATTACTCAGCCACCCAAATTAGCGATGTTCATTCATGCAGAAGTTACGAAAAGGGTTCAATGTGAAGACCCGTTATGAGCAGAGTCCAACACAGATCCATATTACATTGTCCATCACAATCATAATCATCCAGATCAAGGTATAATGGGTACTCTCAGCAAACAGCTGATAGGACAAAAATGTGCTCATGTTAAGTCATGTTGCAGCAGCACCTTTGAACTACTTGATTATATTCAATGAACTCTTGGTTCTTGTGTCTCAGTTTTCCAGGCATTGTGCGAAATGTTATTGAAATTACAGCATTCCTGAGTCAGAAAAGAAAACTCTCGATGCAAGTGATGTTGTTATGAAGTAAATCCTGCCTTTTCCACCAGGAAAGTGAGCAAGCTCAGATAACAGCAGGCAAAATTTAGTTCTGGGGGAATGAATGTTCTACTGTGAATGAAAGAACTACAACAACCCAAGAAGCCAAAGAATGATCTAAATGATAAATATAGAGCTTTCATTCATATGGGATAAAAAGAAATTTAGAAATGCCAAAATCTGTCACTATCCACACTGACTCTGTTCCCAGGGTCATTTTATCCACTGCGTAATGTGCAAGACAGCCATAAGGAATGAATACGTTACAATGCAATCAGCAAAGCATTCCCAAACAAAACACTTCCCCACAACTGTATCACTTGGATTAATGTCACAAAATAATTAAGCTTTATGATATACAGGTACAATCCAATCCAAACACTTCCGATCATTCACTGGTTGATTCCTTTTCCTGCATAAATATTGCAAGCATCAGAGAAAACAATATACAATAAGAAACGTCTAGACAAAAAGGCAGCCAAATCTATCTTTATTGCACCAAATATACAGTAAAATAATCAGAATTCAACCCCAAAGATAACACCCACTTTCAATTCCTATGTTAAAATAGTAACAAGTGAGTGAACACCTGATAAAGGGACACTGCTCCAAAAGTTTGAAATTCCAGACAAACCCATTGGACTTCAAACTGGTGGTGAGACCTCTTACTGTACCCATTCCAGTCCAACACCAGCATCTCCACATCTGTGTTAAAATATGGTGTGACAAGTTATATAAACCATTATATAGTGTCAAGAAAAATGAAGACATGAAAATATCAGGGAAAATATCCAATAAATTGCATTGTGATATTTTTAAAAAATATTTAAAAATGGAATTTGCTTAAAGGCAATGTTTTGGTTTGGGTAATGAAACTGGTAAAACCTGGAATGGCTCCTGCTCTGCCCAAGACTGCATGAAACTACAAAAGGTTGTGAACATAACCCAATCCAAGATGCAAACCAGTCTCCCATCCATTGACTCGGTCTACACTTCCTGTTGCCTGGGAAAAGCAGCCAGCATAATCAAGGAACCCATTCACCCTGGGTATTCTCTCTTCCACCTTCTTCCATTAGGGAAAAGATACAAAAAAGGTCACGTACCAACAGTTAACTCAAGAACAGCTTCTTCCCTACTGCCATCAAACTTTTGAATGGACCCATCTCACATTAAGTTGATCTTTCTCTACACCCTAGCTATGACTATAACACTACATTTTGCATTCTCTCATTTTCTTCTCTATGAACAGTATGCTCTGCATAGCACACAACAATACTTTTCACTGTATTCCAATACATGACAATAATAAATAAAAATCAAATCAAATTTTGATTTATTGATGAGTCAAGTAACACTGCAAACTGATACAAAAACAGAAAATGCTGAAAAAACTCAGAGGTCTGACAGCATGTGTGAAAACATTTCAAGTCAGCATGACCCTTCAGAGCAAACTGATGTTTGTCCAAAGCAATCCAAAAACATTGAGGACTAGAACAAAAAAGGGTTTGAATAAGGTGTCAGTGGTTTAACAGAGGAGGCAAAGTGTCAATATTGCATTTGGATTCAAACAAGCAGGCTTACAAAATAAAGGCAATTAAATTTAACTTCTGAAGATGTTAATTCAGATAAGAGATCAATAGAGAAAAACGGAATATCAGAAGGAATTCAACAAATGCAAGAGTAACTGTTTTCAGACATCAGCCCAAAGCAGGAATAGCAGTCTTAACTGCCAGCAAGCTGTCTATGTGAAGAAAGTCTGCTTTCAACAACTAGCTGTTTTGTCCTGTAGTGACTAATAAATAAACATTAAAACTTAGACATAGAACCCAGCTTTTAGCAGCTGAAAGTCCTATCACTGCACAACCAATGCAATTGTCCACATTGATCAAAGTAATGTGATACTTAACCACTGCTACAATTGTGCATCTGAACTGGTTATGCTCCAATTAATCTGTCAACGTTTTGCACAAAATTGAACTTTCCCATAGCAGAAATAACTGAACTCTATTAAATCTTAGACATGTGCACTGTTCCTTTGAAGAGTTGACATAAACAGGTCTTTTTCTGATCTGCAGATAGTAACCATAGGGTTCTGTGCAGAAACCCCAATTGTTCACATTATATTATATATTAATGATTTGGAACAGGGAATAAAATGTATCATCTCCAAATTTGCAGATGATACAAAGTTTGGTGGGAGGGTCAGCTAGGAGGAGACAGAGACGTTTCATTGTGACAGGCTGTGTGTGGGCATCTGCATGACAGATGCAGTATAATGTGGATAAATGCATTTCAGTAGCAAAAATAGGGAGACAGATTATTATTTGAATGGGTGTAAATTGAAAGAGGTAGATATGGACCGAAACATGGCCAACTCGTTCATCAGTTGCTAAAATCGAATAGAAAAGGCGGCAAATGGTATGCTGACTTTCATAGCAAGAGAATTTGAGTATAGCAATAGACTTGTTTTATCTCAATTGTGCACGGCATTGGCGAGGCCACACCCGGACTATCTGTTGCAATTGGCAGGGGGTGGGAAGAAGAAGGGGTAACTATCTAGGACTGTGGTGAGGAGAAATTTCTTCTTCACCCAAACAGTCGTGAATTTGACTACATAAAAAGTAGTTGAGGCAAAAACAGTGTATGATTTCAAGAAGAAATTAGATATAGCTCTTAGGATGTAGCTAAAAGGGATCAAGGGGCGTCATTAAGAAGTGTGTAGAAGACTGTGTACCAAAGAAACAAATCCATGTGTTTCTCAATCAGAAACCAGGGATGAACAGGGATATCCACTGCTTGCCGAGGTCCAGGAGTTCAAATCAGGTGACCTTGGCCCATAAAGGAAATCCAGATATTATTTACAGAGGTCCAAAAATGCCAAAAGACAGTACCAAACCAAGCTGGAGTCTCAGGTTAGCCACACAGATTCATGCCAACTATGGTATGGTTGGCAAGATATAATAGGCTACAAAATGAAGGCATGTAAAATCACCAGAACCAATGCAACTCTTCCCGATGGGCTCAATGCATTCTATGCCCATTTTGAGCAAGAAGTCAGCAAGAGTCCTCCACCCCAGAAGCCTCGGCTGAACCCTTATCCGAGGTCACTAATGGAGACATTAGGGCCGCCTTCTCGAAAGTCAACCCATGAAATGCGACTGGCCTGATGGGATAGTCAGATGAGCACTCAGATCCTGTGTGGATCAGTTGATGGGGGTATTTACAGACATCTTCAACCTCACTTTACACCAATCTGAGGTCCCTATCTGCTTCAAGAAGGCGACCATCATCCTGCTACTATAGAAAAAGCAGGCAACGTGCCTTATTGACTATTGTCCGGTGGCTTTGACATCCATCATCATGGATGTCATGATGGTGTGACAGAAGGTGACTCATGGCAGAAATCAATTCCAATCTCCCAAACTGCCTAGATCCACTGCACAACAGGTCCACAGCAGCCATCCCTGGCTCTACACTGAACCCTGGAACACCTGGACAATAAAAGACATCCATGTCAGAGTTTTACTTATTGAATACAGCTCTGTCTTCAACACCATTATTGCTATAAAACTCATCTCCAAACTCTGTGGCCTGCTGTTTGGTTCCTGCTTCTCAACTGGATTCTAGGCTTCATAATAAGGATATCAATAAGGATGGACGACAACATCTCCTCCACAATCATCCGCAACACCTGTGCCCTACAAAGTTGTGTCCTCAGCCCCTTACCATACTCCTGATACATCCACGACTGTGGCCAAATTCCTCTCCAACTTGATTTTCAACTTTGCTGATGATACCACCATAGTGGGTCAGATCTCAAACAATGTTAAGACAAAATACAGTAAAGAGATAGAGAATCTAGTGAACTAGTGCGACGACAATAACCTCTCCCTCAATGTCAGTAAAACAAAGACAGTCATCAACTTCAGGAAGCATATTTGAGGATATGCCTGTGTCTACAACGATGGGGATGAAGTGGAAATGGTCAACAGCTTCAAGTTTCTAGATATTCAGATCACCAACAAGCCAACTGGTCCATCAACACCGATGCTATAGTTAAAAAAGCCCAGCAACGCCTCTCCTTTGTCTGCAGGCTAAGGAAATTTGGCACGTCAGTTACAACACTCACCAACTTTTACAGATGCACAATAGGAAACGTTCTTTCTGATTGTATCAAAGCTTGGTATGGCTCCACTCTTTCCAAGGCAACAAGAGTCATGAATGAAGCCCAGACTATCATGCAAACCAGCCACCTATCCATTGCCTTTGTCTACACTTCCCATTGTCTTGGAAAATCAACCAGTATAATCAAGGACCCCACGCATCCCACACACACACTTCCACCTTCTTCCATCAGGAAAATGATACAGAAGTCTGAGGACACGAACCAACCGACTCAAGAACAGCTTCCTCCCTGCTACCATCAGACTTTTGAATGGTTCTACTTCATATTAAGTTCATCTTTCTCTACACCCTATGATTGTAACATTACATTCTGCATCCTCCTTTCCCTCTCTATGAATGATATGCTAATACTTTTCACTAAGTTAATACATGTGACAATAATAAATCAAATCAAAGGACATCAGAGGTAGAATATTGAATTTGATTCAGCCATGATCAAAATTAATGTTGGAGTAGGCTCAAAGGACCAAATGGCCAAGCCTTGCTTCTATTTTGTGTTACTTATGCCTAAGCTGCCAAGCCATTGCCCATTATTTTATTGTAAGCACAAATACAAATGATTAGTGGCAACAATTATAGGTTTCTCTAAAATGTAGCTCTTCCTCACACATTTAATGTTTTGGCTCAGAAATAAAAAACATACTTCTTTACTTAACATTCAGCAGTTTGTGTCAACCATCATGTCACAAAATGTTCTTGTCGTTAATGATGTTTTTGGTAATCACCACAGATCTCAGCTTCAGATCATAATTAGAAACACAAGTTTGCGCTCAAGATACAGATTTTCCACTCTTGCAGTGGCCCATGAGTCTAGTCAGCACTCAGTAAGAGGTCTGATAACACCAATTTTAAATCCAACCGATTTAGTGCAGACCAGAACACCTCATTCGCCTGACGAAGGCTACAAAGGCCGAAAGCTTGCAAGTTTACTATCAAATAAATCGGTTGGATTTAAAATTGGTGTTATCAGACCTCTTACTGAGTTTATCCCAGTCCAACGCCAGCATCTATACATCATGACTAGTCAGCACTAACAGACATTTTAAATTGGTAGTCTCTGACTCAATCCAAGATTAATGTTGAGATTAATACTATTCAGTACTAACTAGCAATGTAAACAGAGGAGTTGTCTAAATTGCTAGACAATGCTCAGCACTCATCAGTTCAGACTTCCAATTTGAACTTAATCAATGTAACTAAAGATATAAAGGAGATGAACAGTTGATTAATCAGCCACTTAAAATATTCATCAGCAAAGGTCGTTGGTGCTACTGCTCAAATTGACCACTGTAACTGGATGTGACTGCTCGCCCTTTGCTGTGACAAACATTTAAATTGTACAAATTCGCCAACAGAAAAAGATTTAGATTTATTGGAAAAAAAATTAGAACTGCACTTCCTAAAACTTACATAGAGTAGTACAGCACAGGAACAGGCCCTTCAGTCCAAAATGTTGTGTCGAACATGACACCAAATTAAACTAATTCCTTCTGCCTGTCCCAAGTCTATATCCTTCTTTTCCTTGCATATTCATATGCTCAACTAAAAACTCCTTAATGTCCCTGTTATATCTGTCTGCATCACGTCCTCTGGCAGGACATTCCAGACACCTACACTTTGTGTAAAAAACGTGGCTTTCAATATCACCTTTAAACTTCCCTATCTCAGTTTAAGTAACCTAGTATTAGACATTTCAACTCTGGAAAAAGATTCTGACAGTCAACTCTACCTATGCCTCTTAATTTTATAGACTTCTATGAGGTCTTCTTTCAGCTTCTGCTGTGCCATAGAATTTCTTTCATATTCCACAGATAGTGCTGAGAGGCAATGCACTGACCCATACACATCTGGACAGATCTGGTTTGTGCTGAGGAAGTCTCTCCAATCCTCATCTGCACCAAGAAACCCAATCTTAACATAGTAAAAATTAAAGGCAATATACTTGGGCCCACTACAACCTGCTGGAGAAGGCAGGAAGAGAATAAACAGCATTTCCACTCCTGTTCCATATTCAATAATCCTGCCAAAAAAGCACCCCATTTGTATAGGTTGAATAAAGATCAGAATAATCTATCATACCTGGTCAAAATGCCTGATGATTTACCAGCATTGTTTAATAAGTTACTGAAGGGTTACTATAAGGCAGCACGGTGGCACAGTGGCTAACACTGCTGCCTCACAGAGCCAGGGATCCTGGTTCAATTCCAGCCTCAGATGAGTGTGTGAAGTTTGGACATTCGTCCCACGTCTACGTGGGTTTCCTCCCATTGTCCAAAGGTATGCAGGTCAGATTGAGTGGCCATAGTAAATTGCCCCATAACGTCATGAGGATTAGCAGGTAAATACACAGCGATGGGAGGGTGGGCGGGCTTGTGGTCAGTGCAGACTTGATGGGCCAAATAGCCTCTTTGTGCGCTGTGGAGATTGTATGATTTTATGATGGTAAAGTCAATGCCTACAGAATCGTTTCATAGAAACCCTACATTACAGAAGGAGGCTATTTGGTCCATCGTGTCTGCACCAACAACAATCCCACCCCAAGCCATATCCCCCACAACCACCACGCTAATCCTTCTAACCTACATATCTTAAGACACTACAGGATAATTTACCATGGCCAATCCACCTAACCTGCACATCTTTCAGCTGTGGGAGGAAATCCATGCAGATATGGGGAGAATGTGCAAACTCCACACAGACAATGACCCAAATCAGGAACCGAATCTGGGTTCCTGGAGCTGTGAAGCAGTAATGCTAATCACTCTACCATGCTGCCCATAGGACAAGACATTCCAAAGATGGAAATGAAAATAGTGAAATTAATAACATTTTGACAGTATATTTGCTTCAGAAATATATTCCCAGTCAATATTAATTTGAATGTCAATATTCTTCCAGTTAAATAAAATCAACCTTATTAGTAGTTTTCTGCGCATTCAAAACAACAGCTAAGAATGAAAAACCATTTCACACTTTGATCTACAATATCTACACACCTCAAAAAACAAAATAAAAATAAAGCAAACCGCACAAACATGAGCTAACCAACTAACATATTATCAGTCTCCAGATTCTCACAATTCTCTCCCAATAACTTCAGTTTCCCATAAAACATTTTCTATTAATATGGTTTTCATGGTACATTATCAACTTTGATCTGCACACACTGCTGTCAACTTCCCAGTGGGAAAAACATTAATCAGCTACAACTGACTTAGCTTTTAAAATTCCATGCAACTGCAAATAATTATTAAGTTGGGTAACTTTATGTAAGCTGCAAAGCCTGCACCAAAGGATACTTCCTCACTAATGTTTTGGCCAATGTTCCTTTCCTTCCTGAAGATGTTGACTGCTGCTGGAGTACAGTTCCTCTCATACCTGTGGTCAGTGTGAATGCAAATAGTGAAACCAAGATGCCATTTCCATGCAGCCCTGAATCAGCTAATCTTAACCAGGATGTTGCTAAAATTGGCCTCAACAGCCCCTGTGGGCATAAGAATATGCACACAGGGCCCAAAAAATACACATAGGGCACTGCACGAGTTACTGAACACATGAAAAAGTGTGCCACATCTATGACAGTGTCAGAAGTGCCACTTATAATATTAAAACAAAACCACAAACCAAGACGATCACAAAATTGCTGTCACCACAGAATGTCACTTCAGTTGCCCATGGTGATGTGGCATTTAATTAAACGTCACCCAGGCAGCAAAACACTGATTGAATTTCACTTCCCCATCCCAACCAGTAAGTCGTGTTATTGGAAGAAGAGGCGAGAGGAAGAGTTGTCAGCATTTCTTGTTGTATACACAGGGACTGAAATCGTTTTTTTTTAAGCTGCATCTCCAGGATGGCTGGTGACACTGCCAGGTTCTCAGAGGTACCAGCTGATGTTATTGGTTTCAGTAGCTGCAGGCAGACTGACAAGTGCTGCTTTGGAGGCAGGCCTGGGTGTAGGGTGCAGAGCAGCAACAGTAGGGAAATTCCACCCCCCCCCCCCCCCCCCCCGCAGAAAAAAAGGTGCATCCATTCGGCCCAAATCTGGACAGAGTGGCGCAGACAGCAGCATCTCCTCTTCCCCCGCCTCCCTTCTCCTGTGTGGGGAGGAGAATCTGGGGTCAATCCCGGGCCTAAGGTCAACTCCTGCCCCCGACTCTCCCCTTGCTGATCGTCCCCGAGGTGCTCAGGGGGGAAGAGGAGAAGGAGGAGGCAGTCCTTTCCGCCTCCCCCCCTTCACCGGGCCGCCCGCAACTCTTGCCCGGCCCACTGTCCGGTGCTGGTTTTCAGCAGCGGAGGGAAGAGGCCCCAAGGAGCCGCCTGGCTGGCCGGCCGGGAGCCAGCCCGCTCCCTCCTCCCCTCACAGCCCGCTCATTAATGATTAAACAGCCGGACCTTACCTTGGAAATATTTCACCCGCCGCCACCCTGAGTCCCTCCCGCTTAAAGATTAACTTTCCATTGGGTGTGAGCGGAGTGAGCAGCCCGGGGTTCAGTGCTCCCTGGCGGGCCCTGTCTGTGTCTCTGTCCCGACCCAAGTGTTTTTCCCCTCCCCCTCCCACACAAACAGGCCCGAGGGGCGGGGCCTGTGACGTCAGCGGAACGCCCCGCCCCCGCAGCGCGCACAGAGCGTCACGCTCTCCAGCCCCGGGCTACAGCAGGAGGGTAGCCCAGAGACAGAGTGGTGCAGCCACAATCCCAGAGGCAGAGTAACGCAGCATCCAAGATCAATGTGTAACTATTTAGAGACAGTGCAATGCAGCACCCAGAGTAATGCAGCAACAATCCCAGAGATGGAGTGATGCCGCAACAATCCCAGAGACAGAGTGATGCAGCACCCAGAGCAATGTAACTACTTAGAGACAGTGCAATGCAGCACCCAGAGTAATGCAGTCCAGAGACAGAGTAATGCACAACAATCCAGAGACAGAGTGATGCAGCAACAATCCCAGAGGTAGAATAATGCAGCACCCAGAGCAATGTAACTACCTAGAGACAGTGCAATGCAGCACCCAGAGTAATGCAGCAACAATCCCAGAGTCAGTGTAATGCAGCCCAAAGGCAGAGTAATGCAGCAACAATTCCAAAATCGATATAATGCAGCCTAGAGGCAGTAATGCACACTCAGTTATGTAACCACCTAGAGACATTGCAATGCAGTGCCCAGAGTAATACAATGCCCAGAGCAATGCAGCACCCAGAATAATACAGCGAAATCCCAGAGCCCGAATAATGCAGTTCAGAGATGGTGCAATGCAGCACCCAGAGTAATGCAGCAGGCCAGCGGCAGAATAATGCAACACTCACTCCCAGAGGCAATGCAATGTATCACCCACTCCTAGGGACAGTGCAATGCATCACACAGAGCCAGAGCAATGCAGCAGCCCAGAAGTAGAGTTGTGCAGCATCCAGAGTTACACACCAGCCCAGAGTAATACAGCCACCCAAAACGATGCAACCACCCAGAGGCAGTGCAATGATGCAGCCCAGAGCAATGCAGCAATAATCCCAGAGCCTGAGAAATGCAGCATCCAGAACAATGCAGCAATGATCCCAGGACCAGTGTAATGCAACCCAGAGGTGATGTAATGCAGCACCCAGAGCAATGCAGTAACAATTCCAGAACCAGAGTAATGCAGCACTCAGAGTAATACAACAGGCCAGAGGCAAAGTAATGCAACATTCCAATTTACTACATTATCATCCAGATCATTGAAATAGATGATAAACAACCAAGGCAGTGCAATGCAGCACCCAGAGTCAGAGCAATGTAGCAGCCCAGAAGCAGAATAATGTAACACTCAGAGTAATGCAACTACCCAAAGCAATGCAGTCACCCAGAGGCAGTACAATGCAGCATCCATGGAACCATAGAACAATAGAACATTACAGCACAGAAACAGGCCTTTTGGCCCTCTTGGCTGTGCCAAACCATTTTTCTGTCTAGTTTCACTGACCTGCACTTGGATCATATCTCTCCACACCCCTCTCATCCATGTACCTGTCCAAGTTTTTCTTAAATGTTAAAAGTGAGCCTGATTTCACCACTTCACCTGGCAACTCATTCCACACTCCCACCACTCTCTTTGTGAAGAAGCCCCCCCTCCCCCAATATTCCCTTTAAACTTTTCTCTCTTAACCCAGGCCCTCTGTTTTTCTCCTGTAGCCTCAATGGAAACAGCCTCTTTGCATTCATTCTATCTATACCCATCATAATTTTATACACCTCTGTCAAATCTCCCATCATTCTTCTATGCACCAGGGAATAAAGTCTCAACCTATTCAACTTTTCTCTGTAACTCAGTTTCTTAAGTCCTTGTAAACCTTCTCTGCACTCTTTCAACCTTATTAATATCCTTCCCGTAATTAGGTGACCAAAACTGCACACAATACTCTAAATTCAGCCTCACCAATGTCTTAAATAACCACATCATAACATTTCAACTCTTATACTCAGTACTTTGATTTATAAAGGCCAATGTTCCAAAAGCATTATTTATGACCCTATCTACCTATGATGCTACTTTTAGGAAATTATGTATCTGTATTCCCACATCCCACTGTTCTACTGCACTCTTCAGTGTCCTACCATCTACCTTGTATGTCCTACCTTGGTTTGTCCTTCCAAACTGCAATACCTCACATTTGTCTGCATTAAACTCCATCTGCCATTTTTCAGCCCATTTTTCTAGCTGGTCCAAATCCCTCTGCAAGCTTTGAAAACCTTCTTCACTGTCCATTCCAATCTTTGTATCATCAGCAAATTTGCTGATCCAATTTACTACATTATCATCCAGATCATTGAAATAGATGATAAACAACCACAGACACAGCACTGATCCCTGTGGCACACCATTTGTCACAGGCCTCCACTCAGAGAAGCAATCCTCACTACTAATCTCTGGCTTCTTCCATTGAGCTAATGTCTAATCCAATTTACTACCTCTCCAAGTACACCTAGCGACTGAACCTTCATAACTAACCTCCCATTGCAGGACTTGTCAAAGGCTTTACTGAAGTCCATGTAGATAACATCCACTGCCTTCCCTCCATCCACTTACCTGGTAAACACCTCGAAAAACTCTAATAGATTGGTTAAACATTACCTACCATGCACAAAGCCATGTTGACTCTCCCTAATATGTCCCTGTCAATCCAAGTATTTGTAGATCCTATCTCATAGTACTCCCTCCATAGTACTCCTTACATACTACAGATGTCAAACTTACTGGCCTATAATTTCCCAGATTTTTGCGCCTTTCTTAAACAACTGAACAACATGAGCTATTTTCCAATCATCTGGCACCTCACCGTGGATACTGACATTTTAAATATATCTGCCAGGACCCCTGCAATTTCAACACTAATCACGTTCAAGGTCCGAGGGAATACCGTGTCCGGTCCTGGGGATTTATCTACTGTGATCCACAGAGTAAACCCAGAAACAGTGCAATGCAGAACCCAGGACAATGCAGCCACTCAGAGGCAGTGAAGTGAGACAGGCCAGAGCAATGGAAACACACAGAGACAGTGCAATGCAGCCATCCAGAAGCAGTGCAATGCAGCACCCAGAGTAATGCTGCTGCCCAGAAGCGATGCAAAACAGCACTAACCCCTACAGTAATGCAGCCAGCTCAAGACTCTGTAAAGCAGCACCCAGATCCTGATCCAGTGCAATACAGTCAACAAAAGGCAGAGCAATGCAAAAGGACCACTCCTCCCAGCTAAGCCAGCATTATACAGCTATCCAGAACCAAGCAATGCAATACAGACCCTCCAAAGCCAGAGGGTAAATTAACTAAACAGAACCTTTCAACTGAAAGGTAGGGCCTCAGGGTGGCGTTCTCTGGCCTGCTGCCTGTGCCCGGGACCAATTGGGTAAAAACAAATGAGACACTCCAACTAAATGCATGGATGAGGGATTGGTGTAGGGCAGAAGGCTTCATATTCATTGATCATTGGGAGGTCTTCAGGAGGGAGGGTCACCTATTCAAGAGGGATAGGGAGCAGTTGACTGGGAGGAGAACACATATTTTAGCTGGGAGGTTAGCTGGAGTGTTTCAGAAGTGTTTAAACTAATAGGGAGGGAGGGTGGGGAGACAGCGGGAATTGGGAGTGGGAGAGAGAGGGATGATAGGGTAACACCAGTAGGTAGAAAGGAATATCCGAGAGCTGAGGGTCTTCAGTGCATGTGTTTTAATGCGAGGAGTGTGACTGGCAAAACAGATGAACTGAAGGCAACAATGTTCACGAGGAGTTTAGAAGTGGTGGCGGTGACCGAGACGTGGTTGAAGGAGGGGCAAGACTGGCAATTGAATATCCCAGGATACAAGTGTTTTAGGCATGACAGAGTTGGTGTGAGGAGAGGCGGGGGAGTGGCTTTATTAGTTAAGGACAACATCATAGCAGTGCGGAGGGAGGGAGGTATGGATGATTTAGGAATTGAGTCTCTATGGGTGGAGTTGAGGAATAGGAAGGGAGTGGTTACTCTGTTGGGTGTTTACTACAGACCGCCCAACAGCCCGCGAGCCGTGGAAGAAGGGATATGCAGGGACATTTTAGATAAGTGTAGGAAAAATAGGGTAGTAGTAGTGGGAGATTTCAATTTCCCTGGAGTAGATTGGAGAGGGCCCAGAGCTGTAGGAGTGGATGGGGAGGAATTTGTACAGTGTGTTTTGGAAGGGTCCTTGGAGCAGTATGTGGATGGCCCGACTAGAGAGGGGGCTATACTGGATTTGGTTCTGGGGAATGAGCCAGGGCAGGTGGTTGACGTCGAGGTAGAAGAGCATGTGTCAAATAGTGATCACAACTCTGTCTGCTTTAGGGTATTAATGGAAAAGGACGAGACCGGCCCAAAAGGGAAGGTATTTAACTGGGGGAGGGCTAGATACAGCCAGATTAGGCAAGATCTTAAAGATACCGACGGGGATAAGCTTTTCGAGGGCAGGTCGACGAGGTACATGTGGGAGTCTTTCAAGGGAAAACTAAACTCTCTGCAGGAAAGATACGTGCCGGCAAGGAGGAAGGATGGGAAAGGTAGGATTAGAGAAACGTGGCTTACCAGGGAGATTGAGGACTTGATCAGGAAGAAGCGAGAGGCTTACATTAGATCTAGGCAACTGGGGACTGAGACAGCACTGGCAGCTTATAGAGATTGTAGACGGGATCTTAAAAGGGGTATTAGAAAGGCAAAAAGGGGCCACGAGGTGGCTCTGGCAGGTAGGATTAAGGAAAATCCAAAGGCATTTTACACCTATGTAAGGAGAAAAAGGATGGTTAGAGGCAAGATTGGACCTCTCAGGGACAGAGGAGGGGATCTATGCTTACAGCCTGAGGGAATGGGGGAGATCCTGAATGAACACTTTGCGTCGGTATTCACGCAGGAGACTGGACAGATGTCTGTTGCTG